>CM076575.1:829828715-830493329 GCA_034641835.2 Pinus albicaulis
AATGTTACACCATTTTTTGGTCATCTAACCTATTATCATTAGATGGACCCAAGTACACCATGTAAGACAAATTTTACCCTAAGAAAAATTGCTTTCACTATGTAAAATAACCAATACTTGACATTTATTAAGTTCCATTTGTTGTCCTAATGAAACCCAAAGACGAAATATTAAACAAACCTATTTTGTTTAATTTTCCCTCTAAATAATTAAATCATTAAACTTATAATTTAATTATTATTACAATTATATTTAACTAGCAAACAAAAGAAATTATAATTGATAAACCTTCAAACCTTCATTTCATATCTTATTACCTTATTTTTAAGATAATTGTACTGCCTCCCTTAGATAACGTATTCTATTTTTTCAAATTAAAACACAAATAATTAAATAAATCATTATTTATTTGATTATCCTTCAACCACTTCCTTAAAAAGATAAATAAATCATTTATTTATTTATTATTGACAAATAAAGGGATTTGACCCAAGTAAAATACTTTTCCCTCCAACAAATATAATAAAATATTCCATAAAAGGTGGATCTATATTTGGTTAACATTATTTTAATCATGCACCAAGATCTAGAATGACCCAATATTTTGTTATAAATAGGAGGGTTTTTCCTACCATTCTTCACCTTTTGTTGCCTATTAGATCACTCTGGATCTATACACTTGGTCACATTTTTCCACTATTTGCTGTGTGAGCTCCCTTTGAGTTCTATTCTTTGTGTGGGTTTTCTACATCAACAAGAGAGAGAGATTTTAGATCTGAAGTGTTGAGGACTTCCAAGAACCCATCCCATTGAGTAGAATTAGATACGCCTTCTTGTTTTCCTCCCAGGTGCCCTTAATACAAAAATTCTTTCAAAAATTGTTCTTGTCTTGTCTATTGGTATATGGAGCAAACCCTTCTTTTTACTTCTTAATGTCTTTCTATGCATAGATTTGGTTTTTTGCAGCTCTTTTCTTGAACAACTAACTGCAGATCTAAAGATATTGGGAGCCACTTTTTTTGTTAGGGCTATTAGTTATGCATAGCTAAAGTGGTCCTTTTTCGTACACTTCGACAAAGGATTCATACTAATAAATGGCGACTCCACACGGGTTTTAAATTACGACCGCTGTCATTTTTCATATTCCTGCATATCCAGCTACTTCAGACCCTACGGTTTCTTTTCAGCAGTTTATTTTTCCTATTTTTATGTTGTTTTTCTCACATAAAACCCTAAAACATCAAAATTTCTAACTTCGTGTGTTTCTGGCCCTATTGCGTAGGTAAGCGACATCAGCCGCAACTAAGACGACAACTTTTCCGAAAATCTACTGCCGAGACAACCGGAACGGGAGGTCATACTTTTCAGCCCCAAAACTATGAACTGGACCTCCAGGTCACACTTTTCAGCCTCTTTTCTGTGACCTGCACTGAAAACAGGTCAGAACCTGCGACCTGCCAATTTTTCAGTGGTTTTTCTGCAATTTTTCTGGGTTTTTCTGAAGCTTCTATCAGGGTTTTCCAGCCTCTGTCTCAGCCCGTTTTGACCTGTTCCTGATCCGTTTTGCTCATCTAAGTGGGAACCTACCCCCCTAGGGCTTCAGTACCCTCCACTTTTGGTGGAAGAGTTTTAGCTGCTTCAGGTGTCTGTTTTTTCAGATTTTCAGAATCCCGTTTTCCAGATATGTTACCTCATTTGGATCATGTGTTAATATGGCTCCCTACCTCTCAAATCCTGACGAAGATTTTGATTTCTCTTAGGGCCTCCTCTCCTTTTATTCAGCTTTTGCCTTTGATTTCCTCCTTTCAAATACCTTACCTTTCTGCCTCACGGGTGTGATCGCCTCTTGGACAGAAGCACCACTCTTCATGATTATCTTCTGTCCCTCTTGACCCTAGATCTATTGGCCTCTTTTTAAGCGTGTTTTGACTAGATTTTTGCCCTATTTTAGAGTAGTTTTGAGAGACCCGCCTTTTTGGGTTAGATTGATGCATGGTTAGTTGTTAAATGTTCTGTTATTTCAGCATTATATACTGTTCTCTGCAGATTTCTTTTCAGTTACGCAGCACAATTTTTTCCTGCTCTCAAAATGAAAAGGGTTTAAAAATTAAAATTAACGCACGCCACACACTCACCCTAAGCGAAGAAGAGCCTGGTTTACACCGCCAGGCAAAGAATTTAAAATCGATTGACACTGCACCTATCTGCCCTTGTTTCGACATTGTAATCAGTTGATTCTGCACCTCCTTGCCCTTGCAGTCGTTCTTCTTCCCCTTGTGCCGTGTTTGTGTTGTCATCATTACTTCAGGAACACTTTCCGAGAAGACTTCTGTTGGCCTTCACCCTCGATTTACGTTAGGCGACACACTGTACCTACGCTGCCCCGTCGAGCGATCCTCCTTCGGTCACAGCAAACTCCTCTTACGATTCATTGGGATTCCCTGCTCCTCCTAGTTCTCCCCATTCTCCCCACCATCAACTACCTTCATGTGCCAGTAAATCTGTGTAGGTATCTAATACTAATGCCGACACTATACTATATCAGACATACAGAAGGAACTACAGCCATACCACACCCGTACATACAGGCCTCAGGCCTCCGTTTAATCAGTTGATCTGTTTCTTCACATACAATGTTGGTTGGCTTTCTTCCTGCCAACCAAGCTCCCCTCCGACATCCCTAAGTTCGAAGGCCTTGATGGAGAAGATCCAACCAATCATGTCCGATCTTTCCACATGTGGTGTTCCTCCAATTCCATTACCGATGACACCATCCGTCTTCGATTGTTCCAACGCACGCTTACCGGTGAAGCTTCTAAATGGTATGTTGACCAAGCCACCTCTTCCCATACCACCTTTGCGACCCTTGCCCAAGCCTTTTTATCTTATTTCAAGCTCCCTCTCCGATACGATACTAGCACGGAGCTCTTGACTTCCCTCAAGCAAACCTCTTCGACCCGCCTTTCCGCCCATGTCCAGGAATGGCGATGAAGACGAAGCTTATGTCGAGCTCCCCCCTTCAAAGATCAGGTTTATATGGACTGGTTCCTCCGCACTCTCTTAGCTCCCATTGGCAAAGATGTCGCCTCCCATTTCCCTCAAACCGAAGAAGATTCCCTCCAAATAGCCTTGAAATATGACGTGATCTACGCTCAGTCTGGTTATGTTTATACTGTCCTTCCTGACCTCCCCAGGCCCGGCAGCGCTAACGCCCCAGGGGCAACTCATTCTGACGATGGTATCTTTGGAGCCCTTTCTCATCCATATGCTCAACCTCCTCTGGGCTATGGTCTCCCTCAGGGAGGGGCCAGCACCTCTAGCACTCTTCCCCCTCCCGGTAGCATGTATCCAGGATACGGCATGCCTCCTCCCTTTGCCCAAACTCCTGCTTACCTCAATGTTGCTGAACCTAACCATTACCTTTATCTGCAGCCTGGTGCGCCAGCTCCCCCAGCATATGCGCTTCCATCTCCCTTTCCTCCTCCAAACCCGCAACAGCATTTACAGCCCCCTCTAGGGCAAGTATTTGCACAACAGGGCGCGACTAATCCCCCTTCTTCTCAAAGATGGTGGAGAGGCAATCCAAACCAATCTACCCCTGGTACCCATGGACCCAATCAAGGTGTTGACCCTAACACTACTAACCAGCAACAGGGCACTCAGCCCAAGCCGGACAGACCGCTTTGCACCAATAAGCCTTGTTCGTGTTGCGGTGTTTACGGTCATTACACCCACGATTGTCCCCTCTTACCACAGATGTGGCAGATGTGGGAGTCTCAAGCCACATTGCGAGGACAACATGCCTCCCCTCATGCCCCCCCTAATGTGGCCACTACTCAACCAGCTATCTTTACTGATCCTTTCCCTCAGCAAGGATTCGTGGGTACCCAACCACCTGACGGACAGGTCGCCACTCCACCTTCCCTTTCTGGTTCCTCCGATTACCAGATCCTTATGATGCACTCTGATCCTTCCCCAATTGTCGACCTTCACCTTCAAACTCGGTCTCACCAGTACCCCAAGCCTCCCACTCAGTCTGCCCCCGAGTCCCCTTCTTCCGGTTCTACAGAGCCTCTTTCGACACCCAATGGTCCCTTACATATCCCTCAACCCAAAGTTGAGGTCCATCCCAAGATTCCTAAAGGACCGTTACGTCGAAATGCTACTTTTGGTCGAGCTTCTCGTATAGCATAGTAGATGATTTAGCGCAATCTCCGGCTGCCATTTCCACACTGGAACTCCTCCAGTCATGCCCTTCCCAAAAGAAGGCTCTGCTATCTGCCGTGGGCACTGTAGATCCTGCTGATGACCAAATGATTGTTTTCGACGCCCATCAATCAGAACATCCTCTTCTTCCTGCTTCTGTTGCCTTCCAAATCCCAGTCAAAATCTGGAATGCCAACGTTTCTCGGTGTATAATTGATGAGGGGGAAACCACCTGTGTGATGTCCGCTTCAGTTTGGAAGAAACTTGGATCCCCTGAGTTGGCCCCCTCCACGATCACCCTTCGAGCATGGGATGACCACGCCTCCCAGCCCATTGGCCTATTTCATAATTGTCCTATCACCCTTGCCGGTAAGACTGTTTGTGTTGACGTCGAAGTCATCGACGCCCTGCTAGACTACAACATTCTATTGGGGCGAAGCTACACCTATGCTATGTCTGCTGTCCCATCCGCGGTTTTCCGCAAGATGTCTTTCCCTCATAATGTAAAGATAGTCACCATTGACCAGTTGACATATCATGAGCCAAAATCTCAGACCTCACCTGAGACAACTATCTCTTCTGTAGCCAATAAGCAAACCGTCGATTCCTTGACCAGTGTCTCCCCCGAAATCTACAAAGATTCCTCCCTGCTTGGAACTTTTCCTGGTCTCCCCCCTCCTCCTATCACTGATACCATCTTATCGAATGTTTGCATGATGCAATCGTCTCAAGCTACCCTTAAGCAGCCTGCTTCAGCTAGTCAGCAACCTCAACCTCGCCCTCCGCAACCCGCCCCTAGCCATTCATCTCAGCCAGCCGGACCCCCTCCTTCTGGCCCTTCTCCTACAGCTGGTATCCCTGAACCCCTTTATCCTCCTGGCTCAGTTCCCCCAGGCCTTAACCATCTCGGAGTCGTCCCTCCTGGTCATTACCCTGCTGGTCAGATACCTTTTCTGGCTCCCCCTCCCGGAGTCTATTCTGTCCCCGTCATGGCCACCCTCTCCCTCCCTAACCTGACCTTGGGCATACCCGTCTGGTACCTCGACCCTCCGGCCGCTACCCCTCTTGGTCATCCCAAACCCTACATGGCTTTGACCCCCGTTCAACCTGTCCCCCTTGCTTCCTCCGTTACCACCAGGCCCCTAGCACCTCCTTAGGACCCTCCTCCTGTCGTGACGGCTCCCGGGAAGAAAGGTAAAACTTGCAAGGGGGCACCCAAAGACAAGACCACCCCGACTGACCCGGCCCCTCCCCCACCTGCAAAGCCCTGCGCCTTGTGTGATGTCGTCGGTCATGCCACTCATGCTTGTCCTGAATTGCCCCGCATTCAACTCATGGTTAAAGTCGCGTTCCCCGAGTCTACGGTCACTAAAGCCTCCATTCCTTCTTCGTCCGCAACCAAGAACCCCAAGACTCTCCGCACCAACAAACCCTATGCGTTGTGCGGTGTCCATGGCCATTACTCCCACCATTGCCCTCACCTAACGCATTACCATGCCTCTTTAGAGGTAGTACGAGAGTATGAGGTTGAACAAAATCAATCCGCCTCTCCCATCCTCGCGTAGTATGCTTCGGGCCAACCTGAGGATCCCCCCGCTCCCATCAACATCTCCCCCCCTAATGTTCAGATGACGGAGTCTACTACGACCATTCTTTACCTATCCTCCTCTGTGCGACCCTTGGAGCCCAGTCCCCCTGCATCCTCCTCTGTTGTTTCGCCTGACCCCCTCTCTTCTACCCATACATGAGATCACTCCACCTGTATCTTTATTGACCTCCGCAGCCCGAGTCCTCGCCACACTTCCGATAGCCCTCATATACCGCCCTCTAGTTTGTATATGAGTCATAGTCATCCTGCTCCTTGCACTCCCTCCTGTAGTTGCCGCTCGATGTCTTCTGTCCACTCACGTTGCCATCATTATATCTCCTCCCCCCATTTGTTGTCTTATGACACCATTCTGCAGGACCTCCCGTCCCCACCCTTTATCGATTACGCCAATGGTGCAAGTCGTTACTCCTGGAATCTAGCCTCGACAGGTTGGGCCATTTTCACCCCCTTGCATGCCCTTTTCCTCTCTAACGGGGTCTGCATTGGTACTGCCACCAACAATCAGGCTGAATATGATGCAGTGCATGGTCTCTTAGCCGATGCCCTCTTTCATCACATCCTCCATCTGCATGTTCGTTTGGATTCCCTACTTCTTGTCATGCAACTAAATGGTGTTTATCGTGTGCATAACCCTGTGCTGTTTAGATGATATTTACGAGTGAAACTCTTGATACGTGAATTCGAAACCATAACTTTCAATCATGTACCTCGAGAAAAAAATCATTATGTAGATAGTATTGCAAACCATGTTCTAGATTAGCATTTATCACACACATTTCATACAAGACAATAACATTCATAATCATTAAAAATGATGCATATCCATAATATGTGTTGCAAAACATGTGTTTAGAGTCCATCTACTCGGATACATATGACATGCTCATAGCATGTTACAAAAAACTCAAAACTGGGGGCACCACTTGCCCCTACATACACACTAGGGGGCACCACATGCCCCACAACTACTCACTATCTGGTGGATCCTGAGCCAATGGCTCTGCCCTTGCAGCCCGTAGATCATGTATGCCTTGACCGGCCATCGCCATGCGCCGCATGACACCTCGCCATTCCGAGGGAAGACCAATGCATGCCTCCACGAACTGGTCGTCTAAGTCTTGCCACCCGCACTCTGAAACTCCGGTCAGGAACGTCTCGCATCTACGACGGATGTCCTCCAGAAGGGCGGCTGCATCCTCATTGCGCGCTGCTCTCGACCTTGCAGCTCCAGAGACTGTCGGGTGCCCCATATATCCAGCCAGTTTTACCAGAGCTATATCTGCATACCAAAGGTACATGAATCAGTACCATATCTACTATTCAATAAATTCAACATGCCCATACAAGAATAGTTACTTATCACTTACCATCGGGCCCCCATACTCGACCAGGCGGAAGTTGTAGGTCTGGATCCCCACAATAACTCATCCCACTATAGGGATAGTCGTCTATGTATAACAACATCTGATCCCAATGGGCAAAGAACTCAGGTCGAAACACTTGCCCGACTGCCCCTCCTCCTCCTCTACATAGTAACCGCCCCCATCAGCGCATCCTGGGCTCTCTCGGGCCCCCATCTGGGAGCTGTATACGAGGCCGCAAGGTAGGAATCTTCTCAAAGAAGGAGGCACACAATAAAGTCCCATACGAGCAATCGTGGTTCACCTGCCACTTGCAGAGCGACAACTATCGTTTTAGCGACACAAGCATCATTTGGGCCCACCCATAGTAGGTCCCACTCAACACACTCTCCACAATCATCATCTGCCCCCAGTGATGTGATGGAGCGCCTGGTTGCCCAGGATACGCAGCACCGCTGCGACCACTGCACGGGTCTCTAGTCTCTCTAGATCCCCGATCGGTATCCGAGTCCCCTTGACTTGGAGACCTGGTCGACAATGTCACTCCACAAACTCCATGATATGCCGCCCCCACGGTAATACTGGCTGCGTGTTTCCCATCATCCCAAGTGGCGAGAGACCTGTCAGGAAATACACATCCTGGACTGTCAGTTCGATCCTGTGCCCCTACACTACAAAGACCTCATGCTCTGGATCCCAATAACTGATAATCCGGGCCAACAAGAGCTCTCCAGCTCTCATCAAAGGGTTCTCCAAAAACTTTAGAACCCCAAACATAGCCAACACACGATGGACACCCTGATCTGCCTGGATCTCCGCCCGTAATGTACCCAGGTCTCTCTCTCTCTAGTTAACCCGTATATCTACCATATCTGCACAAAAACATCATATTTTTCAGCATACAGATTAGGAATACCATAACCAAACACAAAAACCCAACTCTTAGCCATAAAACAGCACTAAAACCCCATCATCTCCCAGGTCGCAGTTTTCTACCCATTTCTGGAATAGATCGCACTTTTTGCCCTGAAACCTGCTTCCCAGGGCGCACTTTTTGGCCCAAAAAGTGCGACCCAGCCGTAGAGATGAAGGAGGGTCTGTTACTGAGATTTTGGGCCCTAAACTGAACTTTCAATCCAGCAAAATGAAAGAGTAAGGTTAGGCCTCTTACCTGCAACTGACGGATCTCGATTCCAACGGTCGGTTTGTCCGCTACACTCGCTGCAAGATTTAGGGCCTTCTCTCCTCTCTACATTCACCACAGCAACACTAGAAAATGAGTGAATTTGGAGGGAAAACTGCCTTATTAAAAGAGCACCCTTGTTTCTTCTTTCGCCTGCTGCGACCAGACCGTAGCCCCGTTTGACAAACCGTCTGCACCATTGGAAAGCTCTCACCGAGCCCTGAAATGGGTATATGTTAGTTTTTGGTGGTTTGATACTTCACCAGGACACATTTTGTCCAAGAAGGGTCACTTCACCTCTCCTTAAAATCACATTTCTTCACTTACGACACTTGTACTTGGGGCACCATTTTGCCTCCTTACTTGTCTTTGTTCATGTCGATTTGCGTCATGAGTTACCATCTTGTACTCATGTTTTCATGGTCCCCCATTGGGCCTTTCCTGTGTGGCAACACCATCGAGTTGCCCTCGTTTAGAGCATCCAAGTTAAGTCATCATTGCATTCATGGAGTCTATCCTGAGTCCCTTGATACCCCGCTATAGCCCTCCATCCTTCATTGCTTGGTCTCTCTATTGTGTCGCAAATTATGACCTTTAGTCCCACTGTCCCCTATCCCTTATGATATTGCGTCAGTTTCTGCCATGTCATTCATGCCCTTTATGCTCTAGCAAGGGAAGTCGTCCATTCGCTACCCAGTCCCTTCCATTTCACCATCATCATTATTGTCAGTCTGTCCGTCGCTCTACTATTTTCTTTTGTGCTTTAGTTGAGGATCTCTCATTGCCTCACCTATGGAAGACCTCCTTCTGTCGACATCAGCTCATTCATTCCAGAAGCCAGGTCTAGAGGGCGGTGTACCTTGGTTCCATCTTCCACTCTTGTTCGGCGCCTCAGATCAGGCAAAGGGATCTCTCATTACCCTTTGACTTGATTGTTTCTCCACTCCATCTCCTTTCAGCATGATCGAGATCCGTATGCTTGATGGTCCAGTGATGCAACAACAGCTCTTGATGATTCCCGGGTGTGTGTGAGATGTCTCAGCCCTCATGAGGGGGTGGCCCTGCTGGTAGCCCCCCACATGCCCGGATGACCTCTTCATTGCAGCCTTCGATGCAGCTCCATATATTTGATGATGTCGGCCTTAGCCGCTTGCAACGCCTCTTTGATTTGCATGTATCAGTCAGATCTTGTGAGCCCTTCCCCGTGTATAGGGGGCATTTGGGTTGTATTTGTATCTCATGTACTCAGATATTATTGTATAAGTCCTGGCTGTTATCCTAGGCACAACATGTATGTGGGATTCCTCATTGTATTATTATCTGGCTCATGTTTATGCCGGTTGTACTTTATGGTTCGGTCCCTTGTTTACTGGACACACTATTCTTTTGTACTTTGTCTCGGCAGGCATAGGTATGCCTCCCCCGCCGCCTTTAGCACAGGTACCCTCTCATAAAAAGAGACTTGCTGCACCTGTAAGTCTCGTCTCCTCAGGGTCTAGTTCTTCAGCACATTAGTCTACCTCACATTTCTCTCTCTGACTTCCCTTTTGATGTCTGGTGATTGAGTTCTTACAACGTACTTCGGTCATATGATTTGCTCCTAACACTCACACGCTGGGGGGAAATCTGTTACACCATTTTTTGGTCATCTAACCTACTATCATTAGATGGACCCAAGTACACCATGTAAGACCAATTTTACCCTAAGTAAAATTGCTTTCACTATGTAAAATAACTTAATAAACCACATTTATTAGGTTGTTTGTGGTCTAAACAGGAAACCCCAAAAGGAAATATTAAACAAACCTATTTTGTTTAATTTTCCTTATGGAATAATTAATTAAACCATAATTTAATTATTATTCCTAGTCATGTTTAACCCAAAAACAAAGAAATTAATTAGATAAACCTTTATTTATCTTATTATTTTCTAGGAATAATTATTTAAATCTTATTTAGATAATATTCCTTGTTAAATATAACCAAATCACCCACAAATAATTAAATAAATCATTATTTATTTAATTATCCTTCAACCACTTCCTTAAAAAGTTAAATAAATCATTTATTTATTTATTATTAACAAATAAAGGGATTTGACCCAAGTCAAATACTTTTTCCCTCCAACAAATATAATAAAATATTCCATAAAAGGTGGATCTAGATTTGGTTAACATTATTTTAATCATGCACCAAGATCTAGAATGACCCAATATTTTGTTATAAATAGGAGGGATTTTCCTACCATTCTTCACCTTTTGTTGCCTATTAGATCACTCTGGATCTATACACTTGGTCACATTTTTCCACTATTTGCTGTGTGAGCTCCCTTTGAGTTCCATTATTTGTGTGGGTTTTCTACACCAACAAGAGAGAGAGATTTTAGATCTGAAGTGCTGAGGACTTCCAAGAACCCATCCCATTGAGGAGAATTGGATACACCTTCTTGTTTCCCTCCCAGGTACCCTTAATACAAAAATTGTTTCAAAAATTGTTCTTGTCTTGTCTATTGGTATATGGAGCAAACCCTTATTTTTACTGCTTAATGTCTTTCTATGCATAGATCTGGTTTTTTGCAGCTCTTTTCTTGAACAACTAACTGTAGATCTGAAGATATTGGCAGCCACTTTTGTTGTTAGGGCTATTAGTTATGCGTAGCTAAAGTGGTCCTTTTTCGTACACGTCGACAAAGGATTCATACTAAAAATAACCCCTTTGTCACAGTAGTGATGGTTCTTTTAAGCCTTCATTCCTTTAGCCTCTTTCCATAACGACATCCTATTATTATGGGATGTTGTTTCCCATAGCCTAGGATTTTCTTTTGTTTTTTCCACAAAACCTTTCTTTAAAACTTGATTTTCCTTAGCAAGGTTTTCTTACCTCTCCTCACTAACTTTCTGCTTTAATGAGGATTTTATTTCTCCCATATAATTTAATTATTTATTTAATTCTCTCCAAGAATTTTCTTGAGAGTTTTGGGATGTTTGGAATTCTATTCCATCCTCATGGATAAGAATTTACTGGTCTCCATTACACTCTCTTTACCACATTACGTTTATTTCATAATTAGTTATTAATTTAAAAATTATTATGCTAATACATAATTGTTCCATAGGTCCACGTGGACCTTGGTTTTATTTACAAAACATAATCGTTATAAATAAGGGGCATTGCAACAACATTGTTTTGAAGAAGAGGGGCATATTAGGTCCCTATATTACTAGTGTATTCCCTTATTTTTGTTAGTGTAGCATCCTTATTGTTATTTTTTTACCCTTGTAGTCCCCATATTGTTATTATTATGCACCATAAAAGCCTACTATTGTTATTTTTGTGCCCTTACTTTATTATTGTTAGGTCGACAAGGATTGTATTGTGACACCGTGGACTCTTACATATAGAAATGGGTTTTGTCATTTGTATCATTCAAAAATTGTTCATTTATGTAATGTAAAGGAGGATTCCCCCTTGGAGTGGTTGATTTGTAAGTTGTTGATCTCTCTTTTCTTCTATTTTTTTATTTGGTTTCAGAACATAAACGTAGGTTAACAATATTAACCTATGAATGTTGCATGTAAATAATTAAAGAGTTAGGAATCCTTCAACATAGTAAGGATCCAAATTCCTAAAAAATTATACATAAGAGTCTTAGTTAATGAGTAACGGTAAGATAAAAATCATAGCCTTAGCATACATCAAGTTTATTAAAAATTTTAAGATTGTAAAGGAGGGACGAAAATCATTAAACCAGAAAATTTACATGGGAAAAAGAAATTGGAGACATGACAAGTGGTATATGAGCCCAAGTTAAAACACTGGGCTTATGAACCCCAACACTAAAGATCCAGTTGTCTGGGAATTTTAATTGTATGGTTAAAATTTATTTTACAAAAATGATCTGTTTCATATTATGGTTTATTAATTCTACTGGTTTATGCATTAGATATAAGGTGCAGACATAATTACAACTATTGTCATGCTAGACAAAGAAGAGTTGTACATGGAATTGGGGGAGTAGGATATCCTTCCATATTCCAACACCCAGATGCTGGAGATTATAAAAAAATTGCAGGCTTAGCTAAGGACTGGAAAGGAATGTTTACTGCAAGCTAGCAATGAACAAGAGAGGTTGATAAGAGAATTAACATCCACATCAAACCATCAAGAGGGAGAACAAGAAAAGCTAAAAAGAAAAATAAATAGAAGCCAACTCAGAGAGGTATGAGAGTGGGGAGGAATTTAGTAAAGTAGACTCTAAGTCTGAGAAGATGAAGGAATTTCTTGTGTAACCAGCTCCAAAAATAGAAGAAAAGAGATATCAATGCCTTAGAAATAAGCCACTTTGAGGGGGCAACCTCCAATACATTACATAAATGAACAATTCTTGGATGACACAATTTACAAAACCTCCTTTCTATATATAGGAGTCCATGGGGCCATAATGTAATCCTAGTGGGGCCACAATGTAATTGTAGCTGACCTAACAATAATAATTTAAGGGCACAATAATAACAATATGGGGTTTATAAGGCTACAATAAGGGACTATACTAGTAATATAGGGACCTAACATGCCCCTCTCCTTCAAAAAAGTGTTGTCCTCAATGCTTGAGTAGCTCTGGGTGCTTCTGTATAAAATTCTCATCCTCACATGTAGAATCTTCAGTGGGTAAGTTCTTCCACTTGATGAGATACTCTGAAATTGATCGATTCCGTAGTTGTCGAGTTCTTGTTTCCGTGATTGCTTCCGGCTCCAATATGATTTTTCCTTCCTCATCAAGTTATGGAAATATTGTTTGAACAATAATATTTTCACCTATAACCTCCTTTAAGCATGAAACATGGAAAACTGGATGCACTCGTGAAGAAGCAGGAAGCTCCAATGTGTATGCCATAGTACCAATCTTTTGCAACACCTTGTAAGGACCATAGTACTTTGGCGATAATTTATTATCCTTCTTAGCTTGCTTGACGGACATTTGTTTGTATGGTTGTAGTCATAAAAATACCCAATATCCTACATCAAAACTTCTCTCGCTATGATGTTGATCTGCTTGTTGTTTCATTCGATTTTGTGCCAAATTTAGGTTATCCTTTAAGGGTTGGAGAACTTCTTGTTGATGCTTGATGTGAACTTCCACTGCTTGAACCTTCGAATTTTCCCTTAAATATGATATGATGGATGGTGGATGATATCCATAAAGTGCCATCAATGGGGTCATTTTTGCTGCAGTATGGAAGAAAGTGTTATACCACCATTCAACGAGAGGTAACCACTTGAGCCATTGTGTTTTTTTATCAGATACAAAACAACGAAGATATCCTTCCAAAATTTTATTTACTATCTCAGTTTGACCATCAAATTGAGGATGATAAGATGAGCTATGAGCTAATTGAGTACCCAAACAATAAAATAACTCTGTCGAAAAATTTCTAGTAAAAATGGGATCTCTGTCACTCAAAATAACCCTTGGTCTTCCATGAAGCTTTTGAATTGTGTCCATAAATGTAGTAGCAACTATCATTGCTTTAAATGGATGAGATAATGCATAAAAGTGTGCATAATTGGTAAGTCTATCAACTACCACCATGATGACACTCGTTCCTTCGGACTTAGTTAAACTTGTGATAAAATCCATTGAAATCTCCTCCCAACGTTGACTTGGAATGGATAAATGTTGTAGAAGTCCATGGGTCTTAATTGTCTCAATTTTATTCTATTGGCAAACCAAACATTCCACCACAAACTTTTGAATATCAGATTTAAGGCCATCCCAACTAAATTCTTTCTTCACCTTGTTGTAAGTTTTTAAAAATCCTAAGTGTCCTCCTAAAGGAGAAGTGTGCAATTCCAAAAGAATATTTTGTTTTAATTGGGAATTCTTACAAAGATATAAGCGATCTTTGTACCATAAGGAATCATTTTTCCAACTAAATTTATCATATGTACTAGGATCTTGCTAAAAATTTTGAATGAGTGTCCATACATCTTTGTCCTTCTTCCATTCATCTCTTGCTTCAGTTATCCAATCTGGTTGGATAATAGAGATGGCACACAGCAATTCTTCCACCTCTTCATTCTTTCTTGAGAGTACATCTACAAAAAAATTAAGCTTTCCTTTTTTGTAGATTATTTAAAAGTCATAACCCAACATATTTGTGACCCATTTTTGCTGCTCTTTTGAATATAGTATTTGCTCCAAAAAGTGTTTAAGAATATCATGATCAGTTTTTACCTTTAAGTGTCTTCCCATTAGGTAAGTTCACCATGTCTTTAGTGCATGCAGTATTGCTAACATTTCCTTCTCATAAATAGGTTTCTGTAAATACTTTCCTTTGATTGGACGACTTTCAAAAGCAATGGGTCTTCCTTCCTGCATTAAAACCGCACCAATTCCATTTCCTGAGGCATCACATTCCACAATAAAGGTTTTTGTGAAGTCTGGCATAGCTAAGACCGGTGCTAGGTACATTGCCTCTTTAAGACGTTCAAAGGCCTTAGTTGCTTCAGGAGTCCATGAAAATGCATCTTTCTTCAATAATGTTGTTAGAGGTGCTGCTACTCTCCCATAATTCTTAACAAACTTGCGATAATACCCTGTTAACCCGAGAAATCCTCGCAACTGCTTTATGGTTGTGGGAACTTTCCATTCCTTAATGGCTTTAATTTTGTTAGGGTCTACTTTAACACCCTCGTGAGATACAATATGACCAAGATATTCCACCTCTTGTACTCCAAAGAAACATTTGGATGTTTTTTCATATAATTGTTTCTCCTGCAATAGTTTGAGCACCCTATCAACATGTTCAACGTGATCCTTCCAAGACCTATTGTAGATTAGTATATCATCAAAAAATACTAGTACAAATTTTCTAAGGGTTTGAAAATGGAATTCATCAACCCTTGAAATGTAGAAGGTGCATTGGTAAGGCCAAAAGGCATGACCAAAAATTCATAATGACCCTCATGAGTTCGAAATTCTGTTTTTGGAATATCTTCAGTCTTAATTCTAATTTGATGATATCCTGAATGAAGATCCAACTTGGTAAAATAAATTGCTCCATGTAATTCATCCAATAATTCATCAATCACAGGAATGGGAAATTTATCTTTAATGGTGGGCTTATTAAGCTCCCTATAATCTGGACACATGTGCCATGATCCATCCTTCTTGTGTACCAATACTACAGGAGCAAAGAAATAACTTTGACTAGGTTGAATTATACCCGCCTCTAACATTTATGTAATCATACATTCAATTTCGCTCTTTTGGACATAAGGATATCTATAAGGCCTGATGTTTGGAGGAACACTTCCTGGAATCAAATGAATAGCATGATCATGAAGAAAAATATGTGGGAGACCTTTGGGAGTTTCAAACACCTTAGAATGATTGTCCAAGACTTGTTGGAGATCTGCAGAAATAGATGATTTTGATGTTGGAACTTCTAGTGAGCATAATTGTGAAATTATGCCTCGTTGTTATTTATTTAGAAGCTTTGTCATGAAATTAGAGCTTATTATATTTCCTAGCTTCCCCATAATACCCCATAATTCGACTTCCTTTCCTTCTGAAGAAAATTTCAAGAAAAGTTCTTGAAAATTAAAATCTACCGTCCCCAAAGATTGTAACCATTATACTCCTAGTACAACATCAGCACCTCCCATAGGAACAGAAAGCATTGGACTATTCAATACATATTTCCCCATGGTTAGCTTGATATTATGGAATTTTCCAGAGAAATTTATAGTTCCTCCATTTGTAACCATCACTTGACATTCTGGTGCTGGGTATAGGAAACAATTTAATTCCCTCGCTACCTTGCAATGAATAAAATTATGGGTGCTACCTGAATCAATCAACACTATTACCTTTTTCTTCTTGATATGTCCTTCTATCTTGAGAGTTTGAGGAGTGGTAATTTTTTCCAGCGCATTACACGATATGGTCATATTCATTTCTTCCTCTTCTAGGGACGGTTTCTGGTTTATATCCTCTTCTTGTTCATTTTCTTCCTCCTCTTCACAATCTATGTAAAATAATTTCTCCTCAACACACTTATGACCTTTAGTGTATTTGCTATCACAACTGTAGCAAAGCCCTTTTGCTCTTTTTTCTTCCAATTTTTGTGGTGTCAACATTGTAGATTGTGGAAATCTAGGCGTAGCAACACTTCCTTCTTTATGGAAGTGAGTGGTAGGCTTCCTTGTCGCCATAATTTTACATTCAATTTTTCTTGCCAACCTGAATGCCTTTTCCAATGAATCAGGTTTCAAAACGTGAAATTCATGTTGGATGTTATCCTTTAAAGTGCCTATGAAGAGATCAATCTTGCGTTCCTCTGGAATATCAGTTACCCTTATATTCAATTTTTGGAAGTCCTCAATGTGCTGCCCCACTAAACCCTTTTCTTTGAGATTTATCAATTGGCTAAAGAAGGTGTTTCTCTTTGTATCCTCATAATGTGCTATCATTTCCTCCATAAAAATTGACCAAGTGACAATTTTTTTATGAGAACAAAGCCATCGATACCATAAAAATGTATTTTGTTCTAAATGTAAAGTTGCAATGCGTACTTTGTGTGTTTTTTGCATGTTATGGACATCAAAATATTGCTCCATTTGTAGTATCCATGTTACAAGATCCTTTCCATAAAACTTCCTCATATCCATTTTTTGAATATGGTGGTTCTTCCCACCAACATTAGATTTTATGAAATCACGATTCACATTTAATTTTTTCTCATCATGAGTTTCTTATACTATCTTTTCACCATTAGGAAACATTTCTTGTATCAACTTTGTCAAACCTTCCATGTCTACTTTTAGATCATTCTTCATGTTTTCCATGTTGTTTTTCATGTCATCCATCTTAGCTTCCATGCCAGATTCCATTCCATCCATATTATCTTCCACGCCTTTCTTCCATTTTTTGTTTCTCTTTGCGAGAGAAAAAATTGGTGCACTTGATCTTGTAATTTTGATAGATCATGTTGTAATTCTTCATCTTCATGAGTCACAATAGAGCCTTCTGAAAGCTTAATGGGTGTTGAATTATTTTTACGAGGCATATTTTAGAACCCAATACTAATATCTATTCTACAATATGCCCTTGGAATCAATTCAAATTGATTCTTCAAACAAGACTTATGCAATTTAGAAAAAAAAAATAACACACCTTTTTCTTGCTTTTGAGGAGCTTGATATTGAAATTGGATTATCTCTGTGATTGTAACTCCTCAATATTTGAAATTCGGCATCAACGTAGCCCTCTGAATTCTCTTTCTAATGCCACAGTTTTGACCTGATTTGGACTCTTCAAGACAAATTTGTTTCCAATCTCCCACAATGACCTAATTATGGACTAGTTTAGTAAAGTGAAATTGTACGACTTGCCACGTGTCACTGTTTCATACTTCGGATCTGAAATTGATAGCCAAGAAACTGCAGTCCATGTAATTGCGAAAACGTTTTATGTAACTCTAATTCGATGCTCAGGGAGAGATTTATGAATCTTTTCCCACGATCACCACTTTGAGATGAAATTAGGGAGCCTGAAAAATCACTACCTTCCATAGATCATATCTCTGAAAATATGTGAACCAATCTCTGAAATTTTTTTACGAGTTTCCTTAGGATTTCTGCCTCGCACCCTAAAAATTTCAGATTCAAAACCTTTGTAGAAAAAAAGTTATAGCGAAAATTCCATGATTACCTGTTTAGAGCAGAGAAACCCTAGAATCCAAAGCTCTAATACCAAATGTTGTGTAACGAGCTCCAAAAATATAAGAAAAGAGATATCAACGCCTTAGAAATAAGCCACTTCGAGGTGGAAACCTCCAATACATTACATAAATGAACAATTCTTAGATGATACAATTTACAAAACCTCCTTTCTATATATAGGAGTCCATGGGGCCATAATGCAATCCTAGTGGGGCCACTATGTAATCCTAGCTGACCTAACAATAATAATTTAAGGGCACAATAATAACAATATGGGGGTTACAAGGGTACAATAAGGGACTATACTAGTAATATAGCGACCTAACAGAACTGTAGGGATAATTTCGCAACATAAAGCCTCCAACCTTTGACGGAGAGAAGGAACAGGATGTTGCAGCCTCATTCCTAAATATGGTAAAATAATTTCAAGTATATGAGTATGGAAGAAATTTGAAGGCAAGGCTCGAAGTTTACCAATTGAAAGTTAAATCCACGCTCAAGTGGGAGGAGACCAAAATTATACACTTGATAGATGAAAAGACAGTCTTTTGGGAAGAATTTCAACAAATGTTTAAATCGTGATACCTTAGTGAAAGGTATTATGATGACAAAGCTAAGTAAACTAATGAGCTAAGGCTTGGGTAATTCACCATTAATGAATTTGGGATGAATTTCACAATTTAATTTGGTATGTAATGTATATAAGAGAAGAAAAAGTGAAAGTAAACATATTTTTAAAATTTTGACCCACAATATATGAAGTGAGAATTGAGTTTGATAACTCGAAGAATATGGAAAAAGTTGCTATAAAAGCCTAACTGTACTATCAGAAATTTAAGGGCCTCAATGACCACTTGAAAATTTTATAGAACGAGGCGAAAGGGAAGGCTGAAACAAGCTCAAAAGGAACCAAATGAGCCTATCGGAAAAGATTCATTAAAGGAGGAGAAAATCAGCCAACGCATTCTCACACATGATCCAAGCCCATGGAAGGTAACAAAAAAAGAGATGGAGTGATAAAACCCAAGGAATCATTGAAGTTTTGGGGGTGAGGAGAACCTTACATGTTGTGGGTCTGCCCACAAAACCCTTCTACTATTGAAAACATTTAAGCAGTGCACGAGGCAACCATAGTGAATGATATTTCCAAAAGTGTTCCCCGAATAAGAACCGCATTAGAATATCGAGAGTTTGAACATTAGTCAACCATGATTGAAATTGAAGATGTCATTTCCAATGAACCTGTATCTATTTTAATTGATCGTGGAGCTATTTTAAGCTATATTAGTCCATATGTAGTGGAAAATTCTAAATTGCAGGCAGAAAAATTTCAGCACTCTTGGCTGGTGTAGTTGTCTACTGAAACCAAATGGAAGGTAAGCCATAAATTTGATAAGTATCCTATAAATATGAAGGGGTATATTACAGATCTAAATATGAATATCCACCTCTTAGGTCTTATGACTTACTGGTTGGTATGTATTGGCTGGAACAACAGAAACCTGTAGTGAAATACTTAGAAAAAACAATAAATTGCACAAATGCACTAGGACAGTTAATTATAGTAAGAGGGAAACAAAAACCTGTGTCCTTTAGAAAAATTTCTGCATTACAAATGAAGCAAACTGTGAGAAAGGGTTTTCAAGTGTATGTTGTAAAAAATAAATATTTGGGACAACAAGGAGAAAATGAACTTATAGAAAACTTATTATTGATTAGGGACGTTAAGGATGCATTTCCTGAAGAAATCCCTCAGCTTCCCCCTCAGAGAGAGATGATTTCTCTATTGAGATGTTCCCGGAAGCCACCCCAGGTTCCTAAGCCCCATATAGAATGATTACATGTGAACTGCTAGAATTAAAACATCAGTTACAATAACTGTTGAATAAAGGATATAATAGACCAAGTGTTTTGGCATTGGGAGCGTTGGTTTTATTCGTCAAGAAAAATTATGGTACCCTTAAGATGTGTATATAATACAAAAAATTAAATAACTTAACCATCAAAATTCGATACCCCCTACCACAAATAGAGGACTTTTTTCATCAAGTAAGGGGAGCAACCAAATTTTCAAAAATTGATTTGAGAACTCATTATAACTAGTTTCGTATAATAGATGAATACATCCAAAAAATAGCTTTTAGAACTCGATATGAACATTAATTGTTTGCATTCCTACCATTTGGACTCACAAATGCCCATGCTACCTTCATGTCTCTCATGAACAGTGTTCTACAGAGACATATGTATAAATTTGTATTATTTTTCATAGATGATATTATCGTGTACTCTAAGAATATAGAGGAACACCAAGAACACCTTACAATAGTGTTGCAAACACTAAGAGAACATAAAATGTATGAAAAACGCATCAAGTGTGAGTTTTACAAACTGAATATTGAGTATATGGGACATGCTATCTCCAAATAGAGGTTGGCGGTAGATCTGGAAAAAGTACAATAAATTTTAAATTGGCCCGTACCCATAGATGTACGAACAATCTGTTCATTCATGAGTATTGTCAGATATTATCACAAATTTGTGGAGGGATTTTCTGCATTAGCTTATCCTATTACCTATTTGTAGAAAAGGGGCGTGAATTTTGAGTGGACAACCATCTGTCATGAAATTTTTCAGAAGCTAAAAAAAAAAAACTAACTACTAATCCCATCCGAAAAAAGGTTGATCGAGAAAAGGATTGTGTTGTGTGCATTTTTTCTTTCATAGAATAACTTGAAAGAGTATTACTACAAGACAATGTGGTGATAGCCTATGAGTATAGAAAACTAGAAAAACATGAGAAAAACTATGTAGTTTATGACTTAGAATTAGTTGTTGTCATACATGCATTAAAAATTTGGTAGCATTATCTATTGGGTAAGAATTTTGTGTTGATGATGTTAGGTAAACATGACTCGGGGTAGAGTCAATTTTGACTAGGGTATATAGTAGTGGTTTTGGGGCACATGGTTTTGTGCACCCATGGTTTTGGCCAATAGTATTGCATGTAATGGAGCCTATAAGAAGCTGGGAATACTTCAATGTAATGTAGGCCTGGAGGTGAGTGGTGAAGGCTCACTTGGCCAGATTGGTCAGGGTTTTGGCCAATGGTTAATGAAATTTCATTAGGATGGGTTTTTCCCTGGATTTGGGGTTTTCCCCGTTAAATATTTATGTTAATGTTTATGTGATTTTTTGTTGGGTTTTGTATGTGTATTATTTCTCTCAATAAAATATTTTATTTCTGCAGTAAATTTCCTAACAGATGACTCACCATATCAGTGTGAAATATTTCTTTAGTCAATGATATTTGAATGCAAGGCAAGAAAGATGGTTCGCTTTCCTTAGCGAATTTCATATTGAGATCAAACACATTAAAGGAAAGGAAAACCAAAATTTTTATGCCTTAAGTAAACACTCTCATCAATTTTTTTCTTACACAAGTACCAATTTCGAAATCAATATTGAAGAGCAGATTCAAGAATTTCTGTCAAAGGACCCCCGGAATTCGGAATTGCAGAAAAAATACATCAATCTGAAACCCCGGGATATACCATGAATCTGAAAGGATTAATCATTTATAAATAGACGTTGTATATTCCTAACATTCGTACTTTGAAGTAGATGATTATGGATGAATACCATAAGATACCATATTCAGGTTATCCGGGTTACCAAAATATGGTGATAGCATTGTGGAAACTTTTATTTTGGCCTTGAGTGAAGAAAGAAATATTTGATTACTGGGCAAGATGTTAGGAGTCCCAACAGGTCAAAGTAGAGCATCAAAATTCTGCAGGGTTGCTAAACCTCCTTCATATTCGAGAATGGAAGTGGGAAGAGATGTCCATGGATGTCATCACAGGACTACCCCAGACAAAGTATCACAATGACTCCATTATGGTAGTGGTAGACATGCTAACAAAGGTTGCACACTTTATTGCAGTGCAACCTATCTTTGGGGCAACACACGTGGCCAATCTGGTTATGAAGGAAATTTTTAAAACTTCATGGGATACGAAATATGATCATCTCTCTTAGGGTTGAAAAGTTGACATCCACCTTCTGGAAGGCATTGTTTAGGGGGATGGGAACAAAATTGAATTTCAACATAACATATCATCCCCAAACTGATGGGCACACTGAAAAGGAAAATCAAATACTAGAGGACATGCTTCACATGTATGTGATGGACAGACCCACTAGGTGGGAGGATTTTCTGCATTTAGTAGATTTTTCATACAAAAAAAACTACCAAACATCTATTTAGATGAGCTCATTCGAGGCTTTATATGGTAGTACATGCCATACTCCACTTAGTTGGAGTCAAAGAGAGGACAAACTAGTACTTGGACCTGAGGCATTACATGAAATCAAACAGATAATACGACAAATTTAACAAAACGTCAAAGCATCTTAAGACCATCAGAAGATCTATGAAGATAAGAAAATAATACAAAAATAATTTAAGATTGGGGTTCATGTGTACTTGAGGATAAAACCTTGCAAGAGTACCCTTTACACCGACACTTGTGCTAAGTTAGCACCACAATATTGCGGCCCCTTTGAGGTTTTGGAAAGCATGGGACCAATAGCATATAAATTTCCTCTACCTAGTCATGTTAGATTTCATTACATTTTTCATGTGTAACTATTGAAAAAATATGCTCATGATCCTTCTCACGTGGTTGACTAGACTTTGATATAGATGGAAGCGGAAGGGGACTTTCTTCAAGAACCACTTCGTATATTGGGATGGGAAGAAACCTTGCTCTCAAATAGAACAATATCTCACATGAAGTACAGTGGAAGCACTTTACAGTGAGTGAAGAAGCTACATGGGAGCGAGAAGAGAGCATGAAAGAAGTGTTCCCAACGTTGTTCAAAGAATAACAACAATTATTGATAACACTGTGGACAATGTTTTTTGTTTTAGAGGGGACTATGTAATACCCCTAATTTACAACTCTTATGTTTATGTAAATAGGAAAAAGGCTATGTGGACCTACGGAACAATTATGCTGTTGGTGGAAATATTTTAATTAATAATTATTTATCAAAATTATGGAATTTTTGTAAATATGGATTCATAGAGATCTTGAAATTCTTATCCATGAGGATAGGATAGAATTTCATACTTTCCAAACTCTCAAAAAAAATCCTTTGGAGAAAAATAAAAATAAAAATAAAATTAAGTAGAAGAAAATATCTAAGAAAACCCGAGTAAAGAGGAGAGTTACAAGGAAGAGGTAAGAAAAACAACGCTGAGAAAAATTGATTTTTAAAGGAAAAATTTGTGGAAAAAACAAAGGTAAAGCCTAGGCTATGGGAAATAGAAGACTAGAATAATGACACCCCGTTATAGATACTTCATCGGTAAAGTGGGATTAAAAGTGCCATCATTAGTCTGACAAGAGGTTGTCAATACCCAGGAAAATTGATCTCTAATCAGGGGAGAGTTGTGAGGAGAATCTCATGTTTGGGAGGAAATTTGTCTTTAGAAGTTGGTATGCAGCATGTACAAATTTTATACTTCACTTCTTATGTTTTTAATAACTGTTGGGAGGGTTAGGTTGTCTAAGTGAATAAACATATTCTCTTTCGTAATAAGGGATTAATGTTATATTAAACCAAGTTGGAATCATGTTGTAGGTTAGTCTAGTGATTTTTCAATACACTGTTATGTACGAAGTCAATATTATGTCAATATTCTGTTATGTAAAATTTCAATACTGTATTATGCACAATGTCAATACTGTATTATGTAAAGTGTCGATACTATTTTATGTAGAGTAGACTGATGTATTGTATATGTATACAATCACAATATGTTTAATTATAACCAGAGAAAGGGTTATGATGAGAGGGTTAAGCACTATATCTATTCATATATGAGAAGAATTAAAATAAACAAAATAACCATTAGAAACTAAGTTCAACAAAATCTATTGCTAGAATAATGAGAAGAAAACTAAAAACTTAGAGACTATGCTAAGACAGATCTAGCATTGGAAAAGTAATATTATTTAAAATTGTTGGAAGAAATAAATAATGCTAGACGTGCTACTTCAAGCTACTCAGATAAAAAAGAAGAAGTGAATGCATGATACAATATAGAAGCAACTACAAGTGGAATTTATGAATAAAATAGAGATACATTTACCATTTATTAGAAATTTAAACAAGAAAACCATTATTATTTAAGAGAATTCTCAAGTCACATAACATATGAAAGTATTCAAAAACTCATGATTGCATTTATATAATCTGGAATTTTGATGCAAAGTACATAAGCATAGCTCATAGAGAGGATGAGAAAATGTAACTAAGGTTTCCAAATATATATATATATATATACAACCCATAAACAACCTTGTACATTCTAGATTTTATATAGACATCTCTATAATATTGTATTAAAAATAAGAAAACATATTACATACTCTCATAGGCCAAGTATGGCACTCAAACTAGAAGAGAGAAACTACAACATCACCTCCCTAAGCTAAGTAAAACCCAAATCCTTGAGAAAATGATAGCCATGGGGGAAATTCGTACTACCAACCTTAGGAAGAAGAGAATTGGTAAGTATGGCCAGTGAACTCTGAGTGAACCCTAAGTTTCATGCAACCTAAAATCTTCAGAATATTACTTGAAAGGAACATGTAAATGTGAAATTTAGAATAAGATCCAAGGAGAATGATCAATTAAAACTCTTATTGGGTAAGGGATAGATAGATAACTTAAGTGAGTACACTGTCATGAGGGTTCTCCTTCGACTTGTGCATTCAAAACCAAGCTAATTTTTTACTCAAGGGATCCTCCAGCATATAAATATGAAAATAAAGAAATGAGAAATCCGAACATTGCATAAGTTATCGAAATAACCTATAGGTGGAAGGATGAAAGGATTTGTTGTCACTCTCATTTCCTTCGAAAAAAAATTCTCAGTCTCAGAAAAATATTCAACCTTTGTGAAAACAACCCACATTACAAAATTTTATCATAAAATAAAATGTTATGTTGAGGGGAAAACTATAATCCCAATTAGATGTACAACAATGGCCCAAAACAAGAAATAGAACAGGGATAAGAAGGGTTGTGACAAACCTTGAAAGAGGAACTCAAACTGCATTAAGAATTTTCAAAGAAAACATTTAAATGTGAATTTACACAAAACAGAAAAAATGCTTCCAATACCTCAATTAACATATTAGATACACCAAAATCCAGCTATAAAATAGATAGGGAGAATGGCTCCAAATAATAAGAAAACAATGTAACATATCCAATGTGTAGTGCTTAACCCAACAATTAATGGGTGGAAAACATATATATAAACTTAGAATCTGAATGTTGTAAAAATGGTGTCAACCCTGAAACAAAGATGCGTAAAGAAAACTTACATCGTATTGGAAGAAAAGGGGTTAGAGGAATTTCAAAGTGAACCCAATGACTTGTCACTGAAAAACTCTGAGAAGAGTGAGAAGCCTTTACCCAAATGACCACCCAGAGAAATCAAGAGATTCCTTTTGGGTAATTTAATAACCCACTCTTGGATGGGTATTTCCAATTTTACAAAAATCCAATACATAAAACAGAGGGAAAATTAAAATTAGAGGTTACATGAAATGTTAATGTGAGTTTTACCACGTTATGGGGTTTCCATGCAACACAAAGAAAACGGAATTTAGGAGTCAACTTGGAGTATTTAAGAACCATTACAATTATGCAATTATGCCAAAAGAAAATGCAGATAAATCAGTGTAAAATCCTTACCTTTGAGGCAAATGGCCAAGAAATGTTGTGAGTAGCAACATTGTTTTCCATAGCGAGCATGCTAAGCACATAGAGGGTCCACTTTGAGGAGGAATCAAGCTTTTATGGCACTTTGGAATCGAGTTTCAGGTTCAAGAAATGGTGGTGTAGCTCCTTGAGGCCTCAAGTCCCCAAACCACTCAGTGAAATATTGAAATGAGGAAGAGAAGGTAAATTAAAAGCCTTAGGGTTTTCTTAACATATTTGAGCACTAGATCTTTCTCCATTGATATTAGTCGTTCATAAGGGTGAAGGCCATGTGAGAGAACATGGTCTTTTCCACATGGTTAATTTTGAGAGAGACATGTCATCGAGGTAGGGTCAACATATTAAGTGAGAAATGGAATTATGAGATCAGTGTTAAAGCCTTAGTTCAAAACCATAATAGGACTATACCTATGTTTAATATGGGAGTAAACGTATAGAGAGTATACCATAGTAGGACTATAGTTATGTGTAACATTAGAGTTATTTCTAGAGTATAGGTTAGTACATGTGAAGGTAGGTTAATGTATGTAAAGGTAGGTTAACAATATTAACTTATGAATGTTACATGTAAATAATTAAAGAGTTAGGACTCTTTCAATTTAGTAAGGATCTAACTTGCTAAGACATTATATGTTATAGTCTTAGTAAATGAATAATGGTTAGAGAACCATTGTAGCTTTAGCATACAGTAAATTAATTTAAAATGTTATGATAGTAACGGAGGGATGACGATCATGTGAAAAGTTACATGGAAAGGAAAAAAAATTGGGGACATGACATGGGGTGATTGGATGAAAGAAATATTTGGTTAAGCATAATCTATGGTGGGTGGTACTTTGAATTAAATAACATGGTTGGATTTTGCATATGCTAATAAAATCTATTTTCCTCTTTTGTTCTATGTGTAAATGTACTTATTATTGTGTGGTTTTAATGGTTGTTCTATCATTTTTATTTTCTTAGTTATATTCTAGTTATAGGCATGGTTTATGGGAGACATTGGTTATGGATCTCATCATGTTTTGATTAGTAAGTGAAATTTTAATGAGTATATGATGTAATAGGTGATAATGAAACTATTGTGAGAAGGTATTAGAACTTGTTAACAAATCATAGATAAGTATGACGCCTCTATGTTGAGATGTGTTTATATGACTTTTACATTACATATTTATGATGTGTTTGACAAAACTGCTATCATGGTTAGGATGGGTCTTGTCATTTCCTTGTTGAAGTTTCTAATTAGAGGCATTGTCTTCTTCTTAGGTATCAATTCTAATAATTTTATCAAGTTATTGGTAGAGGCTTCAGTCCCAGCCCCAAAAGGTTGCTACAAATTTGGAGTTTACGACACAAAAATTCCTTAAAATATTGTACTCACATGGAGGACTTACTACGGGAGTGACTAGAGGGTTTCATTAGCTTAGAGGGATTATCATGGGAGTGACTAGGGGTGTAGTTCAGCTAAAAAAAAATCTAAGTAGGGGGTTGGCCAAGTGGAGTGGTTGGTTATTCCTTGGGGTTCTATAGCTAGAGAGGAAGATTAGTTCTTATTTTAGTGTGTCCATTCCACTTCCTTAACTTTATATGGGGAATTGAATCATATCATAGTAGCTCTTTGTCACATGTTTACCTTTGTGGATAGATTACCTTGGTTAAATGTGGGAGGATCATGTAACACCATAATCATTTATATTTATATTTATATGATCATTCAATCTCCTAGACAACCAAATATTTTCATCCAATGAAACTATAAAATGATTACCTCACAATCTTTGTTGAATTTTATCTTTGATAACACACATACCCTTGCTAAATTAGAGTAAGCTATCTATATAAATCACACCTCAATATATGGAATTTGAAGAGATAATAGAATCCATAGAAAGACATCTATGAGATTGTATTAATGAGACATAGTTAGTTTATGACTAGGGGGTATCTGTATCTAAAAGGATTTGTGGATTAAACCATGATTTTAAACCTTTGGAAAATTGCAAAGGTGGAAGGAAATTCTTACCACCCAATAACTACATATTTTCTATCAAGACTTAGTGTTAACTCCCCCTCTTAAAGAAATGTGTTAGGAACATAAGTGTCTTCTTAGTCTACTTCCTCTTCCTCACATTCCTCATTAACTGTATCAATTAGATTCAAATTGGCAACCTTTATTCCTCATTTAATCATGTTCAATATATGACAATCCTTCAAAAGTGATAATGACTTGCATATTGTTTTAATTCGAAAAGGATATGAATGTCACTCCTTGGAATGGGGATTATCCATTGAATCTTACACCAAAATATACTCCTTTTCCTAAATTTCAAGATTACCTCCCCAACCTTTCATTGAATGGCACCATCCAGAAAAATGAGCACTTAATTCGATATTCTAATGGATGCTACAACATCACTCTCAACAACAATGATACAGGCATGTGGTTGTTTGTTAAATCGTTAAAATTAAAAGCAACAATTTCTTTTTTTTTATCTCCCATGCAAATCCTTCTACACTTGGATGAAGTTTTTTTGTTGGTTCAAATCCACTTATGGCCAACTTCAAAATCCTATCGATCTCCTTTGTCAGTATAATAGTGTTTCCTATATGAAGGGTGAAACCATTAAATTTTTCAATATTAATTTCCTAAGGTTGTATAATTAAGTTCCATAGATTATGAGGCCACAAATTGAAGTGGCCATCATTATTATCCCCTTGCTTACAATGATGTTAGAAGAAAAATTGCTATAAGCTAGAATCCATTCTTCATATATGTTTGGAATATAAAGAGAAGTTACATCTTAGATATCTAGTGTGATAAACCAATCTCACCTAACTTCCATTCTTAAACTCATGCAAGACAACACTCACATAATGATTTCTTTTGAACAGAAGGCCATAATACAACCTCATGCAAAATTTCTATTTCAGTAGCCATTGTAAATCCTTCTCATGCAGATCATCCTAATGCCCTTTTCTCACAACCATGGCATAAATTTTGTGAGGATTACCATGAACAATAGACATTTGATATTAAGAAGAGTTTGGAAGAGCGAGTCTTTACTAAAAGAACTAGTCATGTGGTTTTTACCCTAAATTGGTCAAATGATACTCAAGACATGATGGTTGAAACCAAAAGTGTTTATAATTACAAAAATCAACCATCTAAGGAGGGTAATAAACCAAAAACCTCTCATATCCTCCCATCACATATGAGTGTATATTCTTCAACTCATCCTCTTTTATCACTTCTCATTCCAATATTTTGAAGCAAATTTCTAGCATCAATTTTTTTGCTACATTGCTTGGTGTGGCCACAATTCCTAAACAACAATAACACTTAAAAAAATTGCTTGAAAATGTGTGCTCTTATTAATTTCCTCTAGAGCCAAACCTACTAGGAGAAGATAAAATATTCATTATAAATAATTCTTGGAATTTTGTTAAAAAACCTCCTTTCAATGTGTAGGTGAAATTTTGTGATAATATCACTCATTTTTGTTTAGTTGATGTCAAGTTAGGGCCCAACATCATTCCTAAAGTGATTATAGATGCATTAGGTGTACAATGTACCAAATACAAAGGGTAAGAAAACATTTCCTTATAAGAATTATGAGAAAATGAATGTATATGAGGTTATAGATGTAGTGTTGGTCTTATGTGCTCATAGTAAAATATGAACTAGTTGTAACATCCAAGTTATGGATATGCATGTGATCATGTTATATCTCCTTAGTTTCCAAGGATAAGGAAGGAGAGAGAAGGAGGTAACTTGAGACCAACTTTGGATTCGGTAGCTAGCCCTACCAAATGATCTCTCTATAATCTCACAGCTAATGAAGTGAATGGAGAGAAAAATATATCTCAGGCTAGATACTCGCTAGGGTTTGATTTTAGGGTTTTTCTCCGTGAGGATCATATGTCTAGGATAGTGGTCAAGGTTTCAAATGATCACTTGCACTCATAAGATGCGGCAATGTTGGTATGATTAGTGATACAATTGGGTTATAATTGTGGTATATGGTTAAGTAATAAAGATCAAAATGAGAATAAGACTATGAATTCATTTATGAGAAGATATTGAACACAAACATGAAAATCTCACCTAAATGGAGCTTCAAACTATGAATTATTCATAAAAAATAATAAGATGATCATATGTAAGCATGCTAATGGTAGTAATAATAAGTAAGCAATTTGATAATAAAACAATAGGAAAACCATTGCCATTTAACATAAACCAAGAATCCCAAGATAATAGTTCAACTTCCTTATTAATGCAAAAATGGTGTACATTAGCTCCAAACCTCTTACTCTCAAGTATCCAACCTTTGGTTTCACTTCCATTAGGCTACATATAGATGAGAAACTATAACAGTTGCAACTTTCTTATTAATGAAAAAATGGTGTACATTAGCTCCTAACCTCTTACTCTCAAGTATCCAAGCTTTGGTTTCACTTCCATTAGGCTACACATAGATTAGAAACCACATTCCCCCTCTAGGGTCTAATCCATAATCATAGAAATTAATTACATCAAAATCTCTAATCAAGCCAAAAAATAAGGAGGTTAGAAACCAACTTCATTTTAAGGATATTATAGATGTAGGAAAAGTGGATAATGTTAAAGAGATTATAGATGGTTTTGTGATTAATAAGAACATAGGTGAATCAATCATGAAAATATTGTATGCATGTTATCTAGCTACCTCTAAAATGTGAATAATTAATACTTTCAAATGCACACCTTAATATTAATTTAAATACATTTCTTGTAAACATAATGAATTCAATTCATTTCTAAAAATTCTACGGAGGGAAATACATGAAATTAAATAGACTACTAAAAAAATAGCTAACTCTTTGTGAAAATTATGAGTACTTCAATAGATTATAAGTGAATGTAGAATTAAATAAATATTCATATACCTAAATTAGATACCAGAAAAAGTAATAGTTTCTCAAATTAAAGTGATATACATTTGCTTGGATGGAATGGATGGTTTCCTAACATTTCCTTGTTTATCATGGTTTTTTTTATGAGCACCTAGGCCTATTTTTATCAAAATTTTAATGAACTCATTAAATATTATTGCTACAAAAATATCATTTCCTAGAGATTCATAATCTCATAAATATTATGTAAAGTCTCCATTCTATTATGTGTTTCCTTGGATTGATGCTCTCTCACCATCTAAAAATAGGGGTAATAAAGGCCTAGGATTTATTCTATTGGTTTCCCCTCTGTTATATTGTGTGGATTTTTTAAAGGAGATATGATTATGGTTGTTTTTCCCCTCTACAAAATTGTTGTTACCTCCATTAAATCCACCAAGAGCATCGTTATACGAATTTTTTATATTTTCTACAATGTTGACTAAAAATTGGGCCATATGATGTAGCCTTTGGGCCATTTGATGCCGTTGTGACAAAGTTGAGCTATCCTTGGGCCTTATGCCTTCTTTTGGGCTATCTCTTGTTGCCTCCATTCTAGATCCCTCAAGCTATACAAATATTCAACTTCTAGTGGTTGTTTCTCCCAATCTGCTAATGAATGAGTTTTGGGTAGACTTTTTCTTCTTGAATGTAACATTTTTGGTGTTTTCCCCAAACATTGACAGTTCATATGCTAACATACTAGTAGGATACACAAGCATCTAGATTTCATATCATCACATGCTAGTAGAATACACATACTTAGTACTAGTCATAGGCCTATAGGATGCACATCTTTGATACTACTATATTATCCCCCTTGAAGATTACCTTTAGGGTTGAAAAGAGAACATGAAAAATTGGAGTATCATAGTATTTATGCTAGTTTTTGAAAAATATGATATTGAAGCCATAATAGTGTAAACAAGTAGCTAATTTTACCAAAAACATCAATAGTACATTTCATACTCCAAATTCACAATCTCATTGCTAGTGTTGTTGCACTAGGAGACCTTGTTATATATTACTCATAAATTTATAAACAAGGGAGATATTTTATAGAATTTAGAAATAGTGTACACAATTATTACAAAATCACTTAATTTGATAAGTAGGGATACCATAACATATTATTTGTCTTATATTATTCTTTAAGAGGCCTTCATTATTGCTTGGTTGCTCCAAAAATGACCTAAGAGGCCTGGGTCTTGGCCATATGATTCCCTAACACACCTAGTTGCCACTATGAGAAACCTTAACTCACCTTTTCTCCCAAGTAATGCCCTAAAAAGCCTCAGTGTTGCTATATATTCCCTAATATACCTCTTTCCAAAGGTATCCTAATAGCCTAAGTGATTCCTAGAGACCCCTCACACCTCCATTTAGTAGTTGAGTGGAATTCATCCTTACTCCACAATGCTTTAAATATAGTTGATATCAAAATATCCATACCACCCTTGGTTGCTACAAACATAGACCCTTGTGGCTTCCATAACTAGCTTACATCCCTTTTCATTTCCCAGCTCCCACACTACCCTTCTCTTCCTCATTACTACACTAAAAGCTCTTTATTGTAAATACTTCACTTCATTTACCCTAATTGTACCAAAAAAAATTATTCTCTTAAACTATCCCATAAACTCTTGGTTGTTGTAGAGAAGAAAACACTAGTGAGAGTTTTATCTTATAGCTATAACTAGCTACACACATTATGGAGGGTTTGATCTTATAACTAAGAACATGAATATCCTTTACATGTAAAATGATCCTCTAGAGGATAATTTATTTTTTCAAAATGTTGGGTATGCTCCTTAGGAATACTAGAAGGACATCTTGACTCAGGTTTTCTATATAATTCTAAAAAAAAAAAAATAGTACTTGAAAACTAGAGTGTGGAGCATTTATAGGTGTTTTAATGACTTAAAATATATTTATATACAACAGGTTGGAAAGTGTGCAAAAATAGAAATGTACATATGGAAATATTAATAGCTTGGAGATATAATTTTCTTGTGGATAATGTTAAATTCATTATAAATGTTTATTTTATTAATAAGGATAGAGGAGAGGTGAATCAATAATGAAAACATTGTATGTATGCTAACCAATATCCTCTAAAATTTGACCATCTATGTTTAAATATAAAATACTACTTTGGAATGAAATCAGTAATCTTAAATTAAATATATTGCTTGTAAAAAAATTGAATTGAATTCACTTCTAAATATTCTATGGATGGAAATCCATGAAATGAAATTTACTACTCAAAAAATAGCTAAAATTTTGTAAAAAATATGAGTAATTCAATAAATTATAAGTGAATGTAGAATTAAACGAATCTTTGGATACCTAAATTAGAATCTACGAAATGTAATAGTCTCTTAAATTAAAATCATCTGCTTTAGTTTGGATGGAATAGATAGCTTCCTAACCTTTCCTGGTATATAATGGATTTGGTGTGTGTCCCTAGGCCTACTTTTGTACAAAATATTACTAAAATCATTAAAGTTATGAATACAAAAACATCCTCTTCTAGTGCTTAATACTCCCAAAAATATTCTGTAAATTCTCCATTACATTAATCTTTTCCTCTAGTTAACTTAATATTTTTGTTGTTGGGATGGCTCCGCTAGGGTTCCTGCACCTACTGCGAAAACCCTGATCCCCTCTCCATCGCATTCTATGTTTCGCTGCCTGGTGCTCCTTGGCCTCACTGCTGAAGAACTTCCCATGAATCCAGCCTCCGGAGGGGCGAGCTCGGCTCCCCCTACTCTCCACACCCATTCTTCTAACAATTCTACTGTTGCAGACAAAAACGCCAGTCCTGGCCTCACCACGCAGGTTGTTGCTGCCCACGTTCCAGCTAATGATGTCCCTTGTGACGACGCCTTAGGCTCTGTGGCCGCTAAAGATAAGAATGCAGAGGAGCTCGCCTCTACGACACAACCAAAAGCGTCCTCTACCACCTGCATCCCAAAAGCTGCAAAGAGAATCAAAATCGATCTCCCCAGCCATCAAATCAATGGGCATATTCAATTTATGAAGGATCACGCCCTCATTGGAAAGTTTATTAGCCTATGGCCAATTGAAAAAGCTTTGCAAGGATGGATACTCTCCAAGTGGAAGCCTAAAGGACAGGCAACCCTGCAACTTGGCCCCAAAGGTTTCTTCAGTGCTATTTTCAATTGTCTGGAGGACAGGAATCACATCTTTGAGGAAGGCCTGTATTTCTTCAACTTTGTAGGCCTTTACCTCCGAGACTGGAAATAAAGATTCAATCTAGAAAAAGAGGATTTCAACTGGGCACCAGTCTGGATCCGGATGTACTCCTGACCATAGGAATACTAGGATGAAGAGACCTTAAAGGACATTGGTAACGGTTTGGGAGAGTTTATTAAAGTTGCGGAGGAAACCAAACTCAAGAAATACACATCCTATGCCTGGATCTGTGTTTATATGCATCTCGCCAAGGCACTCACAGATTCAATAAGCCTATTTCATGATGATTTCGAGTGGGTTCAAACTATAGACTATGAGCATGTCCCCTTTCGATGCAGAAAATTTCATGAACATGGTCAGCTATACCGTGATTTCCCTCTGAATCATTCGCAGAAAAACCCCACCCCTGAGCACAACAAAGATGCTGATAGTTTTACAAAGGTGACTAATCAATGGAGGAACTCCAAGAAAACCCCTACTCCATCAGAGGCACCCAAGAAACCCAATCTGAGCAACAACTTTGATGCTTTGGCAGTGCAAGCAGCCTCGGAGGTTATCCACACTCAGGCTCCCTCATATGATCTGTCCCGCTTACCCACTAATCCACTTTCCACTGCCACCACCCCTGTTCCCACCAACACCAACTCTGCCACCTCCATCTCCGTTGACAATATTGAGAAAGAGCTAGTACTTAAAGATGCACTCATGGAGATCGATAACAATACAGCTTTCGGAACCCAGAAAAGTGAGGACAAGGCAGATCACATCACACCGTCACACATGGAATAGGAACCAGAGAGTATAGATCTAGGAGATCTGGATATACTCTGCCTGGAAACAGCTTGTCATCAGCACGACTTCAGCACAATACATCCTTGACAAATCGACAGCCTGGAAGTGGTTCTATCCAGAGCACAACACAGAAAATCCATTCGTATTCAAGCCGGAAGTCCCTGGGATGGAAAAGAAATAATGAAAGAATCTAAGAAACGAGAGCGCAAAACAGATCTACAGTGGAAAATCATTATCAGAGAAATTCTTGTGGAGTCCAAGAGGTTCCCAAAGCTGAATAAGTTCTATAAGACTCTTCCCCATTGTTCCTCATGAAGCTCATTTCATGGAATGTGAGGGGGCTCAATAGCCCAGCGAAACACCAAATGTTAAAAAACATGATATCGCAATATAAGCCCTCCATAGTCTATCTGTAAGAAACAAAATGCAATAGCATAGCTTTAGAAAAGATGCTGAAAAAATCTTGGTCTGGATCCCGCTCAGTTTCAGTGGATGCCTCAGGAGCATCCAGAGGTCTCGCCATCATTTGGAATCCTCAGATCTCTCCCTCTATGACTTTCATGCCTCTCATTATTTCATTCAAACTAATTTCCATTTAGTGGGGACCAACACACATGGTCACCTCACCAACGTGTATTTTCCCTAAGACCCACACAAAAAAATGGAATTGTTGGATACTCTTATAGAGCCCAACTCTGTCAGGAGGTTCCCCCTATGGATCCGCGAGGGTGACTTTAAACTGATTATAGCTCTGGAGGAAAAATATGGGGGCCGAACCAAATTGGAGGAGGATAGCACCAGCTTCAAAGACTTCATTCACAGTAATCTACTTATGGACCTACAAACTTCCAATGGAACCTACACTTGGACCAACAAGCATAAGGGCTCTCAACATATAGCCTCTCGGCTAGATCGTTTCCTAATGTATGATAATGTCATTCATCTTGGCGGGGATTTCCAAACCTCCATCTTGCCTCAAGCTGGCTTAGATCACTGGCCCATAATGTTAGTGGACTCATCCGGGATCAAGTTGCAATCAGCCATTCCACTTCAAATCGTTCTGGTTCTCTCATCAAAACTTCAAAGAAGTTGTCACTGAAGCATGGCACTCTTACTCCCCCCCAGCAGGTGCCAAGATGTATCAGTTCCAAGAAAAGCTAAAGCACCTCAAGAACGCTCTCAAAGCTTGGAATCGAACACAGTTCGGCAACATCGTTGCCCATAAAAAAGAACTTGAGCAGAAAATGAGCACCCTGCAACAATGCATCATTTCTGAGGGACGATCGGACATGTATGACCAACAGGAACAAGAACTCCTCACCAAAATATAAGAAAGGAGGCAACAAGAAGAAACCTTGTGGCGTCAGAAATTCCGGATCAGATGGCTGAAGGATGGGGAGAAAAATACCAAATTTTTTCACAGGTACACCATTCAACGACGAATGCACAATAACATCACTTTTGTCAACAATCGGCAAGGAGACAGACTCAAGGTCCATGAAGAGGTTGAGCATGAATTCAAAGAATACTTTCAGGACATACTCCGTGAAACCTAAGGAGACAGGATTCAAGCGATTCACACTGTCACGCAACACATACCAAAATTCATCATTGCGGAACATAACAACATGCTTCTTTGGCCAGTAACTCTTCAAGAAGTGGAAGAAGCCATGACACAACTCAGAGATGGAAAAGCGCCTGGCCCTGATGGGTTCACTGCAAACTTTTTTTCATGCCTTCTGGGAGCTGATCAAATCAGAAGTATGGGAGCTTGTGAAAGAATCTCGGTCAATGCACTAGCTTCTTCCCTCCCTCAACACGACCTTCATCACTCTCATTCCCAAGGAAGAGGGTTCTAGCACTCTGGACAAATATCGGCCTATTGGGATCTGTAATGTTATCTACAAACTCATTTCAAAAGTTGTGGCCAATAGGCTAAAGCCTCTTCTCCCTCTTCTCATCTCACCTGAGCAGACGGGCTATGTGGAAGGGCGCTAGATCTTGGATGGAATCATCCTCTCACATGAAGTGATACATTCACTAAAGATCCTAAAGAAACTAGGTATGATACTCAAGCTAGACCTCTCCAAAGCATTTGACAAACTAAGCTGGACCTATATCAAACAAATGCTCTTGGCCTTTGGTTTTAGTGCTACTTGGACTCGTTGGCTCATGAATCTCATCTCCTCCCCTATCTTTTCCATCCTTCTCAATGGTTCTCCTTCAGCGCCTTTCCGATCCTCTCGAGGCATTTGACAGGGTGACCCTCTATCCCCTTTTCCCTTTGTTCTCATGGAAGAGGGTCTAAGCCGACTTACCCATCATGCTGTCTCTTCGAATTCTGTCAAAGGCATTTCTCTTGATGATCGTCCCCCCATTTCCCACCAACAGTTCGTGGATGATAATATGTTATTTTTTTATCCCTCTGTCCAAGAAGCCTCAACCTTTAAATCCTTTCTGGACCTCTTTTCAGCTGCCTCGGGTACCACCATAAATGCCTCAAAATCTCAAATTTTCTTCTTCCACACTTCCATCATCACCCAACGTAACATCGCAAGGATTCTGGGCTTCACGATAACTATGCTTCCCTCGAAGTATCTTGGAGCCCCCCTCATAGACTCCACCATCAAACACTCTTCATGGAGAATTATTCCTGATAAATTATAAGCAAGGCTCTCTTCTTCGACCTATCGCTCGCTCAACATCACCTGCAGGCTCATCCTCATCAAATCTGTTCTCCAAGCCATGCCTCTATATCTTTTCTCAATAGTGGGAGCCCGAAAATGGGTTCTTAAAAAGATCCGCAACCTTCAAAGAAACTTTTTATGGGGCTCCTCGAGTCTTAATAGAAAATGGGCTCTTGTCGAATGGTCCAAAGTCTGCCTTCCAAAATCAGATGGTGGGCTTGACTTGCGAGATCCGATACAAAGTAACAATACTATGGGGGCACGCATATGGTGGCATTGGCTCTCCAAACCACATTCAGCATGAGCCCGTCTCTGGCATTCTAAATATGCTCCGGGAAGACCTCAGGAGGATCTCATTCGCTTGACCATGACTATCCCTGGATCGTTAATTTGGAACGTCGCTAGGCAACATCGTGCCTTCATCCAAGCACACATCTTTTGGGAAATTCATTCCGGTACCACCGCGAGATTCTGGGAGGACTCTTGGCAGCAACTCCCCAAGCTAGCCACTCTCTTTCACAAACCGAAATGGCAGGCAACTCTCCAGCAAAATGATCAATCGCAAGTCCATCAGTTTTGGTAGCAACAACCCTCTCGAGGCTTTCAACAATGGACATCAGCAGAAACTTGGCAAGAGAATGGGCAGGAGGAAACTTTTGAGGAGATAGATCAAGAACTCACTCTCAGAAGAATAAAAGTCTGAGACCACAGGGATAAGTTGCACTGGGGGTACACTCCCAAGGGAAAATTCACTACCAAAGAATCTTTTCAGTTGCTCTATCATCCCAGACAAACGCCGAAGGATAATTTGTGGAACCATGTTTGGCAACTTGCAATCTGGCCTAAAGTCTCAACCTTCTTATGGCTTCTCAGCAAACAAAGACTCCTCACCTGGGATAATTTACAAAAACACGGCTTCATTTGGCCTTCTAGATGTCCCAATTGCAATCTACATTCTGAAACCATTCTGCATCTTCTGTACACCTGCCCATTAGCATCTCAACTCTGGGAACGAATTGCAATCTGCAACAGAATAACTAGTAGATGCAGGGGAGACACTGTCAATACCATTTGGAAGTGGCCTCTGCAGCCCTTCCAGAGTCACTTGCTCAGCTCTCTCTCGGTTTTTATCCCGGGTTTTGTCTATTGGATAGTTTAGAAGGAGCGTAATAACATCATATTCAAAAATCAAAGCACCCCTCTTGATATCCTATGGCTGCTCCTCAAACAAAGCCTCCAAGAAACGCTGGCTCTCAAACACTGGCAAGAATTTCATATGCCCTCCTCCCCTGCGGAATGCCTCATCTGGGAAAGTTGGAATCTCAATCTCACTCCTTCTACTTTGATCCAGGCCAATCCCTCCATCCATATCGATTCTCCCCTTTCATGGTCTCCACCCTTGCCATTCTCTTTCAAATTGAACTTTGATGGAGCGGCCAAGGGTAACCGTGGTCGAGCTAGTTTTGGTGGCATTTTCTGAAATAATGAAAGCTCTGTAATGCACATTTATTATGGTTCGCTTGGCATAGATACCAACAATTTCGCCGAGCTAGAAGGATTATGGCATGGCATCTGTCTTGCTGAAAAAGAAAACCTCTTCCCCCTGGAGGTTGAAGGGGAGTCTCAAATTCTTATAGAAGCTACTATTCGAATTCAATATGGCACTCTTGCAGCAAATATTACTTCGAGCTGGCGTCTACCTGGCAAGCTTGAACAAATTGAAGAATGGCTCAGCGTCCCACGCACCGTCACCTTCAAGCACATTAGGCATACTTTTAACAGAGCGACCCATCATCTGTCTAATCAAGGCGTTAACCAAAATCTCCCTATATTCTCGGGCCCCTTGCACAGTTCTGATGATGCACAATTCATTCACGATTGCACTCTTCTGGTGCAACAAGATATACACCTCCGATATGCGGGTGTTTGATGAGCATGGTACGATGGTGCGTGGATAGGCATGGGTTGGCATGTGGACTCATACCACCATCACCGAGCTCCGCGCGAGGCACAACATTAATATCCAGGCTAGTGACTTCAATGCTGCCATAACGCAGCGCTTCCTCCGATGCAAACTAGCTTGCATTTCAACTATGGCACCCCGGACAAGACTCATTGTTGCCTCTCCTTTGCGCTCGCACTGTTCTATGGTTGCAGCAGAGCCTCGCTCTCAGATGAGTACTGGGTTGCGATGTGCTTTGGCTTGTTGCATTGAACTGATGCCAGGCCTTCAATATACTCACATCCCCTTCTGCAAGTTTTGGTCCAATTCACCTTTTGAATGTGTCTTGGCACTACCTATTGGCGCTCTCGTGCATTTCTCCGTGGAATCTTCTCCCAAACTTCGCACAATTGACCCTAGCATCTCCTTGCGAGTTCGCAGCATCATGCCTTGACTCCGTCAGCGAATGTGGTGTAGGAGAGGTACTAGTCATGCGCAGGTTGCTCGACACTCTTCTTCTTCCACCTCTCGCTCGACCTCCCACTCCTCAGAGTATCTCTCTTGCCGCTATCCTACCACGAGGAGTGGTCATGGCAGTGGGTCTCGTGAGTCCTCTCATGCTCTCGGCTCCCCCCACATTCCAGTTTCTCCTCCTCCCCTCCCTGTTCAGTCCCACACCACCAAACTCTACACAGACTCAACGACTGAGGCATTCCTGGCTCCGGAAGCACCTCTTGAGAAGAACATTAATGCTCCACATCTCATTCCTCCCTCCCACAGCAAGAAGAGTGAGGATCCCTGTAGCAGCAGGATTCCAAACACGAGGTGCCCTACCTCCCTATAGGCCCGAGCGATACGAAGGGCGGTGTCTCAATTGGCAAAGACCACCTTCAGGCGATGGAGGAAGACCCCTATGAATATGGATGCCGCATTGTTGAAGAAACGCCTTCTAACTATCATGATTCCTGAATGCGCATATACTCTCATGTTTTTGCCTCACAATCGCTAGTCTCGGCTTGATCATCTGCATTTTAGTTTTTTTAATTCAAATTCTCAGAAACTTGCTTCTATGTCTTCTGATAGCTGGTTTCCCCTGCCTCGGCGGCTCACTGCAGTTTGTATGGCTCGAAACAGGGTTGTAGGTCCAGTTTTTGAAATTTTTTGGCTAGACATCAGCTTTTTTTGATAGATTGCTCCAATTCTGGGCAAGATCTTATGAGGCTAGGACCTCCATGTAAAAAAAATTTGTATCAATAATAGGAGTAGACATATTTAGAAAAAAAAAAACAAAAAAAATAAAAAAAAAAACAAAAATAAAAACAAAATAAAATAAAATAAAATAAAATATTTTCCTCTAAAAAAACACTTGTTCCATATTCATATTCATAAAATCTTTTCCTCTTAAATATTTTCCTCTAAATATTCATATTCCATTTGATCAATTAGAAGAATTGCTACCTCCATCTTTTATATTTTCTACAATGTGGGAAAAATATTGGGGGATCTAGTGTTGCCTTTTTGCCATTTGTTGACCTTGTGTCAATATTTGAGCTATTGTGATGGCTTATGCTATTTTTTGGGATACCTCTCGCACCCCCTTTGTAGCTCCCCCAAGATGTCAAAAGATTCAGAATCTAGTTGTTTCTCCCTATCTACCATGAATGAATATTGTATACACTTTTTCTTCTTGACTTAGTTCTTTCCCAAGCATCGAGAGTTGATACTCTCATAGTCTAGTATAATCCACATCTTCAATAATTTCATATGCTCACACGATAGTAAAATGCACATCATTGATTAGCCCGTGGGAAGATTACCTTAAGGGTTGAAAATATCACAATGCATAGTAGCTTATTATTTCTATAGGTTAAAAAAATATATATGATATTGAATCCATAATAGTGCAAACATGTAGGTAATTTTACCAAAAACACTAATAGTACATTGCAACTCTAAATTCATAATAGCACTCCAAGTAATATTGCACTTGGAGAGCTTGTCTCTCATCAGTTTATAAACAATAGCAATCGCTTATAGAATGCACAAATAATGTACACAAATATTAAATAACCTCTTAATCTTGTAACTAAGAATACCATAGAATATCTTTGTTGCATTTGAATATGCTATGAGAGGCCTTAAGTATTTCATGGTTGCTCCCAGAAATTCCCTAAGAGCCCTCCTTCTTGACCATAAGATTTTGTAATAGACCTAGCTTCTACCAAGAGAAGCCTTGAATGGCCTTGGTTTCTGTAGCAATTCCCTAATAGACCTCATTTTTGTCTAGATATAGCTTAATAGGTCTATTTCTCAAAGTTACCCTAATAGTGTATGTTGCATTAGTAGAGACCCCTCAAGCCTCATCTACACCTGCACTAGGTCCTTACTATTGAGTGGAATTCATCCTTTATAATTCCTTAAATCTATACAACCCCTAGTTGATTCAAAAATAGACCCTTGTCATTACATCCCTTTTCTATTTCCAGCTCCAACACCACTATCTTTCTTTTCCTCAACACTACCCTAAAAGCTCCTTGTTTCTTAGACATCACTTCATATCCCCTAGGTATATAAAAAAAAGGCTTGTAGACATCTAAATTATCCCATAAGTCCTTTCCTACCCTAGAGAAGAAGAAACTCGTAGGACTTTGACCTTATAGCTAGAATGAGGGGAGAGATTGGTTATGGTGGAATCCTTCACCACCTAAACCAATTAGAAAAAAAGGTGTTATAAGGTGTTTAAGAGCCTCTAAAAACCAAAAGAGATAAAACCCTTACTGATCAAAATTTGTTTCCTCTCTCCTTTTTATTTATTCCCTTTGCGGCCTTCCCTCCTTATTTTAATTAGACTCGCTAACAATTTCACCTTGTTTACTAGAAATAATCTAATGTCACCTAATAAGAGTAAGTAATGGTTTTCCCCCTTTACTAATGACTATACCCTATGGGGTTAAATAGGCTACTAATTAGTACCTTAAGGAATGTAATTATAAGAGGGCATTATTATCAGTGATTGTTTCCAATAATACATTTCATATGAAAGTAAGAAGATGATCAAGATGATCATGCCTTAGCAATAATGGAAAAAAATATTTATTATATTTATTACCTTGATGATTGTGGATTTTTTGATGACATGGAAATAGTCACACTTAAGAGATCAAAGGAATCCAAAAAGTGAAAAAAAAAATACATAATATAAACATAAAGCTTATAAAAATCTAGAAAAATAACCTTGAAATCCAAACTTAACATAGGACAAACTCAAACCTAGCAACAATTTGAAAAGAAAACTTTGCAAGGGAAAGAAGACATATTATATGCTACTAAGCATATGTAGCATTAGGAGGAACATTTTCCATCTTATCAATGAACAAAGGCCAATCTTTAGACCAACCCAACACATGAAATGCATCATACTATTTACTCTACATATGCCAGCATATTCAACAAGAAATATTAAGGAGTTAAGAATAATATTCTTATCTTATTTAATATTGTACCATTTCCACAAAACCCAACATTGAAAGGAAAAAAAAACTCATAAACCCGTGATTGTATCTATGATTTCTCATGATATTTCACTAAGTGGATAAACTACCACCATAATTCACATTACCATAAAGTATTTATTTAATGTGTATATTTATTTAGTATACCAAATTGTCGGTAATGTGAATTATGGTGGTAAACCATAAAAATCCTAATTCTATCATCAATGTACCTAATGTTCCAAATGCTATGTAACACAGAAAACCGAGACTCTGGCTTGCTGCACAATCTGTCATTTTTGAAGGTGAAAGGAGTACCTGTAACACAGAGAAGAAAGTAAGTTAAAAGGACGAGGGGAAAAAATGGCAAATAACCAGAAGAAATACGAAAAAATTGAGCAGGTGAGGAAATTTATAATATATTCCTTCGTACCCTGCTAATCCTTGCGTGCAGCAGACAAATTTTGCCCAATCCCAAAGACAAAGTGGAATAGGAGAAGGCTCCTTCCGATCGTTGCGTGCAGCAGACAAATTTTGCAGATGAGCCCAATCCCAAAGACAAGGTGGAATAGGAGAAGGCTCCTTCCGATCGTTGCGCGCAGCAGACATATTTTGCAAATGAGCCCAATCCCAAAGACAAAGTGGAATAGGAGAAGGCTCCTTCCGATCCTTGCGTGCAGCAGACAAATTTCGCAAATCAACCCAATCGCAAAGACTAAGTGGAATAGGAGAAGGCTCCTTCCGATCATATTCTTCTGCTGGAGGCGGAAAATTCAAATCGAATGACTTCGGCCTACTGCCCGATCCTTGCATTCCCTCATTCACGGTAACCTGCATCAACGACTTGATGACCTGGACAAGCCCCAGGAAGTTTGGTACTGAAACTCTTGATGACCTGGACAAGCCCCAGGAAGTTTGGTACTGGTAGCGCTGTAATTCTGAGCGCTATCGAGGTCGCGGGCGTGAAAGTGAAAGTTGTAGGCAATATGCGTTGGTGCCTCCTCCTTGTTTCTTTCTCTCGAATGTACGGTCTTTGATATATTGCGCCGTCGCCTCTTTCTTACATTGCCGATGGAAACGCTGCCATCGTCCCTCCTCTTGCTATCGAGTGAAAGTGGGGAACGCTTCTCTTTCGCTGACGCTGACGGGGAAAGAGTCAAATCGATAGGGTTTTCTCTAGCCATGGCAAATTAGGGTTCAGGTCTGGTTCTGGAAACGGTGTAGTTCTGAGCGCTACCGAGATGGAAGGCGGTAGAATGGAAATCGTGGGCAATGCCAGTTGCTGCCTGCTAGATGTTTTTTGCGAAATCTGAATTACCCATCGCCATTACACGGCGGTGGCTCACTAATATCGATTTTACATTGATTTTTTTATTTTTAACCGAAAGCGCACGGACGTGGCTCACCAATATCGATATAACATTGATTTTTTTTTAAACAATGGAAAACCTATTTTAGATACGATTTTTGTTTTAACAATTATATACGTTAATTTCAATAAATTCCGGTCAAAATTTATAAAATTTAAACCAAAAAAAGGCTTCCAAAACAACTCTTAATGAGAATGAAGTAATAATTGGGAGTGCTATTGTACAGGCAGGTTCCAGCTGCTCTTGTATCGGGAATGAAGCGTAGACATACGCCCCATTTTTTATGGGATTAGTTGTTCGGTGTAATTACTGAGTAAATAATATTTAAGATAATTTGGAATCCAATAATTTGAAATAATTATAAAAGGTGATAAATTAGTGAATTGTGATGGTGATATATTTTAAAAGAATTTATGTTGGAAAATATTAAATAGAGAAGAAAACAAATTAAAAAAATTAAGAATGTGAATCTTAAAAACTTTTTAATAAAAAAAATAATATTTTAATATAATAAATGAAAAATTAATAATAAAATAAAAAGAAAATAAAACTAAACCAATTATTATCTTTTAGTTAAACTTAAAAAATCAACTCAATATATTCAATTAATATAAAAAAAGGAATCAATCAATATCCACACCAAATTAATATCAATAATAATTAAATAATATAAAATTTTGAAAATATAATAAATATATTTCAATAAAATTATAATTATATTAATAATAATAAATAATCATACACCCAGAAGCGGGTGTTGAGAATGTATGAAAGGTGGCAGAGGATTTGGGTTGGCGCGTGGGATTTTACCACCGCCACCCTTCCTCTTGTCCTCTAGACCATTAATTGCATTAACGTCAAGCCGCCCAAGGCATTTACGCAGCACAGTTGCCCATGTTTGCGTCTACTCCACAGGGATATGGCTTCTTCACGAAGTTTCAAGCCGACATTGTTGCCTCTTCGCTCTTGCTGTTCCTCGACGGTCTCAGAGCCTAGCTCCAGGACCATTAGTGGACGCAGATGCTCACTTTCTTGTTGCTTAGACCTCATTCCGGATCTGCACGTCTCGCAGAGCTCCCATTTCTCTGAGCGTATCGGTTTTCACTCTGTTTCTCTCGGAGAGTTGTTCGACACTTATGTGCTCAACTGTGGTCCACCAATCTAGTCCCAACCTTCCGCTTCATGTTCTGTCTCGCTCAGTCTCTCTCGCTTGATTCCTATGCCTCGGTTGCGTCATAGGATGAGGTGCCGACAAGGCTCCAGCCGTGGAGGTCCTCCCCGCCACCCTCCCTCCACCTCTCCAAGCTCCTCATCTCCTCCCTCCGACTCCCCGCGGGGTCGTTACCCTGAGACTCGAAGTGGACGTGGCTCTCATGATGGGCGTGGGATGTCTCTGCCTACAAGAGACATCTCCAGTCTCATCCCGGGTCAGCAGCATAAGGCATAGTTTCGTTCCCCCTGTTTACTCAATATGCCTACTGTTACAGCCACCATAACTATAGATTTTAAAGAGGAGCCTCCTGAATTGACTGCCGAGCTCGCGGGTTCTCATCTGGCGCAATTGGCGGCTGATAGGCCCTGCTCTCCATCCAGACGAGGTCAGAAATGGAAAGAGGTCGAGTGCAGCTCTTCGCACGACCTCAAAATTGCTTCTGGTTCAGGCGACATCAAGCCAGGCTGTTTTGTTGCTCCTGTTGACAAGCCGGGTGAGGACGATACCAAGTAAGGCGGTTCGAGTGCTAAAGCTGATTTGCAGGTCGAGGATAACCCTTACGCCTTTGCCTGTCGTGTGGTCGAGTCTCCCCCCTCCTCTCAAGGTAATTATAGGCCAATCTCCATTTTAGCTTGTTTTTGGATGATCGTCGTACCAGGTTCAGCTCTGGTTTTTACTCGCTGTCTCAGTTTAGTATTCATCAGATCTACAACTTGTCTAAATTCTGGTTTCCCCTTCGAGAGCAGCAGGGTTTTTTGTCTGGGAACGATTATGTTTGTATAACCTGTTCTAGTCATTGTGGGTTGATAAACTGATGGAGTTTCATGGTCGGTTTCCCCGATGAGGGCGGCACTCTTTTGCTGAATTGCCTGACTGAGCTTCATGGTTGTCTTTGTGTTTTGGCACTGTGGGTTGATAATTTGTTAGAGCTTCATGGATGTACTAGAATGCCCATTTCTCGGGCCAGATTTTCTGAGGCCCTGGCCTCCATGTAATGTAATTTTTGTATACTAATAGATTAAGGTTATTCAGGAAAAAAAAAAAAAAATCATACTATTAAAATAAAAATAAAAATAAAATTTTGAAAAAAAGGGGAGTACGAATAAATGCTAGTTTTCTAGTGATTTTCTTTATTGAGATTATTTGGTAGCTCTTAAGTTTTTATGGTCGCTTAAAGCATTGATTGAAAAGATCAATACTAACATTGAATTAGGCCTCTTTAATGGAGATGCATTGGTTAGTCTTTTTTGTATGTTTTGCGAGAGCTTAGGAGGAGTGGGTAGTCCCATGTTTGATGTAGTGTAAGTGCTCATGAATGTTTTGGTTTATTGAGCTGCCAATTTCAGCAATGTAGGGTGTCCGAGAAGATTGATGAAATACCTAGTGGTCTCTAATGATATGAAAGGTGTTTATGTCATCCCATCTTTGTGTGGGACACCCTACATTGGTGAATGTAGTGGCTCAAAAAATCACATGATTCATGAATATTAAAGGTGTTTATGTCATCCTCTCTTCTTCTCGAACATCCTATATAAGCTTAATAAATCTAAGGATGCATTACAAGGACATCAAACATGGGAGTATGAGCTCATATGCTCTAGTAGAAGATGAAGAAAAGATTAAACAACACATATTTATTGAACATGTCATGGTCATTGTTAGGATTGGTCATTTCCATCACCACAACTTTACCGAGACCATAGAAATTGAAAGGAGGCAAAGTAATTTAAATTGGCTTGAAAATTATCATTTGTTAGGTCCTTATTGTGTCTTCTAAAGGTTTTTATTTTTATTTATTATTTTTATTTTTATTTTTATTTTATGTGTATTATTATTATTTATTTATTTTTATATTTTTTAAAAACATTATTTATTTATTTATTATTATTATTATTTTCACCTTTATTTACTTATTTTTTTATTAATTGAAATTATTCCTTTGATTCTTTAAGTTTGACTAATTGATTATTTATTTATTTATTTTTAGATATTTTTATTATTAGTTTTTGAAAAATTATATTAAAATTATATTTATTTATTCAAAAAAATGTTTTATTAGGTAAAAGCATAGTGTAAGCATCGAGGTGGATTACTACAACCAATTCTGATTCGAGAGTGGAAATGGGAGGTCATTTCCATGGATTTCATTACAAGTTTTCCAAGGACATCTAGAAAACATGATTATTTTATGGTTGTGGTTGAGAGGTTGACAAAGGTAGCACACTTCTTTCCAGTGAATTCTAATTATTCAGCTACTCATGCATCATGGGTTTTCATGAGGGAGATAGTGAGGTTTCATGGTGTTCCGAAGAAGATTGTGTAAGATAGAGATGCTAAGTTCACTTCTAGGTTTTATAAGGAGTGCACCCACTAATGTCACAAATGATAGTCAAACTATCCCTTTCACATATGTCTCAATTGGGTCTCCACTCGATTTGACATGCATGTAGTTAACAATAGTAAATATTCAGCTGCATGTGAGACCACTAGTTGTGAATTAATTAATAATTAATTCAGTGATCTCTCACTAGTGTATCTTCAGTTACAACTAGCGCAACTGAGTTTAACTCACTTATAACTAAGTTAAAATACTTTACAACTCACATAACTACACATCCAACTCTGTTACAACTTCAAATCACTTAGTTACAACTAAGTCCACTTGCATGTCCCACCAACCAACCTCTAAACTCGAATTTCTTATAGCTAACTAATTTGTCACTTGAGTTAACTATTTCCAAGTGCTCATTGAGAATAGATTATTGTTTATTGTCCAACTAATATTAAGGGATAATAATACCTGACATTATCTATAAATAGACATGTAATCTATAAATAGAACTCACACATACATCTATAAATAGACTTCATGTATAAATATAATTTTCTCATGCATATTTAAATAGACATCATATATAAATAAAATTTGCTCATGCATCTATAAATAAAACTCCACCTAAAAATAGCCTCACTGTCCATCCTAGTGTAGGTGCATAATTTTCACTCGGATCTTCTTGTTGAATCTCAACACTCCCTCTCAACAAGAAAGGGATTATCCTTCACCCCGATCATGTCTCTATGGTATATGAATTTGGTCCTCGTGAGCGCCTTCATCAAAATGTCTGCATCTCGATCTTCTGTAGGAATGTAATGAAGCAACATGACCTTCTGCTGCACACAATCTCTGATATGATGATACCAGATATCTATTTTCTTAGATCTATCATGAAACACATGATTAATCGAGAGTTTAATGCAACTCTAATTATCACAATGAATCATTGTTTGATCTGAATTAGAACCAAACAAACCAACAAGGTCTTTCTCATCGAGATAGCCTCACATGCAGCTTGAATCGCTTCCATGTATTCCACTTCCGCTAAACTGAGTGCCATGGATCTCTCGTTCTTTTTGTACCAAGAAACAATTGTAGATATGATACTAAAGATCCCCCCCTGATGTGCTCTTTCTATCCGTTGGGCTACCTGCCCAATCTGAATCCACTAAGCCATGCAAATTCACCTAATAAATCTCTCTGTACCATAATCCATACTCAAATGTGCCCCTTAGGTATCTCACGACATGCTTGCTCGCCTTCCAAAATATCTTGGTAGGCTTAACCATCGCTTGACTAAGTTGTTTAACTGCATAGAAAATGTCTGGTCTCGTGTTCACAAGATACATTAGAAAACCCACTAACTGTAAATAGACAGTAACATCCACTACCTCTCTAGATGTAATATCCTCTTTCCTCCAGTTTCATGGAAGAGGAGTATCCATGGGTTTGCAGCCCTCGATGTCAAACTTACCGAGTATCTCCGTTGCATACTTGCCTTGAGACAGAAAAATTTCACCACCTCGCTGCGATATTTCCAATCTAAAGAAATAATGAAGAAGGCCCATATCCTTCATCTCGAACTCCTTCGCAAGGTCCTCCTTGTATGAGTGTATCATCTTCTCATCAGTAGTCAACATTAAATCATCAACATAAAGAGCAATGATCCAAAGCTTACCCTCCATCACAATTGGGTATAGGGTTGCATCCGCCTCACTTTTGGTGAAGCCCAATCCAGTGAAATAGCTCACTAATATCAATATTACATTGATTTTTTTATTTTAATCCGAAAACACATGACCATGGTTCACTAATATTGATATAACATTGATTTTTTTTAAACAATGGAAAACCTATTTTACATATGATTTTCTTTTAACAATTACATACATTAATTTCAATAAATTCTAGTCAAAATTTAAAAAATTTAAACCAAAAAAATACACCAAAAAAAGGCTTCCAAAACAACTCTTAATGAGAATGAAGTAATCAATGGGAGTGCTCTTTTACACGCATGTTCCAGCTACTTTTGTATTGGGAATGAAGTGTAGACATAAGCCCCATTTTTTATGGGATTAGTTGTTCGGTGTAGTTTTGATGAATTACTGAGTAAATAATATTTAAGATCATTTGGAATCCAATAATTTGAAATAATTATAAAAGATGATAAATTAGTTGATTGTGATGGTAAATAAATTTATTTTTTTTAAGAATTTTTAATGTATTTTTTAATATTTATAATTTATTTGAAAAATACTAAATAGAGACTTTAAGTAGAGAAAACAAATTGAAAAAATTCAAAGTATTAAATCTTAGAAACATTTTAATAAAAAAATAATATTTATATATAATAAATGAAAAATTAATAATAAAATATTTAAAAAAAAATAAAAGTGAAAATAAAACTAAAGTAATTATTATATTTTAATCAAACTTAAAAAATCAATAGAATATATTCAATTAAGATAAAAAATGAATCAATCAATATCAACACCAAAATTAATATCAATAATAATTAAATAATATAAAATTTTGAAAATATAACAAATACAACTCAACAAAATTATAATTATTTTAATAATAATAAATAATAATACTATTAAAAAGAAATTGAAAAGAGGGGAGGTACCAATAAATGCTAATTTTCTAGGGATTCTCTCTATTGAGATTACTTGGCAGCTCTTAAGTTTTTATGGTCTGCTAAAGCATTGATGGAAATGATCAATACTAACAATGAATTAGGCCTCTTCAATGGAGATGCATTGGTAATGTTTTTTTTTGCATGTTTTTCGAGAGCTTAGCAGGAGTCGGTAGTCCCATGCTTGATGTAGTGTGATTGCTCATGAATGTTTTGGTTTATTGAGCTGTCAATTTCAGCAATCTAGGGTGTTCGAGAAGATTAGTGAAACACCTAGTGGACTCCAAGAATATGAAAGGTGTTTATGTCATCCTGTCTTCTCGTGGGACACCCTACATTGGTGAATGTAGTGGCTCAATAAAACACTGAACACCCTATGTAAAATCTCGGCTTAATAAATCAAAGGACTCATGACAAGGAAGGCCCCATCAAACATGGGAGCATGGGCTCCTAAGCTCCAGTAGAACATGAAGAAAAGACTAAATAGCACATTTATTGAACATGTCATGGTAATTGAGTATGCGCTCTTAAGCTCTGGTAGAACATGAAGAAAAGACTAAACAACACGTATTTATTGAACATGTCATAGTCATTGTTACGATTGGTCATTTCCATCACCAACTTTAGGGAGACCATAGAAATTAGGAGGCAAAGTAATCTAAATTTGCTTGAAAATTAGCATTTCTTAGGTCCTTTCTATGTCTTCTTAAAGTTTTTACTTTTATTTATTTTTATTATTTTTATTTTTATTTTATGTGTATTATTATTTATTTTTTAATATTATTATTTATTTATTTATTATTATTATTAATTTGTTTTTCACCTTTATTTACTTTTTTTTTTTTAATTGAATTTATTCCTTTGATTACTTAAGTTTGACTAATTGATAATAATTACTTTAGTTTTATTTTTATTTATTTTTTTATTTTTTAGATATATTTATTGTTAGTTTTTGACATAATATATTAAATATTATTTATTTATTAAAAAAAAATATTATTAGGTAAAAGTAGAGTGTAAGCATTGAGGTGGATTACTACAACGAATTTTTATTCAAGAGTGGAAATAGGAGGTCATCTCCATGGATTTCATTACAAGTTTTCCAGGGACATCTAGACAACATGATTATTTAAAGGTTGTGGTGCACACTTCATTCCAGTGAAGTCTAATTATTCAGCTACTTATGTATCATAGGTTTTCATGAGGGAGATAGTGAGGTTTCATGTTGTTTCTAAGAATATTCTCTAAGACAAAGATGCTAAGTTCACATCTAGGTTTTATAAGGAGTTATTTTCATGTTTGGTTACAAATTTGGCCTTCAATACAGCTTACCGTCTGCGGAAATATGGACAGACAGAGAAGTTCAACAATATTTTGGAAGACATGTTGAGAATGAATGTTATGCATCAATAGTGATAGTGGGAAGAGTATCTTCCACTTGTTGAGTTTTCTTACAAAAATGGGTATCAAGATTCGCTGAGGATGAGTCCATTTGAGGAACGCTATGGGTAGAGTTTTAATACTCCTATCACATGGAGTGATCTAGTGGAAAAGTTATTTATAGGACGAGACATGTTTCCATACATGGAATTGAAATGCAAGTTATCAAGAATAATCTAAAGGCTCGATAGGACATGGAGAAAATTTATGCAAATCAATACACATTGTTTAAGGAATTTCATATTGGGGAACATGTGTACTTGCACATCAAGCCCGATAAAAGATCCTTGAGGATTGGTTCATGTTCGGAGATGGTACCTTGGTATTGCAGGTCGTTTGAGATCCTTGACAAGATTGGACTAGTGGCCTACATACTTAAATTGCCTCCGATAGTGAAAGTCTATGATGTTTTCCATATTTCATTTCATAAAATATATGTAAAAGATGTTGGTCATGCTATTGATTAGTTTGTATTACAGGTGGAGCTAGAAGGAGAATTCATGCTAGAACACCAATGTATTTTGTAGAGAAAGATGTAGGTTAAAGTGTAGTGGAAGCACTTTGGTTCATGAATCTCCATGGGAGATGGTTGATCAAATGCGAGCTATATATCCTTCCTTATTTATTGGTTGAGGAAAAGAAGTTTTGGTATATGTGTATGGATGTAAATACCAAAATGTGTTTTGTTATAAAGCTCCAATAAGAAGTATGGTTGTCATGTTGTTATCTTTGTCATGTTGGTTTTATTTTCAACACTTTGATCATTGTAAATGCTGCATTGATCTATGTTATAAAGTTTCATGAGCACTATGTTTTTCTTTTCATTATCCTTTCTGGTCGTAGTTGTCTTTGAACACCAAGGAGGTTGTTCCCCTAAGATGGAGGGTATTGTAACAACCCCGAGTTAAAAGTTAATGTAATAAAGTTAATAAAGACAAATTAATAACCAAGGTCATGGGACATGTATTCCAAGCTGAATGTTTGGAAAAAAATCCTAGTGTGGGTGTTCATTTGGTTTATTATACCTAAAGGAAATTGGAAAAGTAAATGGAAAAGTATTTGGAAAGCTAGGAGACATTAGTCGAAATTTTATTTATGAAAATATTAGAAATTAGGATAAAAGGAAGGTGAAAGCGCAAAGGTTGCATGTGAGGAGGAAAATGGAGGAAAAATAATGGAAATTGAAGAAAATAGAGATATCACTAATAAAATGGTTTTGGAAGACGAATTCAAAACCTCTTTTCAGTTATGTTTTGGAGCTCTCTCTGTATTATTTATACTCTCTCATAATCTTGCACACTTAGATAATTATTGGAACACTCTAGCATTGGGGGAAGGAAGGAAAATAAAGTAAAGGGGAGCAAGGATCAAGCAAGGAAGAGCGGGATCAAGTGGCTACAATGGGATTACTTGTAGATATCGAGTTACATGTGTGATTTCCTAGTTAGTTTTGGCATGAATGGAACATGAATGTGTGTTCTTGGTTATCTTGGTTTCATTGGGATGCATTTTGCAAGGGGTGACATTGGTTTTTAGCATTACCTTGCAATTTTGGGATAGCGAGGTGCGATGGGGTTTCCCTTACTTGGTTGAGCTATATTTCTAGATACTTTTGAAACTGAGTCGATTGGTCTCACGAAAAATCACAAGGCCTAGGAATCCCTAGACAAGTAAAGGTGGGATTCTAGAAAATACTATTTCTGTATACCCTCGTTGTGACATGGAATCATCGACTAGTAAATGGAGGGATATATGGTAAATTCTAGAGGAATCCATGCTTGTATAGGCCTAGTGATCTGTCGACTAGTATATGGTGGGATTTCGGGAAATCCTCGTAGTCTATATTTCTTTATGGGGCCACTAATCACTTGGAAGGATTGCAGTAAAGCCCGATTGTATAGATAAGGGTTTCGGGCCTAGGAATCCTTAACGAGTATTAGAAAATATATATACTAAATTAAATTAGCAAGCCTCGGTAATTTTTGTTGTAGGTCCCACATTCATGCTTGGAATATAAAAAGGTTACTCATAAAAGGAGAAATATTACCTAAAAACATGAAATCTAGGGGAAAACCCAAAAAAAAAACATGAAAAACAACCCAAAAATGAAAAGTGTTAATTATGCATTACCACTTTATTTTTTCGAGGTAAATTTTCAACATTCTCCTCATGACCAACCTCCTCAACTTGTTTAGTGAGAAAAAATATAGTGACCTTGCAACACATATTTCCCTCCTTTTCGATCACAAAAATAAAATTTTAAATAATCCCAATTAACCACTTCTTTCTTACATCCCATAGACCATATCGGTGTGAGGGGACATTAATTATCATCATTAGCAGTGATGCCATTAAAGATGAAATATCATGACTAAAAAAAAACCTTAAATTTCTAACAATTTTCTATGCAAATAGTTGAAAAAGTAGAAAAAAAGATAGGTCAACGACTTAGAAATAAACCAATTCGAGGGGGAAACCTCCTTTAAATTACATAAATGAAAATTTCCTAGATGATTCAAGTGATAAAATCCTACTTTATATATATAATCAGAGCCTATATAACAATAATAATGTAAGCGCACAATAATAACAATAGTGGGCTTCTATGGGGCACAATGATAACACTATGGGGACAACATGGTCACAACAATAACAATAAGGGGGCTACACAAATAATAAAAATAAGGGGATACACTAGTATTATAGGGACCTAACAATCTCCTCTCCTTCAAAAAATTCTTGTCCTCAACGCTTGAGTAGTTCTAGATTCTTTTGTATAAATTCTCATCCTCCCATGCTTAATATTACGCAAGTAAGTTCTTCCACTTAATGAGATACTTCGAAATTAATCGATTTTATAGTTACCGAGTTCTTGTTTTTGTGAGTGCTTCATGTTGCAATATGATTTTTCCTTCCTCTTCAAGTTCTGGAAATATTGTTTGAACGGAGATTTTGTTACCTATAACTTTCTTTAAGCATGAAACATGGAAAATTCGTTGTACTCGGGAAGTTCCTCGAAGCTTCAATTTGTATGCCATAGTACCAATATTTTGCAACACCTTGTAAGGACCATAGTACTTTGGATATAATTTATTATCCTTCTTAGCTTTCATGTGGGACATTTGTTTGTATGGTTGTAATCTTAAAAATACCTAGTCGCCTACGTCAAAACTTCTTTTGCTGCGATGTTGATCTGCCTATTTTTTCATCTGATTCTACGCAAAAGTTAGGTTATCCTTTAGGAGGTGGAGAACTTGTCGTTGATGCTCGATGTGATCTTCCACTTCTTGAACCTTATAATTTCTCTCAAAGATGACGTGATAGAAGATGGGTGATATCTATAAGTGTCATAAGTGGGTTCATTTTTTCTGCAGTGTGGAAGGAATTATTATACCACAATTCATCGAGAGCTAACCACTTCACCCATTGTGTTTGTTTTGTAGATACACAACAACGAATATATCCTTCCAATCATTTTTTCACTTTCTCAGTTTTCCCATCAAATTGAGGATCATAATATGAACTATGACCTAGTTGAGTGCCCACAGAAGAAAATAATTCCGTCCAAAATTTTCTAGTGAAAATGGGATCTCTGTCGCATACAATAATATTTTGGTTTCCATATAGATTTTGAATTATTTCCATAAATGTAGCAGCATTTGTATTGGCTTTAAATGGATGAGATAATGCACAAAAGTGTGCATACTTGGTAAGCCACCATGCTGACTGTTACACAGTAATTTGTCACCGTCCTTACCATTCCCCATCCCGCACAATGGAGGACCCATTCTGTGACCTGTGAACATTGTCATGCCTTGAAATCATCATCAATGCATCCCTCTGAACATGAGCTTTATTTTCCCTTGAGACATCTCCTTGCAAAAGTCATAAAAAACAGCCCTTTTAGCATTGGCACGGGCAAGCAGTTCAGTACTCACGCCAATGGGGAAATTAATGCAAAGAGGTCGCGCCACCTGGCGCTCTGTCATAGAGCCGTAGTCGCGCCACCCAATTTGGGAGTTGTTTTTTAAATATGGATGGCGGGAGTTGAGTTCTAACAAATTCACAAACCATCGCCTATCTTGAGTTGGGAGGTTGGCTGCGGGAGTTCTATGGAGGGAAGTGGTTTTGCCACCTCCCATGGAACCTTCCTTGTTGATAGGGCCAATCCCATAATAATAGGGATCCCAACTCCTCCTTCCCCATCTATAAAAGCTTGCTCAGATCAATGGCAAGCTAGTCTTGAAGTGCCTAAGCTCCGAATCTCCATATTCCCAAGGGCCTTTGTGTTGTAAAGCACCCTCTCTTTCCCTTAAGGCTGACTCAAGTAAGGAGACCATTGTCACGAGACTCTGGAGAGGTTTTCCCTTTCCTTGGCAAACTTTGTGAGACGTGGACGACTGGAAACCCGTCCGAAGGAGACCGCGACGTCAGAACTTGGTTGTAATCTCTCTTCGCTGGTTATTTAATAGATGATTATGATTATGGTTCCACTCCGTTTTCCATCATGTTAATGCGAGTAATGTCCTTTCTGATTGATGTTTAGTTACGTATGCTGGTTTCTATGCTTGTATCTGTTCGTTTCTTCCATGTGCAGGTGTTCATCCACGGAGATCGTGGAGGGATTGTGATCTGCCAAGCTTGAGGAACGGGGACGCTTCTTCTTCAGATCCTAGCGTTGGAATCCAGGTAGGCTCTTATCTCCAGCCTTTTCATTTGTAATTAGGAACCTGCGTCATGACATTGTTTGTTTGTTGCTAGACCCCTGCTGGGCTAGTAGGGATCGCCTCTGTCCGCAGAGGGGATTTACCTCCTCAAAAAATTGGCGACTCCGCTGGGGATCCAGCTTGTTGTTGATTGTTTTTTGATTTGTAAACTATAGACGGAGTCTGAAGTACAGCCAGATAGCCTTCGAAACGCTTCTGCCTAGCATTAGCGGAGTAGATCAACGCTACTTCAGTCGATCTCCGGTTGGGTTTGCAGACTGAACGACTTGGAGTATTTGTCTTGCCTTGCCGTTTGTATCTTGTTTTTCCTTGCTTGATGAACCTTCTGGGTTGGATTTTTTGTGTGTTTTTGCTTCTTGGATTGCTTAGCTTGCATTGGTCTGTTTCTGGAGTGGCTTATTTTTAATTTTTGCTGAGAAAATCGACTGGCGCGGTTTTTAACCCCGACAGTCGCGCCACTTGGCGCATGTTGCCTTTGTACAACCCACGCCACTCGCCTTCTGGCGCCAGTTTCACTCTTACAGTCGCGCCACCCCTGTAAGTTTTTGAGATTTCTCATTCCTGAGCTCTCTGAAGTTGACCAGTATTTTTCTTCTTGATTTTCCGACTGCCTGAGTGTGTTGGAGTCTTGTTTGGCTGGGAATTCACCTCTGTCCTTGGGTTGTTTGCTTTTATCTACCGATTTCACTTTTCAAGCCCTAGGTCATCTAGTGGCTTAGTGCATCGAGCCCTCCTTGGGAGTTTTGGTGTTTGGATTGTGCTGTCAACTATCTGATTGATCCTCCACATTCTCTAAGTAGTTGTCCATTGTTTCATTGCGATTTTTGGGTGATTGTTCATTTCTTCATTCGAAATTCGTTAGGTCTTGCTTTGGGCCTAGATCACACGGTCCATTGGAAGCCTTTGAGTCTTTCCTTTGCTTTGAGAGACTTCGGTCGATTTGGGAATCTGATTGCTTGTGTTGGTGAGTGAAGTGTGTTTGTTTCGCTCTCTTGGATATCATTTCTCAAGTTGCTCCATTCATTTTCAAGTTTGATTAGTGCATATTAGCCGTTAAACATTGAAAATCAAAAAAAAAATCTCTTTGCTTTTGTTAATTAGTGCAAATTACAATCTTTTCCATATCGCTAGTGATTAGTGTTTTGAACGAAAAAGTTGTCAATTGCATTAGTTGCATTATAGAGCTCTTTGTTTGGTTTCCGTTCATTTCGTTTGTATAAAAGCTCTCAACTCTTCTCTAATTAGTTTTCATCGAACGAAATGTTGCATTGTGGCATATAGCTTTGCATTTAGGAGACACTACATACGATAGGGCCTGGAAATTGAAACTTAATTGAAGATCAACTGTGAAATTTATTCGATTAACCTAAGGCAGCATTGGAACTTAACGAAACATATTTAGAAGGTCTAGGCTAGAGACGTGTTCCGGCGTCGTTAAACCTAGCAGTTGTCATTCGCCTGTTGGCTTTAGACAGCGCTAGTACGGACTTGTGCTCCCCGTACCGTCGCGTATATAAAGGGAGACCCCCATAGGTTTTCAATCCTTTATCCACAGGAAGCCGAGTCTGCCGCCCTATACCCGTGATACACCGAACACAGCATTCGGGGAGACTACCTGCACGTACGGAAAGTCCTTGGTCGATTTTTGTTTCATTATTTTAAACCAAGGTGTATATTGCAGTTCACGGATATTTGGTACACCCTTTGTGCCTAGTTTTTCCTGAGCAGTCATTTGGTCTTTTCTGACTCCCTAAACTTGAAAAGACCGTCAAGCACTTGTCCTTTCACGCTTGTGTCAACTCTGAAAGAGATAGAGTCATCTTTTTATCGTTTCTCGACTCTTGAAACATGAAACGGTAGAATTTCTTACTTTCCAATGTGGTAAAAATTAATCGCCCACGATTTCACACCTATTTAGACGTTGCTTGTTGACCGTTTGAGCGTGTGTCTTAACTCGTTTTCAGCCCGTGTGTGTGTGTGCCCTTTTCTTTAGTCTTTTGCCACAGTGGCGGAACCATCGGTTTCGTCTACTGGTAGTCCTTACACGGACGATTCTTCAGAAGCTTCTGAGCCTTCTGTTGAACCATAGCAGCCTGTTGTTTCCGAGTTTCCTGACGGGGGACCGGTTCTCGCTGAGCAACCCTTTGGAGGACCAGTTGAGTTCAATTGGCCCTTTTCGGACCCTGTGTCCGAATTGAGATTAGGAGCTGATTTCCTTTCTCTTACATCGGGTTCACCGTTTGTTGCTGCTGTTTTTCCTCCTAGTCCTCGCCGTCTTCTGCGTGATTTAACGACAGGATCAACCATGAGTGATTCTGGTGAGGAAATTCCGGGGTCTGATGACTATCAGCGCATCCCTCGTAGATTGTTTGAGGGAGACGGTTCCGAGCTGGCTACCACATCGTCAGCCAATCCTTCTTTGCCACAGGGATACAGATCTCTGGGTCAGATCATTTCAGCTGCTGCCTCTATGGGGATATCATCTCCTGCGTCGAGACCAGCTGCCACTACACCCGGGGTGTCCCTTTCGACGCCCGTCACTTCTGTTCCCGTTCGGCCCACTGTTTGTGTGGCTGCCTCTTCTGCTGTTGTCTCAGCATCTGCTACCAGGGCTGGGCCAACTCCGAAGGACATTTACCTAGCTACTGCTATACCGGAGAATATCTCTCCGAAGGAGTATCGGTTGTTTTTACAACAGCCGAACGCCGGAGCTGGACAGATTCCGCAAGATCCTTACCGATCTTTCTTTTCGCACTATGCACAAGACGGCACTCCCGTGTATGGTTTTCCGGGTCATCTTGACGAGCATGGGGACATTTTGCGCCTTTCTGCTCCTGAGGCTTATCTTTATGTTCAAGGTTTACCGTACAACCAGACTTACAACCCGCAGGGACAACCTTTCCAAGGCCAACCCACAGGCCAACCTGGCTATCAGTACGACCCACAGGGACAGCCCATTCAAGGCTACTCTGCGGGCCAACAAGGGCCATTGTACAATCCGCAAGCACCATATTATAGCCCTGCTGGTCAACCTGCTCAGCCTCAGCCGGGGTATCAACCGGGACCGACCTATGGTCCTGGGGGGCAAATCCAGCCTTCTTTACCAATGCAACCGCAGTATCCTGCTGTTTCTAACGTTGCATATCAGCTAGGACCACCCTATGGTTCTGCTTCAGGTCAAACTGGTTTCCAGCAAGCACCTGGTCCTGTTCCACCACCAGGCCAACTGGTTCATCCGGTACAACCTGGTGTCCCGCCTCCGGGCCAACCGGCTTATTCGGTACAACCTGGGGCTCATTTACAACTAGGTCAACCTGCGCAACCAGCGCCGCCTGTTTATCCAAGCCAACTTGGTCATTCAGGCCAGCCCCCTCACTCGGGTCAACCTGTTCATTCAGGGCAGCCCTCTCATTCAGTTCACTCTGCTCAACAGCCTGTTCATTCAATGCCGCAGCCAAATCAACAGCTGCGCCCTAGGTACCAGGCTCCGCAGGGTTCCACTTATCAGCAGCCTACTCATCCTCAGAGTGGTTATTATCCTCATGGTCAGTCTCAATCGAACTATAACCACTCTGGAGGCTCTCAGTATCCTCCTCCTCCACCCGGTTCTACCTACGCTCAGCAGCCAAATCCAAACGCTGCTTATACAGGGCAGACGCCTAATCAGGGCCCGAACCCTGGTTATCAAGCCCCGCACTATGGTTACCAGCAGCCAAATCAGTCTGGTTATACGAACTATGCCCCCTACGGTCAGAATCATTAACGACAGAACCCATGGGGGCAGGGATATTCACAACCATCGTGGAACGCAGGTACCGGACCTTATCCTAGGACTGGCATGGTAGTTAACCCTCCATTGCCGTTCCTGGCTACCTTGGAACTACCGGACGTCTCGAAGTTGACGAATGATCCGATTGCACATAATCCATATTGGCCTCCGGTTCCCACCAAGATACCAGGTGACTGTCCCAAGTTTGAGGGCAAAGTTGGAGAAGATCCCCAGGCGCATGTGATGACATATCACCTCTGGTGTTCGTCTAACTCTTGGACCGACGATTCGATTCGTCTGCGTCTTTTCCAGCGTACTTTAACAGGAGCCACTGCTAAGTGGTACATAGAGCTATCCCGTGGTATTTTTCAAGATTTCAACTCGTTAGCTATGGCTTTCCTCACGCATTTCCAGTTACCGGTCCGGTATGAGGCCGGGACGCACCTCCTGTCTTCTCTGAAGCAGGACACGGCCACTCACATCTCGGATCACATCCATGAGTGGCGGCGCCGTCGTCGACTGATCAAGTTTCACATACCTGATCATATTTTGACTCACTGGTTCACCACCTCCTTTGTCAATAAAATCGCTCAGGATATCGCGATGGGAGCGTGTGTGACGGAGGAAAAATCTATTGCGCGTGCCCAGTACCTGGATCTTGTTTATTCACAGTCTGGCACGCTTTATGAAATCTTGCCTGATGCTCCACGGCCCGGAGCCACAAAGGCCCCGCCTACCCCTACGGTGGATGGTGTCATTGGTTCCGTTTCTGAAAATTCGAAGAAGTCTTCGAATGGGAAGCAGAAGGCTAATTCTTCCAACAATACCTCTGCTAATCCCGCCTCATCCGATTCTGGTAAAACCGGCGGAGGTAAATGCTGTTCAGGCCAATCCTGCAGACAAATCCTCCAAGGGGAAGAAGAAGGGCAAAGGCAAATCAAAATCTGATGCCCCGAAACCGGAATCTAAAACTCGAACTAAGGATGGCTCCCAACGTAAGTCGAAATTCCCTTGCCTCATCTGTGAAGGTGACCATTACACTAAGGATTGTCCACGACGGTCCGAAATTAGTCAACTTCTTAAAGGCTCAAAAGGGACTCCGGCTGTTTTAAAAGAGCCATTTCCATCTCAGCAGACCCAGATGGTCGAACAGGGCTCATCATCCGCGACGTTTGGGTCTCAGGTTTTCATGATGAAGACTAATGCACCTATCACTATCGCTACGAGATCGAAGGATTACAATAGTCAGCAACAGGCACCCGGGAAGGCAGTTGCGGAAGGGCCGCCTCCCCCACCTGTTTCTGGTCCGTTGGAAATCGAGAAGTCGACTCTCGAACCCGTTGTGAAGCCACCTCCCAAGGGTGTTCTTCGGAGATCCTCTTACAATCCAAATGCTCGTGCCGCTCAACATTACAGTATCGTTGAGGATCTGGCACAGGCGCCATGTGCCATGTCTACACTTGAGGTTCTTCAAAGTTGTCCTTCACAACGGAAGGCTTTACTGTCTGCCATCGGTGGTATCGATCCCGCCGACTCGAGCCTTCTCACCTTTGATCTAGAGAATTTTACTCCCCGGCTTCCACATCAAATTGCTTTGGTCATTCAAGTCGAGATTAACGGTCTGAACGTTCATAGAGCCGTCGTAGATGAGGGTGCATCTACTTGCGTTATGTCCTCCGCTTGCTGGAAGGCCATTGGCTCTCCTGCCTTGTCATCGTCTCCCAATGCCCTTGAGGCATTTGATGGTTGGGAGTCTAAACCCCTGGGAGTTCTCGAGAGTCTTGCGATCACATTACAGGGAAAAACTGTCAACGTAGAAGTGGAAGTGGTTGATGCTAAACTCAACTACAATATACTTCTTGGCCGCAGCTGGACCCATGCCATGCTCTGCGTGCCGTCTACTGTCTTTCGATTCATTAAGTTCCCCCATGAGGGAAAGATTGTTACGGTAGATCAGTTGTCATTTTTCACCTCTAGCTCTGAGAACAACGTGCCATACGTGGATCAAATTCCGAATCCCCCAGACAGCATAGGACCTGGTCTGTTCAAAGACCCTGTTCTCATGGGTATATTCCCCACACCACCACCGAATACCGCTCAAGTCAACATGTTGTCCAGGACTGATGACCCCTGGCTTATTCCTACACCTGAGCAGGTATATGAGTTTGGAGAATCCATGCCTTTAACGCCAGTAGAGATCAGCTACTGTGAGATTGTTGCCGCATCGGACCCTCCACCTCCTCAACATGCTCCGATGAGCATGGCTCTTGACGTCTACTCACAATCCCCCTGGCTTGGTCAGGCTAATTCACCTGATCCTCTTAGAGAGACTTTTCCTTCAGATGAGGCTATCATTGAAACTATGTCTCTTGAGGAGCTGCCCTGGGGCGATGGGCATCATCGCTCCTCGTTTATGCCTAGCTTGGGGGCAATGACTGACTGTCTAGAGCGTTATGCTACTCAGGTTCCTTCCCCTCCTCTTCAAACACCGATTTTGACGCACGAGGTCTTTTCGGAAGGTAATCTGAGTAACATTACTCAAATTGTTCCTATCAACATCTCTATTAAACCAGGGATTGTTGAGAACATTCATGTGGGTGTGACTTGTTCTCCCGAAGAGATTCAAGTCTATACGGAGCTTTTCAAAGAATTCCGAGATTTTTTCGCATGGTCTTACGAGGAAATGCCGGGAATTGATCCAAGTATTGTCGTGCACGAGATTCCAACCTACCCAGGCGCGAAACCCGTATGCCAATGCTTACGTCCCATGCATCCTCGGAAAGCCGCCGCCATCAAGGCAGAAGTTGAAAAACTTCTGAACGCGGGTTTTATTTATCCTATCCCCCTTACAGAATGGGTGTCCAATATCGTCCCTGTTGATAAAAAGCAGGGTACAATTCGAGTCTGTGTCGATTATCGCGATATTAATCGCGCCTGTCCTAAGGACAATTATCCCACTCCGTTTATCGACCAAATCATCGACGAATGTGCCGGGAGTGAGATCTATTCCTTAATGGACGGTTTCTCAGGCTACAACCAAATCAATATTGCACCTGAGGATCAACATAAGACCACATTCATCTGTCCGTGGGGCACTTTCGCGTACAAAAATCTCCCGTTCGGCGCCACGTTTCAGCGTGCGATGTCCTACGCTTTTCATGATATTCGCCATATCGTCCAGCCTTATCTGGACGACTTGCCAGCCCATTCGGGTAAGCGAGAGGACCATCCTGAGCATCTCCGCCAGATATTCCTTCGTTGCAGACGCTACAATATCAGGCTCAACCCTCACAAGTGCGTCTTCTGCGTCGATTCTGGCCGTCTTTTAGGCTTTATAGTCTCGAAAGACGGAATTCGCCTTGACCCTCTAAAGGTTGAGGCCATCATAAATCTCCCATCACCCTCCTCCCTGTATCAGTTACAGAGTCTACAAGGGAAAGCGAATTTTCTTAGGCGCTTTATCCCGAATTATGCCAAGGTGGCCAAAGGATTCACTCATTTGTTAAAGCAGAATGTTCCCTTTCACTAGGACGAAATTGCTCAGGAATCCTTTGAGAAGCTGAAGACATTGCTAGTCAATGCTCCGTTGCTTCGTCCTCCGGACTACCACCGCGACTTCACTTTGTATCTAGCCGCCGCATTAAGCACCATCGCCATGGTCTTGGTGCAGGATGACGAGAACGGTGACGAACATGTCGTTTATTACCTATCTCGGAACCTTCTCGACCCGGAAACGCGTTATGCACATGTCGAGAAGTTGGCCTTAGCAGCAGTACATGTCGTACAACGCTTTCGCCATTACATCCTTTTGCGTACGATAACAGTGGTTTCAGACTGCAACCCTATGACATATATTCTTTCTAGACAATTACTAGGGGGCAAGTACTCCAAATGGATCGTGATCCTGTAGGAGTTTGACTTGGAGTTCACCACCGCCAAGTCAACTAAATCACTGGTCTTCGCGGATTTGATATGTTCTCTCCCTACAGACTCTGTTCCTTCACACTCAGAAGATCATATACCGGACGAAACGCTGTTTCTTATTGATACTCGTGATCCTTGGTACGACGACATCATAGTGTATCTTCAGACCGCGACATTTCAGTCTGAGTTGGATAAAGCTGCCCGCCGTCGGATTCGGCACCAGTCCCAACCCTACCGTATCGTAGGAGATACCTTATATCGTATTGGAGTAGATTCGGTGCTCCGACGATGCCTTACCTTGTAAGAGGCTGAGAAAGTCTTGAATGACTGCCACAGTGGCGCCTGTGGCGGACACATGTCCGGGTATGCTACTGCCCAGAAGATTCTGCGGGCAGGTTATTTCTGGCCTTCCATATTCAAGGATTGTATCACTGCAGTCCGTAAATGTCATCCGTGCCAGATTTTTCAGCGCAAGATGCGCGCGCCGCCATTGCCTTTGCATCCCGTTATTACCGTCGGCCCTTTTGCGAAATGGGTCGTGGATTTTATGACGTATAACCCTCACTCGGCCGGGGGGCATGCATATATCATTGTCGTCATCGACTACTTCACTAAGTGGGCCGAGGTGATGCCTACACTAGCTGCTGACGGAAGAACGGCTGCTTCATTTATATTCAACCACGTTATTGCACGATTCGGGGTTCCTCAAGCCATCGTCACTGATCATGGTACTCATTTCCGTGATTACATGATGACGGAGCTGACTTCAGCGTTGGGCTTACGCCACGACAGCTCAACACCATACTACCCTCAAGCGAATGGTCAGGTTGAAGCGGTGAACAAGGTTTTGGTCACCATGCTTCAGCGAACGGTTGGGATTCATAAATCCAGTTGGCATCTCCAACTGTTCTCAGCTCTCTGGGCATACCAAACATCTGTTAAGAGTGCAACTGGGTTCACACCATTCCAATTGGTGTACGGTCTGGAAGCTACTCTGCCGGTTGAATGTGAAATTCCTTCGCTTAAATTAGCCGTAGAGCTCTTACCGGATACCTCCCCTGAGGAAGAACGTCTTCTGTATCTCGAACGATTGGATGAAACCCGTCGATTAGCTGCTTTGATCATCGAAGCACAAAAGAAGAGGGTCAAAACTCATTTTGATCAAACTATTTCTCCCCGTTCTTTCATTGAAGGAGACCTCGTTCTCTTGTACGATCAGGCACATGATAAGCTTGGAGCCGGTAAACTCCAGCCTATGTGGCATGGTCCCTATATAGTAAAGCGTGTTTTGAAAAATGGGGCCTACGAGCTTATAGATTACGAAGGAGTTCCGCTGGCGCAGCCCAGAAATGGGTTGTACCTTAAGAAGTACTACGCCTGAAGTGATTTCTTGGTGTGGTGTGTGTACATAGGTGTGTGATTGTCATTTGTGTGCATAGTGTGGTGTGCTTTGTAAACAACTTTCTGCTGATCGGGTCTTCCTGGTTGTGCAGATGTCTATTCATCCATTTGTTGGTTTCGCGGATGGTGCCTCCCGCAGTACCAGGAATCTGTCTTCCGCAGCCTGGGTAATCTACGATCCTGTTGGTGAGTTGATTAACCTGCAAGGTGTGTGTTTAGGACGTACCACGAACAATATCGCGGAATATAGCGCCGTGTTGGAATTATTAACCGAGGCAGTAAACCTTGGTATCCATGAATTACTCGTGTACCTAGATTCACAACTTGTAGTGTTACAGCTGAACGGACACTATTCGGTAAGGAACCCGTCCATCTTACGTCTGTATTTGCGTATTCGATTACTGGAAAGGAATTTTGACTACATTACATATCATCATATACCCAGGCATTTGAATACATTAACAGATGCAGTAGCAAATTTGGTATTAGACACACATTTGCGCAATTTATAATCATCATCACATGTAAAGAAAGACTCATCCAGAAATAGATATGTATATATATAGATATCGAAATGTTTACATAGAGTGTGTCACATAAAACTCAAAAAATATACATAATTGTCTTAATACATCCTGAGACACTGTGTCTCTCAAAAAATAGGTGTGGCTAAATCCTAGAGACTAATCCGTATGGTGCTCATGATAGCACGTCACTACACGCACTAGGCGCCTCAAGATTCGGTGGATCCGGTTCGGAACTCCCACCGTATGGCGCTGGTATGCCATCGGTACATCTGATAGTCGGGCATAGTCTGGGACCCCATGGGCAATCCCCTCAAGGTTCTGGATCAGGTCCTCTCCTCCGGTGCCTTCCCCCTGGATCTCAGGGGCGAGTTGTGTCCTCCGGGAGATGGGAGACATCCCGGCTGGTCTCTCAGGTCCTACATCTGCATGCATATATAATTGTGTCAAGGCGAATGTGTATTAACAAAAAAACATATAAACATAAAATCAAAATATGAGGTCTTACCCAGCTCCTCGTCCCAGTCATCTCCTTCTGGTAGTGGGAGATCTGGGTCCCCGGTAAAGTCAGTTCCCGAATAGGGCCAATCTTCCACGACGATCAGTTGGCGCCGTAGCCACCTAAAGAACTCTGGCCTCCAGGACATCTGTTGGCCACCTCCAGATCTGGGCATTAGTGCTGCCCAGTGAGCCATTCGCGGCTCTCGTGGTATCGGACTCGCCACTGCGGCCCCTTGGCCTTGGAAGATTGGTATGCGTTCTAGAATGAACGATACCAAGATGGAACCATACCCGAACTGCTTCAGTTTCCCCTGTTTGCACTTCGTGAGCTGCCTTTTCATGTTGATGGTTACTGATTCTACCCAGTTGAAAAGTAGGGGACCCATGCATTCTGAGGCTAACAGGAGTTGAGTCTTCGTGGCCTCGTGCGGAGCCTGCGACCCAGCAGCCCGCGTAATGGTGTGGAGAACTACTCTCAGTGCTAGATCAGGGATGGTGGAGATGTATACCTTCTTGCTTCCTGATCCTGTTTGTGCCCCTCGACACACCCGCGCCATTACATGTTCCATATTTTCCCCGGATGGTCTGCTTCCGGTCAGTACAGGGATTAGACCTCTGCGGGACAATCCGGTAATGAAATAAATGTCAGTGACCTCCAGTTCTAACACCTGGTCTCGTAGCCTGAACACTTGTTCATTTTCATCCCAGATGCTGATTAGATATTGGAGGAGCTCGGGCTGAGCTCGTAAACATGGCGTGAGGAAGAAATTTTTCAATCCACAGTCTCTTAGAGCGTTCATGCAAGCTTGGCTTTACATGGCCTCTTCATCCTCATCTCCGTGCTCTCGTTCCTTCCATTCGATTGCCATTTTGAGTGGTTATCTGCATTCACATGGTCAAAAACCCCTGATTAGATCTTTGGTGAGCTTCAAATTTCAAGAAATTTGGTGTAAATACTGGAATTTTAGGCGAAAAATTAGGTTCGGCCGCTGGCGCGGCTGTTTTGCTAATAGTCGCGCCATGTGGCGCGAGCCCTTTAGTAAAAAGAGCTCAGTGGCGCGGGTCCGTGCCCGATACTCGCGCCACTGGGCCCGACCCTAAAATTTTAAAAGTGGCCACACAAAGTTGATTTCTAAAGGAAAACCATTAAAAAATGTATGGAAATGAAGAGCTAAGGAGCACCTATTACCTGTGACAGACGAGAAGCTGAATGGTTGCCTGGATTGGTCGCAATCACCGTCAGAAGATTCTGTTCCAAAAGGACCACTGTTGCTTTCCACAAGGTAAATAGTAAAAATTAATTTCATTTTTACCAATTAGACATATTTATAACTTTTTTGACGTTAAATGAGCTTTAAAAGTTATTTTTTTGTCAAATATTTGCATATGTTATGTCGAAAATGGATTTTACGCTTGCTTGGTATGTGCAGCAGCAGGTTTTTGCGACTTAAAAAGATGGAGACGAGTTGTATTTTATACTTTTTCGGACTCGGTAAATACACGAAAAAGTTACTCTGGAGTCATCTTTCAGCTCTTTTCTGACTCTCTAAATATGAAAAGATCGCCGAGGCCCTTGTCGTTTCGATCTCGTTAAAATGGACACGAATCGACATTCACCCAGTATAAGTTTAACCCTTTTTCGGGCTGGGCTGGATCGATTACGAAAAGGAATACCCTAGCCTATCGCGACTAGGAGGTTTTCCCGGATATTGTTTTCTACCTTTTCGGATCTGGGAAACTATTTACGAAAAGGGACCTGTGGAGTTTTCTTTTCCGCTGTCTTTTCAAACTCTCTAAACATGAAAAGACGCCGAGTTCTTCCTTTGTCAGACTCGTTAAACCTTGATGACATCGGATCTAGTCGAAATGACGTTCTCCGAGTTTCTCCTTCCTAGGACTCGTTAAATGCACTAGGATGGATTCGCCCGAAGGGCGGACTTATATTACAAGCATATGCTATCCCTTTCAAGCTTGTCATCAAAAATAATTGGGGTACTCGCCAGAAATGGTGGGGGAAAAATGGAACCATCGTCGTTGTCGTCGGCAGTATGTCGCTCTTGAACATGGCACTTGTCTGCATTCGTGTCGGGTTGGGGACATCTCATCTCGTTTCTTCACTTTGCCTCCATGGGTTTGGGTAATCTCTTTTGACCTCTCATCTGTTCACTGCCTCATCACCATGACCTCTGATCTGTTGATGTCAAATACTGCCAAGTCCACTGTCGTGCCGTTCATATGTTCAAGAGAAGTTGGCCTCTGCAAATATCAACCTTCCTCTGTTTCTCATACGATCCTGATTCACAACAAAACATCATGTTCCTCTGTCTCGTGTCGATGATGTGGGAATCATTATGGCCCACCTTCGATCGAGGTCACTTCCTGTCGACATCAACTCATTATCCAGGAAGTTGGTCTAGAGACTCCTTATGGTACCTTGGAGCCTGCATGCCTCAATGGCAGGTTCGTCGCATTCGACGAGAGGTTTACATCATTGGCCTCCGATCGAGTGATTCTGCGGGTGTTCGACGTCAGTTCATTTATTCGCACACCGTAGATTGTACCTGTAGTACCTTGGGGACCATTGTCATTATTGGTGGTTTCTCTCGCGTCGGTTAACAGCTTTCATCATTGGCTGGTAATCCGACGATGTTCTTGCATGTTCGACTTCAGCTCACATATTCACATGCACGAACTTGTACTTTGTTGGGTCGAGATGGAGCGCAAGACCCTGGATTGTGTCTTTTGTAATCCAGGCTGCGATTGTGGATTATTATCATTATGTACATGACTCACTGATTGGATGGCTGCGACCATACCTGAGTCTATTTGTTTGATCCTCGCTGGATGGCTGCGCCCATACCCTGGATCCGGATTATAGCATACTCTGTTCGGATGGCTGCGTCCATACCATATATATACATCATGTACTTGAGATATCAGTTGTATCTGTCTGTGCAGGTTTTCCGACGGCGGGCCTTCAGTTGGACATGTTCTCGAAAAGCATTTCACCCCTCTCTCTCTCGGGCCTCATGCTTTAGGGGGCATCTGTTACACAGTAATTTGTCACCGTCCCTACCATTCCCCATCCCGCACAATGGAGGACCCATTCTGTGACCTGTGAACATTGTCATGCCTTGAAATCATCATCAATGCATCCCTCTGAACATGAGCTTTATTTGCCCTTGAGACATCTCCTTGCAAAAGTCATAAAAACAGCCCTTTTAGCATTGGCACCGGCAAGCAGTTCAGTACTCGCGCCAATGGGGAAATTAATGCAAAGAGGTCGCGCCACCTGGCGCTCTGTCATAGAGCCGTAGTCGCGCCACCCAATTTGGGAGTTGTTTTTTAAATATGGATGGCGGGAGTTGAGTTCTAACAAATTCACAAACCATCACCTATCTTGAGTTGGGAGGTTGGCCGCGGGAGTTCTATGGAGGGAAGTGGTTTTGCCACCTCCCATGGAACCTTCCTTGTTGATAGGGCCAATCCCATAATAATAGGGATCCCAACTCCTCCTTCCCCATCTATAAAAGCTTGCTTAGATCAATGGCAAGCTAGTCTTGAAGTGCCTAAGCTCTGAATCTCCATATTCCCAAGGGCCTTTGTGTTGTAAAGCACCCTCTCTTTCCCTTAAGGCTGACTCAAGTAAGGAGACCATTGTCACGAGACTCTGGAGAGGTTTTCCCTTTCCTTGGCAAGCTTTGCGAGACGTGGACGACTGGAAACCCGTTCGAAGGAGACCGCGACGTCAGAACTTGGTTGTAATCTTTCTTCGCTGGTTATTTAATAGATGATTATGATTATGGTTCCACTCCGTTTTCCATCATGTTAATGCGAGTAATGTCCTTTCTGACTGATGTTTAGTTACGTATGCCGGTTTCTATGCTTGTATCTGTTCGTTTCTTCCATGTGCAGGTGTTCATCCGCGGAGATCGTGGAGGGATTGTGATCTGCCGAGGCTGAGGAACGGGGACGCTTCTTCTTCAGATCCTAGCGTTGGAATCCAGGTAGGCTTCTATCTCCAGCCTTTTCATTCGTAATTAGAAACCTGCGTCATGACACCCCTCTATATATCAATATTAAAAATATATATATATATATGGGTATGGAGGTAAGACAATTCTCTACAATTCTTGTTTTTATGTCAAAGAATAATTTGCAATAAAAATATGAGTTTAGTGGAGTTGAAGTTGAAAAACATAGAAAATTACAATTTTCAACGTCAAAAAAGGGCAAAAAGTGTTTCCCAACTTCACATTTTCACCCTTAGGTAAACTTGTGATAAAAGCGATTGATATCTCCTCCCAACGTTGAATTGGAATGGATAAAGGCTGTAGAAGACCTAAGATCTTAATTGCCTCAACTTTATTTTGCTGGAAAACCAAAAATTCCACCACAAACTTTTGAATATCAGATTTAAGGCCATCCCAAAAAAATTATTTCTTCACCCCGTGGTAAGTTTTTAAAAATCCTGCATGTCCTACAAAAGGAAAAGTGTGCAATTCCAAAAGAATCTTTTGTTTTAGTTGGGAATTCTTACAAAGATATAAGTGATCTTTGTACCAAAAGGAATCATTTTTCCAACTAAATGTATCAGATGTACTAGGATCTTTCTGCAACTTTTGAATTAGTGTCCACACTTCTTCATTTTTCTTCCATTCATCCCTTGCTCCGGTTATCCAATCTGGTTGGATAATAGAAATGGCACAGAGAAATGCTTCCACCTCTTCATCCTTTCTTGAGAGTGCATCTGCGACAACATTTAGCTTCCCTTTTTTTCTTAGATGATTTCAAAGTCATAACCCAACATCTTTGTGACCCATTTTTTCTACTCTTCTAAAGATAGTCTTTGTTCCAAAAAGTGTTTAAGACTATCATGATTAGTTTTTACCTTGAAGTGTCTTCCCATTAGGTAATATCGCTATTTATTTAGTGCATGTAGTATTGCCAACATTTCCTTCTCATAAATAGCTTTCTGTAAATACTTTCCTTTGATTGGATGACTTTAAAAAACAATGGGTCTTCCATTAAAACAACACCAATTCCATTTCCTGAGGCATCACATTCAACAATAAAGGTTTTTGTGAAGTCCGACATAGCTAATAGCAGTGCTAGGCACATTGCCTCTTTAAGATGTTCAAAGGCCTTAGTTTATTTAGGAGTCCATGAAAATGCATCTTTCTTCAATAATATTGTTAGAGGTGCTTCTATTCTTCCATAATTCTTAACAAACTTGTGATAATACCCTGTTAACCCAAGAAATCCTCGTAGCCGCTTTATGGTTGTGGGGAATTTCCATTCCTTAATGGCTTTAATTTTGCTAGGGTCTAACTTAACACCCTCTTGAGATACAATATGACCCAGATATTCCACCTCTTGCACTCTAAAAAAAAAATTAGAGGTTTTTGCATATAATTGTTTCTCCTCTAGTAGTTTGAGCACTCTGTCAACATGTTGAACATGATCCTTCCAAGACTTGATGTAGATTAGTATATCATCAAAAAATAATAACACAAATTTTCTAAGGAAGGGTTTAAAAATGGAATTCATCAACCCTTGAAATGTAGAAGGTGCATTGGTAAGGCCAAAAGGCATGACTAGAAATTCATAATGACCCTCATGAGTTCGAAATGTTGTTTTCGAAACATCTTCAGCCTTCATTCTAATTTGATGATATCCTGAACGAAGATCCAACTTGGTAAAATAAATTTTTCCATGTAATTCATTGAATAATTCATCAATCGTAGGAATGGGAAATGTATATTTAATAGTGAGCTTATTGAGCTCCCTATAATATAGACACATGCACCATGATCCATCCTTCTTGTGCACCAATACTATAGGAGTAGAGAAAGAACTTTGACTAGGTTGAATTATACTAGCCTCTAACATTTCTACAATCATACGTTCAATTTCTCTCTTTTGGACATAAGGATATCTGTAAGGCTTGATGTTTGGAGTAACACTTCCTGGAATAAAATGAATAGCATGATCATGATCACGAATAGGTGGGAGTCCTTTGGGAGTTTCAAACACCTTGGAATTATTTTCCAATGCTTTTTGGAGATTTGGAGAAATAGATGATTTTGATGTTGGAACTTCTAGTGAGAATAATTGTGCAATTAATCCTCATTGTTATTTCTTTAGAAGTTTTTTCATGACATTAGAGCTTATCATCTTTCCCGTCTTCCCTGCTATACCCCGTAATTTGACTTCGTTTCCTTCCGAAAAAAATTTCAAGAAAAGTTCTTGAAAATTAAAAGCTATTGTCCCCAAAGATTGTAACCATTATACTCCTAGTGCAACATCAACACCTCCCATTGGAATGGAAAGAATTGGACTATTAAATACATATTCCCGCATGGTTATCTTGATATTATGGCATTTTCCAGAGAAATTTATAGTTCCTCCATTTGCAACCATCACTTGACATTCTGGTGCTGGGTATAGGAAGAAATTCAATTCCTTGGCTACCTTATAATGAATAAAATTGTGGGTACTACCTAAATGAATCAACACTATTACCTTTCTCTTCTTGATATGTCCTTCTATCTTGAGAGTTTGAGGAGTGGTAATTTCTACCAAAGCATTACACAAAATGGTTGGGCTCATTTCTTCTTTCTCTAGGGTTGGTTCCTGGTGTATATCCTCTTCTTTCGAAGTTTCTTGTTCATTTTATTCCTCCTTTTCACAATATATGTAAAATCATTTCTTCTTAGCACACTTATGACCTTTAGTGTATTTTCTATCACAATTGTAGCAAATCCCTTTTGCTCTTTTTTCTTCCAACTGTTGTGGTGTCAACCTTGTAGGTTGTGGAAGTATAGGAGTAGCAACACTTCCATATTTATAGATGTGAGTGGTTACATTCAATTTTTCTTGCCAACCTGAATGCCTTCTCCAATGAATCATGTTCCCAAACGCGAACCTCATGTTCGATGCTATCCTTTAAAGTCCCTATGAAGACATCAATCATGTGTTCCTCTAGAATATCAATCACCCTTATATTCATTTTTTGGAAGTCCTCAATGTGCTCCACCACTGAACCCTTTTGTTTAATATTTATCAATTGGCTAAAAAAGGTGTTTCTCTTTGTATCCTCGTAATGTGCTATCATTTCCTCCATAAAAAATTACCAACTGACAATAGTTTTAAGGGAGCAAAGCCATCGATACCATACAATTTTTTTTTTTTCTAAATATAAAGTTGCAATGTGTACCTTTTGTGTGTTTTTCACATTATTGAGATCAAAATATTGCTCCATCTGTAGTATCCATGTCACGAGATCTTTGTCATCAAAATTCCTCATATCGATCTTTGGAATATGGTGGGTCTTCCATCCAAAATTCGAGTTTATGAAATCACAATTAACATTTATTTTGTTCTCATCATGAGTTTCCTCTACTATATTTTCACCATTAGAAATCATTTCTTGTATCAACTTTGTCAAACCTTCCTTCAAACCTTCCATGTCTTCTTTTAGATCATTCTTCATGTCTTCCAAGTTATCTTTCAATTTTTCTTTGATCTTAGCTTCCATGTCTTCCATGCCATTCTTCAAACCATCCATCTTAGCTTCCACACCTTTCTTCAAAACTTCCATTTCATTTTTTTTTCTCTTTGCGAGAGTGAAATTTGGTGCACTTGCTCTTGTATTTTTGATATATCATGTTGCACTTATTCATATTCATGAGTCATAGTAGAGTATTATGAGGGCTTAATGGGTTTTGAATTCTTTTTAGGGGGCATTTTATAACCCAATACTAATATCTATGCTTCAATATTCCCTTGGAATCACTTCAAACTGATTTTTCTAACAAGACTTATGCAATTTGAAAAAAATATATACACAATTTTTTCTTGCTTTTGAGGAGCTCGATATTGAAACTGAATTATTTCTATGATTTCAGATCTTCAAAATTTGAAATTTGGTCCTATAGTAGCCCTCTGAATCTTCTTTCAAATTCCACAGGTCTGACCTAATTTGGATGCTTCAAGACAACGTTATGCCCAATCTCCCACAATGACATAATTATGGACTAGTTCAGTAGAGCTCTCTTGTATGACGTTCCACATGTCACTGGTTCCTCCTTCGTCTCTGAAATTGATACATAGGAAACCACAGTCCGTTTGATTTTGGCCACTTTTTACAGAATTCGAATCCGATGCTCAGAGAGAGAGTTATGACTATTTTCCCAAGGTTACCTCTTCTAGATGAAATTGGGGAGCTTGCAAAAACTATAAATTCCATAGATCATATCTCTGAAAATGTTGCGAACAAAGATCCAAAATTTTTACACGAAGTTCCTCAGGATTTCTGCTTTGCGTGATAAAAATTTCAGCTTCTGACCCTTCATAGAAAAAAAGTTATAGCGAAAATGGCACGATGACCTGTTTGGAGTAGCGAAACCCTAGAATCCAAAGCTATGATACCAAATGTTATGAAACCAGATCCAAAAATAGAATAAAATAGAGATCAACGCCTTAGAAATAAGCCACTTTGAGGGGTAAACCTCCTTTAAATTACATAAATGAACAATTATTAGATGATACAAATGATAAAACCTCCTTCTATATATAGGAGTCCATGGGGTCACAATATAATCCTAACCGACCCAACAATAATAACAATACGGGTGTTACAAAGGTACAAAAATAATAATAATAATGTTAGGTCCCTATATTACTAGTGTAGTCCCTTATTATTGTTAGTGTAGCCCCCTTATTTTTGTTAGTGTAGTCCCTTATTATTGTTAGTGTAGCCCCCTTAGGAAGAAGTCCATCCACTCCACGAACAATAGATTAGACACTGGGAAAAAACCTACACACACAAAATTTTTATCAGTCAAAGAATCATCAATCTATGAAGACCTCTGCAAAAGCAAGAAAAGGAAATCAAGACCTTCAAGATCGTCATGTTATGAGGACCAGCTCCAACATGCAAGCATCTCTAACAATTTGATATCATATGTGGGCACATGTATACATTTTTCTTCACCTTTCTTGTTGAGCATGTTATGGCTAAAAAATATTGTTTTCAATGCACACGAAAGAAGGTTTTATAGGCTGAAGGTGGCCAGTAAACTTGGCCACCCTTGTCTAGTAAAACTGTAGTTTATTTAAATTCCCATAGAACGTGGAGAAGTCAAAGTGGGGAAATTTATAATTATGAGGAATGATGACCATATCACCAAGAACACCGATCCCCCTACCAAAAAAATAAATAACAGAACAAGGCTCAAATTAAATTGTATCGATGCTCATTCCCAAAATATTTAGAGAGGCTTATTAGGCATCAAAGGTCGAGCTAGATGCTACCAAGGACTGCTTAGGGTGCTACAAAAGAGATACAAGGATTATTTGCAAGTGCTACATGATCGTGCATAGGTGCTACATGAGAAACAAGGATGCTACAGGAAAAAAAAGGTTGTTATAGGAGATACATATTGTGTGCTACAGTAGAAACAAATTTACTACAGAAGATAGTGTGCTATAGGAAATTCCAGAGAGTTGTAAAAACCCTGATTTTGATAAACTTTACCCTATATTTGAACAGGTACATCTAAGAGAACGGTTAAAAACTAGAAGATATTTAATATTATATAATTGGTGGAACCTACTTTCATCACAGAGGAATAAAGGTTAAAGAACGTGATTTTTCCAGAGGCAATGTCATTCACGACATCGGAACGCCTCCACAGGAGAAACCCAACACCATAACATGCCTGAAACATATGCAAAGAGATTCCCTATAAGTGGTTTGGTGGGAACCACCTTCGACAGATCCTTAACCATAAATTCAAAAGTTTAAAAAAAATATGAATATTAAATATACATATAATTTCACTGTTTCATCTTCAAACTTATTCTAAACCATATACCATGTTTACATTCAAATTGATAAATAACTTAATGTTGAATTCCCATGTGTTTATCACAACAAATAATATATATATCCCTAGTTATATATATGTTATGCAATATTATAAAATAGGAAACTTAACAGTTGTATTCAAATGAACATTTCAAATTTTATAATAATTACATTTAAACAATCAAAAAAATAAATAATATAGATACATAAACTATATAGAAAATATTAAATAAAGAAAAATTTCTTCCATATACAATAATTCTATAAAAACCTATAAGATTTAAACGAAAATTTCACAAACCAAAGCAATAAGAATGAACAATGTATACATTCCTCACTACGAATTTAAAGGGTAATTAAAAGTTTTGAAAATTAAGTATACATGAGATTAACATGTTTTTACCGTAAAGTAAATTTAAATAAAATAAAACATTTATATTTAAATTAACAAATATGTAAGTGAGTCTTTCCACCACCTACTTAATAGGAGTTACTACCCACCATTATTTATGTATTTCTTAACAAAAAATAAATACAAGTAAAAATTTGATGATTGTTTAATAACAAAATTTTCATATACAAAATACAATTGAGATAAAACAATAATAATTATTAATTATTAGGTTATATAATTAAAATACATAGAAATATTGATTCATACTTATATATATATATATATATATATATATTAATGATTACATTATATTATGAATAATTTATAACTATTAACACATTATAATTATTTATGATATTATGATAATAGAGTTAATATAAGTTAGATATTTTACATAATATTAAGGTAGATATCTCACATCTAGTTAAATAATATTTAAGTGAAATAATATTGTTATATGTCTTAGAGATAAAGGTGATATTTCTGTTAAGGAATTTGTGAAGAGTTTGTTAGGAATAAATTTGAAAATTATAGAAAAAGAGGTAAAAAGTGGCATGGAGGACCTTGTAAGTGAGATAAGATTGTTGTATGTATTAGAGATAAAGGTGATGCTTCTATTAGGGAATTCATGAAGAGTTTGTTAGAAATAAAATTCAAAATTATAGAAAAAGAGGTGAAAAGTGCCATGGAGGACCTTTTAGAGAGTTCTATCCAATTTGAGAGATAGATGCAAGTTTAGGTATATGAATAATATAAAGAGTTTTAATATAATATTGGATTTAATATTAATATTACACCAAGATATTATTATTATTATTATTTGGCTTGGCCTAGATGAGATTTTAACCTTGAATCTCATGGTTTAAGTAATATTTCATAACACTATGATTGTACCCGATGGCTAAACATAATATTAATATATTGTTATATTAATATTATTAGGTTTAATATATTATAATATATATTAATGCAACCACTATCACTATAACCTCTATGTACCTATGTATGCCCCTTCCTCTGCCATAGGTGAATTTGGGGTTGAATCTCAAACCTCTTGGCACATAATACTTCGTTTACACGACCATCACTAATTGAGTTGCCACAGGAGGGTGAATAGAAAGCTTTAATATAATATTATAATACAAAATATTAATATTATAAAATTGTATTATATTAGACATAACATTATAATATAATAATGTCAATCATAATACTATGATGACTAAAAATGAAATATTATATATTATTTAACATAATAATATATAATATTTGTTTAATATTATATGTTATTATATAATATTGAACATTATTAACCATAGAGAAAGAGGAAGTAAAACTTTTACTAAATCTAAAAAATTGGATTTAGAAATCCAAAGTATAAAAAACATTATTCAACATAATAATATATAATATTTGATTAATATTATATGCTATTATATAATATTGAACATTATTAGCCATAAAGAAAGAGGAAGTAAAACTTTTAAGAAAGCTAAAAAATTGGATTTAGAAATCCAAAATATAAAAAACAATATACAAAAAATGGTTGAAATTTGACGAAATTAAAGGGGTAAAGGTCCTGACCTAGGCGCAGGTGCAACCGCTCACCCTTGCACCTCTCCTTTAACAACCTCTACTGCTCTTCTATGGCCACATGGCCCCTCCAGAGGACATCCCGGAGGCGAATCCTCCTCTTGATCACGCCTTGGCATTCTCAGCGTTGATCACCTATCTGAACCTACCTCGAACAAGGCCTGCAATTTCTACGCTCGTCAAAAAACTGGATGGGATTCAGGAAGTCTCTCTTCCTCCTACAATCCTGCAAATGGATTCCCTCTCTCTTGCTGAGAAAGGCCTTATTGGGAAATTTACTGGTCTCCGGCCCTCGCCGAAGACTATCCAGAAATGGGTAGAGCACAACTGGATGGTCAAGATTAATGGGAAAATCTCAATCAGATTTTGTGGCAAGGGCTACTATACGTTCCATTTTGAGACCAAAGAGGACAATGTTCTCATATTAAGGAATGGCCCATACTTCATGGACACTAGAGGACTTTATCTAAACAAAGGGACTCTTTATTTCAACCTGGAACTCAATGTTCCCAATGTTGTGCATGTTTGGGTCTATCTCGCTCACCTCCCTCTTCACTGCTGGGGAGACGATTCGGTAAGAGAGATTGGTAATGTCGTAGGAATTTTTATTGACAGAAGCGAGCCAAAGGACAATATGCAAGCCTGTGTAAGAATCCATGTTGAGGTTGATCTGGGAAAATGACTTCTAGAGGCGATCAAGCTAAAAGTGGACAATTGGACACATGTACAACAACTAGACTATGAAAAAATCCCCTTCAATGTAAGGTATGCCATGAATACATTCATTTCGCTAATAGATGTGAAAAATTTATTGAATTTGAAAATACTGATCCTAAAACTCAATGGGAATTCATTAAAAATAAAAAGACAGCATCAAACCCTAAGATCTCTAGTGCCTTATCTGCCCACCAACCCTCTCAATCTGTCAATCCCCCCATTCGCCCTAACCTGGAACCTTCCTTAACTTCTCTTCATATCCCTGACCCTCCTCTTAACCCTCCCTCAGCCCCCGATCCTCCTTTTACCTCCCCCAATCCTTTCTCCTCCCTTTCCTCCTCTGAAGAGGATCCTCCTTAGCTATCCATCCATCCTGACTCCCTCCTTCATTCATCACCGTCCAATTCATGTCCCCCCTCCTCTTCATTTGAGCCCTCTTCAGCTCGGATTGTCACCGGGAATGAAAAGAAATAGCAGGGGGCTATTTGGAAATCCTTAAAAGATCAGGCCCAGGAAGAAGACCCTCCAAGAACCATTGTGATGAAGCAACACAAAAGGATATTTCACTTGGTACTCAACACCCAATAGATTCCTACATTGGAAGACTTATAATCAAAGAATCCAATCAACATGAGCTAGGAGGGAAGTCAGTGTCACAACCTACATTCCTAAAATAATGAAAGTTCTCACTTGGAACTGCAGAGGACTAGGGCACTCATCCAAAAAATCTGCCCTAAAAGACTTGTTCAATCAAGAAAAGCCATACATAGTCCTTCTTCAAGAAACCAAACAAGGAGAGACAGAAATGAGAAATATCATTAATAAAATTAGGAACTACACAGGCACTTTGGTAGAATCCAGAGATGCCTCAGGAGGCATAGAAACAATATGGAATCATAACATTTGGAAGTAGACTGCAATTGTTAAGACTCATGATTGGATTAAAGTCATTCTTCAGAACCTACAAGATGATATCAAGACTACTATTTATAACATTAATGGGCCAAACCAATATAGAGACAAAGAAGTTTGTTGGAATGCTATGAATGCTAACATAGACAGTGAGGACAATCCTAATGTCATCATTGGAGGGGATCTAAATCTGATCTTACATGCCAATGAAGAAAGAGGAGGTAGTTTAAACCCTGATCCTGCAAGAAAGCAGTTGGAATCCATTATGCTTGATCACGATTTGGTGGATATCATCCCCAAAAATAAAAAATTTATTTGGAATAATCATAGAATTGGGGCTGGAAATATTATGGAGAGGCTTGAATATTTTCTTGTTGATGTTTCCTTCATCTCTCATTTTTCTGTTGCCTCCTCTTCCACCTTGACTTGTTCTGCCTCTGATCATTATCCTGTATCCCTTACCTTACGAGATCAGTCTTCCTTGGGGCCCCTCCCCTTTCGATATAATCTGCTCTGGTGTGAATTCTCTGAAGCTCGACAGATCATGATCAGCTCTTGGTTACAACATGTTGAGGGCTCCCCTATTCATATTTAGGAATCTGAATTGAAACTGGTGTGCATAGCACTCAGAGAGTGGGTTAAACTCCATTATAGTGAACCAGACAAAGTAAAAAATGACATTAAGAGAATGCTTGAAATGGTTCAAACCGACATCAACACCCATGGATTAAACAAAGAGAAGCTAGACCATGAAAAAGAGATCTATTGGAGTTGGTATAAAGCTAGCAGGAATGAAGAGGAAAAATGGAGGCTTGAATATAGAAATCTCTGGTTGTAGGTCAGGGATAAAAACACCTCTTTTTTCCATAAAAAAACCACAGTTATAATGTCAAGGAATAACATCGCAGAAATTAAAAATGATGAAGGAAAGAAGCACACAAATCATGAGGCTATTAAAGCAGTAGCATACAACTAGTACAAAAATATTTTAACCAAAAATGCAAAGCCAGAGGATTACAATGAATTCTTGACTTATACCCCCAAGCTGATTATGGATGAAATCAATACATCTCTTACCAAGGAAATTGAGGAGGCTAAAATTTTTAACGCAAGTTGGACCCTCCACCTTGAAAAATCTCTGGGCCGGGATGGTTTCTCCATAAGCTTCTACTGGACCTTTTGGGATGTTATAAAAAAGACCTCACGAAAATGATCTCTTTTGGTTCAAAGAAAAAATAAGGCCGGGGGATTCACCAACTCAAATTTCCTTGCCCTCATCCCCTAAGAAAACCGACCCTCATCCTTTTCCATATTCAGGCCTATCTCCCTTTGAAATTTTTCATATAAAATCATAACCAAAATCCTGGCTACCCACCTCAAAACCCACCTCCCGAATCTCATCTTAGAAAATCAAAGAGGATTCATCTCCCAGAGACAAATAAATAACTCCATCGTTTTGGTCCAAGAAGCCATTCACTCTAGCATGATGAGATATGAGAAAATATTTATCCTAAAACTTGACCTGGCCAATGCATTTGACAAAGTGAGACACTCCCTTCTTTCTGTCCTTCAAAAAATGGGATTTGAAGAATACTTTATATCTCTCATCCAAAGTTGCATATCCAGTCCTTGGATATCCCCTTTAATAAATGGAAGACCTGTGAATTACTTCCAATCTTCCTGAGGCCTCAGACAAGGCTGTACCCTCTCTCCCTTCCTCTTCATTCTTATGGCAGAATCTTTCAGCGGGGCTTTGGATCACAAACGCAGAGCAGGGAAAATCACTGGCATCAAATTTAACAATGGAGTCAAGAATATGAATCACTCTCTGTTTGTTGATGATACCCTCTTGATGGGTGGGGCCACCAAAATCATTTCCCATAGGTTCAAATTTATTTTAGACAATTTATATGTTACTCTGGAGGATAGATAAATTATCACAAAAGCTGCATTTATGGGTGGAACTCAACTATCAACACTATTCATAGAATAGCTCAAATTTTGGGGTCTCCTATCAATGGAATTAGACTTGTTTCAACTATATTGGCATGCCTATCAGTGTTGAACAGTTGAAGAATGATATCTGGAATCTCAGCATCGACAAAATGAAAAAGAAAGTTCAACAATGGGGGTCATCTTGGCTCAACATGGCTGGGCGCATCATCCTCTTAAAATTTGTTCTATCTTCCTTGCCTTTGTACCAATTTTCCCTTCTTCAGGCTCCCATTAGCATCTAGCACAAAATAGAAGCTATATTAAGACACTTCTTATGGAAAGGAGGGAAAAATGAGAAGAAGAAATTGAATTTGGTTAAATGGAGATAGGTAACACAAAATCATGCAAATGGAAGATTGGAAATTCACATTCCTACACTGCTAAACATTTCTTTTTTGGGGGGGGGGATTGTATGGTGCCTTATAACGGGACAACAAACTTGGTGGAAGCAAGTGCTGGAGTCAAAATACCTCTCCACATCAAGGCATAATCTCTTAGAACATACTATTCCTCACAGACCTTGCATTAAAATATGCGCTCTCTACAAAAAAGCTATTCCTTTCATCATCAATAATATCTCCAAAGTCCCTCAGGGAGGTTGCAGTGTAAATATTTGGGAAGATAAAATTATGGGTCAACCCCCTCTCTCAAACAACTCAATACTCTTCGCATTCAAAATTATCTCAGAAGCCAAGGGATTAATACTTTGGACCAAATTTCCAGCTGGGAGGGGAATACCAACTTATGGAAGGGCTGGACCTTTCCACTCATGCATCCTCTCCTCGAAAATGATCAAAAAATTCTGAAAGAAATGCTCCATGGTGCTGCCCCTTTGAACAAACACTGTCAAGACAGCTTCAGATGGGATCTGTCTGGCTCTTATTATACAATCAAAGCTGGGTATGAGTCCCTTCTCAAAGGTCACTTTCCCACTAATCCTTGGTCCATTTGGAAACAAATCTAGAAATCTGAAGCGCTTCCCAAAGTCAAAATATTCACTTGGATCCTGCTCAAAGGGAAGATTCTTACCTCTGAAAACTTAAACAAAAGAGGTATCAGTTGCGCTTCAAGATGTCCCCTCTGCCTTAAGGCTAAAGAGACTACCTTCCATCTCTTTGTTGGATGCCCCTTTGCCTTGCAATGCTGGCTTTCTCTAACAGAATTCTCCAGGATTGATATTAACTATGGTTACATGGATTGTGGTGCAAAAAGTGAATTGCAAATTCATAAATATTATTTTATTGGTTTACATATTATTCTATTATTTCCTTAGGAGACCCATTTTAGCCCTCAAAATTCCCCTAATAGAATCATTCATCCAACTGAAGGCTTCTGTGACCAACAAATGTTATCAACATCTAACACAAATTTAAGCTATACAAAATAGATCATTGGGGAGTGATTTGTTGTAGGCATTGGATGGGGTAAACCCTCAAATCCCATATTGAAACCTAGTATCAAGGATATGTGGTAAAAATATTTCACTGAATCTCAATCACAAATAAAATATTTCCATGTACGTATAAAGTAACATAAATACAATGTGGGTTATAAATACAGCATTTCAACATACAATGTTAAATAACAACGACATATATTTGAAAATATATTAGTAATAAGAAAAACATTCTAATATGAACAATGTGATACATAAATAAAATATTCCAATGACCATGTTAAGTAAAATATTTCAACTTGAACTATGAAAAAATTATATACTATTTAGAACTATATTCATATATTATATGTAGTGAATGAAAAAAAAATATGGTTTAAAAATTTCAATTGACTCTACATTTTGGTTTACAATTTTATTTCAAATCTAATAACTGTTTGTTATTATTATAAGTTTAATGCATTAAGAAATGCACTTGAATCAATTTATGCATTAAGAAATGCACTTTAAATGATGAAAAAATATACATGCTATAGATTTATTTTAATCATATATTTATTAAGGTGGAGATGATCAAATCTATTGATGTACAAATTATAGAGACACTTGTTAAATTCATGATTGAAAAAATATTTATACTAATTTTTCGTGTGGACGACAATTTATATTGTAATTGTTTTTTAGTCAAAGGCCATTGAATTTTTGTTCTATAATTTTTTTTGTAAAGTTAAAAAGTTTTAAAAAATTACCACATTAAATGATTTTTTTGAAAAATAAAATTATTTATACAAATTATGGGGTTTAATTTATAATGGTAAGAGATAGAAAATATATTAAAAAATATAAATTATTAAAAACCTATTTATTTTCCAAGTGTACTCATATAGCTGTAGTAATTATTACACTGTAACCTAAGTTAATGCTGAAGCCATTATTACACTGTAACACAGATTAATGTACTGTACCATCTTGCCAGTTCAATCCTTCTGACTCCCGAAAACCAGGGTCCCTCACAACTCGCTTCCTACAGTAGTATGTAAATAGCAACCATAAATTTCAAATGTCAAATAATATTAATATACATTGACTAGGAATCCATCAATGTTTGAGAAGGTTCCACATATTTCTGCTTGTTAAAAAAAATAGTGATTACCTTGATAACATACCCCGGGAACCTCACATGAAAATGCATGGAGTTAGAATTTTTTTGCACAATATACTCATGGGTAACTATCTAAATCACTAATCCATATTCCTCATTAACCATTAGATAGAATCTTCATCATTACATAGAGTAACTTTAATAGAGGAATAGTAAGTTACATAACCTTTAATAACCACTATTGTCACATATTGACATAAAATTTATGATGCAACCTTGCATCATTTTCATAATTCCTTTAACTAGATTAGTTAATCACACACTTGATATTATAAACATCTTCTCATGCACGTAATCCACAACATAAAAGTAGCACAATAGACAACCACATCATTAAACATTGATATACCCTGGAAACCTTTTTGGGTGAAAAACAACAAGCGTTTAATTTTATTATTAAACACTCGTTAGGGTATTCACCCCTCACTCAATGGATTATAAGGGAGTCCATCCCTTAACCATTGTTATAAAATCTTATAATGATATGTCATTTAAATACGAAAATCTAGCTTAAATCTGTTACAATCATCATGATATTGTTTACCCACAAATCTTCAATATTTAATTTTTTGTGGTCTGGTTGTTCCTTTAGTGGACCATCCTGTAGCTCACACTCATCTGCATGGACCATTAATTCTTTACCTGCCACCATTTTAAACACAAGTCTATTCTTTGCGAAAGTCATCATCCTTTCCTTCCATTATTCTCACCAACATACGTTGATATCATGATTACATAAAGTATTAATCAGCCAATCCATAAATCTATACTAGTGATGTTTCACCATCTATTCATGTACATTCATGAATTGCAAGAAAATATCACGACATGATTCCTTTAACAACATTGCATATGTGTTAGTTATAAACATGTAACCATCAAAGAATCTCTATAAAATAAATACCACGTTAACTAATATTTCCCTCACATAAGTCCAAACATCCCTTTAAAGGAAACTAATACATTAGTTATGATCTTTGTGCATGCGAATTATATAAACTTTATCAAAATAACTAACACTTTAGATATGAATTTTGGTGCATGCAAATATGTAAAGAAATCTAACACAATGAATGTTGTTCCTATGCATGCAAATGCATATAGTTTCCAAAAGAATATTCTAAAAAGAATGATTAACACAATAGAGCATGCAAACACATGTTTCATTTTCTAGGAAATATATCATAATAGGGCATGAATAAACATGTTTTATTTTCCATATGTTGTTCCTATGCATGAAAATGCATATAGTTTCCAAAAGGATATTCCGAAAAGAAGGATTAACACAATAGAGCATGCAAACACATGTTTCATTTTTGAGGAAATATAGCATAATAGGGCATGAAAAAACATGTTTTATTTTCCATAAAAATAATGCAACAAGGCATACAAATACATGTCCTCTTTTACAAAGATTATACCAACATTATCCATATATATATTCCAAGGAAACCAACACATTACTATGGATTTTTTGCATGTAATTCATCTTCTTTCCCAAATAATCTTTTCCAATGTAGGCTAACACAACATGCTATCATTTTACACATACAAATTTATATTCTTTCCAACTAAAGCTAATACAAATTTTGCATGCATATGCATCATCTTATTCCAAAAGAAACTAACATAATAGTTATGATAGGATAAAATTAATCACATATATTTTTTTCTAAAGAAATATAGCTCAATAGTGTTTTTCTATATTTCTACATGCAAGTTTCTCATTCTCTCCTCTTCAATAAATTACCATAGTTGACCATATTTTAAGCATAAAACAAAGAAAACAATAACAAGGTTAACTTAAATTTTTTTTCACTTAAATCAAAATTAACACAATTCAATATTTTTAAGAGGTTATTCTTTTCAAGAAAATTAACATGATAAGTTTCTTTATCTACACATAAAAACATATTTTTCTATATCACAATGATTGCCTTTTTGTGCATGCAACATGTGTTTACCCTTACTTCAATGCACATAATTTTTTCAAGAAACAAGCATGCATTCTTGTTTTTGTATGAACAAGGTTCATATGCATATTTTAAGAAAACAATTTCTATTTTTCATCAATTTATGTACAAAAAAAAATCCTATGCAAGTATTTTTGCACTTAAATCCTTGTAGTCTTTAAATAAAAAATATGGGTAATATATGCATACAGATTCTTGAAAACCCTTCCAAGAAAGTTAATCTAATAAAATTTTTATCTTTTCCAAGAATCTGATAATGTATGGCACACCCTTCTAAGAAATATAATCTAATTAACTTTTCTCTTTTCAAAAAATATGATAATGTATGGCACAAGGACATTTCACTTTAATATTTTCTTCTAAAAAATTAACATAGAAATTTATTTCAAGAATTCCAATATAATGGATATTATTATTGTGCACATATTCCTATTAAGAATCTATAGGATCCATGGTAATATCTAAAGAAATTAATAATATATTTTTCTCTCATAATTTGGTGGAAATATTTTATTTAATGAAATAACTTATTTTCTCTCTTTTCGTAAGAAAATTTAGCATACATTCCTTTCATGAAAAATATCATGATTTCTTTAATCTTTTTCTTTCCAAGAAATCTAAAGCCAAATTTGTTCCTTGTGTACATGGAAGTGCATATTTATTTTATGAGGAAATCTAACACAATAAAGTTTCTTTTCATGTAGATATGTGTTTTTTTCTCAAATGCATATTTCTTTCTTTCCTGAAAAAATCTAACACAATAACTTGTCTTTTCATGCAAATAAGTGTTTGTTTCTCAAATGCATATTTCTTTTATGAGAAAATATAACATCATAACTTTTCTTTTCATTCAGATAAGTGGTTTTTCTTTCTTAATAAAACTTGGCAAAATAATTAATAACTTTGTGAATTAAGCATGTATTCATTAAAAAAAAAAATATTAAAAGAAAAATCACACATTCTTTTCAAAAAACTTTAATACTTTTAAGGAAACAACGAGGTTGACTTAAATTCTAATTAAATAAATCATGCAATTTCACGCGATTAATTTAGCCATGAACACTTATCTTTTATTTGAAGAATATTTCTTTTTCTTAATAGTCTTCCACCTCCATATCCAATTCTTTGCTCTAAGTGTCCGTAATGTCTTACCATGTAAAACGTTGTAACTTACCAAGGAAAATATAAAACAAATAATTTTTTTTTTTACCATTACCATATAACATTTAACTTTTCTAAGCATGAAGTTACCACTATGTAATCTATTAATCATATTATTAAATAAATGGTTGCATAGCATATACATACATATATAGAAACTATAACAATCTAACATATTGAGATTTTCATTTCACAATTCCATAGATTTTGTCTCTTAATTATGGATCGAAATTAGTATTATGCTTGATTGATGGGTTGATTACTTGCCAACTAGACGCATCTCTTAATATGTGGCATAAGATTTATGTGGTACATTTATTTATGGTTTGTGGAATTATTAACCCTTGGCTTGATTCTCCGTATCATCAGGCATGGTGATGTTTTAATGCTGGACATCAGGGTTGATCTCTGCCCTTGATAGCTTTGATGATCCGATGACTGTAACAGAGGTTGGGATGGTTAGGGTAATACCATACCCCCACGAACCCTAACCACTTCCACATTTTTCGTCGTTGCATTATCGCCGAGCTCTGTAACTCTGTTTCATGATTTGTTTCTCTACTGTTCATTTTTGGTCTGAGCATGGCGATATTAATCATATTTCCTCCACCATTTCTTCCAGAATTATCTTCCATGGTTTTTTGGGCTATTTCTGCTCTCACACAGTGTTTCTTTTTAGAGAATAATATGGGGCTCCTGCTTGTTCTAGCCTATGCTTCTAGGTAGAGGTTGCACACTAGCTTCCATGATAGATCTACTTAGTTTCTTCGGAAGTCTCCAGGCTTGTCTTCATCCAATGATGGCTACCCAACTTCGGCCTGGCCAAAACAGTTAAGGATTTTCCCTTATTCACTGTGTTTTAGGTTGGTTTAAGCTTCAATTGTATTCTCTACCTCACAACTCACCTTGGTTTCTTTCCATGCCTTCGTTCCTAACCCTTTGCTTCTGAGAGGTAAGATTTAGTCTAATCAAGCTTGTAAGAATTATTTTCATCGATTAAAACCTATTTGAGGATTGTCTGTCAATTCTCATAGTGCTTTTTTCTATTTTTTTTCTTTGTTTTTGGTAGGTACATCCTTCGAACCCTAATCTCATCTATAGCTTTGGCTTGCATGTGGTCTGCCAGATTGTAACTCCTCGCCCATTAGTTTCCAGGTACTACGGGAATCCTCAGGTTGTCTCTTCCGAGATATTTAAGACCCTAACCTTAATTTAGATATGCTCACATTTTTTAGTTGAATATGGCGATATCAGTCTTTTGCATACAAGCCATAACACTCTTAATTACTGTGGAAGTGTATGGCCCTTTGAGGCCTCTCTGTAATTTATATAATGAACAATTTTGGTTTATGTTGGTTGAAGTTTAGTTCTGAAAGTATGTCTACTACGTTTTTGGGTACTTTACATTCCATAATGGTCTTTATTTTTTCAGGGTATATTTCTATACCTTCAGCAGAAATAACATGGCCTAAATATTGGATCTGTTCTTCGTAAAAATCACACTTACCGAATTTGGCATAGAGTTGATGTTCTCTTAACAATTTTAATACCATTTGTAAATGTTCATTATGTTCCTCCATGTTTTTTGAGTTGATTAATATACCGTGAATTAATATTAGAACAAATTTATCCAAGAACAGATGAAAAATGCCATGCATTAAACTCATGAATTTCGCTGGTGTGTTGGTTAAGCCAAACGGTAAACCCACAAATTCATAATTACCATATCGGTACGGAAAGTGGTTTTATATATATCCTCATCTTTTATCTGTATTTGATGACACCCAAACCTTAGATCTATTTTCGAGAATAAATTTTCCCCTTTTACCTGATCGAAAATATCATCTATCTATGGTAGTTGGTATTTGTTCTTAACAATTAATTTGTTAATTTGTTTGTAATCCATACACATCCACATCGTACCATCCTTATTTTTCATGAACAACACTAGCGCCCCCCAGGGAGACACACTAGGAAGAATATATCCCTTGTTAAGTAATTCCTGTAGTTTCATTTTCAACTCAGTTAATTTAGGCACACTCATTCGATATGGTGCATGTGATATCTGTGCTTCCCCTGGAATTAATTCGATGGTGAAATCGAAATCCTGATTTGGAGGTAGTTCCAATATATTTTCCGGAAACACATCCATAAAGTTTTGTACCACCAATATATTCTCCATCACATGGGTCTTATCTTTAGAATTGGCGCATCCCACTTGAATAGCATAAATTTGACATCATTTTTTAATGCATTTTCCCAACTGAGATGTAGTAATAGGATGAAATTGAAGTGGTTTCTTAATCCCTTACAATTCTTGGAGAGTTCCATCTTTTGCCTTATAATAAATTATTTTCTCTTTGCATTCTACTAGTGACCAATGCACTTCCAACCAATCCATTCCCAGTAATATATCATAGAAGCCTAAAGGTAGAATGTTCAATTCAACCTTTATGTGTTGGTTTCCAAATTCTAGGGGCAATTGGAAACTTTAGCATTAAATCTTCTCTTTGCCCCGGTGGCCAATTGTACCAGTCAGGGATTTTTAAATTTTTGGCTTTGCAAGCCACATTTTTATACTATCTGGGGATTTACATAAGCTTAAACTGGCATTAGGATCAACCAAAATAGAAAAAATTTGGTAATAAAAATTACTTTCCAATTCTATCATGGTCGACTGGTAATCCGATTGTTGATTCTCAAGTGCCGCATTGATTCTTGGAATGTTTCACACCACATCCCCCACCATGGATGCCTCTTGTATATTAGTTGCAGTTTCATTTCTTCCACAGTGAGGACAGTTCTTATAATAATGTGCCTCACTGCATCCCCAACACTGTAGTGGGAGTTTCTGGATCTGCCCATGATCTGGTCTACTGGATGCTTTAGTGGGTCGTTCTTCTGTTGGCCACTTGGTTTTCTGTTAGTTCCTTCCCTATTGTCTATTTGATGTATTTATGGTAGCATTATTATAATTTCCAGGTTTAATACCTTTAAATTTTGAATTACTTTTCTGCGCCTTATTTGGCAGCCAATTCCTACCAATTTCTCCTTTTAACTTAGACTGCTGATAGCACATATGTGCTTTTCGAATCACCTCATCCATGGTCTTTGGATTCACAAATTCGATCCTCTCCTTCATATGAGCAGGTAGGCTACTCAAGAATCATTGTAATTTTGCCTTTTAATCTCTCAGATATGGAACATACCTTAATAAGGAGGTAAATTTGGGTATGAATTCATCCATTGACAGCTGTACCAATCTCAAATCGTGAAATTCTTGAGAATTTTCATCATAAAAGTGTTTGGTTAAGTATTAGTCTCTAAAATACCATTGGAACTCATCCCAAGTCACATTCTTGGCCTCGATTCCTCGCACATTTTTAACTTCCTCCCACCATAATGTGGCTTTTCCTGCAGTTGATAAATAGCCAAGCAAGATTTCAATTTGTTGTTGTATTCATAGACTTGAAAATATTTGTTCATGTTAATTATCCATGATTCTGCTACCTCTTCGGCCTCTCCATCAAATGTAGGAGGTTTAGTTTTCCGGAATTCACCTTGTAGCTCCACTTTTTGTTTTTTCATCTCTTGTTGGTCTGAGACATTTCCTGACTCTGCTTCATTATATGTCTTGTTTTTATTTCTTCACTGGGTATGAATACCTTCCGGCATATCATTAGCTTTCTGTCACTATTCACCCTCTTCTCGGGTGTCTCTTTCTGGGCTTGGTTGAGTTGTCCCTTGATTTTGTCGATTTGAGAGGCTTTTAATAATAATATCTTGTTCCCGAATCAACCTCTCATTATCAAATATTACTCGAACCATTTCTTCTTGTAACTGTTGCACAATATCTAGAAGTCTACTGGATTTCGTTTATTGTTCCTCGAGTAATCTGCTGGTTTGTTGATGCTGATCCATGCTCAGTTGCACCCACATTTCTGGATTCATTTATGGGTTAGACTAGGGGTGAGCTTCCCCTATAGCCCTGGGAACTTGATATACCGAACCCCTCCTCATTATACTCCGTGAATCCCTTCTTCCTATTTCTGTGCACGATTTACACACAATTTTTTTTATTTAGGTGACCCATCTAGGTCCCAGCATGTGAATGCTGCTCTGATACCACCTGTAATGTCTTATCATGTAAAACATTGTAACTTACCAAGGAAAATATAAAACAAATAATAATAAAATTACCTTTACCATGTAGCATTGTAATTTTCTAAGCATGAAGTTACCACTATGTCATATATTAATCATAGTCTTAAATAAATGGTTTCATAGCATATACAGACATATATAGAAACTATAGTAATCTACCATATTGAGATTTTCATTTCATGATTCCTTAGCTTCTATCTCTTAATTATGGATCAAAATTATTATTATGCTTGATTGTTGGGTTGATTACTTTCCAACTGGTCGCAACTCTTAATTTGTGGCATAAGATTTAAGTGTACATTTATTTATGGTTTATGGAATTAACCCTTGGCTTGATTCTCCATATCATTGAGCATGGTGATGTTTTAATGTTGGACATCTGGGTTGATCTCTGCCCTTGATACCTTTGATGATCCAATGACTGTAACGGAGGTTGGAATGGTTAGGGTAATACCCAACCCCCCCTGAACCATAACCACTTCCACATTTGTCGTTGTTGCGTTACTGCCGAGCTCTACAACTCTTCTTTGTGATTTGCTTCTCTGTTGTTCGTTTTTGGTATGAGAATGGAGGTATTAATCATCTTTCCTCCACAATTTCTTCCAGCATTATCTTCCATCTCTTGCTGGGTTATTGCTGCTCTCACGTAGTGTTTCCTTTTAGAGAATAATATGGGGCTCTTACTTGTTCTAGCCTATGCTGCTCGGTAGAGGTTGCACACCAGCTGCCATGACAGATCTACTTGGTTTCTTCAGAAGTCTCCGAGCTTGTCTTCATCCAGCGATGGCTACCCAACTTCGGCATGGCAAAAACAGGTAAGGGTTTTCCCTTCTTCACTGTGTTTTAGGTTGGTTTAAGATTCAACTATATTCTCGACCTCATAGCTCGCCTTGGTTTTCTTTCCAGGCCTTCGTTCCAAACACTTTTCTTCTGGAAGGTAAGATTTAGTTCTAATCAAGGTTGTAAGAATTATTTTCATCGATTAAAACCTATTTTGGGATTTGTCTCAAAATTCTCACGGTTTTGTTTTATATTTTTTTCTTTGTTTTTGGCAGGTATATCCTTCGAACACTAATCTCATCCACATCTCTGCCTTGCATGTGGTCTGCCAGATAGTAACTCCTTGCCCATTTGTTTCTAGGTACCATGAGAATCCTAAGGTTGTCTCTTTCGAGATATTTCAAACCTTGACCTTAATTTAGATATGCTCACATTGTTTAGTTGGATATGGCAATACAATTATTTTTCATACAAGCCATAACACTCTTAATTACTATGGAAGTGTATGTCCCTACGAGGCCTCTTTGTAATTTATATAGTGAACAATTTTGGATTCTGTTTGGTGACATTTAGTTTTGAGTTTGAGCATTTTACTGAATAGCACTTCTACTCTTTTGAAAATGAATTGCGTTGAAATACATTCTGACTCTGTTTCCAATGGATTTTATTGAAAAAAATCCTGACTCTATTTTCCAATGGCTTGTATTAAAAATAACATTCTGACTCTGTTTTCCAAAGGTTTGTATTTAAAATAACATTCTGACTTTGTTTCCAATTGTTAGATTTTTTGTATAGACAGTTGTCCGAGTTATATTTATATTTGTATGTTTATTATGGCCATATCGCCCTTCAATTATGCTATGATTAATTTTTCTGTTGCCATTCCCTCGCAGGTTGTGCATAATTGTCAATCCCATTTTGGGTTCTTCACACCATTATTAAGTTCCTAGGTAATGTTTACATTTGTTTATATACATGCAATATTTCCTTCTAGCATTGTGAATTATAGTGTACTTCTGGCAGAGCGCTCGTTCTCGTTCTGTGTGATGGGACACTTTCTAGCTTATTCTTATGCTATCTCTGACAAGAGTTTTACCTCTTCACGAGGGTTTCATGTTTTTTAAAGAGGTATGCCTTGTTTTCTTATATGTGATATTATAAAAAAAACCATTCGTTCACTATAATGTTGTTATTCTAGTATTTTTTTAAAGTTACATTGCATATCAATACTGTAAGTTCAGTACTCGTACAATTTAATTTAAGTTCAATATTATTTTCCTTTTAAATAAGTTCCTTAGATGTCCAGACCATCATTTAAAAAGGGTTTATTCCTCAACCCTTAGTCTGTGTAAGATTGTCCTAATCTCTTTACAAGACAAACTGCCATGTCTGGGAATTCTTCCTTGGATGGAATAACTGTCCCATCCATTCATTTGTTTTCTACAGGATCTCAAACTATTTTCCACTACTACTCGAAATGTTAGTTATACTTAAATCTTGAGATTTCTTTATGCATATAAGGGTGTAATTTTCTTGGACTAGTATAATTCATACTTATACTAGGGAGATTTTTACAGACATCAAGATCTGAGTATTTAACCCTGAATTAAATAATCTATTCAACCATTCAGTAACAAGAATAATTTCTAATTTTCTGTATTCAACTTTCATAGTGCACAAAAAACTAATTAAAAAGATTAACATATTTATAAATGCATAATAAGAACTCTTTATTCCAATATATTCTGGGTTTTTAATACTTATCTCAAATAAGTAAACCTGATGGCATCCTCCCAATAGTGAGAGAGGCAATTACGTCCTCATTTCCCCCCGTTCTCCTCACCAGAGTAGGATTAAATAATAGTTCTTCTGGAGGTAGACCTCAAGACCTCTGTCCAACCTCTCATCCCAACCATGAGAGAGGCAATTACGTCCTCAGCTCCTCCCGTACTCCTCACCAGAGTAGGAAATTATAGCAGTTCTTCTAGAGGTAGACCTCAAGACCTCTGTCGAGCCTCTGCTCCAATTGTCAAGTTGCAGAGTTCCACTGGTTCTTACCAGCTTTGGACACTCACCTTTCAGTCCTCTAGTTGTTCCTTTTTTTTTGCACAGAACCCATTTTCCTCTCTAGGATTTCCTTTTTATTCGTAGAGGAAAGGTAACTATCAAATAACTGCTATAATCTAACTACTCTGGTATCTTGAAAACCTTTACCATCTGTTTATGGAAACCACACCATAAATTAATGTTTATTCAAAAAGAGATAAATCTTGTTCATAATTTGCTTAACATACTTGTTAATCTTGTTTAACTTAAAACAAGTCAAATGTATCATTTAAAATAACATAGCAAACTTAATCAAGATGTTAAGTGTCTCTGAGAATTCATTTGTAAGTTTTCTTCTCCATATAAGGTTTTTTTTTCCTCCGTGAAAGTCCACTTTCGTTCCCCTTTTCTCATACCTTCCTTACATTCAGTTTTACGAGCTTTAAAAGTATATTGTAACTAATTATTGATATTGCCCAAGAAAAATAGAGTATTTTAAAATTTCCGACCATAAAGACCAAGAATGTTAAGGAACTTACTAGGTAATTCCTTTTGGTAGTTACAACCAGGTCCACGTTAACTAAATATTAATGAAAATGTTAATCATATATTACAATCATAATTATGTTGTAAAACGTCCTTATTTGAAAAAAACTCTCCCAAACTGCTACGTGTACCATTATGAACCATTGATTTTGATGTTAAACGATTGAAATAGTGTCTACCTTAGGATTAAATACTGTTATTATTAATCAGTTACACAAGAAAACCGTTTTAGAAATAATTGACTTCATCCTTGCTCGGTTATATGATCATAGCAAGAATCATAAAGACCCCCTTCGTGAATGTACAAAATGACCGGAATTCTTACTTGCACCAGATTTGTGTGGGGTGAATAACCTCCTGCAGCAACAAAGATTTGTGTGGGGTGAATAAGATGGTCATGGGCCGCTGGTGCAGATTCGTCTCGCAATCATAATGGCCCTCCTTTGCAAGCCCCCGTGGGGATTGAATTATTAAGAAATTACAGGGAAGAATGGTGGTAATGTTGTGGGTAATCTTATTCCCTGCAGTTATTTGTTATTTGAAATTATCATTTGTCATTCAGAATTATGGTGATAGCTACATGCAGATGGGCACTACAAGAATGCGACATTCCATTGAATCCCCTAACAACATCATTATGGGGATAGCTTCATGTAGATGGTCAGTACAAGAATGCGACATTCCAGGTGAATTCGCTAAGAACAACACACGCTTTCTTTTTCAACCTATCAATTCATGGTTGATAATTTCAACCTATCAATTCATGGTTGACAATTTTTATTTTTATTTTTTAAGTAGTTTCTTCTTTGTCTTTGTTTTCTTATGTCAGAGAATTTAGGCAGAATGAATTGGTGAATAATTTGTTTTAGCGGTTTACTTTATTAAAAGTTGTAACGTACAATATAATTTGTAATTTTATGATTTGTAGTATTTAGTTTGTAATATTTATAAAATAATTGTATTGAGTGTAATAGAGGCCATAAATTCACAAATTCTCAATTTCAATTAAAAAATAGTAAAAAAACAACTATGATTATATGAATTTGAAGATTTAAACAATTTTTTTTACTCATATTAATGATGGCCTCGCACAGTAATTAAATGAATATGTAATTGTTACAGTAAATTCTTCCAGTTGTTGAAATAAGTAGAAAGCAGATAAAAACGGTTGATTCAAACTGTATTTAATCTTTGAAAATTTCATTGCAATACATAAAATTTAAAATATAAAATCGTTATCAAAATTTTCACTCATAAACATGTTTTTCTGCCTGGCTATCATTCCCTCATTTTACTCCTGGAATTTTGTTTTTCATAATAATTATATTTGACTATTACGGCAGGTCTCTTTCAATTTCAAGGGCCCTAGGAACTCTGGAATGAATAATTATTATGTTGCAATCATCATAGAATCATCACGGTATTGCTTGCGTTACACTCAAATAATACTCGACGTTTAATATGGTTTCTAGCGCATCCACTTAAGCTTTGCGAATTTTCTTTTTTCAAATTTAATAAATAATTTATTTATAAGCTATAGTAAAATCATTTCTAGCTATGAGTAGCTGGCCGTATGGGAGTTTCGCCATTAAGAGCAGAAAAACTCGAGAGATTATTTAAGGATATCCTTCCAGTATGTTTAAAATTTAAATTATTTAGTTTTAATTTTTTTAATCTTTAATTAAATGTAATGTAGCATTAGAAACAAAGTTTTTAAATTTATTTTAGTGTTGAAATTTGAGTTTATTCGACGTTTATCAATTTTTTTTTTAATGATTGTTAATTTTTTTAAAAATATTTTTATTATGTTTTATTTTATTAATTAGTTAAATATAGTTATAATATTTTTGTTTTTACTTTTAAAATTTTATTTATATATTTTTTATTAATTAGATTAATTTTATATTATAAATTGGAAAGTTACTACATATTTACTTATATGGTTTGTTTATTAGAGAATTATGGTAAAAATATATAAAAAAGTTTGAGGTTATAAAAAAGAGTTGAAGTGTCTTATAATATTTATCTAAATAATCCAGTTTTAAACTCTATTGAATTGGTAAATAAAACATAGTAGAAATTATTCACAACATAATTTAGCCTACATTGCTTCTTAGAAACAAAAACATTAAAACAAACAACACAATTAATTAATTGAAAAACAACATAATTAATTGTTGGGAGAATAGAGTATAATATAGGTTACACTTATTCTTAGGAACAAAAACATTAAAAAAAACAACATAATTATTGTTGAGAGAATCCACCTAGATGAGGGTGGGGGCTTGCTTGTATTTTTAGATGATGTTGAATTGGAAGTTTGATAGTTTCTTAGCTACCAGTAAAACTCTACTATCCATTTTTTTATTTACAATCCACTTTTTTAATTTGAGTTTTAAACTCTATAGAATTAGTAAATAAAACATTGAAGAAATTATTCACAACATAATTTAGCTTACACTTGCTTCTTAGAAACAAAAACATTAAAACAAATAACACAATTAATTGACAAACAACATATATAGAATTGGTAAATAAAATATAGAAGAAATTATTCACAACATAATTTAGCTTACCAAAATGATGCAGGAGCATCAAGACCTTTTTTCTCCATTTGTAAATATGGGGTGTGATAATATTAATTTGTAAATATGGGGTGTGATGATTTTTAATATTTTATTAATTAATTTGAATTAAATAGGAGAAGGTGAGGATTTATGTAAATATCTTTTTATTAATAAAAGGATATGAGGAAATTTAATAAATTGAAGGATTCTAGGGATAAAAACCTATCCTTTAGGGATGTTGAGAGATTTAGGGGTTTGTTGAGGATTTTAAGGGATTGAGCATTTAATGTAATGATTTTTTAAAAATTGTATAAATAGGAGGGCTTTTCGTGAGAAAAAGACATTGAGATTGTGAGGTTGAGAGTAGGCTTGGATAGCAAGGCTATAAGCCTTCAGCAAATTGTAAGGGCCACGATCATTGAATATTTGGCCACGAAGAAAGTTTGTAAGTATTTATTTGCATGTGTTAATGTAAAAACAGTGTGGTTTCAGAATTTTGGGGTTCGATTCATTAAATGGTGGAATATTTTTGTAACTAGATTTTAAGTTGAATACACGTTCCATATAATCTGAAGATATCGAATTGAATGTGGAGTCAATGACTGCTTGTTTTATATGAAAATTAGACTGTACTTCAATTGAATTTGTGGAGTTAATAAATCGATCTCAATGGATCGATTCCAAAGAGACAAAACTCTGTATAAATAAATTGCCAGTAAATGTTTAAAAGAGGGCGCTAGTGAATATTTTTGTCAAAGGCTCTGTCTGGAACGTATTTGTTCACCCATCTCTAAAAATGCAGAATGTTGTCATTAGAATGAGCAACGCATGGAATACTGTTCACTCTAATTTGTATATGGTAGTTGTAATAGCAGTTGCAATCTGTTGAATCGATTATATGGAAGGCGTTATCATCCGATTGGACTATTGTATATAATCCCAAGAGTTCTGGTTTACGGTCTTTAAAATACAACATGTTGTCTTTGAAAGGAATGGTCTTCACTGGTTTGAATTGAACACATGGAACGTCAATGAAACACTGGTTGTTTTAATTAAAACATAATTGCAAACTGGAGTGACTTGGAACGTGTAAATACCATACAGGTTACTTATTGGTAAATCGATGAGGTTTGAAATAGGTACAGGCTTAATTTCATTCCAAAATCCAGCTTGAATTCATGTTAAATCAAATTGTTTTATGCGGAGTCGATTGGTAAATCGGATGCAGGGATTTTGTAACGTGTTGAAAGTTTTAAAACAAGACGCAGAAAGGACAAAAGGAATTTGTTGTTCGAGCAGAACGTTTTAGTCAAGACTGTATTTGCAGGTGAAAATCGATTTGAATATTTATTAAGTGCAGGTGAAATTCGATTGGTGGGAGTAAGAAGCGTAAGTTTCATAAGGGCGCAGAGTAATGAAAGCTGTTCAGAATTAAATTAAAAGTTGCATTCTATGGATGCTGGAATATGGAGCGAAAGAGTTCTATATAATTGGGAGCAATGACATTGTGCAGACATAGAAATGAAATGCCAGAAGGCGCTGTCCATATACTGAAGGCGCAATCCAGAGAGTATCACAGGGAATCGAACAGGTAAGTTGTATTGGTGATGGAAGCATTGTTAAAAACAGTGAAATGTTTAAAATTTAAATCGAAAAGTAATGTGTTGGCAAACGTATGGAATTAAATTATATAAGCTGCCAATTTGAAGGGCGCACTCTTTAATTGAACTCAGCATATGAGAACGTAATTATAATGGTGGAACCATTGAATGATAATTGGATTAAGACTGAAAAACAATGCCTGTCAAGCTTTGGTTACTGGATTGAGTAGTGTGTCACACTTTTACATCAAAGCAGAATCTGAAGATTTTATTGGATTTAAAAGGAATTTTAAATTGTTGAATTTGCCAGCGATGGAAAAATAAAGTTGAGAACACTGGTAGGTACATTTGTTTGATTAAATTTTGATTGTGAATGAAATTTGAAAAGGCGCATGGTTTTGGATTGAAAGATGATATGAATGATGAGTATGGAAAGTCTATACTCATGGAATTGGAAATGAACTTTTGTACAAAGTTATGTTTTGTGATTTCAGCCCTATGAAATGGGAATGAGTCCTGATGAAAGTATGGTGGAAGTTTTGGGATAATGTATATAATCTCATGTGAATATTGGTATGGTTAAGGAAGCATTCAAAGTTATGATAGAAGGTTTGGACTTGAGCTGTATCCAAGTTGGTTTGATTAGTATATTGTGAATTATGCTTCCGAATGCAAATGGTATAGTTGTTGAATTTGTCAGGAATTTGAAACAAGCTTCCACATATGAATGGAGATTGCCAGAATATGAAATTATCAAGATTGGAGTGTTAATTGAAAGTGAGTTAAATGCATTCTTATATGGGATATAATAGAGATGCATTCTTGTATGCATGGTCCTGGGTATTGCAGGCTGGCCTAGCTTGTGTCACAAAAACATTAAAACAAATAACACAATTAATTGACAAACAACCTAATCAAGTGTTGGGAGAATCGAGCATAATATAGCCTACACTTGCTTCTTAGAAACAAAAACATTAAAACAGACAACATAATTATTGTTGGGAGAATCCACCTAGATGAGCGCTGGGCTTGTTTGTCTTTTTCGATGAGGTTGAATTGGAAGTTTGATAATTTCTTGGCTAAGAGTAAAACTTTACTATCCATTTTTTTATCTACCATTCATTTTTTTAATTTATTGTTGCAATGAGTAAATGCAGAGAAAAATTGCCTTTTGGGCTTCATTTATCTTAACCAAAGCCTTACACATTATAGTTGAAGCAAATAGGGGTTCATTTATCTCAACCAAAGCCTTACCCATTATAGTTTTCAAATGTAGGGTTAGAAAGAAGATTCCTTCTAATTTATTTTAGGGATGAAATTTGAATTTACCACTTAAAGATGTTTATAATTTTTTGTTTTTTGTTTTTTTTTTTTATGATTGTTAATTTTTTTAAAAATATTTTTATTATGCTTTATTTTATAAAGTAGTTAAACATAGTTATAATATTTTTATTTTTACTTTTAAAATTTTAGTTATATGTTTTTTTATTAATTAGATTAATTTTTTATTACAAATTGGAAAGTCACTACATACTTACTTATATGGTTTGTTACTTGGAGGATTAGAGTAAAAGTATATAAATGAGTTTGAGGTTATAAAAAGAGGTTGAAGTGTCTTATAATACTTATCTAAGTAATCAAGTTTTAAACTCTATAAAATTGGTAAATAAAATATAATATATATTATACCCTCACATGATCGCAGAACAGGAAATGACGCTGCAGACTATTTAGCGAATTGGGGATGTAGCAATGAGGGGCGAAAACTGGATTTGAATCAAGGAGATAGGACATGGGATATTGATTTACACCCCTTACAGATCATCATAGAGAGAGATAAAGACAAACCCTGAGACCCTCGATCGCGGTGCCAAGTGGCTAATGCTGCTCGACCCTCACTCATTAAATCCCTGCAGTTGGAAGTGGATGGTACCTTCGCATGGCGGATAATTATGGCAGTAGAAGAACGCCAACCAATTATGTCAGAACAACATTGGAAATAGCAAAATAATTGGTTAAGGAACAAAGAGGTTAGTCGGCAAAGAATTCTTCCCAATTGGAAAATTCATGGAAGATCGGAATGCAACGTTGCGATAGGTCTATAACGATCACGGCTCCGGTTCCTTTGGTAAGTAATGGCTTTGGTCCTTATCCTAGTTAATTTTCCTCCTACTCAATGTAATAACAATGGTGACAGTATGTGCATGGGTAAGGTAGAGGGATTGTATAATAATTGTTGCTGGAAGGGTAAGAATTGTTATCATTCTGATCTCAAGAAGCCATATGCACTCTTCTGCAATGCCTTTTCCTTTAGAATGTTAAATCGTCAGAATCTAGATATCCCAGATAATGCCATAGAGTCATGCTTCAGAACCCCATGTAGGTTATTGCTTCTACAAATTCAGAGTCTCTCGTCTCACCCATTTCAGGCTTCCATGAGGCGCCACTATGCCCCTGATTGCGTATCTCAATTCTATGAGACTGCTTGCATGATGCGCCATGATAAGCCGATAGGCGCCAATAACCTTACCTCAGCTCACTATGACTGGGGTAGGCAGGAAACCAAAACCTCCTCTCTGTGTAAATTGAGAAGTCAGGTCTGTCATTCATCTCCCTTGGGAATCGAAACCCCCAACCCCTCTCTGTGTAAAGTGCGAAGTCTGGCCCATCAATTACTCACTTCAATATTTCTTCACACAAATTTGTTGAATTTTAGTTGTGGCATGTTAGATAGGGAGAATTATAGTTGCAATTGTAATCCTGGCCAGTTGGTTTTGTCAGTCAATAAGGTCTTCAATCGCGTTGGTTTAACTACCTTTCTGAGTAATATGATATGCATGGACACCTTCACTGTTAACTCCATTGCAGCGGAAACTGTGGGTCCCATCAAATTTCCTGTACTCTGTTTTTTATTTTCCCTCACCCTATAGAGGCCCGCTTACATTTCTCATAGGTTTAGTTCAGCTGTTGTCAGTGCTTGTTAGTACGGGTATAAAAATGGTGAAAGGTCGGTCAGTAAAATGACAACCCAAGGAAAAAAGAAAGCAGAGGCTTTAAAAAACCACGGTCGAGCTAAGCAAGTGAGACAAGAAGACGAAGAAAGAGGTCATGGAGAATCTCTTCGAAGTTTATTCTACAGGAAATCCTCCACATATTCATAATGTAATCCAAGGGTGGGAGAGGGAAAGTAACAATGAGGAAGAAGATATAGAGGTTCAGGAGGAAACCATGGATTTTGTTTCTGACCCCGGTAACACAAGAGGGAGACTATCTCTCTTTCACCAATCCATCCACACATATTGGACTCTGAAATGTGTGCTTGCTAAAGCCCTGTAAAGTTTACAGGAGAATGAAGGAAGTCCCACAGTGGTCTCAATTCTACAGGAAATCAAAAAAGAAATTCAGGATGTAAGGGTATCTCAGTATCATGCCACAGCTCATATTGGCAGAATCGAAAGGCAGCTTCAATCAATGCAGCAAGTCGACATGCTGGGCTCAACTGCAAAAGCCCGGTGCCTATAGACTCTTCAGATGGTTAACAAATGATGCACTAAGTTTCTATGATTTTTGCGGCTAGCTTTTACTTTTCATGTTGTCAAATAGACTTTTCTTTAAACAGTAAAATGGACATAGTGGCTAGTAGACAAAAGAGACAATTTCAATACTGGATGGTGTTTAATGTTTTATGGTGGCCAACAGACCTGGTTTCCTTTGGCCAGGTTGAGGCCACATATACATGGTACGTAATTCACAGCGTTCACGGCTGCTGCGTTAATGAAAGATGAAATTGTCCATGCTTTGCTGTCCCATCACACTCACCGGCTATCTTCCCATCTCGTCCCTGTGAATACTGGGCGAGCCTTATTTCAGCTGCCATAGGCCCATTAATGCAGCCAGGCAGCTGATGCCCGCCACACGATGATCTACAGCTTTAATCCAACGGCGGGCATCAGCTGCCTGGCCGCATTAATGGGCCTATGGCAGCGGAAATAAGGCTCGCCTCTGAATCCTGCATCATGCATTAAAATTAATTTTCAATTTTGTTGATCGTTCCTTTAACTGTTTTTTATTTTGAAATTGGACCGTGGGCTACTCCTCATCCTAACATTCCGCTTTCGCAACCAATAAGGAGCCTACCAATGGGCATTTAATGCCCAGGGCTGTATATGTCTCCCTTTTAAATAACTGCCTTGTCGAAATTCAATAGTAGGTATATACTATTTGCACAAGGGTGCAACGGGAACGCGGGAGGCGCAGTAAATGGATAGTGGGTAGAGTTAAAACTGTAGGTGAAACATTTGGACGAACAAGAAATGATGGCGAAGAAAGGACTGCTGGCTTTCACTACAGCGAATTTTATGATGTAATTTTATCAATATTTTACTGAATAAAAAAATGATAAGAAATAATTTTAATTAAATAAAGTGAATAGTATTGGCTCACGCAACTCCAACAAAGATAACACCTCAAACGTCCACTCATTTAATGCCTATTAACATGCTACTTATTTTCAGTTTTCTGCTTTCCCGCACCACTGATGGAGCAGAACTACTCCGAGAGAACATAAATGACCTCAATTCAACCATGGTCATGGCCTATTTAGATTGGATGAGAATTTTATAAAGTCTATAATGTTTATGGAGCAATGATAAGAAATTAATTTGAGATGGTTTTAGATTTTATAGAAATATAATATATTTTTTAACAATATAATATTTTTTTTTTGAGAATTTAATGAAAGACGAAATTGTATCATAAAAGGAATAATATGTAATGTTGCTGTAGTATTGTTTTTGAGAATTTAGTGAAAGATGAAATTGTATCATAAAAGGTATAATATGTAAGGTTGTTGTAGTATTGTTTTTTTTATGTAAAATATAATTTATAGTTATTTGTTTTTTATTCAAAAAGTAATATATAGCTGAAGTTATGGTTACTAAAGACAAAATGAATTTTAAGATATTTTCAAAATGATTAGGCTATAAATAATAATAATAATAATAATTTTATAACAACATTAACTTCTCAAAATTTAACATTTGGAAAATTTGTAAACATTGTGTAACATAAATATTTATGAAACTTGTTGTAACTTTGAAATCATGTGAACTACTTTTGTCTTTTCTTTCACAAGTCTTATTGGTCTTATTGTAAGTTTTTGAAAGACTGTTTGCTTATATTTTTTAATTAATTTTAAGATATTTCCAAAATGATTAAGGTAATAATAATAATAATAATAATTTCATAACAACATTAACTTCTCAAAAATTAACATTTGGAAAATTTGTAAATATTGTGTAACATAAATATCTATGAAACTTATTGTAACTTTGAAATCATGCAAACTATTTTTGTCCTTCCTTTCACAAGTCTTATTGGTCTTGTTGTAAGTTTTTGAAAGACCATTTGCTTATATTTTTGTCTAGTACTATAAGTTTTTGAAAGACCCTTTACTTACATTTTTCTTTCTGGTCTTTAAGAAGTACTACTTAAAAATAACTATTGGTCTTGTTGTAAGTTTTTGAAAAGCCCTTTATTTATGTTGTTATAAGTTTTTGAATAGTTCTTTAATTAATTTTTTGCTAAATCTTATTGTCCAAAAATATTTCTTCTTGTCAAAATCCTTCATAAAGTTATTTTTGATTGAGTCCAACTAATTAATCTTTTTGGCATCTTTCTAGCAATTCACATAAGATTTCAAAAAGATGAAAAATTATACTTTATAAAGAATGTCAAGTGGTCACTAGCTTTTGGAATATTTTATCTTTAAATTTGAAAATAGTTAAAAGAATAATTGCAAAGTAACTTTGGTTGAAGATTTTGTATGGAATTTTGAAAAACAATCTATAAAATTGAGATTTAAATTTGAACATTGCAAATTTTATTTGTTTTAATAAAAATGAGTAAATTTTTTTATTTAAAAAATTAATATACAAAATAACACAAATATAAAATATTTATTAATAATTTGAATTAAAAATTAAAAATTAAAAAAATAATAAAATAAAAAAACATAAAATAGATATTTACAAAATTCAATCTTACCCATTTAAAAGATTATTGCTAAATTTTGAGCCAAATCTACCAAACAAAATCCTTAAAAGAGTACCCAAAATTCTAAAATATGAAAACATACAATTGAAGGGAAAAAGTCTCCTTTTATAAACTACCATTTAATTATTTTAAATAACATATTTTTTTCAAATATGGATAATGATTATATTTACTTATTAATAAACAAATGGAATTAAAATTTGACTTTTAGGATAAATAATTTCACTATAATTAATTTGGTAATATTAAAACATATTTGTTTTAAGAATTTTAAAAGAGTAGTTTTATATTATTTCTATTTTACTAAGAAAATATAGTTTGATTTTTTTTTTAAATTTGAAAATTACTGGTAATTAAATTGTAACAATTAACCATTGATATTTAAGAAATATTAGAATTTTCGAGATGGTTAATACAGAGTTTTATATTGTTAGGCTATTGAGTTACATAATTTGGTTACAACTACATATGTTCATATTATTTTTAGATAAGTATTAGGTTTTTGGTCTTAAAATGAAATATCATTATTCAAAAAGTTTAGAAAATGAGGTGTTTGATTAGTACAACTCTTTTTTCTCTAAGAACCATAAGTATCTAAGTACCAAAAATACAAATTTTCAATGGGAAAAAAGAGATTACATAAAAACCACAAAGAATAACAACTCATATATGGTATAACTTAGGTATTTAATGATATAACTTACAAAATATCTTGATAAACAAATAAATAATTTCATCATTTTACTCTTGAGTAATCATACATTTTTCATTTTTCAAAAATTTCAACCAAAAAGAACTAATTACATCATTTAAATAATCCAACATAAACCTCAATGTGTAATTATAATCTTCACCTCATATCATTGAAAATAAATGAACATTAATTTACATCATAGCATTAAAAAGACAAGAACATCCATAAAGGCTACTCAAAAGAAATGAGCATTAATTTATGTCACAGCAATAAAAATACATGAACATTGAATATATAAACACCTTAAAGCATTGAATAACCCTTTCAATTTAAAAAATATATTATCACATTTATCAAAGGAATATGTGTTACAGATATTATCATAATTATCACAGGAATATGTGTTACAGATATTATCATATACAGATATTATCATAATTATCAAAGGAATATGTGTTACAGAATTGGGCTATTCAGTTACATAATTTGGTTACAACTATATATGTTAATATCATTTTTAGATAAGTATGAGTTCTTTTGCACAATGGTTTTTTGGTTTATGTATTCCTAGACACTATGGTAAAGGTGACCCATAAGGTGAGGTACTTGGTTGAAGTACTCTCTACTCCAACAATTGTTCTAAGATGAAACAGACTAAGGAAGAGATACCCACATCATAATATAGCCACTCCATATTTTGAAACCGAACTTTGTAATGGTTGGCCAAGAGAGATTAAAATTGTAATGATATTAAACTTAAAGTGAAACTATTTCATTACCATTAAATATAAAATAAAATATAAACTTTTAAAATAAACATATTTAAAATAGAATATAAACTTTTTAATTTTTAATTATTGAAATATAATTTTTTAATGTATAAATAAAACTGATATTATAATCTTTTTAAATATTTAATTTATTTACACTAAATAATCTAAATTTATAACTATAATCATTTTTAATTAAATATTAAATAAAACTGAAAAAATATAATTAAAAAAATCAAAACATATAATTTTTAAACTAATAAAACTATATCCTAAAATGAAAAAAAATATATAATATATATACAAAAGTGTATGCTTTTAATTGCGCCAGATGTTGCAAAGGAAGTTTCTAAGAAGCAAGTGTAAGCTAAATTATGTTGTGAATAATTTCTATTATATTTTATTTACCAATTTTATAGAGTTTAAAACTTGATTACTTAGATAAGTATTATAAGACACTTCAACTTCTTTTTATAACCTCAAACTCATTTATATACTTTTACTCTAATCCTCCAAGTAACAAACCATATAAGTAAGTATGTAGTGACTTTCCAATTTGTAATACAAAATTAATCTAATTAATACAAGAACATATAAATAAAATTTTAAAAGTAAAAATAAAAATATTATAACTATGTTTAACTACTTTATAAAATAAAACATAATAAAAATATTTAAAAAAAAAATTAACAATCATAAAAAAAAAAACAAAAAATATAAACATCTTTAAGTGGTAAACTCAAATTTCATCCCTAAAATAAATTAAAAAGAATCTTGTTTCTAACCCTACATTTGAAAACTATAATGGGTAAGGCTTTGGTTGAGATAAATGAAGTCCTATTTGCTTCATCTATAATGTGTAAGGCTTTGGTTGAGATAAATGAAGCCCACAAGGCAATTTTTCTTTGCATTTACTCATTGCAACAACAAATTAAAAAAAATGAATGGTAAATAAAAAATGGATAGTAAAGTTTTACTCCTAGCCAAGAAACTATCAAACTTCCAATTCAACATCATCAAAAAAGGCAAGCAAGCCCCTCTCTCATCTAGGTGGATTCTCCCAACAATAATTATGTTGTCTATTTTAATTTTTTTTGTTTCTAAGAAGCAAGTGTAGGCTATATTATGCTCGATTCTCCCAACACTTAATTAGGTTGTTTGTCAATTAATTGTGTTATTTGTTTTAATGTTTTTGTTCCTAAGAAGCAAGTGTAAACTAAATTATGTTGGGAATAATTTCTTCTATGATTTATTTACCAATTTTATATATGTTGTTTGTCAATTAATTGTGTTATTTGTTTTAATGTTTTTGTTTCTAAGAAGCAAGTGTAAGCTAAATTATGTTGTGAATAATTTCTTCAATGTTTTATTTACCAATTCTATAGAGTTTAAAACTCAAATTAAAAAAGTGGATTGTAAATAAAAAAATGGTTAGTGGAGTTTTACTGGTAGCCACGAAACTATAAAACTTCCAATTCAACATCATCTAAAAATACAGGCAAGCCCTCACCCTCATCTAGGTGGATTCTCCCAACAATAATTATGTTGTAAAGTTTTAATGTTTTTGTTTCTAAGAAGCAAGTATATGCTAAATTATGTTGTGAATAATTTCTACTAAGTTTTATTTACCAATTCAATAGAGGTTAAAACTGGATTACTTAGATAAATATTATAAGACACTTAAACTCTTTTTTATAACCTCAAACTTATTTATATATTTTTACTCTAATCCTCTAAAAACACAAACCATATAAGTAAGTATGTAGTGGCTTTCCAATTTATAATACACAATTAATCTAATTAATAAAAAAACATATAAATAAAATTTTAAAAAATAAAAACAAAAATATTATAACTATATTTAACTAATTAATAAAATATAATATAATAAAAATATTTAAAAATAAATTAACAATCATTAAAAAAATTGATAAATCTCTAGTAAACTCAAATTTCAACACTAAAATAAATTAAAAACAAAACTTGTTTCTAATGCTACATTACATTTGATTAAAAATTATAAAAAAAAGAGACATGGATATCCTTAAATAATCTCTCGAGGTTTTCTCCTCTTCATGGCGAAACTCCCATACAGCAAGCTACTCATAGCTAGAAATGATTTTACTATAGCTTATAAGTAAATTATTTATTAAATTTGAAAAAAAAAATCGCAAAGCTATGTGGATGCGCTAGAAACCATAAACGTCGAGTATTATTTGAGTGTAACGCAAGAAATTCCGTGATGATTCCATGATGATTGCAGCATAATAATTATTCATTCCAGAGTTACTAGGGCCCTTAAAATTCAAAGAGACCTGCCGTAATAGTCAAATATAATTATTATAAAAAACAAAATTCCAAGAGTAAAATGAGGGAGTTTTGAAAAATTTGATAACAATTTTATATTTTAAATTTTATGTATCGCAATGAAATTTTCAAAGATTAAATCCAGTTTGAATCAACCATTCGTATCTGGTTTCTACTTATTTCAACAACTGAAGAATTTTAGCAACATTTACATTTAGAAGTAGTATGTAAGTATTCATTTAATTACTTACTGTGCGAGGCCATCATTAATATGAGTAAAAAGATTTGTTTAATTCCTGAAATTCATATAATCATAATTGTTTTTTTACTGTTTTGTTAACTGAAATTGAGAATTTGTGAAAAAAGTAACTTGTTAAAGATTTATGGCCTCTATTACACTCAATACAATTATTTTTAAATATTACAAAATAAATATTACAAATCATCAAATTACAAATTATATTGTAGGTTAAAACCACATATGTCTTTTTTTTTTTAAATTTTTTGAGATAAGAAAGTAAAAAGAAAGAAGAAACTACTAAAAAAAATAAAAATAAAAATTGTCAACCATGAATTGATAGGTTGAAAAAGAAAGTGTGTGTTGTTCTTAGCGAATTCAACTAAAATGTCGTTGAATTGATAGGTTGAAAAAGAAAGTGTGTGTTATTCTTAGCGAATTCAACTGGAATGTCGCATTCTTGTACTGACCATCTGCATGCAGCTATCCCCATAATGATGTTGTTAGGGGATTCAATGGAATGTCGCATTCTTGTAGTGCCCATCTGCATGTAGCTATCACCATAATTCTGAATAACAAATGATAATTTCAAATAATAAATAACTATAGAGAATAAGATTACCCACAACATTACCACCATTCTTCCCTTTAATTTCTTAATAATTCAATCCCCAGGGGGGCTTGCAAAGGAGGGCCATTATGATTGCGAGACGAATCTGCACTAGCGGCCTATGACCATCTTATTCACCCCACACAAATCTTTGTTGCTGCAGGCGGTTATTCACCCCACACAAATCTGGTGCAAGTAAAAATTCCGGTCATTTTGTACATTCATGAAGGGGGTCTTTGTGATTCTGGCTGTGATGATATAACTGAGAAAGGATGAAGTCGATTATTTCTAAAACGGTTTTCCTATGTAACTGATTAATAATAACAATATTTAATCCTAAGGTAAACACTATTTCAATCATCTAACATCAAAATCAATGGTTCATAATGGTACATGTAGCAGTGTGGGAGAGTTTTTTTCAAATAAGGACGTTTTACAATGTAATTATGATTGTAATATATGATTAACATTTTCATTAAGATTTAGTTAACGTGGAACTGATTGTAACTCCCAAAATGAATTACCTAGTAAGTTCCTCAACATTCTTGGTCTTTATGGTCGGATAGTTTGAAATACTCTATTTTTCTTGGGAAATATCAATAATTAGTTACAATATACTTTTAAATATCGTAAAACTGAATGTAAGAAAGGTATGAGAAAAGGGGAATGAGAGTGGACTTTCACGGAGGAAAAAAAATCTTATATGGAGAAGAAAACTTACAAATGAATTCTCAGAGACACTTAACATCTTGATTAAGTTTGCTATGTTATTTTAAATGATACATTTGACTTATTTTAAGTTAAACAAAATTAACAAGTATGTTAAGAAAATTATGAACAAGATTTATCTCTTTTTGAATAAACATTAATTTATGGGGTGGTTTCCATAAATGGATGGTAAAATTTTCCAAGATACCAAAGTAGTTAGATTATAGTAGTTATTTGAGAGTTACCTTTCCTCTGGGAACAAAAAGGAAATCCTAGAGAGGAAAAGGGGTTCTGTGCAAAAAAAAAAAGGAACAACTATAGGACTGAAAGGTGAGAGTGTCCATAGCTAGTAAGAACCAGTGGAACTCTGCAACCTGACAATTGGAGGAGAGGCTCGACAGAGGTCTTGAGGTATACCTCTAGAAGAACTACTATAATTTCCTACTCTAGTGAGGAGCACGAGGGGAGCGAAGGATGTAATTTCCTCTCTCACGGTTGGGATGAGAGGCTGGACAAAGGTCTTGAGGTCTACCTCCAGAAGAACTGTTATTTAATCCTACTCTAGTGAGGAGAATGGGGGGAGATGAGGACGTAATTTCCTCTCTCACGGTTGGGAGGACACCATCATCTTTACTTATCTGATATAAGTATTAAAAACCTAGAATAGATTGGAATAAAGAGTTCTTATTATGCATTTATAAATATGTTAATCTTTTTAATTAGTTTTTTGTGCACTGTGAAAGTTGAATACATAAAAGTAGAAATTATTCATGTTACTAAATGGTTGAATAGGTTATTTAATTCAGGGTTAAATACTCAGATCTTGATATCTATAAAAATATCCCTAGGATAAGTATGAATTATAATAGTCCAGGAGAATTACACCCTTATATGCATAAAGAAATCTCAAGATTTAATTATAACTAACATCTCGAGTAGTAGTGGAAAATAGTTTTAGAATCTGTAGAAAGCAAATGAATGGATGGGAAAGTTATTCCATCCATGGAAGAATTCCCAGACATGACAGTTTGTCTTGTAAAGATATTAGGACAATCTTACACGGACTAAGGGTTGAGGAATAAACCCTTTTTAAATGATGGTCCGGACATCTGAGGAACTTATTTAAAAGGAAAAAAATACTAAACTTAAATTAAATTGTACAAGTACTGAACTTACAGTATTGATATGAAATGTAACTTTAAAAAAATACTAGAATAACAACATTATAGTGAACGAATGGTTTTTTATATAATATCATATATAAGCAAACAAGGCGTAACTCTTTAAAAAACATGAAACCCTCGTGAAGAGGTAAAACTCTTGTCAGAGATAGCATAATAATAAACTGGAAAGTGTCCCATCACACAGAACGAGAAAAAGCGCTTTGCCAGAAGTACACTATAATTCACAATGCCAGAAGGAAATATTGCATGTATATAAACAAATGTAAACATTACCTAGGAACTTAATAATGGTGCGAAAAACCCAAAATGGGATTGACAATTGTGCATAGCCCGCGAGGGAATGGAAATAGAAACATTAATCATAGCATAATTGAAGGGCGATATGGTCATAATAAACATGCAAATATAAATATAACTCGTAGAATTGTCTATACAAGAAATATGACAATTGGAAACATAGTCAAAATGTTCTTTTTAATACAAGCCATTGGAAAACAGAGTCATAATATTATTTTTAAAACAAGCCATTGGAAAACAGAGTCATAATTTTTTTCAATAAAATCCATTGGAAACAGAGTCAGAATGTATTTCAATGCAATTCATTTTCAAAAGAGTAGAAGTGCTATTCAGTAAAATGCTCAAACTCAAAACTAAATGTCAACAAACAATAACCAAAATTGTTCATTATATAAATTACAGAGAGGCCTCAAAGGGACATACACTTCCACAGTAATTAAGAGTGCTATGGCTTGTATGCAAAATAATTATATTGCCATATCCAACTAAACAAAGTGACCATATCTAAATTAAGGTCAGGGTTTGAAATATCTCGAAAGAGACAACCTGAGGATTCTCATGGTACCTAGAAACAAATGGGAAAGGAGTTACTATCTAGCAGGCCACATGCAAGGCATAGATGTAGATGAGATTAGTGTTCGAAGGATATACCTGCCAAAAACAAAGAAAAAAATATAAAACAAAACCGTGAGAATTGAGAGACAAATCCCCAAATAGGTTTTAATCGATGAAAATAATTCTTAGAAGCTTGATTAGAACTAAATCTTACCTCCCAGAAGAAAAGGATTCAGAACAAAGGCCTGGAAAAAAAACCAAGGCGAGCTGTGAGGTCGAGAATATAGTTGAATCTTAAACCAACCTAAAACACAGTGAATAAGGGAAAATCCTTACCTGTTTTGGCCATGCCAAAGTTGGGTAGCCATTGCTGGATGAAGACAAGCTTGGAGACTTCTGAAGAAACCAAGTAGATCTGTCATGGTAGCTAGTGTGCAACCTCTACGAAGCAGCATAGGATAGAACAAGTAGGAGCCCCATATTATTCTCTAAAAAGAAACACTGCGTGAGAGCAGCAATAACCCAGCAAGAGATGGATGATAATGCCACAAGAAATGGTGGAGGAAAGATGATTAATACATCCATTCTCATACCAAAAACTAACAGCAGAGAATAAAATCAAAAATAAGAGTTGCAAATCTCGGAGGTAACGCAAAAAAAGACAAATGTGGAAGTGGTTATGGTTCGGGTGGGGGGGCGGGGGGGCGGGTGGGTAGGGTATTACCCTAACCGTCCCAACCTCTATTACAGTCGTCGGATCATCAAAGCTATCAAGGGAAAAGATCAACCCAAATTTCCAACATTAAAACATAACCATGCTCGATGATATGGAGAATCCAGCCAAGGGTTAATTCCATAAACCATAATAAATGTACACTTAAATCTTATGCCACAGATTAAGAGTTGTGGCCAGTTGGCAAGTAATCAACCCAAAAATCAAGCATAATAATAATTCTCTTCCATAATTAAGAGATAGAATCTAAGGAATCATGAAATGAAAATCTCAATATGGTAGATTACTATAGTTTCTATATATGTATGTATATGCTAGGAAACCATTTATTTAAGAATATGATTAATATATGACATAGTGGTAACTTAATGCTTAGAAAAGTACAATGTTACATGGCAAAGGTAATTTTATTATTATTTATTTTATATTTTCCTTGGTAAGTTACAATGTTTTACATGATAAGACATTACAGGTGGTATCAAAGCAACATTCACATGCTCGGACCCAGATGGGTCACCTAAATAAAAAAATTTGTGTGTAAATTGTGCACAAAAATAGGAAGAAGGGATTCACAGAGTACAATGAGGAGGGGTTCAGTATATCAAGTTCCCAGGGCTACAGGGGAAGCTCACCCCTAGTCTAACCCATTAATGAATCTACAAATGTGGGTGCAGCTGGGCATGGACCAACATCAACAAACTAGCAGATTACTCAAGGAACAACAAAGGCAAACCAATAGACTTCTAGATATTGTGCAACAGTTACAAGAAGAAATGGTTAGAGTAAGATTTGATAATGAGAGGTTGATCCGGGAACAAGATATTATTCTTAAAAGCCTCTCAGATTGACAAAATCAAGGGAAAAATCAACCAAGCCCAGAAAGAAACACCCGAGAAGAGGGTGAATAGCAAAAACAAGCTAATGATAAGCCGAAAGTTATCCATACCCAGCAAAGAAATAAGAACAAGACTTATAATGAAGCAGAGTTAGGAAATGTCTCATACCAACAAGAGATGAAAAAACAAAAAGTGGAGTTGCAAGGCGAATTCCAAAAAATTAAACCTCCTTCATTTGATGGAGAGGCCGAAGAGGTAGAAGAATCATGGATAATTAACATGAAAAATTATTTTCAAGTCTATGAATTCAACAAAAAATTGAAAGCTTGCTTGGGTATTTATCAACTACGGGAAAAACCACATTATGGTGGGAGGAAGTTAAAAAATGTGTGAGGAATCGAGGCCAAGAATGTGACTTGGGACGAGTTCCAGCAATATTTTAAAGAAAAATACTTAACCAAACACTTTTACGATGAAAATTCTCAATAATTTCACGATTTGAGATTGGTACAGTTGTCAATGGACGAATTCATACCCAAATTTACCTCCTTATTAAGGTATGTTCCATATCTAAGAGATGAAAAGGCAAAATTACAATGATTCTTGAGTAGGCTACCTGCTCATATGAAGGAGAGGATCAAATTTGTAAATCCAAAGACCATGGGCAAGGTGATTCGAAAATCATGTATGTGCTATCAACAGTCTAAGTTAAAAGGAGAAACTGGTAAGAATTGGCCGCCAAATACGGTGCAGAAAAGTATTTCAAAATTTAAAGGCAATAGACCTGGAAATTATAATAATGCTACCATAAATACATCGAATAGACAACAGGAAAGGAACTAGAAGAAAACCAAGTGGCCAACAGAAGAACGACCCACTGAAGCATCCAGTAGACCAGATCATGGGCAGATCCAGAAACTACCACTACAGTGTTGGGGATGCGGTGAGGCACATTATTATAAGAACTGTCCTCACCATGGGAGAAACGAAACTACAACTAATATGCAAGAGGCATCCACGGTGGGGGACGTGGCGTGAAACATTCCAAGAATCAATGTGGCACTTGAGGATCGACAATTAGATTACTAGCCGACCATGATAGAACTGGAAAGTAAGTTTTATTACCAAAATGTTTCTATTTTGGTTGATCCTAGTGTCAGTTTAAGCTATGTAAATCCCCATATAGTAGAAAAATGTGACTTGCAAAGCCAAAAATTTAAAAATCCCTGACTAGTACAATTGGCCACTATGGCAAAGAGAAGAGTTAATGCTAAAGTTTCCAATTGTCCCCTAGAATTTGGAAACCAACACATAAAGGTTGAATTTAAAATTCTACCTTTAGGCTCCTATGATATATTACTAGGAATGGATTGGTTGGAAGTGCATTGGTCACTAGTAGACTGCAAAGAGAAAATAATTTATTAAAAGGCAGAAGATGGAACTCGCCAATAATTGTAAGGGATTAAGAAACCACTTCAATTTCATCCTATTACTACATCTCAGTTGGGAAAATGCAGTAGGAAAGGATGTCAAATTTATGCTATTCAATTGGGATTTGTCAATTCTAAAGATAAGACCCATGTGATGGAGAATATACCAGTGGCACAAGACTTTATGGATGTGTTTCTGGAAAATATACCGAAACTACCTCCAAATCAGGATATCGATTTCACCATCGAATTAATTCCAGGGGAAGCACCGATATCACATGCACCATATCGAATGAGTGTACCTGAATTGATTGAGTTGAAAATTCAACTACATGAATTACTTAACAAGGGATATATTATTCCTAGTGTGTCTCCCTGGGGGGTACCAGTGTTGTTCGTGAAAAAGAAGGATGGTATGATGTGGATGTGTATGGATTACAAACAAATTAACAAATTAATTGTTATGAACAAATACCAACTACCATAGATAGATGATATTTTCGATCAGGTAAAAGGGAGAAATTTATTCTCGAAAATAGATCTAAGGTTTGAGTGTCATCAAATACGGATAAAATATGAGGATATATATAAAACCACTTTCCGTAATTTGTGGTTTTACCGTTTGGGTTAACCAACACACCAGTGAAATTCATGAGTTTAATGCATGGCATTTTTCATCTGTTCTTGGATAAATTTGTTCTAATCTTCATTGACGGTATATTAATCAACTCAAAAACCATGGAGGAACATAAGGAACATTTACAAACGGTATTAAATTTTTTGAGAGAACATCAACTCTGTGCCAAATTCAGTAAGTGTGCTTTTTACAAAAAACAGATCCAATATTTAGGCCATGTTATTTCTGCTGAAGGTATAGCAATATACCCTGAAAAATAAAGACCATTGTGGAATGGAAAGTACCCAAAAACGTAGCAGGCATAATTTCAGAACTAAACTTCAACCAACAGAAACCAAAATTGTTCATTATATAAATTACAGAGAGGCCTCAAAGGGCCATACACTTCCACAGTAATTAAGAGTGTTATGGCTTGTATGCAAAAGACTGATATCGCCATATTCAACTAAACAAAGTGAGCATACCTAAATTAAGGTCAGGGTCTTAAATATCTCGGAAGAGACAACCCGAGGATTCCCATGGTACTTGGAAACTAATGGGCGAGGAGTTACAATTTGGCAGACCACATGAAATCCAGAGATATAGATGAGATTAGGGTTCGAAGGATGTACCTGCCAAAAACAAGGAAAAAAAATAGAAAACAAAACTATGAGAATTGATGGAAAAATCCTCAAATAGGTTTTAATCGATAAAAATAATTCTTACAAGAGTTACTAGACTAAATATTACCTCTCAAAAGAAAAGGGTTAGGAACGAAGCAAGGAAATAAAACCAAGGCGAGTTGTGAGGTAGAGAATACAGTTGAAGCTTAAACCAACCTAAACACAGTGAAGAAGGGAAAATCCTTGCCTGTTTTGGCTAGGCCGAAGTTGGATAACCATCGTTGGATGAAGATAAGCCCCAAGAATTCCAAAGAAACCAAGTTAGATATGTCATGGAAGCTGGTGTGCAACCTCTACCGAGAAGCGTAGGCTAGAACAAGCAGGAGCCCCATATTATTCTCTAAAAATAAACACTGTGTGAGAGCAGCAATAACCCAAAAAACATGGAAGATAATTCTGGAAGAAATGGTAGAGGAAATATGATTAATATCGCCATGCTCAGACCAAAAATGAACAACAGAGAAACAAATCATGAAACAGAGTTACAGAGCTTGATGGTAACGCAGCAACGAAAAATTTGGAAGTGGTTAGGGTTCGTGGGGGTATGGTATTACCCTAACCGTCCCAACCTTTGTTACACTCATCGGATCATCAAAGCTATCAAGGGCAGAGATCAACCCTGATGTCCAACATTTAAACATCACCATGCCTGATGATATAGACAATCAAGCCAAGGGTTAATAATTCCATAAACCATAAATAAATGTACCACATAAATATTATGCCACGGATTAAGAGCTGCATCCAGTTGGCAAGTAATAAACCCAGCAATCAGCATAATAATAATTTTGATCCATAATTAAGAGAAAAAATCTAAGGAATCATGAAATGAAAATCTCAATATGTTAGATTGTTATAGTTTCTATATATGTATGTATATGCTATGCAACCATTTATTTAATACTATGATTAATAGATGACATAGTCGTAACTTCATTCTTAGCAAAGTTAGATATTACATGGTAAAGGTAAAAAAAAAAAAAAAATGTTTTATATTTTTCTTGGTAAGTTACAACATTTTACATGGTAAGAAATTATAGACACTCAGAGCAAAAAATTGGATATGGAGGTGGAAGACTATGAAAACAAAGGAAATATTATTAAAACAAAATATAAGTGTTCATGGCTAAATTAATTGTGTGAAATTGCATGATTTATTTAATTAGAATTTAAGTCAACCTCGTTGTTGCCTTGAAAGTATTAAAGTTTTTTAAAAGAATCTGTGATTTTTCTTTTAGTAGTTTTTTTTTTTAAATGAATACATGCTTAATGCACAAAGTTAATAATTATTTTGCCAATTTTTCTTAAGAAAGAAAAACCACTTATCTGCATGAAAAGAAAAGTCACGATGTTAGATTTTATCATAAAATAAATATGCATTTGAGAAACAAACACTTATTTTCATGGAAAGAAAAGTTATTATGTTATATTTTGTCAGAAAAGAAAGAAATATGCATTTGAGAAAGAAACACATATCTGCATGAAAAGAAAATTTATTGTGTTAGATTTCCTCATAAAATAAATATGCACTTCCATGTACAGAAGGAAAACATTTGGCTTTAAATTTCTTGGAAAGAAAAAGATTAAAGAAATCATGATATTTTTCATGAAAGGAATGTATGCTAACTTTTCTTACGAAAAGAGATAAAATAAGTTATTTCATTAAATAAAAGATTTCCACCAAATTATGAGAGAAAATTATATTATTAATTTCCTTAGATATTACCATGGATCCTATAGATTCTTAATAGGAATATGTGCACAATAATAATATCCATTATATTGGAATTCTCGAAAAAAAATTCTATGTTAATTTTTTAGAAGAAAATATTAAAGTGAAATGTCCTCGTGCCATACATTATCAGATTCTTTGAAAAGAGAAAATTTAATTAGATTATATTTCTTGGAAGGGTTTGCCATACATTATCAGATTCTTGGAAAAGATAAAAAATTTATTAGATTAACTTTCTTGGAAGGGTTTTCATGAGTCTGTATGCATATATTACCCATATTTTTTATTTAAAGACTGCAAGGATTTGAGTGCAAAAAGACTTGCATAGGATTTTTTTTTTGTACATAAATTGATGAAAAATAAAATTTGTTTTCTTAAAATATGCATATGAACCTCATTCATACAAAAACAAGAATGCATGCTTGTTTCTTGAAAAAATTATGTGCATTGAAGTAAGGGTCATTGTGTTAGAAAAAAAACACATGTTGCATGCACAAAAAGGCAATCATTGTGATATAGAAAAATATGCTTTTATGTGTAGATAAAGAAAGTTATCATGTTAATTTTCTTGAAAACAATGGTCTCTTAAAAATATTGAATTGTGTTAATTTTGATTTAAGTGAAAAAAATCTTAAGTTAACCTTGTTATTGTTGTCATTGTTTTATGCTTAAAATATGATTATCTGTGGTAATTTATTGAAGAGGGGAGCATGATAAACTTGCATGTAAAAATATAGAAAAACACTATTATGCTATATTTCTTTATAAAAAAATATATGTGATTAATTTTATCCTATCATAACTATTATGTTATTTTTTTTGGAATAATATGATGCATATGCTTGCAAAATTTGTATTAGCTTTAGTTGGAAAGAATATAAATTTGTATGTGTAAAATGATAGCATGTTGTGTTAGCCTACATTGAAAAATATTATTTGGGAACGAAGATGAATTACATGCACAAAAACCATAGTAATGTGTTGGTTTCCTTGGAATATATATATGGATAATGTTGGTATAATCTTTGTAAGAGAATACATGTATTTGTATGTCTTGTTGCATTATTTTTATGGAAAATAAAACATTGTTTTTTCATGCCCTATTATGCTATATTTCCTCAAAAATGAAACATGTGTTTGCATGCTCTATTGTGTTAATAATTCTTTTCGGAATATTCTTTTGGAAACTATATGCATTTGCATGCATAGGAACAACATATGGAAAGAAAACATGTTTATTCATGCCCTATTATTCTATATTTCCTAGAAAATGAAACATGTGTTTCATGCTCTATTGTGCTAATCATTCTTTTCAGAATATTCTTTTGGAAACTATATGCATTTGCATGAATAGGAACAAAATTCGTTGTGTTACTTTCTTTACATATTTTCATGCACCAAAATTCATAGCTAAAGGGTTAGTTATTTTGATAAAGTTTATATAATTCGCATGCACAAATATCATAACTAATGTATTATTTTCCTTTAAAGGGAAGTTTGGACTTATGCGAGGGAAATATTAGTTAATGTGGTATTTATTTTATAGACGTGCTTTGATGGTTACATGCTTATAACTAACACATATGCAATGTTTTTAAAGGAATCATGTTGTGATATTTTCTTGCAATTCATGAATGTACATGAATAGATGGTGAAACATCACTAGTATAGGTTTATGGATTGGTTGATTAATACTTTATGTAATCATGATATCAATGTATGCTGGCGAAAGTAATGGAAGGAAAGGATGATGACTCTCGTAAAGGATAAAAATGCGTTTAAAATGGTGGCAGGTAAAGAATTAATGGTCCATGTGCAGATGAGTGTGAGCTATAGGATGGTCCACTAAAGGAACAACCAAACCACAAAAATTTAAATATTGAAAATTTGTGGGTAAACGATATCATGATGATTGTAATAGCTTTAAGCTAGATTTTCATATTTAAATGACATATCATTGTAATATTTATAAAAATGGTTAAGGGATGGACTCCCTTATAATCCATTGAGTGAGGGGTGAATACCCTCACGAGTGTTTAATAATAAAATTAAATGTTTGTTGGTTTTCACCCAACAGGGTTTCTAGGGTATATCAATGTTTAATAATGTGGTTGTCTATTGTGCTACTTTTATGTTGTGGATTCATTGCATGAGAAGATGTTTATAATATCAACTGTGTGATTAACTAATCTAGTTAAAGGAATTATGAAGATGATGTAAGGTTGCATCAAAAAGTTTATGTCAATATGTGACAATAGTGGTTATTAAAGGTTATGTAACTTACTATTCCTCTACTAAAGTTACTCTATGTAATGATGAAGATTCTATCTAATGGTTAATGAGGAATCTAGATTAGTAATTTAGATAGTTACCGATGAGTATATTGTGCCAAAAAAATTCTAACTCCATGCATTTTCATGTGAGGTTCCTGGGGTATGTTATCGGGGTAATCGCTATTTTTTTTAACAAGCGAAGATATGTGGAACCTTCTCAAACATTGATGGAATCCTAGTCAATATATATTAATATTATTTGACATTCGAAATTTATGGTTGCTATTTACATACAACTGTAGGAAGCGAGTTGTGAGGGACCCTGGTTTTCAGGAGTCAGAAGGATGGGACTGGCAGGATGGTACAATACATTCATATGTGTTACAGTGTAATAATGTCTTCAACATTAACTTAGGTTACAGTGTAATAATTACTACAGCTATACGAGTACACTTGGAAAATAAATATTTTTTTAAGAGTTTATATTTTTTAGTATATTTTCTATCTCTTACCATTATAAATTAAACCCCATAATTTGTATAAATAATTTTATTTTTCAAAAAAATCATTTTAATGTGGTAATTTAAAAAAAAAATTAACTTTACAAAAAAAATAATAGAACAAAAATTCAATGGCCTTTGACTAAAAAATAATTACAATATAACTTGTTTTCCACACGAAAAATTAGTATAAATATTTTTTCAATCGTGAATTTAACAAGTGTCTTTATAATTTGTACATCAATAGATTTGATCATCTCCACCCTTAATTTATAAGATTAAAATAAATCTATAGCATGCATATTTTTTCATCATTTAAACTTCATATCTTAATGCATAAATTGATTCAAGTGCATTTCTTAATGCATTAAACTTATAGTTATAACAAACAACTATTAGATTTGAAATAAAATTGTAAACCAAAATGTAGAGTCAATTGAAATTTTTAAACTATATTTTTTTTCATTCACTACATATAATATATGAATATAGTTCTAAATAGTATATAATTTTTTCATAGTTGAAGTTGAAATATTTTACTTAACATGGTCATTGAAATATTTTATTTATGTATCACATTGTTCATATTAGAATATTTTTCTTATTACTAATATATTTTAAAATACATGTCGATGTTATTTAACATTGTATGTTGAAATGTTGTATTTTTGACCCACATTGTATTTATGTTACTTTATATGTACATGGAAATATTTTATTTGTGATTGAGATTCAGTGAAATATTTTTACCACATATCCTTGATACTAGGTTGCAATATGGGATTTTAGGGTTTACCCCATCCAACGACTACAACAAATCACTCCCCACTGATTTATTTTTCATAGCTTAAATTTGTGTTAGATGTTGCTGATAACATTTGTTGGTCACAGAAGCCTTCAGTTGGATGAATGATTCTATTAGGGGAATTTTGAGGTCTAAAATGGGTCTCTTAAGGAAATAATAGAATACTAGTTAAACCAATAAAATAATATTTATGAATTTGCAATTCACTTGTTGCACCACAATCCATGTAACCATTGTTAATATCAATCCTAGAGAATTCTGTTAGAGAAAGCCAACATTGCGAGGCAAAGGGGCATCCAGCAAAGAGATGGAAGGTAGTATCTTCAGCCTCAAGGCAGAGGGGAAATCTTGAAGCGCAACTCATACCTCTTTTGTTTAAGTTTTCAGAGGTAAGAATCTTCCCTTTGAGAAGGATACAAGTGAATATTTTGACTTTGGGAAGCACTTTAGATTTCCAGATTTGTTTCCAGATGGCCCAAGGATTAGTGGGAAAGTGATATTTGAGAAGGGACTTATACCCAACCTTGATTGTATAAGAAGAGCCAGACAGATCCCATCTGAAGCTGTCTTGATGGTATTTTTTCAGAGGGGCAACACCATGGAGCATTTCTTTCAGAATTTTTTGATCATTTTTGAGGAGAGGATGCATGAGTGGAAAGGTCCAACCCTTCCATAAGTTGGTATTCCCCTCCCAGCTGGAAATTTGGTCCAAAGTATTGATCCCTTGGCTTTTGAGATAATTTTGAATGCGAGAGGGGGTTGACCCATAATTTTATCTTCCCAGATATTTACACTGCAACCTCCCTAAGGGACTTTAGAGATATTATTGATGATGAAAAGAATAGTTTTTTTGTAGAGAGTGCATATTTTAGTGCAAGGTCTGTGAGGAATAATATGTTCTAAGAGATTATGCCTTGACGTGGAGAGGTATTTTGACTCCAACACTTGCTTCCACCAATTTTTTTGTCTCGTTATAAGGCACCATACAATTTCCCCCCCAAAATAAATGTTCAGCAGTGTAGGAATGCGAATTTCCAATCCTCCATTTGCATGATTTTGTGTTGCCTATCTCCATTTAACCAAATTGAATTTCTTCTTATCATTTTTCCCTCCTTGCCATAAGAAGTGTCTTAAGATAGCTTCTATTTTGTGATGGATGCTAATGGGAGCCTGAAGAAGGGAAAATTGGTACAAAGGCAAGGAAGATAGAAAAAATTTTAAGAGGATGATGCGCCTAGCCATGTTGAGCCAAGATGACCCCCATTGCTGAACTTTCTTTTTCATTTTGTCGATGCTGAGATTCCAAATCTCAGTCTTCAACTGTTTATCACTAATAAGCATGCCAATATAGTTGAAACAAGTCCAATTCCATTGATAGGAGACCCCAAAAATTTGAGCTATTCTATGAATAGTTTTGATAGTTGCGTTCCACCCATAAATGCAGCTTTTGTGATCATTTATATATCCTCCAGAGTAATGTATAAATTGTCTAAAATAAATTTTAACCTCTGGGAAATGATGTTGGTGGCCCCACCCATCAAGAGGGTATCATCAACAAACTAAGAGTGATTCATATTCTTGACTCCATTTTTAGATTTGATGCCAATGATTTTCCCTGCTCTGCATTTGTGATCCAAAGCCTCATTGAAAGATTTTGCCATAAGAATGAAGAGGAAGGGAGAGAGGGGACAGCCTTTCCTGAGGCCTCGGGAAGATTAGAAGTAATTCCCAGGTCTTCCATTTATTAAAGGGGATATCCAAAGACTGAATATGAAACTTTGGATGAGAGATATAAAGTCTTCAAATCCCATTTTCTGAAGGACAGAGAGAAGGGAGTGTCTCACCCTGTCAAATGCATTGGCCAGGTCAAGTTTCAGGATAAATATTTTCTCAGATCTCATCATGCTAGAGTGAATGGCTTCTTGGACCAAAAGGATGGAGTCAGTTATTTGTCTCTAGGATATGAATCCTCCTTGATTTTCTGAGATGAGATTCAGGAGGTGGGTTTTGAGGCAAGTAGCCTGGATTTTGGTTATGATTTTATATGAGAAAATTGCAAAGGGAGATAGGCCTGAATATGGAAAAGGATGAGGGTCAGTTTTCTTAGGGGATGAGGGCAAGGAAAGTTAAGTTGGTGAATCCCCCGGCATTCTTTTTTCTTTGAACCGAAAGAGATCATTTTGGAGAGGTATTTTTTTATGACATCCCAAAAGGTCCGGTAGAAGCTTATGGAGAAACCATGCAGGCCTAGAGATTTTTTAGGGTGGAGGGTCCAAATTGCATTAATAATTTCAGCCTCCTCAATTTCCTTGGTTAGAGATGTATTGATTTCATCCATAATCAGCTTGGGGGTATAAGTCAAGAAGTCATTGTAATCCTCTGACTCTGCATTTTTGGTTAAAATATTTTTGTAGCGGTTGTATGCTACTGCTTTAATAGCCTCCTGATATGTGTGCATCTTTCCTTCATCATTTTTAATTTCTGTGATGTTATTCCTTGACATTATAACTATGGCTTTTTTATGGAAAAAAGAGGTGTTTTTGTCCCTAACTTGCAACCAGATATTTCTATATTTAAGCCTCCATTTTTCCTCTTCATTCCTGCTAGCTTTATACCAACTCCAGTAGATCTCTTTTTCATGGTCCTGCTTCTCTTTGTTTACTCTGTGGGTGTTGATGTCGGTTTGAACTATTTAAAGCATTCTCTTAATGTCATTTTTAACTTTGTCTGGTTTACTATAATGGATTTTAACCCACTCTTTGAGTGCTATGCACACCATTTTCAATTCAGATTCCCAAATATGAATAGGGGAGCCCTCAACATGTTGTAACCAAGAGTTGATCATGATCTGTTGAGCTTCAGAGAATTCACACCAGAGCGGATTATATCGAAAGGGGAGGGGCCCCAAGGAAGACTGATATCATAAGGTAAGGGAGAAGGGATAATGATCAAAGGAAGAACAAGTCAGGGTGGAAGACGAGGCAACAGAGAAATGAGAGATGAAGGAAACATCAACAAGAAATTAGTCAAGCCTCTCCATAATATTTCCAGCCCCAATTCTATGATTATTCCAAGTAATTTTTTTATTTTTTGGGATGATATCCATCAAATCGTGATCAAGCATAATGGATTCCAACTTCTCTCTTGCAGGATCAAGGTTAAAACTACCTCCTCTTTTTTCATTGGCGTGCAAGATCAAATTTAGATCCCCTCCAATGATGACATTAGGATTTTCCTCACTGTCTATGTCAGTTTTCATAGCATTCCAACAAACTTCTTTGTCTCTATATTGGTTTGGCCCATAAATGTTATAAACAGTAGTCTTGATATCATCTTGCAGGTTCTGAAGAATGATTTTGATCCAATCATGAGTCTTAACAATTGTAGTCTGCTTCCAAATGTTATGATTCCATATTGTTGCTATGCCTCCCGAGGCACCTCCAGATTCTACCAAAGTGCATGTGTAATTCCTAATTTTATTAATGATATTTCTCATTTCTGTCTCTCCTTGTTTGGTTTCTTGAAGAAGGACTATGTCTGGCTTTTCTTGATTGAACAGGTCTTTTAAGGCAGAGTTTTTGGATGAGTGCCCTAGTCCCCTACAATTCCAAGTGAGAACGTTCATTATTTTAGGAATGTAGGTTGTGACACTGACTTCCCTCCTAGCTCATGTTGATTGGCTTCTTTAATTATAGGTCTTCCAATGTAGGAATCTATCGAGTGTTGAGTACCAAGTGAAATTTCCTTTTGTGTTGCTTCATCGCAATGGTTTTTGGAGGGTTTTATTCCTGGGCCTGATCTTTTAAGGATTTCCAAAATAGCCCCCTACTCTTTTGTTGCATTCCTTGTGACAATCCGAGCTAAAGAGGGCTCAAATTAAGAGGAAGGGGGACATGACTTGGAAGGTGATGAATGATGGAGGGAGTCAGGATGAGGGGAGGGGATGGATAGCTAAGGAGGATCCTCTTCAGAGGAAGAAAGGGAGTAGAAAGGATTGAGGGAGTTAAAAGGAGGATTGGGGGCTGAGGGAGGGTTAAGAAGAGGGTCAAGGATATGAAGACAAGTTAAGGAAGGTTCCAGGTTAGGGAGAATGGGGGGATTGATAGATTGAGAGGGTTGGTGGGCAACTAAGGCACCAGAGATCTTAGGGTTTGACATTGTCTTTTTATTTTTAATGAATTCCCATTGAGTTTTAGGATCAGTATTTTGAAATTCAATAACTTTTTCACATAAATTAGAAAAATGGCCGTATTCATGGCATACCTTACATTGAAGGGGATTTTTTCATAGTCTAGTTATTGTACATGCATCCAATTGTCCAATTTTAGCTTGATCGCCTCTAGAAGTCATTTTCCCATATCAACCTTAACATAAATTCTTGCACAGGCTTGCATATTTTCCTTTGGCTCGCTTCTTTCAATAAAATTTCCCACGACATTACCAATCGCTCTTACCGAATCGTCTCCCTAGCAATGAAGAGGGAGGTGAGGGAGACAGACCCAAACATGGACAACATTGGGAACATCAAGTTCCAGGTCGAAATCAAGAATCCATTTGTTTAGATAAAGCCCTCTATTTTCCATGAATTATGGGCCATTCCTTAATATGAGATATTTGTCCTCTTTGGTCTCAAAATGGAATGTATATTAGCCCTTGCCACAGAATATGATTGAGATTTTCCCATTAATATTTTCCATCCATTTGTTCTCTACCCATTTTTGGACAGTCTTCGGCGAGGGCGAGAGACCAGTAAATTCCCCAATAATGCATTTCTCAGTAAGAGAGAGGGAATCCATTTGCGGGATTGTATGAGGAAGAGAGACTTCCTGAATCCCATCCAATTTTTTGATGAATGTAGAAATTGCAAGCCTTGTTCGACGCAAGTTCAGATAGGTGATCAATGCCGAGAATTCCAAGGCATGATCAAGAGGAGGAGTCACCTCCAATATTTCCTCTAGAGGGGCCATGTGGCTGTAGAAGAACAGTAGAGGTTATTGAAGGAGAGGTGCGAAGGCGGGCAGTTGCACCTGCACCTAGGTTAGGACCTTTACCCCTTTATTTTCGTCAAATTTCAACCATTTTTTGTATATTGTTTTTCATATTTTGGATTTCTAAATCCAATTTCTTAGCTTTTTAAAAAGTTTTACTTCCTCTTTCTCTATGGTTAATAATGTTTAATATTATATAATAGCATATAATATTAATCAAATATTATATATTATTATGTTGAATAACGTTTTTTATATTTTGGATTTCTAAATCCAATTTTTTAGATTTAGTAAAATTTTTACTTCCTCTTTCTCTATGGTTAATAATGTTCAATATTATATAATAACATACAATATTAGACAAATATTATATATTATTATGTTAAATAATATATAATATTTTATTTTTAGTCATCATAGTATTATGATTGACATTATTATATTATAATATTATGTCTAATATAATATAATTTTATAATATTAATATTTTGTATTATAATATTATATTAAAGTTTTCTAGTCACCCTCTTGTGGCAACTCAATTAGTGATGGTCATGTAAACGAAGTATTATGTGCCAAGATATTTGAGGTTCAACCCCAAATTCACCTGTGGCGGAGGAAGGGGCATACATAGGTACGTAGAGGTTATAGTGATAGTGGTTGCATTAATATATATTATAATATATTAAACCTAATAATATTAATATAACAATATATTAATATTAATAATTTAATATTAATATTCTGTTTAGCCATGGTGTAGCTCAATTCACAATCATAGTGTTATGAAATATTACTTAAACCATGAGATTCAAGGTTAAAATCTCATCTAGGCCAAGCCAAATAATAATAGTAATAATATCTTGGTGTAATATTAATATTAAACCCAATATTATATTAAAATGCTTTATATTATTCATATACCTAAACTTGCATCTATCTCTCAAATTGGATAGAACTCTCTAAAAGGTCCTCCATGGCACTTTTCACCTCTTTTTCTATAATTTTGAAATTTATTCCTAACAAACTCTTCATGAATTCCTTAATAAAAGCATCACCTTTATATCTAATACATACAACAATCTTATCTCACTTACAAGCTCCTCCATGCCACTTTTTACCTCTTTTTCTATAATTTTCAAATTTATTCCTAACAAACTCTTCGTGAATTCCTTAACAGAAATATCGCCTTTATCTCTGAGACATATAACAACCTTATTTCACAAAAATATATTTAACTAGATATGAGATATCTACCTTAATATTATCTAAAATATCTAACTTATATTAACTCTATTATCAATTTGTTAATAGTTATAAATTATTCATAATATAATGTAATCATATATATATATATATAGAAGTATGAATCAACATTTCTATGTATTTTAATTATATAACTTAATAAATTTTCACCGAATTCAGGCACCTAAAATTCCAAAAAGTCACAGTAAAGACAACTCCATTGTTGTTTTATCTCAACTGTATTTTGTATATGAAAATTTTGTTGTTAAACAATCATCAATTTTTTACTTTTATTTATTTTTATGTTAAGAAATACATAAATAATGGTGGATAGTAACTCCTATTAAATAGGTGGTGGAAAGACTCACTTACATTATAGTAGGCAATAATTCTAAATAAATATATTTAATTACGTGAATATACATTTATTTGTTTATATTAATTCATGTGAGATCAAAATTCGTTATATGGAATTACAAACTTAATATAGATATATATAATGTTTGAAATTTTTTATTAAATGGACATTTAAATATTTATAATCCTTTATAAACACTACAAGTTCTCACTTATCTCAATTTTTTATTGAGCCAGCATAAATATAAATACTATAACATCTCTCTCATACCAATCTTAGAACAATAAAAAATTCTAAATAAAATTTTCTTTATCTTTTAAATATTTCCTACAATATTAATATATAAAAAATTATTCGAAATTGTCAGCAAATTCATGGTTGGGAAAGAGATCTTCAGACAGATCCTGAAGACAATGATACAGAAGCTGAAATTCTAGATTTCATCCAGGACCCTGGCAACACTCGAGGACCTATTACCTTATTTAACCAAACCATTCATACATATTGGTTAGTGAAATGTCTTCTTGCTAAAGCTATACAAAGCTTGCAGCCTGCCCAGATCAAAGTAGGACAATCAAAGACTGAACCGCAGCTAAAAGATCGACTGGAGGATATTGACAGCCAGCTGCATCATATTAAAATTACACAATATCAAGCAACTGACCGAATTCAGAGAATGGATGACAGGTTAGGCCGCATGGAGAAGCTGCTCCAGCAACTGCAGCAAGTAGAAATGCCTGGGTCTCATGCGAAAGACCTAGCCCCTATTTCCTCTTCAGCTGGATAGACTTTATAGTATTTTGTTTTATGGTTTTTTTGCAAGTATGTGAACTTCTTATATGTTATATGCTTGATAATACTGCACTAGTAGGACAGCTAGCTAATGCGACATATAGAAGGAAGAGACAATTTCAATTTTGGAATGCTTTCAATGCACTCAGATGGCCAACAGACCTGGTTTCCTACAGGCAGGTTGAGGCCATAGTAAGAATTTTATATTGTAGCTTGTCCTTCAATGATAAATATAAAATAGAAAGGTCCCACCGAATTTACAAAAAAAAAAAAATTATTCGAAATTATTTGTTAATTTAAATATAAATGTTTTATTTTATTTAAATTTACTTTACGGTAAAAACATGTTAATCTCATGTATACTTAATTTTCAAAACTTTTAATTACCCTTTAAATTCGTAGTGAGGAATGTATACATGGTTCATTCTTATTGCTTTGGTTTGTGAAATTTTCGTTTAAATCTTAGAGGTTTTTATAGAATTATTGTATATGGGAGAAATTTTTCTTTATTTAATATTTTCTATATAGTTTATGTATCTATATTATTTATTTTTTGATTGTTTAAATGTAATTATTATAAAATTTAAAATGTTCATTTGAATACAACTATAAAGTTTCCTATGTTAAGTTTCTTATCTTATAATATTGCATAACATATATATAACTAGGGATATATATATATTATTTGTTGTTATAAACACATGGGAATTCAACATTAAGTTATTTATCAATTTGAATGTAAACATTGTATATGGTTTAGAATATGTTTGAAGATGAAACAGTGAAATTATATGTATATTTAATATTCATATTTGTAAAAAAAATTTGAATTGATGGTTAGAGATCTGCCGAAGGTGGTTCCCACTAGACCACCTATAGGGCATCTCTCTGCATATGTTTCAGGCATGTTATGGTGTTGGGCTTCTCCTGTGGAGGCGTTCCGATGTCGTGAATGACATCGCCTCTGGAAAAATCACGTTCTTTAACCTTTATTCCTCTGCGATGGAAGTAGGTCCCACCAATTACATAATATTAAATATCTTCTAGTTTTGAACCATTCTCTTAGATGTACCTCTTCAAATATAGGGTAAAGTTTATCAAAATCAAGGTTTTTACAACTCTCTGGAATTTCCTGTAGCACACCATCTTTTGTAGTAAATTTGTTTCCACTGTAGCACACAGTCTCTAGCTCCTATAACAACCTTGTTTTTCCTATAGCATCCTTGTTTCTCATGTAGCAGCTATGCACGATCATGTAGCACTTGAAAATAAACTTTGTATCACTTTTGTAGCACCCTAAGCAATCCCGGGTAGCATCTAGCTCGACCTTTGATGCCTAATAAGCCTCTCTAACTATTTTGGGAATGAGCATCAATACAACTGAAGTTGATCCTTGTTATTTTATTTATTTTTGTGGTAGGGGGATCGGTGTTCTTGGTGATCTAGTCCTGATTCCTCATAATTATAAATTTCCCCACTTTGACTTCTCCACATTCTATGGGCTTTTGAATAAACTGCAATTTTACTAGACGAGGGTGGCCAAGTTTACTGGCCACCTTCATCTTGTAAAACCTTCTCTTGTGTGCATTGAAAACAATATTTTTTAACCATAACATGCTCAACAAGAAAGGTGACGAAAAATGTATACATGTGCCCACCTATGATATCGAATTGTTGGAGATGCTTGCATGTTGGAGATGGTCCTCATAACATGACGATCTTGAAGGTGTTGATTTCCTTTTCTTGCTTTTGTAGAGGTCTTCATAGATTGATGATTATTTGATTGATAAATTTTTTGTGTGTGCAGGTTTTTCCCAATGCCTAATCTGTTGTTGGTGGAGTGGATGGACTTCTTCCTAAGGAGGGTGTTCCCCTTCTTACTTCAAAAATGGCTTTATGATGCTCACGGTGGTTAGATATTTTACTCTATGGGTGGAAAAAAATGATTATGTGTGTTAGGTCCTTATATTACTAGTGTAGTCCCTTATTATTGTTAGTGTAGCCTTGTTATTATTATTTTTGTAGCTCTGTAACCCCCGTATTGTTATTATGGTGCCCTTACATTATTAATTTTAAGTCGGCTAGGATTATATTGTGACCCCATGGACTCCTATATATAGAAGGAGGTTTTTTCATTTGTATCATCCAATAATTGTTCATTTATGTAATTTAAAGGAGGTTTCCCCCTCGAAGTGGCTTATTTATAAGGCATTGATATCTATTTTCTTCTATTTTTGGATTTGGTTTCATAACATTTGGTATCAGAGCTTTGGATTCTAGGGTTTTTCTGCTCCAAATAGTTCATCATGTAATTTTCGCTATAGATTTTTTTCTATGAAGGTTCAGAAGCTGAAATTTTCATCATGCAAAGCCGAAATCCTGAGGAACTTCGTGTAAAAATTTTGGATCTTTTTTCACAATATTTTTGAATATATGATCTGTGGAATTTAGGGTTTTTTCAAGCTCTTGAATTTCATCTAGAAGAGGTAACCTTGGGAAAATAGTCATAACTCTCTCTTTGAGCATTGGATTGGAAATTTTGTAAAAAGTGGTCGAAATTAAACGAACTCTGGTTTCCTGTGTATTAATTTCAGAGCCAAAGGAGGAACTAGTGACAGGTGGCACATCATACAAGCGAGCTCTATTGAACTAGTCCATAATTAGGTCATTGTGGGAGATTGGGCATAACGTTGCCTTGAAGCATCCAAATCAGGTCAGACCCGTGGCATTTGAAAGAAGATTTTGAGGGCTACTATAGGATCTAATTTCAAATTTTGAAGATCTGAAATCACAGAAATAATTCAGTTTCAATATCGAGCTCCTCAAAAGCAAAAAAATGTTATGTATATATTTTTTTCAAATTGCATAAGTCTTGTTAGAAAAATCAGTTTGAAGTGATTCCAAGGGAATATTGAAGCATAGATATCAGTATTGGGTTATAAATGCCCCCTAAAAATAATTCAACACCCATTAAGCCCTCATAATAATACTCTACTATGGCTCATGAAGATGAATAAGTGCAACATGATATATCAAAAATACAAGAGCAAGTGCACCAAATTTCACTCTCGCAAAGAGCAAAAAAAATCAAAATGGAAGTTTTGAAGAAAGGGGTGGAAGCTAAGATGGATGGTTTGAAGAATGGCATGGAAGACATGGAAGCTAAGATCGAAGAAAAATTGAAAGACAACTTGGAAGACAAGAAGAATGATCTAAAAGAAGACATGGAAGGTTTGAATGAAGGTTTGACAAAGTTGATACAAGAAATGATTCCTAATGGCGAAAATATAGTAGAGGAAACTCATGATGAGAAAAAAATAAATGTTAATTATGATTTCATAAACTTGAATTTCGGATGCAAGACCCACCATATTCCAAAGATCGATATGAGGAAGTTTTATGGAAAATATCTCATGACATGGATACTACATATGGAGCAATATTTTGATCTCAATAATGTGAAAAACAAACAAAAGGTATCGATGGATTTTCTCCCGTAAAACTATTGTCAATTAGTAATTTTTTATGGAGGAAATGATAGCACATTATGACGATACAAAGAGAAACACCTTCTTTAGCCAATTGATAAATATTAAACAAAAGGTTTCAGTGGTGTAGCACATTAAGGACTTCCAAAAATTCAATATAAGGGTGATTGATATTCTAGAGGAACATAGGATTGATGTCTTCATAGGGACTTAAAGGATAGCATCCAACATGAGGTTCGTGTTTGGGAACCTGATTAATTGGAGAAGGCATTCAGGTTGGCAAGAAAAATTGAATGTAAAATTATGGCTACAAGTAAGCTTACCACTTACATCTACAAATATGGAAGTGTTGCTACTCCTATACTTCCACAAACCGCAAGGTTGACACCACAACAATTGGAAGAAAAAATATTAAAAGGGCTTTGCTACAGTTGTGATATAAAATATGCTAAAGGTCATAAGTGTGTTGAGAAGAAATGATTTTACATATATTGTGAAGAGGAGGAAGAAAATGAACAAGAAACTTCAAAAGAAGAGGATATACACCAGGAACCAACCCTAGAGAAAGAAGAAATGAGCCCGACGATTTCATGTAATGCTTTGGCAGAAATTACCACTCCTCAAACTCTCAAGATAGAAAGACATATCAAGAAAAAAAAAGGTAATAGTGTTGATTGATTCAAGTAGTACCCATAATTTTATTCATTATAAGGTATCCAAGGAATTGAATTTCTTCCTGTACCCAGCACCAGAATGTCAAGTGATGGTTGCAAATGGAGGAACTATAAATTTCTCTTGAAAATGCCATGATATCAAGATAGCCATGCGGGAATATGTATTTAATATTCCAATGCTTTCCATTCCAATGGGAGGTGTTGATTTTGTACTAGGAGTACAATGGTTACAATATTTGGGGACGGTAGCTTTTCTTGAAAAAAAAATTAGAAGGAAAGGATGTCAAATTACAGGGTATTGCAGGGAAGCTGGGAAAGATAATAAGCTCTAATGTCATGACAAAGCTTCTAAAGAAAGAACAACGAGGCATAATTGCACAATTATGCTCACTAGAAGTTCCAACAAAGAAATCATCTATTTCTCCAAATTCCAAAAGCCTTGGACAATAATTCCAAGGTATTTGGAAACTCCCAAAGGACTCCCACCTATTCGTGATCATGATCATGAAATTCATTTGATTCTAGGAATTTTTCCTCCAAACATCAAGCCTTACATATATCCTTATGTCCAAAAGTACGAAATTTAAAGTATGATTGCATAAATGTTAGAGGCTGGTATAATTTCCCCTAGTCAAAGTTATTTCTCTGCTCCAGTAGTATTGGTGCACAAGAAGGATGGATCATGGCGCATGTGTCCTGATTATAGGGAGCTCAATAATCTCACTATTAAATATAAATTTCCCATTCCTGTGATTGATGAATTATTCAATGAATTACATGGAGCAATTTATTTTACCAAGTTGGATCTTCATTCAGGATATCATCAAATTAGAATGAAGACTGAAGATATTCTGAAAAAAAAATTTCGAACTCATGAGGGTCATTATGAATTTTGGGTCATGCCTTTTGGCCTTACCAATGCACCTTCTACATTTCAAGGGTTAATGAATTCCATTTTCAAAGCCTCCTTAGAAAATTTATGTTATTATTTTTTGATGATATACTAATCTACAACAGGTCTTGGAAGGATCGTGTTCAACATGTTGACAGGGTGCTCAAACTATTGGAAGAGAAACAATTATATGAAAAAACCTCCAAATGTTTCTTTCGATTACAAGAGGTGGAATATCTGGGTCATATTGTATCTCATGAGGGTGTTAAGGTAGACCCTAAAAAAAGTAAATCCATTAAGGAATGGAAATTCTCCACAACCATAAAGCGGTTATGAGGATTTCTGGGCAAGTTAACAAGGTATTATCCAGCGTTTGTGAAGAATTGGTGGATTGGAAGAATAGCACCTATAATAACATTATTGAAGAAAGATGCATTTTCATGGAATCCTGAAGCAACTAAGGCCTTTGAACATCTTAAAGAGGAAATGTGCCTAGCACCGGTCTTAGCTATGCCAGAATTCACTAAAACCTTTATTGTTGAATGTGATGCCTCAGGAAATGGAATTGGTGTTTTTTTAATGCAAGAAGGAAGACCCATTGCTTTTGAAAGTCATCCAATAAAAGGAAAGTATTTACAAAAACCTATTTATGAGAAGTAAATGTTAACAATACTGCATGCACTAAAGAAATGGTGAACTTACCTAATGGGAAGACACTTCAAGGTTAAAACTGATCATGATAGTCTTAAACACTTTTTGGAACAAAGACTATCTTCAAAAGAGTAGAAAAAATGGGTCACAAATATGTTGGGTTATGACTTTGAAATCATCTAAAAAAAAGGGAAGCTAAATGTTGTTGCAGATGCACTCTCAATAAAGGATGAAGTGGTGGAAGCATTGCTCTATGTCATTTCTATTATCCAACTAGATTGGATAACCAAAGCAAGGGATGAATGGAAGAAGGATGAAAAAGTGTGGAAACTAATTCAAAAGTTGCAGCAAGATCCTATTACATCTGATACATTTAGTTGGAAAAATGTTTCCTTTTGGTACACATATTGCTTATATCTTTGTAAGAATTCCCAACTAAAACAAAAGATTCTTTTGGAATTGCACAATTCTCCTTTTGGAGGACATGCATGATTTTTAAAAACTTACCACGGGGTGAAGAAATATTTTTTTTGGGATGGCCTTAAATCTGATATTCAAAATTTTATGGTGGAATGTTTGGTTTGCCAGCAAAATAAAGTTGAGACAATTAATATCCCAGGTCTTCTACAGCCTTTATCCATTCCAAGTCAACGTTGGGAGGAGATATCAATGGATTTTATCACAGGTTTACCTAAGTCCAAAGGAAAGAGTGTCATCATGGTGGTAGTTGATAGACTTACCAAGTATGCACACTTTTGTGCATTATCTCATCCATTTAAAGCAAGTATAGTTGCTACTACATTTACAGAAACAATTCAAAATCTACATGGAAACCCAAATATTATTGTAAGCGACAGAGATCCCATTTTTACTGGAAATTTTTGGACGAAATTATTTTCTTTCTTGGGTACTCAACTAACTCATATCTCATCTTATCATCCTCAATCCGATGGTCAAACTAAGAAAGTGAAAAAATATTTGGAAAGATATCTTCGTTGTTTTGTCTCTGATAAACAAACACAATGGGTCAAGTGGTTACCTCTGGCTGAATGGTGGTATAACACTTCCTTCCATACTGCAGCAAAAATGACCCCATTTATGTCATTTTATGGATATCATCCACTGTACATCACATCATATTTAAGAGAAAATTCTAAGGTTCAAACAGTGCAAGATCACATCGAGCATCAACAAAAAGTTCTCCAACTCTGAAAGGATTACCTAAATTTGGCGCAAAATCGAATGAAACAACAGACAGATCAACATCATAGCGATTGAATTTTTGATTAGGAGACTGGGTATTTTTACAGATATAACCATACAAAAAAATGTCCCTCAAGCAAGCTAAGAAGGATAATAAATTATCGCCAAAGTAATATGGTCCTTCCAAGGTGTTGCAAAAGATTGGTACTGTGGCATACAAATTAGAGCTTCCTGCTTCTTCACAAGTGCATCCATTTTTACATGTTTCATGCTTAAAGAAGGTTATAGGTGACAAACTTCCAGTTCAAACAATATTGCCAGAAATTGATGAGGAAGGAAAAATCATATTAGAACCTTAAGCAGTCATGGAAACAAGAACTTGACAGCTACGAAATCGATCAATTGCAGAGTATCTCATCAAGTGGAAGAACTTACTCACTGAATATTCTACATGGGAGCATGAGAATTTTATACATAAGCATCCAAAGCTACTCAAGTGTTGAGGACAACACTTTTTTTAAGGAGAGGGGCATGTTAGGTCCCTATATTTTTAGTGTAGTCCCTTATTGTTGTTAGTGTAGCCCCCTTATTGTTATTTTTGTACCCCTGTAACCCCCATATTGTTATTATTGTGCCCTTACATTATTATTGTTAGGTCGGCTAGGATTATATTGTGACCCCATGGAATCCTATATATAGAAGGAGGTTTTTTCATTTGTATCATCCAATAATTTTTCATTTATGTAATGTAAAGGAGTTTGACCCCTCAAAGTGGCTTATTTGTAAGACTTTGATCTCTCTTTTCTTCTATTTTTGGAGTTGGTTTCATAACAATGGGATTTTGATGTGATTTTACAACTACACAACTAAATTTCCCTTCTTTAGCAGTCACTTGGTTCTTCTTTGAGACCTAATATTACATGTGGAATTGAGGTCAAGTCATAAAACGTACAAGGACAAGACTAAAATCATCAATAGGTGGTGTAGGTGGAGGAAAAATTGAAGGATATATTTTTCTGTGTTTTTTTTTTCATGTAAAACAGAGTGGGATTTGAAGATGATTTTTTCACTATTTGGAGTCAATGGGTGATTAAATTGATGTTGGGGGACCTCTCTCAACCTTCCCTAAAGAATACATGACCTTTTTATTCCTTCCTCCAATCAGATCTTCCTCCTGTAGCACTTATGGTTTCTCTTGTAACATTTCAGGACAGTCTCCTATAGCAAAAACAAATTATCTGTATCTCTCAAATGGTAGACTGGATTGACCTGAAATGTTTTTAACATGTTTCCATCATCCTTATGCACCTCCTCATTAAAAATATTGGCCAATGGATGCACGAATCTTAATAAAAAATAAAAATGGTTGTAGGTGATGGACATCGATTTCTCGAAAAGTGTGCACTAGAAATTCCTGAAATTACTTGATCATGTTACCATCATCCATATGCATCTACCTATGAAACATATCGGCCAATGGATGCACGATTTTTGATATATGGTAAAAACGATTTTATTCCCTGTGTATTTTGGCCTCCTGTAGCAAAACAAAACCCTCCTATAGCATTTTAGGACAACGAGGAAAAAGAATGGGAAAGGCTTGGAAATGATTGGTGGATGTTGTAAATTGATGAAGGTGATGAATTGACATGGCCTTGGTCCTTTTGGATCATCTGAGCTATAGAAATTATACAAACATCTGTATATCAATGGATTCAATCTGATCTAACAATGTATTAAAGCTAGATACTGAATCCTTCTACAAGTCAATTGCAGAAATTAAACACAATTGCCAATCATGTGAAGCAAAGAAAGAATCAAATCAAACCACAACACAAATAATTTCCTGGGGAAATCTTGCTGCTAAAAATCCCCCTATATTCTATTGTATATTAACCATGGAATAATGAAACATTTACAATGCACTCTTCTGACAAGAGTCTCCTGCACTCTCACAACTATCTCACATTGTCCTGGACAAAAATAGCCAACACTTAGCCAATTCTCAACCTCTAAACAACCTTCCTTCCTTGCGCAATCTCTAATGAATGAAATCCTTATTATTTAGGAATTTTTTCCTTCCAAAATTGTGCAAGTATCATGGGCAATCCAATGGATGTCTGGTTGCATGTGGTCAACCTACTAATCACATGACTGATAGTTAACATCCCTTTAACCTTTGTCTCAACTGGGTCTCCACTGTAACTGAGATGCATGCAGTTATTAATAGTAAATCATCAGTTACATGGAAAATCATTTATTGGGAGTTAAATAATATTTAATTCACTCGATCTCTCACCAGTGCAACAAACATTTACAACTAGTTCAACTGACTCTAACTCACCTAACTAAGTTAATTGATTACTCATGCATTAAACTGATGCACCAACTGAAATTTGAACTCCATAACTAATAGAATTACTTTGCATGCCTCACCAACCACCCTCAACTTTAAATACATGAGCTAAATTAGTTTATCACTCTCAGTTAACTATTACAAGTGATCATGAGATAAGATTACATTTTATTGTCAAATTTAATTAAGGGAAACAAAATTACACACTGCACCAAATTAATTAATTAATTTTCCCTTCACACTAATGCATCGTAGGACCTGTTGGTCCCAGACTAGTGTGTGTGCTGCAATTTATTGTTGGACTTCAACAATCCCTCTCAACAAGAAATGGATTATCTGCCATGCTGATCCTGCCTCTATGGTATTCGAATTTTCTCTTGGTGAGTGCCTTCGTCAGAATATGTTCATCCTGATCTTTCGTGGGAATGTACTGAAGTGACATAATGCACCTATGAACACAATCATTGAGATGGTGGTACCGGATGTCTATGTGCTTGGACTTATCATGGAATACCAGATTAACCGAGAGTTTAATGCAACTCTGGTTATCACAATATATCACAGTCGGATCCATTTGAGAACCAAAAAAACCAACTAAGATCTTTCTCATCTAGACAGCGTCACATGAAGCTTGAATTGTTTCCATGTACTCTGCCTCGGCTGAACTGAATGTCACAGATCTTTTCTTCCTGTTGTACCAAGAAACTGATTTCGATTCTATGTTGAATATCCCTCTTAATGTTCTCTTTCTGTTTTATGGACTGTCTGCCCAATCTGCATCCATGAAGCCTTGAAGCTTCACTCCCTCTGTATGTATGTACCATAATCAATTCTCTGTAGTTCCCTTGAGATATCTCAATACATGCTTCCCCACCTTCCAAAAGATCTTGGTCTACTTAACCATAGCTTGACTCAGTTGGTTAAATGCATAGCAAATGTCTGGTCTAGTGTTCACCAAGCACATCAGTGAACCCACTAGCTACCTATAGACAATAGCGTCCACTACTTCTCTTGAAGTAGCACCCTCTTTCCTCCAATTTCCTGGAAGAGGAGTGTCCATGGGTTTACAACTCTCCATGTGAAACTTACCCAGTATCTCTTTGGCATACTTGCCTTAAGAAACAAAAAGTTCACCATTCCGCTGCCATATTTCCAAACCAAGGAAATAGTGAAGGTGTCCCATGTCCTTCATTTCAAACTCCCTTGAAAGATCCTCCTTTAAATAAGTTATCAGTTTCTCATCACCTGTCAAAATTAGATCATCAACATAAAGTACAATAATACAGATCTTACCATCAACCACAATCTAGTATAGGTTCGCATCAGCTTCACTTTCGGTGAAACCCAACCCAGTGAAATAGTTGTCAATATGAGTGTACCAAGCATGAGGTGCTTGCTTCATCCCATATAGTGCTCTCTTGAGTCGGCACACATGCGACTCACTACCAAAGATCTTGAAACCTTCTGGTTGCTCTATGTACACTTCTTCCTCAATAACTCCATTAAGAAACACATTTTTCACATCCATCTGATGAATGCACCACCCCATCTATGCTGAGAGTGCTAGGATAGATATAATGGAAGAGTACATCGTGACTGGTGTGAAATTATCCTCGGAGTCAATCCCCTCAATTTGTGATAATCCGCGATCCACAAATCTGGCCTTGTACTTCTCCACACTCCCATCCGCTGCTTGCTTCACCTTATAGATCCATCTAGATCCAACCAATGATTTTCCAACTGGTCTTGGGACAACCTCCCATGCAGTGCTCTTGCACTTTTTCATATTATCCATGTATCCAGTAAACATGTCTGGAGACTGTCTCTATCTGCACAGTGAAGTAGGGGCTCCTACATTCTCTGTTGCATCAAGTATTAATCTATGCGATTATGTGGTGTGCCTTCTACCATTTCTGGTGGATGGCTCTGCATGAGTGTTTTATGCCACTCCATGATCCTCCACATGTGGTTGCTTCACATCTTGAGGTTCATTCTTTGGAACCAAGAGTTCCTCCACTACATGCAAATACAACTCCTTCTCAAGGGACAATCACATGGCTTTCTCCTCATCAAATTTTATATCCCGTCACACAATATTCATTATGTTGTTTGGAAAATACACCGGATATTTGTGGGGATTTTTAGTGTACCCCACAAATATCCCAATCTCAACTGTTGGTTCAAGCTTCTTCCTGGCATATTTGGTCACATGCACATAAACAGATGAGACAAAAATCTTAAAATGTGAAACATCAGGTTTCTTACCAATAAAAGCCTCTTCTGGTGTACTCATGGAAAGTATCCGATGAGTACAAAAGTTTTGCACAAATACCATTCTGTTGCATGCCTCCACCCACAAATGCAACGGTACGCCCTGATCATGCAACATCGCTCATTCTGCACCCACAATTGTTTTGTTATTTCTTTCTGCGATCCCATTCTGTTGTGGGTTATGAGGTGCAATCAACTCTCTCTGAATTCCTTCATTGCTGCAGAAGTTCTTAAATTCATGGGAGATGTACTCACCACCATTTTCTCTCCTAAGAGCCTTCACATGCTTCCCCATGTCTTTCTCCACTAGTGCTTTGAACTCAAGAAATTTTGAAAACGTCTGATCTTTCTTCTGCATGAAGTAGATCCAGCACTTTCTAGAAAAATCATCAAAAAATATCACATAGTACTTATGCTTTTCTGTCGAAGCAGTAGAGAATGGTCCACACACATCTGAGTGAACTATCTCAAGTATTTCTCAAGCTCGGCTCTCCTTCCCGTGAAATTGGTCATTGCATACTTCCTCATAGTACATCCCTTGCATGTGTCTGATTGTGCAAGAGTAACCTTGGGAATACCCGTAGAAATCTGTTGCATGACCTTTAAGGCTCCATGGTGTAGATGGCCCAATCTCCTGTGCCATAACTCACCCTCATCCCGTCTCATCACTTTGTCTTCCTTACCCATCAATGCTGCGCAGCCATCTACATCAAGTTTAAAGATATTCTTCACACGAATCCCAATATTCTTGGCTTGTTCTAGTGTTTTGTGTCACAGGAAAGCTTTTCCTTCATTGAAAACAACATCATAACCTCTATCCTCCAACATTGCAACTGAGACTAAATTTTTCTTCAATCCTGGTACATGCATTACATCTTTTAATTGAAAGGGTTTACCTGACTGTCTCTGGAAGGTAACTGTACCAATCCAGGTAGCACGGTACTGCCTGTCATCACCCATTTCGATATGCATTTTGAGGTCCTTCTCCTCCAATATACTAAAAATTTCTTTGTCTCCTGTCATGTGAAAGGATTCACCACTATCCAAGTACCACACTGATCCCATTACATTTGACACCATGCATGCAATGAGTAAGAATTCAAACTCAAATTGCGAGGCCAAAGCCTCACCAACTGTAGATCCTAAAGCCTTATTTTTCTTCTTCTTTTGTGGACAATTAGTGGCATAATTTCCATGCTCGTGACAGTGAAAACACTTCACTCTAGACATGTCGCACTTCTTGCCATATTTTTCGGACTCATATTTGGAATGGAATTTCTTTCTTTTCCCCTTCTTCGCCTTGGCAGCCATAGCGAAATCTTCATCATCATCATGCTTAGATGAATATCCATCCCTAGTATTCTTCCTGAATTATTCTTGTACCAAATCTGACCAAATTCGTTCCCAATCTAACAGTTTTTCCCATCCATTGACAAAGTCCTGATAACTATGCCAACTCTTGGGAAGTCCTAGAAGATCTAGGCTCACCAATTCATCATCTGCCACAGTAATTCTGATGCTCCCAAGCCCATCCTAACATTGGACAAACTTTGTTAAATATTTCGGCATGGTGTCACCTTTCTCCATTTTGATTTTCCTAAGTTTATCCTTCAGTTTCAATTTTCTGTGATCACTGCAACTCTGAAATAGATCTATCAAATCTTTCCACATTTCATATGGTGTACTCCCTCCAATAAGATCCTCCTCACCTTTGCAACCTTCTTTTTCCAAGCATCAATATTTACAACATCTACTACAACGGGTTTGGGAACATGATTGTCAATGAATTCTTTCAACCCATTGTCCTCCAGTACTACCTCAATCTTGTCTTTCCACAGAATATAGTTAGAGCTTCCCTCGAGTTGATACTCCAATATCAAGCCATTGAAAGCCATTTCGATCCTGAATCGCCTGTCGTTAGTCACAAACTTAGCTTCTCCTCCACTATAGTGATTTCCTATGCTTTGATACCATGTAGAAATTATACAAACATATGTATATCAATGGATTCAATCAGATCTAAAAATGTACTAAAGCTAGATATTGAGTCCTTCTACAAATCAATTGCGGAAATTAAACACAATCGCCAATCACATGAAGCAAAGAAAGAATCAAATCAAACCACAACACATATAATTTCTCGGGGAATGATTGTTTCTAAAACCCCTCTATATTTTATTGTATATTAACCATGGAATCATGAAACAATTACAATGCACTCTTCTCACAAGAGTCTCCTACACTCTCACAAGTGTCTCACACTATCCTAGACAAAACTAGCCAACACATAGCCAATTCTCAGCCTCTAAACAACCTGCCTTGCTTGTGCAATTCCTGATGAATGCAATCACTATTCTTTAGGAATTTTTTCCTTCCAAAACTGTGCAAGGATCATGGGCAATCCAATGGATGTTTGGTTTCATGTGGTCAATATACTAATCACACAATTTTTACTTAACATCCCCTTAACCTTTGTCTCAACTGGGTCTCCACTGGAACTGACATGCATGCAGCTATTAATATAAAATAATCAATTGCATGGTATACCATTGATTGTGAATTAAATAATATTTGATTCACTTGATCTCTCACTAGTGCAACAAACAGTTACAACTAGTTCAACTAACTCTAACTCACCTAACTAAGTTAATTGACTACTCATGCATTAAACTAATGCACCAACTGCAATTCGAACTCCATAAATAATATAATTACTTTTCATACCCCACCAACCACCCCTCAACTCTAAATACGTGAGCTAAATGAGTTTATCACACTCAGTTAACTATTACAAGTGATCATGAGATAAGATTACATTTTATTGTCCAATTTAATTAAGGGAAAATTAAATTAGACACAACACCAAATTAATTAATTAATTAATTAATTAGGCCTTCACACTAGTGTATCACTAGGACCTATTGGTCCCACACTAGTGTGTGTGATGCAATTTCTTGTTGGACTTCAACATGAGAAAAGGAGGAGAAATCCCATGTTTAACATCCTTTCACTATATTTTTTACCAACTTTTTCTTTTGGTGCTAACTTGTTTTTTTTGTTTACAAAGGTTGGAGAGAACTTGCATTCATCAAAGAGAGATACATGTAATTTTTTTTTTTCATCAATTTTTTTCTTTTAGGCCTACTAGTTGCCTCAATGAAATTTTCAACTAGTAGGTTTGCCTAGGCACCTCAAAGGAGGTTTTCACCTAAGATATTTTCTTTTCTTTTCTTTTTTTCTATTTTTCCCAACCCATTAACCACCTCATGAAGGTTTTCAATAAATGAGCCAATATCAGGCACCTCAAAGGAGGTTTTCACCTCATATTTTATTTTTTTCCTCCTATTTTTTTCATTTTTCATTTCTTTTTTCTATCATACTTTACTTGAAAAAAAAAATCCCTTTCAAGTATAGGAATACTTCCAATGGAGCCATGTGCACATCAAGATGATAGCTAAACTCATGTGTAGGCTCAAAATATATGATTTTACATGTAGCTGAACTTTAGAGACCAAATTCTTTGACTTTAACAACATCAATCAATGTTGAAGAAGAGAGTGATGCCCCATTTTGTTCATTTTCTAGAACCAAACCTCAATATAGATTTTATGCCCTTGGTTCGCTTGCTCATCTAGATCATTATTGATGTCTTCATCTATGACATTCAAATATTCCTCTTTTTGTTGATTATTCTCTTGAACACATGGAGGATCTGATGGTAAACACGATGGAACTTTCTCAGTCTTTGATTCTGATATCTCCTCTTCATCAAGTGGAGACCATGATTCTTTGGTCATCTCATTTGAATCTTATTTTTCTGAATGTTTTCCTTCAATGAATTCAAGAGAATATATTTTTTGCAATACTCTTCCTGAGCTAATATGAATACTATTTAGATCAAGAGGAGATGCTTGGAAGTGTTGTACCTCAACATTGTAAGTGGGTTGAGATACTTCCCTATGTGGGTTTGGAAATGGTGGTACATGTAGTTGAGTGGGAATGGATCTTTGAGATGGATGTGATTGAGGTTATGGTGGAGGTGGAGGTGGATGGTAGGGATAACATGGAGTTGGTTATGGAGGATATCGAGGAAAATATTGAGGATATTGTGGATTTCTCCCATAATTTCCTTGCCAACCTTGTTGCCAAGATTGGTTTTGGGGTTGAGATGGCCAAGGTTGCCAAGGAAAGAGCGTGTTCCAATTACTTGGAGATGGATGTGCATAAGCTTGAAATTGTGAATTATATTCTTGCATCATATTAGGTTGACTAGGCTTCCATTGTCTTCTTGGAGCTACATAACATAACTTCTTTGGTGATTGACTCTCTCCATTGTCCTCTTGGTAAACTTCCTTCAACCTCAGTAATGATGGGAAATATTTAGTGGAATGTGATTCTACATGTACAACACAAATATCAACACATTCTTTTTGCTCATCTTCCATTCTTAACATTTCTACTTATTTTCTTAGATTGCTAAGTTTTTTTTTTTTTAAGTTATCAAGCAAATTTCCAATTTCATCTTGACTTACCGATCTTGATGTTGATTTACTTACTCTTTCCCTTCCTCTTTATATCCGCTTGAATGTTTCACAAATTTCTTCAAATGATAATTTGTATACATCACCTCTACTCATGAGATCAATGAGATCAGTCCACTCATCCCTAATTGTTCTAAGTAAGAGGGTTTTTAGTGTGTCAAATCCTAAATGATGCAATTTTTCCCTCTTAACATTATACATAAATATGTCTATTAGATCCTCAAGGATATAATCTTATTTTTTATTCATTATAAATATTTTTTCTTTAAGATCATGATCTTTATATTCTTCTAGAAATATACTTTGGATATCATTCCATGATCTTATTAAACTAGTCCCTAAAATCATAAACAATTTTAATAGCTCTATCCTTTAATGTTGTCGAAAGAAATCTCAATTTTTGAGTGTTTAATAAGTAATCATAAGATCTACAAAGGATTTAAAATTCAAAGTTAAAGGTTTTTGGGTCCTCTGACCTCATACCATGGAAGTTGGGAAGGAAATATGGAGGGATGTTCTTCATGTGCACATTGATATAAGTATCTTTAATTGGAATACCAAGAGGATCTTCTTCATTTTCATCATCTCCATACATTTCTTCTACCTTCTTTGCCACCTCTTCCTCTTCTACCTGCAAAATTGGATGGTGATGTGGTTATTACTACACCACGTGATCAAATAAGGGGGGGGGGGGGGGGGATTTGTGTTGGATATTTTTTTTTGTTTTTATGATTTTTTTTCAATGAAAACATTAATGCAATGCACTTTTCTATTTTTGAAATGAAATATACCTAATGCAATTTTTTTTTTGTTTTTGCAGAAAATAAAAGAAATGAATCAACTATCGAAGAAACAAATGCATACTTTGACACCTCCCTAGAAATTTCACAAAAAAGTGATGAGCCCCAATATTGCAACAAGAATGTTGCAACTCCCAAGGCTACCAACTTAAATTATCAATCCAGGGTTCGTAAAAACTTAAGAGGTGTCAACAATGTATGTGTAGCATCCAATATGTCCTTCTTTCATTGATCTGATGTAATGAAGTGAATATCATGAAATCAAACACTAACTTAATTTCAAAAATGGAAACATTAGCCTACCGGTAGATTGTAAATTAATACTCTAATTGCAGAATGTGGAATGTTGTTTTGAAAAAGGAAATTTGATATTTTCAACGATAATGCTTGTAATTGAAACCTTAAGGAAGCATGAATTCAAGAATAAAGTCTAATCTACTTTGCATCGATGAAGCACCATTTTTATCACTGTGTTCAAGGAAACTTAACTTTAGTAACAAAACTCATGTACATTTCATAAGAAAGCATTCATTTTTATTCAAATATGGAAACATGTCTTCTAATTTTAATTGCATGTTTGTACTTGCAGTGAAGGAAAGGTGGGTCTAAAGTGGTCTTTGGTCTTCCTAGATCATGGATTCAGAACCTAGGGGTCACTATTCAAATCCTAAGAGACAAAAATCAAGCTTTTGGAGCAAATCTGGTCAAGTTTACACGTGATATAGGAGTGCTACATGAGGTGTTACAAGAGGCCTTGTTTTGCTACAAGAGGAGATAACTTGTCGAATGCCCAAGTAAATCAAAAGAAAGTCGGGTAGGGAATTTTTATTTATTAATTAGGATGTCTTAAGAATCCATTCCAAGTGGAATCACTCCAAAATATGCCATGTTAACACATGCTAAAAAATAACAGAAAATTACTACTCTAAAACTAGAAATTCAAGAAATAGTGATCTAGTTAACCTACAAAATGCTTAACCTAATTAACTGAAAATTATTTGGGATAAATTTTTTTATTAACTTGAATGTTTTTATGACTTAAGACAACTATAATCAACTCAAATTAATCTCATTAACACATTCTAAAAAATAGCAAAATATTACTACTATTTTGCTACAAGGGACTTCCAAATATTCTAGATTTGTGAACTAGTAAACCAATCCAAGTAGCTCAATGATGAATATGAATTTTAAAATATGTTCTGAGGATGCATCATGCTTGTGACTCTATAAATAACCTAGAAAACAACTCACTTCAATTATTTAACCAATGTGTCCTACAACAAAAGAAGAATGAATAGTAAATGCAGAAATAAGAGATGCAAGTGAAAAGGAAATAAATAAATTGTACAAGAGGGCTCTGAGGCTCCTAGCATGGCCAAGCCCAAGGAAAATCAGAGTCCTATGAAGAAAACTAAGCTTTAAAAGCTAAAAATGGCACCAAAATTCATTATTTGAATCAATCCAAGTACATCCTTGCTAGAAATGAAAGTGGAGCTACTAAATAATAATTTTTCTCCACAAAAAGACTAAGAAATGCATGCCCCTATAGGAAAATTCGAATTGGTACTTATACAAATTGACAGCTAAGAATTCTCCTTGAAAGGAGAAAGATTTCCCCTCCAAAATCCCTCAAATAGTAGATTTGGCTCCCAAGACTAAGAATATGCATTAAATGACATAGTATATTAAAATATCCAAAAATAAATAAATAAATTATTTAACCCATTAATCTATATAATATATATTGCCCATTAATAAATGTCTATATATAAGAGAGTAGAAGATAAACAAATCAATGACTTACAATATTAAAATTAAGTAAATTTTAAATTAAAATAGAAATAATTAATTAATTTAAATTATTTATTAAATAAATCCATTAAAAATATACAATTGTATCACAAAATTGTTTATACCAAATTTTATACTTTGGTTTTGTTAAAAGCTTTTAAAGAAAGTTTATATTGTTTATACCAAATTTTATACTTTGCTTTGGTTAAAAGCTTTTAAAGAAAGTTTATAATTCCTATTAAGTAAGTTTTTAATTAAAATATAAATAAATAAATTCTTTAAATGATTTATTAAATAAATACATTAAAAATATACAATTGTATAATAAAATTGTTTATACTTTGGTTTGGTTAAAAGCTTTTAAAGAAAATTTATAATTCCAAGTCGCTAATAATAACTCACTAGCAACTAAAAAAATAAAAATACAGAATTATTTATTTGACAATCTTCGATTTATTTATTTTTCAAAATATCTATACTGTCCCTCCGCTAAGTCGAATAACCGCTCTCCCCTAGCCATGTGACCGACCATGTCAAGCCCATGATGACGTGATAGTGATATGATCATTCCGCTTCTAAAACGCTATGTAAAAAGTTGTTCTTCTCCGCAGCGAGGGAAATAGTGCTCAGAAACAAAAGATTTAAGGCACATTTCACAGCAGTTGAATCCATTAGCCAGAATGAGGCCAAAGAGAGCCCCGTCAGATACCGCTGCCGTTGCTCATTCAGCCCTTTCGCTTGAAAACTACGCGCAGATCTACGCATGCATCCATCAGATGAAAAATAAACAAATTCAGCTTGCAGATGCCAAAAGTAACCCTCTTATGACCCGGAAGAACTTGTCAGACGTAAGTCATGCTCAATAAACCTAAATGCCTCTCAATCCTTACATTCTTTAATAGGTAAAAAGAAAATCCTTTGCTTGAATGGAAGTGTTCTTTTTTCGCAGGAAAACCGCCAAGAAATGCTATTTATTTTCCTAATTCACTGCAGGTCCTCAAATTGCGTGGTCTTTCGAGCGGCAAACACGCCAAAGCATGTTCACCTGCAGAATCTTGATCGATATTTTCTATGCATTTTTGGCAAAAGAAGTAGTTGAATGTTCCTTTTTTTTCCATTAAATATACAGATCTGCCTTCTTTCCTTATCATGTATCCTTTATTTTTGACAGCCAGCTATTTTGGAAAGGCTTGAGCTTTTGAATATTTTCAATCCACACCGCTCGAGCACCGATCAGGTTGATTTAGAGTGCGATCTAACGATGGAAGAGATGGAACAAGATCTGGAAGCTCTCGGATGGATAGATTGTCATTTACAATCCGCCAACGTCATGGAAGCATACTCTGAGCATTACGTCCCTGTGCCTCTTATGATCGCTGAAGAAGCACCAATTTGTTCTTCGCAGCATTTAATGTCTATACACTCGGACACTCCAAGCACTATGTCGCATTATGTCCCTGTGCCTCTTATGATCGCTGAAGAAGCACCAATTTGTTCTTCGCAGCATTTAATGTCTATAGACTCGGACACTCCAAGTACTATGTCGATGCAGACTACATTTGCGGACATTCTCGGCAAAGCTTTGATAAGGTTCGATAGCAATACACTTACCGAAGCTTGCAAAAACCAAAATCCAATGTTTGAAATATTGGTGATTAAGACAGCGTTCTTGTGACCAAATTGTTGTTTCATTTCTTGGTGTTCTTGTGACCAAAGAGATGTTTCTTTTCTTGAATTCCCAGGAAAAAGAAGGAAAAGAAAATTCGGAAATTACAAGAAGTATATGGCGGCGTTTGCACAGGGTCTGCAGAAATTGTTTCAATTAAGAAATGTGATAATTTTTAGTAAGTTTAAAATGATTCACTAGTTTTGTAATCTTGCAGGATGGATTTTATAAAATCAAGAACACAGGGGACGGGAGAAATTCAAGATGACTAGATGTCTTCATAAGTATGAAGAAAACATTGGAAGATTCAGCATTAGAGCAGCTCGTTGATAATATTTTATGTCAATTAAGACTTTACCATTCTGAAACTTGCAGATTTTGCATGTTCTTTTTAGTTCTTTCGGAAGTTAGAACACAAAAGATGAGATAGATCTAGATTAATTGCGCTGGTTGTCGATAGCATTTCATTCATCCACAAAGCAGCAAGAAATAAAATTCATAGCCTCACTGTCTCAGCATAAAAATCCAGATTAATAAAAATTCTGGTTCTGGCGATAGCATTCATTCATCCATATAGCAAGAAATACAATTCATAGCCTCACTGTCTCAGAATAAAAATCCAGATTAATAAAGATTCTGGTTCTGGATATGGTGCAATAGTAATAAACATCCTCTGCCTTGACCCTGACATGATACGCAATATTCTTTGTGATGTATATTTAGAAAATCCAAACTCCTTTGAAACCGAAAAAAAATGCAGGTTTTTATTTTTACTTCGATTAAATTTGGTCAAAATATATCTTGTTAATATACATGTTATTTTTTGTTTTTATAAAATTAATATTATTTTTTTTATTTCAAATAATATTCAATTCATTTATTTCAAAATTGATTTATATTGCTAATTTAAATATTATATTAATATATATTATTTTAAAAATTTAAAAATTAATTTTTAATTTTAATGTAATTAAGACATGTGAAAATCAAAAAACAAAGAGAACAATTCTTTTTCAATATCAAAGATGTGAATGCGTAACGTACACAGATTAAAACAATATTACACCAGTAAAAAAAAAACTATTATGTTGTTACCCTCCAGCGGAATTAATATATAACTGTCCTATGTAATTATGGTGTGGTTGACATTTATTATTGAATTTGATGCGATAGATGCATTTACGGTGATGCACTACGAGCTCTATGGTTCGACTTTGTTTAAGCTTGGTTGATTTACATGGTTGTACATACATTTATTTCATACCATATGTCACGGCATTTAAGTTTTAATATAGTTCTGGAGGTTTCGGTTATATGTAAATCTAAACCATGCAATATATATATATGTTTCGAACTTTGGTTATTGGAATGATTAACTCCTCGAGATTATCTACCCTGTCCCGTCAATCCGTCCCCGGCGAGATCTGGCCCTTGATTGTGATCTGGATCCTACGGTGAGGATTCATTAGGGTTGGATAATGTCTATCCTGCCCGTAACTGATTCCTCAGTCCATTGTTGCGCCGCGCCGGTGCGTCTGGAGGCAAGGTTCGCTGCCCTTAGGGTTTTCTGCTCCATTTTGGTTCTGCTCCGTCAGTCTATGGCGTTCCTGGGCGTGATCGCTACCTCGGCCACCAGGTATGGTCTCGTTCTTCGTTCGCAGCTCTGTAGTTCTGCTTTCGTCCCTTTTAATACGAGTTCTGGAGAGGAAACAATGCGGATTCAATTTCTATCTCTGGCCTATGCGTCCGAGGAACGACATACTGACTGTGTTTCTATGTTTAATGGTTTTCTCCGGCTCGGCCGGCCAGTATCCAGCATTCTATTTCCGGCCTCAGTCGTCCTATCTGCGTTTGCAAAGGTATTAATGTGTTTGGCATTTTGAAATGAGTTAATTTCATTGCTTCCGTTCTTGCCTCAGTTCACAGTAGGGTTTTGGGTTTGTTAACAGTTGCTGTAATGTTTGTCTGCCAGGTACTCTTCCTCCCGTTCAGCTGCTACAAGAATCCGCTTATGCCTCTGCTCCAACAGGGCTAAACCTATCGTTTTTTTCACAGGTATTTAAGTTCTTGCTATAGGAGTTCGTACCCGAACCTCCTTTCCAGAATTCCTTGGCTGAAGGCGCTGAGAATATAACAGAGTTTCTATGCTATCTTTTCTTTGTTTAAGTCTCACAATATATGACAATGATTATGTAATTTTAGCTATACCCCGCCAGGGTTTTTGCGGCTCTTTAAACTTAAATAGGATTTTGCTGAGGGTTTGCTCCCTTTCGGTAGTTTATGCTTTTGACCCTGTAACGGGTTTCTGGGTACTGAACAGTCTCAGTCAGACATGAATCTGATATGCGATCTTTGTCATGGGCTTGACGGTATTTTGGTGATGAATGCCTTTTATGGGTTTGAGTAAAAGACAGGACTTATATTTATATATATATGCATTTCGATTCAGTGTGTTATTCAGTTTACAAGTCTGCGACTACAAGTTATGGTTGTAGGCTACATGAGATTATAATTTGTTTATTTATGGCAGCCACCATGCATGTTTACGATATTCCATTTGAATTCTGTGCTTACATGGGTTCCGCCCCTTTTGGTCGGCATTTGTTTCTAACGTATATGTATTTGCTCTCTATTGTTTCGGGTTTGCTTCCTGGTTGAACTGTACAGTTATTTTGAATATCTGTTCTGGAAAAAGAAGATGATTAAATTCTTGCTAAATTCTGTTCTGTTCTTTTACATAGCTCTAAAAGACTATTCTGGATGTGACCGGACCACTTATTAGTCCGAGCTATCTTGGAGAGAGACGACCAACCCAGAAGCCTGTTTTGCAGGCACTATGGGTTAACGGTCTCCCTCATCTTTTTTGATTAAGTGGGTGATGCCTTACCTTACAGTACTTAATTTGTTTCTCTTAAAAAAAATGAATGAGGATTGCTCCTTCCTACTGCTACATTTATGGTTCATTACTGAATAGGTCTCATTTTAAATCTGTTACATTGTTCATCTAACTAATATGAACACAGATCCTTTTAACCTACATTCTTAAATATACGTGTAGTCACTGGAATAAAAGAAACAGTTACTACCAACATTCAACAGTTTGTTTTTTGTTCATCACAGGACAAGATTATAAACTTCCTAGTCTGTCACAATGAAAAAAACAAATGATTATCTTTTCTGTTAATAGCAACTACTGAAATCTACTCATCTGTCCCGAAATCCGAGTGAAGTAGTTTATGCCTCCCTTCCATGAGCTAGGCGATTACGTCCTGCAGCTCTCCCCCGAGCTCAAGTCTGAGTCGTAGTTAGTATAGAAATCCTGGAGGAGGTTCTCGGGACAGTCCGGTCCAAACTCTCCGACTCCAGCGAAAAACAACAGTCTTGGGGAGCTCACGGGACAATCCGGTCCAGATCTCCAACCCAGAGTATTGTCTGTTCTGGAAAAAAATGTTTTTCTTCCAGCCTACAGAGTTTCTTTGTCCACAGATCCAACCCCAAACTCTCCTTGGAATGCTTTATTTATTCCAGAGTTTTTGGATAACTGTGAAAATTGTTTTTCTAACTAACACCAGATCTTGATTTACTTTTTACCAACCATTTACTTATGAAACCAATTTCACAGTAAATTTTTATTAAAAATAAACATTTGATTTTTGTTCACATATTCTCATTAAAATGACACAGCAATCCCAACTAATCCTTAATTAATAATAACAACATCTAACTATTTGTTTCCACTAAAATGGTGGTTACAGAATGTCATAAAATCGCTTCGTTGAAACAACAGTCTTGAATTTTTGCATGATCTGGTCTTTAATTTTTTCTTGGTCCTTTGAGACATATCAGATTTCTCGAGTTATACTCGTGAGACTTTTGGACAATTAGGAACAAATTTTTTGAAATTGGAAGTCTGGGTTTAATAATTTGCTTCATCTTATTTATTTTTTCAGATTTTTTTTTTCTATTTAAAAAATAATTTGTTTAAAAAAATAATTAATATAAAATTTTATATATCTTAAAAATATAAAAACAAAAAAATGTTCGTATAAAATTATATATATATTAAGAATATAAAAACAAAAAAATCGTAATATAAAATTTTATATAAATTAAAAATATAAAAACAAATCAAAAAGATAAATCCAAACATGATGATTCTATAAAACTCATATTAATACTTGCATTGTTTAAGATTAGGCATACATACTCTATCCCCCTCTAGTTTTGAACTTGTGACCTCTTAGGAGGAAACACATCCTCTTAACCATTAGGCCCACTAATATGTATACAATAAAATTATCTAATTTGAAATCAAAATTAGTTACATAAATGTATTCTCATAAATTTAAAATTAGATATAAATAATGATATTTATAAAATTGAAATTATTTTCTTTGAAATAATGAAGTAAAATTGCAATGTTTAATTAATATTTCAAATGAGATATTTTGAGTAAATATAAATTTATTATGTCCTCGATGGGGGTGATGAACATCGAGGTGAGTAGGACGCATGTGTGATGAGAGGGTACACTCAGCAGACGGGAAGGAGGATAGGCTCCCTATCCTCCCATTATGTTTGGTGTATTAGTGGTTTAATGGTGTTGCATGCAAAGTCTCAGGCTCATTCATCCTCGTTGAGTTTAAGTGCTTGAGAGGTAAGTCGGTTTATGGTGCTTGTCAGGGCTCACACATGTTTTATTGTTATGGTAGTATAGTGGTTGGCTTCTTGCGGTTCGAGCTCTATTCATAAGCTTGGTTTCTTAGACACTGGGTTAATCTGGAAGCGGTGGAGGTCTCGTTGTTGTCACCTCCTCCACAACGAACTGCTCAAAAAAGTGGTAAGTTCATCTCTTGCAGGTTGGTGACGCTCCTCTATCAGTGGCTTAAGTGAATTTTGCATGGTAATTGGGTCGATTTGTGTGCATATGATCTGATTATGAATGTTAGCTTTGTTGTGTTAATTTCAACCTTAGATTTAAAATTTACTTGATCTTATGCTTGATGTGCATATGTTTCCTAGGTTGTTATGTGTGTCAAATAGGTAATTAACTAAGTTTTTATGAGTGAATTCAAGAGCATAAAGTATGAATTTAAAATGTTGAACATCAACAACATAAAGAACAACAAACTATCACAATTGATCCATTAAAACATATTTTTGATGAAGGAGCTCACCCCTCGACTACATCTCATTGCTCCACCTTACATGACTTGGGCCTCTATATTAGCTCACTAGTGAAAAAATTGTTGTTTACATGAATAAATTTCACCTTAAACATACTCCAATGAATTCAGAATGCCGAAATCTATTAGAAATGACTATTCTTATCATCTGAAGTTCCTTCTCCATATGGAGCCTTAGAACCTTCTCTTTCCATCCCAATAGTAAATACATCAAACATAATTTTAACCATCCTCTTTATGTCATTGAAGTCTCTCTTGACATTATCCTCTTCTGAATTTCCTTGAGACTCTCCAACACTTGACATAATGGCTATGGATTCAAGCTCAGCTTCTGATGCTTGTACCTCTTCAATCAACTCAGCTTCTTGTACAATATGTACCTCCTCAATCTCAGCTTCTTGAGACAAAACTTGAGGTGTTTCAAATGTAGCTATTAGTGGAAATTTGGGTGAAGATGATGCTCTTGTAGCTCTCCTTCTTCTGGTAATATTATCAAGGCTTGCAACCAACAATTTCCCTTAAACTTTTTACAACTTTAACTTTCTCAGCATCACAAATTTGCAACCATTATCAAGCAAATAACCTTGCCTTTCAGCCAAGATTTACAACCTTTCTTTGATACCGACTTGATCTGATTATAAATGTTAGTTTTTTGGTGTTAATTTCAACCTCGGATTCAAAATTTACTTGTTGATATTATTCTTTATGTACATATGTTTTCTTGGTTGTTATGTGTGTCAAAAATGTAATTTAACTGAGTTTTTATGAGTGAGTTCAAGAGAATAAAGTATGAATTTAAAATTTTGAATAACAACACAATAAAGAGTTGCAAACCATCACAATTGATCCATTAAAACAGAGTTTTGATGAAGGAGTTCAGCGCTCCTGAGCTACATCTCCTTGGTCTAGCTTCCATGGCTTAGGCCTATATATTAGATAAATAGTGAAAAAAATATTGTTTCCATGCATCAAATACTCTTGAAACATACTCCAATGAGTTCAGAATGTCGAAATGTATCAGAAATGACTATTCATTCACTCAATTTGTCCTTCAGCTAATCTAGGCATGGCCTTCCTTCCAGGTGGCCCTAGGCTTCAAAATTCTTCAAAGTGATAAAAACATGTGTATATTTGCTCCTATATCTCTACAACCTATTCCAATGTGTTCATAGCATGCCAATCTACCAAGAATGACTCTTCCTGAACCAAAATTGGTCAAAAATCGCTCAAGATATGGCCAATTAAATTTTTCCCTGGATTCCTCCTCCAAATCTAGAGAAGACTCCAGATAACTCTGCCAAACTGGCAGGTTTGCTGAAAATGGGGGTGCCTCCAAATATGCTGCCATTTTAAATGGAGAGATTAATTAATTTAATCTGCAGATTAGGGATATAAGTGGTGAGCTAAGTGCAATTATTTTAGGTGCTTAATAATGGGACATATGGTGCGGACTCATTGGAGGAGGGTTGGCCACCTCCCTTCCGCCATTGGAGTCTGCATTACAGCTTAAATATGATTTGGAAATGTATAAGGTTAATAAAAAATAGTGATAGCCCATTGGAAAGGGTGAAGAGTGGTATGGGGGAGGTCATGGGGTCGAGCCCCAACCTCGCCCCTCTATACATATTTTTCCAACTGTTGTAATATGCGCCCATATAACCTTCGTAATGTTGACCATGCAGACTTTATAATACCATGGTATAATTTGATATGCGCTCCAATACTAACCAAACTTTGGAAAATGAAATTTGTAAAAAACATAAATTTTGCCCACCATATATATTGAACCTAAACTATGGTATAATTTAATTCAAAAATGGTGTTAAATTAAAATTCGACCACCATATCATAAAATTGAAATTTGACCATAGTACATAAAATGAAATTCGAACCTGACCTTGGAGAGGGGGCCCATCTGAGGGGACACATGGTGGTCCCTATTTGGGTTGTCCTCCCACATGTAAAAAAAATAAAATCAAATTCAACCTTAGGAGCAGATCCTTAAAAAAATTTCACCTTCAAACCAAATTGGCGAAATTGGTTGTGACCCTTGTCACAGTGCCACTGGGCAAAAACTAAAGAATATTCCCTGCATTCTAGCTGGCCTGCCATGTGATCAACCTGTCAATGTTCTACAATTTTGTTTTAAAATTTTCTTGTTCTGAACGACAATCAGCATGCTATAACTTCTTCATCTGAATTCGGTTTTCGACAAAATTAGTTGTGTTGGATTCCTCATGACAGATCAGTCGTTTTCGTTTAATTTCCAATCAATTCTGAGCATTTTTGTTTTTGAGCTAAATAGTGAGCCTCTGATCATTCCTCCCCACTAGAAGCCTTTTGATCCCCAAACGCTCTCTGATTACTAATCATGTGGATGAGTGTACTATTCCCTCACCCTTCCAGTCGCAATCCACTGAAATTTTTCCAATTTCATCAATTGGAGCTTTTCACAAAAAGTGAAAATTTTCCTTGATTCTTGCGACCTTCTCTTGCTGTCATTGACACCGTCATGCTACAATTTTTTTGAATTTGCAAGGCAGCAATATATTCTTGAATAAACCATATTGTTCCTACCTTGTTCATAAATCAAAGGAAACTTAAAAATTGTCTCACCTTGCACACTGTCACCATGGTGATTCTTAGCTGCTTTTGCTTTGTACTTGCATCGACTCTTGACCAAGTATCTTCGCCATTTCCATGTACCTTTTGGAAACCAAAAATAAGCATTTTTGGAACCCATGTCTTCTTTTCCAAGATGCTTTGTCACTTTCTCTTTGACCTTTTCACTCTCTTGCATGGACATTTTTTTCCAACACTACTCAACACTGATGTTGACTACTACAAATGTTTTACATCTTGTTCACCTTCTTTAAAAGGCAACCTGTTAGCATCCTGAAATATCTCATTACAAGCATAATAATATTTTTGAAAAGTTTGATTCAAAAAATATCTTTATTTGATCATCAACAATGTCAAATTCTAGCTTGCATTCACCATCCTCTTCATTTCTCCTGCATGTATAAGAGACAAACTTGTCTTCTTCTTATGTGCTTTAACTATGTACTCAATACCATATTTAAACAAGTGATACTTATTCTCATGGTGATAAAATATTTCTTTCCTATCATATAGATAAGGACTTCCCAATACAATACCTAATATCTCAAGCGACACCACATCATGTTCAACTTCATCAAGAACGTTTGATTTGATGGTGAATCTTACTAAGCACTTCCCTGTAACCTACAAGTTTTCATTCTTGCATATCCAACCCAAAGGATATGGTCTTGGATGCCTAATAGTTTCAAGGCCTAGCTACTTACCAAGTCTTCGGAAATCAAGCTAGCTTGTGACCCACTATCAAAAGTGTATCAATCTTGGTATGTCTAGATACAAATCTAATATGGAAAATTTTTATTCTCGTATCTTCATCATGAGTGACATTTGAACCATTTGAAGAACTAGTTCTTGCAATATGTTTACCTTTCAAACCCATGGCTATAATATTTGTTTCATCTCCTTAATCTGACCTTAAGTCATGTTCAAATATAGCAACAATTTTCCCCTTTTCTTTGGCTTTCAATTTATTTGTCTTCAACTCTCGATGAAGTTTCCAACAGTGGACTTCATCATGGCCAATATTTGAACAATTTTTGCATGTGAGTTTTTATTTCTCTCTTTTTACAGAGATATTTCTTTTTCCTCTTGTTGCACTGAAAATTGTCACTTTGACATTCTGCTATCTGTATGAGCTCATTATCACTCATACTTTCCTCCTTTGCAAGTCTAAAACATCAGTTCCTCATGTCAAGCCTTAAAAAATAAGAGAAAAGCTCTCAAAGTCTCTAAAACTCTGGTATCACACTTTCTCTTTGTCTTACCTGCAGTCCTGCACCTAATGGTCATGTCTCCTGTGTACCTGACCACACCTTCTCTGTGTTAAGAGTGTGGACCCCTGTAAAAGATTAAAAAGGCACAAGTAAACTCAAAAAGCTCACTTTCAGTCATTTATAGAAGCCTCTGGAAGGAATCTTGCCGTGGCAGAACCGCTCTTTTCAGGTTCATGTATCCCTTGCCTTAAGGAGCTAACCCCTTGATGTGAGGAGCTTATCCCTTTGAAGGAGGACTATATCCCTTCATAGTTGGAACTGTAACCTCCTCTTTTGCACTATAAAAAGAGGCCTTGGGTAGCCTCAAAGGGAGTTGAAGCTTTAGTGTTATTTGAGGTAAAGTGCTGTTGGAACTTAGACTCCTTTAGCTAAGATTTTATGAGGAAATATTACATACCTGCATGTATCTCGGTTGGAAGAGTGCAAGACCTGTAAAAGTAGAGGAAATTCCTGCTTTGGACCCTGAGAGGACCTGTTCAACATCAAGGCTGAAAAGGTTTTAAGGTTCTTCTACTATTTCAAAGTTAATACAAAAGTTTGTTTTTCTCAATAAGTTTTCATTTGATTTTTTATTTTATGGATTCCTTGATCACCATAATAGATTTGATTTATGAATATATGCTATGCAGGTGCTATTTTATGTTTGTTTATTTGTGATCGCAGATCTTCGAAGATAAATATTTCGGGCGATTGGAGGATGACTATTACGAACAAGCGTTGGATCGAGGTAGGGTCGTAACACCTTTTTAGTGTTTACTTATAAGTCGTGATATATCTAGAGAAAGATAGATTTAATCGCCAATTTTCTAGCCAAATAAATCGATCTTGCGGACAAGATCGATCTCCCTAGTATCAGAAGATAGTCTAGCAACACACCAATTTGTTGGCCGGATAAATCGATCTTGCAGACAAGATTGATCTCCCTAGTATCAGAAGATAGTCTAGAAACAAACAGACAATTAAATCTATCTTTCTCTATATATATCACGACTTATAATTAAACGCTACAAAGGAGTTACGATCCTACCTCGATCCAACGCTTCTTCGTAGTAGTCGTCCTTCAGTCGCCCGAAAGATTTATCTTCGAAGATCTGCAATAAAAAAAAAAAAAACATAAAATAGCACCTGCATAGCATATATTCATAAATCATATCTATTATGGTGATCAAGGAATCCATATAATAAACAATCAAATGACAGCTTATTGAGAAAAATTGAGAAAAACAAACTTATTTGTATTAACTTTGAAATAGTAGAAGAACCTTAAAACCTTTTCAGCCTTGATGTTGAACAGGTCCTCCTGGGGTCCGAAGCAAGAATTTCCTCTACTTTGATAGGTCTTGCACTCTTCCAACCGAGATACATGCAGGTATGTAATCTTTCCTCATAAAATCTCAGCTAAAGGAGTCTAAGTTCCAATAACACTTTATCTCAAATAACACTAAAGATTCAACTCCCTTTGAGGCTGCCCAAGGCCTCTTTTTACAGTGCAAAAGAGGAGGTTACGGTTCCAAATATGAAGGGATAAAGTCCTCCTTCAAAGGGATAAGCTTCTCACATCAAGGGTTTGGCTCCTTAAGGCAAGGGATACATCAACCTGAAAAGAGCGGTTCTGCCACTGCAAGATTCCTTCCAGAGGCTTCTAGAAATGACTGAAAGTGAGCTTTTTGAGTTTACTTGCACCTTTTTAATCTTTTATAGGGGTCCGCACTCTTAACATAGAGAAGGTGCGGTCAGGTACGCAGGAGACATGACCATTAGGTGTGGGACTGCAGGTAAGACAAAGAGAAAGTACGATACCAGATTTTTAGAGACTTTGAGAGCTTTTCTCTTATTTTTTAAGGCTTGACATGAGGAACTGATGTTTTAGACTTGCAAAGGAGGAAAGTATGAGTAATAATGAGCTCATACAGATAGCAGAATTTGAAAGTGACAATTTTCAATGCAACAGATTGCCCCCTAAAGTGCGAAGTCTGTAATAGATGAAGATAGAGTCTGTCATGTATGAAGAGTGAAGTACTTTATCATTTCAAGGATCATCCTTTGGACACCCTAGTCAGAACTTGTAAAAACATTCAACGCAAAATATATATATGTATAAATATCATCACTGAGGTAGGCATTCCCATACTCATATCAAAACTAACTAGAAAATTGACTTAAATTGTTATGATACAGGAATGATTTTTCAATACATCAACAGTATAGACATGTGTAGACATAGTATGGACGCAGCCATCTGTTGGTATAAATGAATAAAAAAATTCCTCGCAACCTGGATGGTAGAAACTAGATCCAGGGTCTCAATTTTCGCTTCCCGAACTAGTACAATTCTATCCATGTGAATGAAAGTGTCGAAGTCGAACATGGTAGAAACCACTTGATTACCAGTCAATAATGTGAACTGTTAACAAGTGTGAGAGTAACCACCAGTAATGTAAATGGCCCTCAAAGTACTCAGTACAATCCATGAAATGTGAATGAATGAGTTGAAGTCGAACATGTCACGGAATCATTCGATCGAAGGTCAATGATGCAACCTATCATCGAAGGCGAGAAACCTGCCATTGAGGCATGCAAATTTCAAGGTAATGAAGATTTCTAGATCAAATTCCTAGATAATGAGTTGTCGTCGATAGAAAGTGATCCGTCGTAGGCAAGCCCACAACACGAAATCATAGATCAAGTTTTGAAGAAATACATTGGCAAGGATTGACTCAGGGATGGTCAAAATGGAAGAAAAATATTTTGTAGATGAATGGTTTGTTTGAATTGTCCTCATGAACACGTAACGACACTACAGATGGCTTGGTGACAATTGACCCAAAGCTAATACCCAAAAACCGGCTGAAGACTTTCAATATGGTTTGATTAACTATTAGGCAAAGGATTTTCCCAACCCAGGTGAGCAAAAGTGTCGTGTTCAAGAGTGGTTAATGGTTTTCGAATAATCAAAATGTAACAAACAGGTTTGTTTTTTTCTCTTTTCCCCCACCATTTCTGGCAAGTACCTCTTTATTTTGACAAGCTTTAGGAGGATAACATTTTCTTGTTTATAAGGTCATCCTTCAGATGAGTCCAACTTAGTTTAAAATTCGAACCCTAAGAAGGAGTGGTTCGTTCCTGCTTAAAATTGAACAGGTCATTTAATGTTAAATTTTAACGAGTCCAGTATAGGAGAAACTCAGTGTTTTTCAATTTTAGGGAGTCAGAAGAAAAAATTTAAGAAAACTACATGGGTGTAATTTTTCGTAAATTTAGCCTCTCGAGCCCGAAAAAGGATAAAATAATGCGGGAGAGAACTCTATTGACCGTAATTAGTCAACGTATACATTTTTCGTAAATAGTCCATTTCAGTCTGTAAAAGGGGTAAACTTATATTGAAGGGACGATCATTCATTTACTTTAACGAGTTCGAATAGTCAAATGCTCAACAATATTTTCATTTTTAGAGAGTTTGAAAAGGGCTTAAAAGAGAACTCTAGGGTTTCTCTTTTTCGTAAGTTTTAATGAGTTCGAAAAAGGGATAAAAATGTACTCATGGTTTCACTTTTTCTATAAATTTTAAAGAGTCTGAAAAAGTGATAAAAATGTACTCATGTGGTCGAATTTAAATTTAATTTACGAGCAGGAAAAGATAGAAAGAACTCGGCATTTTCATATGTTTTACGAGAATGAGAGATAGAAAAATAATCTCGGGATTTTCATGAGTTTAACGAGTCTTGAAAATAATAACCGAAATGGACTCAAGATAGGGTTCATTTTTACAAAAGCTTGAAATGGAGAAAAACTATGCTTCAGATAGGTTTTAATGCCCCCTAACCCTAATATGTTAGAGCGCATTCCCCCCAGATTCATTTCATTCAACTAAATAGACTACTAGTAATTAATAGCTGGATGGAATGAAGGTTCATTTACGGGATCAAATGAAAGACCCGACCTAAAACTGTAAGAAAACTATGCAAAAACTGAAATAGCTAACCTAAATATACGACTTAACATTTACGAGATCTAGTCAAAGACTCAACTCAATTAGGGGAGGATTTGTTTCATTTTTTAACGAGCTTGACATAGGAAAAGAACGATGCTCATGGCAACGTATTTCATTTTTTAATGAGGTTGACACAGTAAAAGGAACTTTCCTCTTGATCCATTGATTCATTTTTAACGAGGTTGACACAGTAAAAGGAACTTTCCTCATACCTGATTCATTTTTTTATGAGGTTGAATCAGTAACAGGAACTATCCTTAGAAACTACTTATTTTTAATCTATCAATATAATTTCTACAATCTACCTACTGATTCATTTTTTAATGAGGTTGACACAGGAAAATAATTGTCCTCATACCTGATTCATTTTTTAACGAGGTTGACTCAGTAATAGGAACCATCCTCTGCCCAACTGATTTTTTAACGAGGTTGACACAGTAAAAGGAACTATCCTTGTAAGAATATGTTTCATTTTTTAACGAGGTTGACACAGGAAAATAACTTTCCTCTTGGAAGCTTGTTTCATTTTTTTTAATGAGCTTGACATAAGAAAAGGAACTATGCTCTCAACTAACTGATTCATTTTTTAATGAGGTTTACACAGTAAAAGGAACTATCCTTGGTGACTTGATCATGGCTTCCAATTGGAAGAAACACATGTCAATGGACACACCTTGATCATGGCTTCCAAGAGGTCTTCATCAGAAGGAAGAACAATTCTCTGGAAGGAACACATGTCAACGGACTCAAAAGGGATAATAAAATCGTGTTCAAATAATCCCATAGAGTTTTCCATGTCAATTACCAGATCTAAGTCATAGGAAGTCGAGCAAACAGTGAGAGGCTAACTTACATCGGTAACTAAAAACATGGGACTAGTTGCCACATAATTAACTCGTGGCGGGGTAGATACCACTTTCGTATGAGGAACATTCAGGGATGTCAGATTATTGGTAGTCGAATCAAGACTAGGGAATGAAAGCTGGTCTACAGTCAAAATATTTCCATTGTGAGGGAAAAACATCACACGAAAGAGTGTCGATACGACAGCATTCATTGCATAAACATAGTCTCGCCCAAGGTGTAAATTGAAATCTAAGGGGCCTCGAACTACCATAAGATCAATATAGACAGTTTTAACTTCCAAAGTAATAAAAAAATTAGGAAGGATCCATAAAGGTTCACTAATGGTTTTGTTAAAATATTTCAGATTCTGCGTAATAGGCACAAGCTGAGGGGAACCCAAAGATTTCCAAGCAGTTGAGGATAAAATACTAACAAAAGAACCTTCATCGACATGTGTGCGGTGTATGTCCCTACCACCAACCTTCACAATGATTTGGAAAGGGATGGAGGAAGGAAGATGAGGTTCTGTCAGTCTATTCCAATCAAAGGAAAATACCTTAGTACTTGGAGGGGGTTCTATAGAAACAGGTGAAATGCCCCCTGGCGTAGAAGAATCTAATGTAACAAGAAGAACCTAAGCGGTATGAAGTTCACTCTCTTCAGGGAGAGTGGGATCAACTGAAAGAGAAATTGAGTCGACCACTTGATCAACTAATGGATCATCAACTTGAGTGATATGAGTTTCACTCTCCAATGGAAGAGTGGGATTGATTGTACTTGGAATTGGATCAATCACTTCGTCAGTTGACGGTAGGTTGGGAGAAAGTTGACGGTAACCAGTTGGAAGTTCTTGCTGTGGAACAATAAGGTTTTCCAACAATTTTTAGGCTTCATCCATGTGAGGGAAAATGTGAGTTTGATGACTCTCTTTGCACAACTTACAACGAAACCTAACTTTACCCTTTTTCCCAGGAACCTGACTATCACTGGTTGATGGATCAACGGAAAGTTGATGAGATTTTTCTGACCATATTTCCAAGACCTTTGGAATACCGGGACAATTGATATGGAAGTGGTCACCCTTACAAAGCTTGCAAGGGTATTTGGGTTTACGATGCATGTTGGAGGTTTCCTCAACATTACTAACATTTATAGCCATGGTTGATTGGTTGACTTATTTCTTATTTTTCTTCTCCTTCTTCTTCCCTTTCTTCTTCTTCTTCGTCACCTGGTTACTAGCATCAAGGCTTTTACTAAGAGAAGAGGAAGAAAGGGAGGAAGACATATTGGGTGAAGAAGGTAAAGGGTCAATAGAAGGTTGGTGATGTTGAGATGGTGAACTCTGTTGAGGTGAAGCATCCGGTTGAGGTGGAACAATTGGAGTATTTGGGGCCAACGAAGTTGAAAATAACCATATTGGTAAACCTATTGTAAATCCAGGTAATGACAATGTAGCCATATAAGGAGGACCAACATTTCCAAAGCAAGGAAAAGTACTAGGATTCTCGTTAAGAGGGGTTCCTTGGTTGGTAAATTCCAGAACAGTTGCCATTATATTCAACTTCAGTGAAGTTTATTAACAATTTAAAACTAAAATTAACAATTCACAATTCACACCTAACAATTAAAATTCACAAATCACACCTATGGTCTCTAAAAGTAAAAACAAACAAATGGACACGTGCTATCAAATCTAGGAGTCAAACCACACACAAACAGTATATTCCCGCACTAAAAACACTAGTTGGTGATGAAATCCAACATCGTAGAATTTTAATGCAGAAATGGTGGTTGGAACAGTTACCCCAACAAACTGCTTAATGAAACAGACCAGTGCAAGTTTCTCCACTATACCATCTTGAGTGAACATAACCCTCCGGAGAGTCCAAGTGAGTCTAGCCGACGTCTGTTCCAAGTATAGTGGGATCTTCCCTCCAACGTCCTCTTGGGAAAGAATCCTATAGTTTATGGCCACTAAGGTTACCAACAAAAAAATATACCTGGGGGAACGATCTACGATCTGACACACACGCAAGGGCAGAGTAACAAAGCTCAATCCCCTTGAAGGCTCCTTGACATAATCCAAGGTTTACCGACAAGTGACCCCAAGCTCCTCGACAATGGCAAATCTGAGGTTTACCATTGTTAATACGTGTATATCTTCTATCGTTCCCAATGAGGAAGGATTGATTACCTCATTGGTTCAGATATGATCTCGTGCTTGACTCCTTTAAGAGGATCTTCCCAGAGCATACATGCTACTATTGGAATTCCCCTACCGCAAGATCAACTACTTGTTTGTTTTACTGTCTTGGAGAGTTAACTAAAACCTATTCCAAGACACTAGCCTAAGCTATGTTGGTGGAAAGAGCCCTAAAAATGTAAAAATTACTAGATTAATTTTAATTAAGCGCTGTGTTATTTAGGCTGTTATTACTCAAAGGGTAAATGGATATGAAACCAATGGTGTTATGACCTGACCCAAAAATGAATGCAATCGAATATGATAATGTAATCTTTTCAATTTGATGAATCCTAACTAAAGTAAGGAAATATTTTCCATTCACTTCAAACAATGCAAAAAATTGATCACTAAGAGAAAATATAACAAATTCTCTAATGCACTAATTTCATCAAGAAAAACTAATGCAAATCAAATCCAAAACAAATTTTTTTTTTTTAAACAAGCATAAAAACATTTAAATTCAAATCAAAGAAACTAATCTAAATCTAAGATTTATTTTTCAGAATGTAAACTATGCAATTGTAATCTATGCACAATTCACTTGAAAAGTATGCAAATGTAATCTATGCACATTTTTCATTCATATTCTGAAAATGAGAATTCTAATTATGAAAATGTGATCTATGCAAGAGAATTCTCAAACACAAGATGATTCTAATGTAATATAAGAACCAATAAAGCGCAAGTAAAGAAAATTGGGTGAGAGTTCCAAAGATCAAAAATAAAAATACTCAAAGGCGATTAACACTCATACACAATTAAGCCCCCCCATAATGTTCCCAAATTAGCATAAATCTAATTGGAAAAATAATTTTGGCTATTTCAGCTAGGAGGAGAATAAAATGGGTAAGGTGACCCATTCATAAATAAAATTTCAATAAATTCCCTCATAAAATAAATGAGAAGCATCATTAGAGCCAGTCTTGCACACCCATGTGTGAAAAGGGATAATTGCAAGGAGGCTAGGTCATATTGACCAAGTCAAACCATGCAATAGATGGAGGGGTGGCTTGCTTGGGAAGCCAATGCAATTGCTTGAGGAGAAATAAACCCTAATGTGTGGGGTCCATGGCCAAGGAGCCTTCATTGGCATAAAATAAGGAAGGAACAACCATTTTTCTCATTCATGGATATTTCGAATTGCTTGCTCTCTTCAGTTGCTTAACTAAGATAGCTGTGTTTTTTAGCACAAGGGAACTCCTGTTTAGGATTCCCTCCTTCTTGAGAAGCCTATTGAAGGTTTTTTTTTCAGCTTCTCGACATTCTGGTTCAAGGCCAAAGCATTTCCCTTTAGTACAGCGTTTTCAACAGTGCAGGAAACATTGCGTTGCTGGGTTGCAGTGGAGGTTTCCATAACATCACTTCCGGAGCTCTGATTTTATAGGAGAGAGCTTATTTGCATTTGGGAGGCCACTAGAGGAGATTTTAGATCTATTTTCCATATATTTGCATCAGGCACAGCTCCTCTCTTCATTCACAGTGCAGTCCCTTCCTTTGATTGCATTATTTCTGAGCAGAGTTGAAGTGAGGTTTGCACTACTAGTTTGGAGGGAGAGATCTTCAGGGATTGGATCAACCTCTCTCTTGAAAGATCCATTGGAGGAGATATATTCAGAATATGCAACATCTTTAGCCATCTCCATCCATTTTCTAAGTTGTAGTGCTATTCCAGTTTAGAGGCAACAACTCTGGCATTTTTCCTTTTTGTACATTTCAGCCAATCCTTCCAAGGATTGATGTATTATTGATTTCAGGGGTTGAGATCTTTCTTCCCAATATTTCTTTGAGAATTATACTTCTATATTCTTATGTTGACATTATATATGCAGCAACACCTCCTAGTGACTACATAGTTTTAGTCACAAGCATTCTTGTATAGCAGTGTTATGATATATTTCCATATGCATGCCATTGAGCGTTCCTTTGCTCAGCCTGAGTGAGTGATTCCTCAAGTATTTGTATATTTTCTTGCTGCTACATATATTCAGTGACTATTTATGGTTTCATGTACATTTTCTATCTCATATAACACTGCTATGCTAGTATATGAACATTGTTGATGCATCCCTCTTCATTGGGCATTTTCTGAAGATAAACAGGCATAGGAGACTTGTATTAAGCTCCTAGAGACATTGTTTTTGAGCCCACTCTTGGATTTCAGCTCTAAATAGATATATTCAAAGGATCCTGGACCAGGGATCAAATCATGCTGCCTCCATTCCTAGGAAATGTGTTTTCTAGGCTTGGATTGATAGTCATTCCTACTAGGTAATTTCACATATCTGTAGGCATAGTCTACAAAGGGCCAGAAAGCCTCCAGATCCCACCCTTCTTTAGAAGGTGACATATCTGGTAAATTCCCCCATATTCCATCTCTAGCACAGACTTGTGATATTTATGAAAAAGGAACATTACAGTGGTATCAGAGCTTCGAACTTGGATCAACCTGTGAAGTTTGAATTTCAGAGAAGAAGAGGCCAGAATGATGTAGAGGATGATATTAATCTCATCAATTTTCAGATCCAGCAACAACCTCTCCAAGGAGGTTGAGGAGACAGAGAAAGGAGAAGAGGAAGGACCATGCACTTCCTATTCTCATAGAGAAGCAAAGCAGAAGCATGAAGATCACTTGGAATTCAAAGTTTTAAGTGGGTACCTTGTTGAATACAGAAAAAACCCTAGAGTTTCCCAAGAGACTCTATCTTTCCCTCACTATATTCAGCGGAAGGAGGAAAGGAGACCCTACAGTCATGGGATGATGAAAGGCAATAGATTTCTGTTGTCTACATTTAATGGGTCACTCACATGTGTAGCCGAGGCTTGGGTGAAGAAGTTAGAGGCTTTCTTCCTACTACATCATGTGGTAGATAGAGAGGCTGTAGAAATTGCAGCGCTGCACCTTGAGGGATAAGTAAAGGCCTAGTGGTTCAGCTATGGGAGGCATGCAAGGGTTTCCACTCTTGCTGATTTTTCTCATATATTGATCATATTATTTGGCCAAAGGAGGGAGGAGCCCTCACCACCAGCAGAAGAGGCACATGCCTGCGCTGTCACAATCATGGAGGAGCAGCCCCCATCTTCAGCAGTTGAGGCAACCAGCACAGTTGGGGAAGGGATTCTTACAACCGCATAAGACTCTCCCAAAATTTGCAAAGGTATGCATGAGTTTTCATCTTATGATGATTCAGCACATTCTATGAGAGATTGCATACTATTACATGCTGATTGTCTTGAGGAGGAGACTTCAACAACGATGTGCCACCTTGATTTGATCAAGGGAGGAAGAAACCATTATCATCCTCATGAAACATTGATTATTTATGTACGACATATGAGGTTAGGGTTTGAGATATGGACCATGGAGAGGATTGCATTTCAATGTCCCATGAAATGCAAAGGTGACAATCTATTTTGGGATGATGGTAGCTCTTGTTGGAGAGGTGCCAAGTTGCAGAATGATGGAAATCATCCACTAGGAGCTGAGTGGATGTGGATGGGAGGCAAGAGGATGGTGAGCCTCTTGTATATCTATGATACAGGGCAGCAAGAAGCCATGCTGCATTGGCTGCTCTTGAGGGAGTTTGGCCAACATGTGACCTATTCCTTTTCATGGGGTTTGAGAGGGAAGAGGAGATGGCAGGATGCTTACACCATGGAGTAGAAAGGAGCATGGGTGCATTATGATGGTATGGCACTCTTTTTACCATTCATCATGTTCCCATTTCATATTTGGTATGGTGGAAGTATGGAGGAGCAGCAAAAATCCTTGTTGCTCAAATTTTTTTTGGTTGTTGTGGGAGCAAGAAGAGGCACTAGCAGAGTGCAAGGGAATTGCTCTTTGACATTAGATGCCCATGCAACACCTTATTCATGGGAGGGGCTCTACATTTGCAGCAACATGATGGGAGGATTCTTTGACAATATTCATGTCAAAGAGGGGAGCTTTGAGATGACAGTGTCCCTACTCCAAAGGCCAGCAGTGCTATCACTTGAGAGCTTGGATTACTTGTTGAAGTGTTGTCAAATCCATTTCAAAAGTGATGTGTCTTGGAGGCATGTAGGAGAGGAGGATGAGGAAGTAATGGATGTCAGCATTCCTTGCTATGTTTTGATTATCTTAACTTGGCCTCACAAGCACAAGAAGAGACACCTACATGCAGCAACTTTGGATTCTTCTTTTCGGAATTATCATGCATATTATATACTGATGGAGGAGTCCACTTGGGAGGGCTTTCTGATGGAGGAATATCATCATATGTCTAGATGCATAGCCCAAGAGATGATGAAATGGTTGGCACAACCACTCCCCTACTATGTTGCAGTAAGGGGGACCTTTCACTTGAGCCATTTCAGCTCAGAGGCCAAAGTACATGATGAGGGAGGTAATCATTTGTTTCATGTTTTGCACTCTCTTATCTATATGAGCAGAATATTATACCAAGGAGGATATTTCATTATTGCACACTATGATTTGTTATTCTCATGTCTATTGCAGCAAATGTGATGGCTATTCTAGCAGTGGGTTGTGGGGGAAAGCCAGGTGATTTTCGGTGTACACCAATTACACCATTTTGTACTTTCATGTATACATATTTTGAGGTGATTGTGGTAGCTAAAAAGTGGCTGGGAGAGAACTTGTTAATTTCTAGTTTGATGTAGGCAAGGCATGCACTGCGCAGGTTCCATTGGTGGAACAATGGTCCACTTTCCGGTTGTCATGAGACAACTTGCTTCTATTGGTATTTTCTTCTATGCATTGCAGAATTTTCTTGGTACATGGGGAGCTTTGTTTGGAGAGTAGGACATGAGTTGATGATGCCCATTTGGAGTGTGATTCTCCCTACTTTTCATGCTATATGTTTCAAGGGAAACGATGGGAAGCCCATGATTTCCAAGCTTCACCTCTTTCCTTCATGTGGGAGGAGCTATTTGGAGAGCTCAAATTTTTGGAGGAGGCATTTCATTGTTTGTATGATTGATGGGGTGGCCTGGGTCTCTTTCGAAGACCATTTATTTCAGTCTTATATCAGCAGTAGCCCCATATGCATCATGAGGAAGGGAGAACTCATTGGGTGGATGTGCCCTTTGGGAGGAGAGACCTCCATTCTTTTTGCAGCGCATGCTCTAAAAGGAGTATGGGAGATGATATGGTCACCATGTTAAGCCATTGGTTTCTCTTGGAGGTGAGCCATATGATTGTTTGGATGCCATATGATGATGAATTCCAACTCATCACATATGAGATGATTCAGGCCAGCTTGATTTGCAACGTTGGAGGAGAGATCTTTTGAGATCTAGTCTTCATCTTGCCACTTGAGGGCAAGTATTTTGCAGCCAAGGATCAACATACACGTCTCTTCACTTATCGTAAGTGGAGAAGAGGATAGCGTGGGGTAGGCTCTCTTGTCTACCATGTTCAAAAATTCAGCCCACCTATTTCTCATGAGCACAAGGTGGAGGAGTACTTTCAGGAGTTGCCTAGTTGGAGGGTGACTCATTTTGCTTGGTTGATTGCTTAGGGGTGGAGGATCTACATGAGCATATTTCAAACTCCATGCCTTGAGTCTAGGGTCTTTTCAGTTCATCATTGCTCTCGCTTGAGGGCAAGAAATCTTTGGGAGGGGAGGACTGTAATGTTCCCAAATTAGCATAAAGCTAATTGGAACACTAATTTTGGCTATTTCAACTAGGAGGAGAATAAAATGGGCAAGGAGACCCATTCATAAATAAAATTTCAATAAATTCCCTCATAAAATAAAAGAGAAGCATGATTAGAGCTAGTCTTGCACACCCATGTGTGGAAAGAGATAATTGCAAGGAGGCTAGGTCATATTGACCAAGTCAAACCATGCAATAGATGGAGGGGTGACTTGCTTGGGAAGCCAACGCAATTGCTTTAGGAGGAAGAAACCCTAATGTGTGGGGTTCATGGCCAAGGAGCCTTCATTGGCATAAAATAAGGAAGGAGCAACCATTTTTCTCATTCATGGATATTTCAAAATTCTTGCTCTCTTTAGTTGCTTAATTGAGATAGCTGTGCTGCTTAGCACAAGGGAACTCCTATTTAGGATTCCATCCTTCTTGAGAAGCCTATTGAAGGTTTTTTCTTCAGGTTCTCCACATTCTAGTTCAAGGCCAAAGAATTTCCCTTCAGTACAACGTTTTCAGCAGTGCAGGAAACATTCTGTTGCTGGGTTGCAGTGGAGGTTTCCATAGCATCACTTCCGGAGCTCTAATTTTAGAGGAGAGAACTTATTTTCATCCAAGAGGCCACTAGAGGAGATTTCAGATCTATTTTCCATATCTTTTCATCAGGCACAACTCCTCTCTTCATTCACAGTGCAGTCCCTTCCTTTGATTGCATTATTTCTAAGCAGAGTTGCAGTGGGGTTTGCACTACTAGTTTGGAGGGAGAGATCTTCAGGGATTGGATCAGCCTCTCTCTTGAAAGATCAATTGGAGGAGATCTATTCATCATATGCAACATCTTCAGCCATCTCCATCCATTTTCTAAGTTGTAGTGCTATTCCAGTATAGAGGCAGCAACTCTGACATTTTTCCTTTTTTTACATTTCAGCCAATCCTTCCAAGGATTGATGTATTATTGATTTCAGGGGTTGAGATCTTTCTCCCCCATATTTATTTGAGCATTATACTTCTATATTCTTATGTTGACATTATATATCTAGCAGCACCTCCTAGTGACTACACAGTTTTATTCACAAGCATTCTTGTATAGCAGTGTTATGATATATTTCCATATGCATGCCATTGAGGGTTCCTTTGCTCAGCCTGAGTGAGTGATTCCTCAAGTATTTTTACATTTTCTTGCTACTACATATATTCAGTGACTATTTATGGTTTCATGTACATTTTCTATCTCATATAACACTGCTATGCTAGTATATGAACATTGTTGATGCAACCCTCTTCACTGGGCATTTTCTGAAGATAAACAGGCAAAGGAGACTTGTATTAAGCTCCTAGAGACATTTTTTTTGAGCCCAATCTTGGATTTTAGCTCTAAATAGATATATTCAAAGGATCCCAGACCAGGGATCAAATCCTGCTGCCTCCATTCCTGGGAAATGCATTTTTCAGGCTTGGATTGATAGTCATTCCTACTAGGGAATTTCACATATCTGTAGACAGAGTCTACAAAGGGCCAGAAAGCCTCCAGATCTCACCCTTCTTTAGAAGGTGACATATCCGTTAAATTCCCCCGCAGTCCATCTTTGGCATAGACTTGTGATATTTCTGAAAAATGAACATCACACCCACGGCGAATGAGGGGGAATTTTTTTTGCAAAAATAAAAGCAAAAAGATGCAAAATTGTGAAAATACTGAGACAAAACTCCAAGTAATTACCAAAGGAAATAAAATTAAGAACTTCTCAAAAAAGAGACTCAAAACACCCAATTGACTTTGTTAGCACTCGAATCTGCCTCAGGCTAAGGAAGGCAAAACTCGAGGCAACATCAAACCAAGCTTAGCCTCGTAGCTAGCCCTACGAGGACAGGAGAGGGCTCTCTCCAGTCAATCTCGATAAAATGAGCAATAATGTGCGAGATGACTTAAAAGGGAACTGATTTTAGGCTATTAAATAGATATGAATGAGATTTTAATAACTGACTGGGTTTTCTGGGCTGTATGGAGCAAAGACAGCAAGAGCAGAGATTTAATCAAAGGCACAGATTATTCCATAAGGCGAGGTAGGAGTGAAGTTTAACAATTAATTTGAAATTAAATGGAATGTAAAGACTGCTTAAGAAAGCTGAAAAGGGCATTTAACAATGAATCCCTTTCAGACAGAAGACAATACACAAATCCTGAACGCTCCTTCAAGGCAGAGCAAATAAATTGGATTCTACCTATCTCACTGCAAAAGCATCCAGTGAACTGATTATGAATGAAATGAAAACATTACGAGATTACATATGAAACAGTAGAAGAAACATATGCTAAACTTTACACCATAAGAATCTGATGAAACAGAGCTGTACCATTCAATTATTCTCTGTCAAACAACTGTACAATGAAACTCTGTATTTCTCCTCCACCAGCTTTTCCATAACTCTTTTTTTTACAAATGATTTTTCATACAATAAATAGGCTCAGGAGAAAATAGATCAATCCAAAATGAGGAGATGTTTCAACTGAAGTTAAAAATAGAAAAGACAACAGCCTTCTCCTTAAAATTCTCTAATGAATAACTAAAAGACTAAAAGCTGGAGCGCAGACCCATTTGTATTACTAACTGAAGTCATAAATAGGAATACAAATCCTATTCTTCTGCTGCAGTCGATATCTTTGTTTAATTTTGGCTTTTTACTTTACCTTTACCATTTGAATACAACCAAATTTTTATAATTAACATCCTTTGTAACTTTGGGGGTGCTTTCATCCATGTTACCATAAATGATTACACGTTGCAAAGAGTCCTGGCCAGGATATGGATATGCTTTAAAATAATTCAGTTTCCCCCAAATATATGACCCATTGACTAAGGCGAAGAAAATCTTGGCAGCCCACTAATATTTGCACGCATGGAATTGTAATTGTATACTATAAGAACTTTTCAGTTTTGGCGTCCTATGTAAAAATGTTGGAAGACAGTATTGATTTGCGGAAAAGAATAACGCCAAAGCTTCCACCTCTGGAAAATGAATTTGACACCAATCTTGTTCTTGCATTGCACCTGTGTAAATTGAAACAAACTGAGCGCGAGATGCCTGATCTTTGTTTGGCCCACTTTCTGGGGCACAAGTTGAGGAACTGAAATTTGCCGGAGAAAAGACAACAATCCAATCAGTTGCTGTAGGAGAAGAGCGGCTGTATTTCACTATCACCCATTCATAAGTTTCACCCTGAACACCAAGAGAAATGGGAGTGGATTTGATATTAGCAGAGCTGTCTATTTCAAACTGGCAACTTCGTGTCTTCAATTGAAGAAAAAGGTTTTACTTTTACAACAAAAACGTTGTTTCCCACAACTGATATAATCCCAATCTGCAAGCTTGCTGTAACGTTGTTGTCGATTTCGCCCCTGTATAGTTGCTGCTCCAGATCATCAAGCAAAAGACTCCTGCCAGCAACGTGGAACCATAGCGCTCCTCTATGTCACCGTTTGCAAGCAAAATGAGGTGATTTGGGATCAAACCGGACGCAAGGGCAAAAAATTTGGCTCTGAGACTGTATGCATAGCGGTCTTACCCAATGCATAGCGCGCTGCATGTGCGTAGCGCCCTTGTTATTTTAAACAGGCTGGTGAAGCTATATGCGTAGCGCGCTCTATATGAGTAACACGCCTTCTCTATGCGTAGCGCACCTTCTCTATGCGTAGCGCGCCTCCTACGCAACTCCGGTTCCTTGGACTCCATGTAGTGTTCATTGGCCCTCCCACCGGTTAAACTCATCTGAATCATGTGCAAGTAGAAAGTACAAATCATCGTCGGTGATATCTGAAACAAGACGCACGGGAGCACTATAATTGCGTAGTAGAGAGGGAATTGGTCTTTCAGGAATGTCAACAAAGACAAACTCTTCTTCCTCCTTTTCAATACGGAGGATTACTGTTGAAACGGAATGCCCTTCACTAGTAAAGGACTGCAGATATTCTCGATTATAGACCGATGAAAGAGGCAGATCCTTTCCATTAGGTCAAACCCAACAGCCACGGGTATAAACGTTGGTTCTTTCACTGATTGACCTGGAGTAGGAGGAATTTCTTGCCTGAACTTAAGTGTATAAGTATTTCCCTCAGATTTGTAGGATGATTGCACGTTTAGAACAGGGGTTCCCGCTTGTGAATACCATAACAAGAAATTTGAAAGATCGGCATTATTGGCATCACGCATAGCAGCAAACAAATCTTCACAAGTTACTGCTTTCCCATCATGTCTTTGAAAATAAAGATCCATTCCCTTACGAAACCCTGATTGCCCTAACATGGTCTTGTACATCCTGACAAATTCCGCGCCCTTCTCATACACCGTTACAGTATAGAAATTGTCCCTCTTAATATATGAATGTGGACGCACAGGGTGAGCCATGGGACCAGCGTCCTGAGGAAATTGATAATTACGAAGCTCCACCACATCTGTAATTCGACCTCTGCTCCAAATTTAAATTCGAACTCTTTTTGAATTATGTATTGAGAGCTACATAATTATCATGTTACCACACAGTTCTCCACTCACAATAAACATGAAAAGTAGGAATTCTGCAAACTTGTTTTCTAGCAATCCATGCAACATTGGTTCCAACAACTATGAATTCGGGGCTCCAGTTGAGCAAGTTCTCCTTGTTTTCTAAAGAGTTTTCTTTGTTGTCTTTTGCAGGGATGGTGACTTGTCTTGGCTAGGCACCTTTTCACATTAATACAAACTCTGCCTTTCAAATTCCCTTTTTGATTTTCCGACTTGAACGATGGCTTTTCTTTGTCTGCCTTGCAGGGATAGGAGCTGATGAGTCCTGGCAAGGTGACCAGGGCCTGCATTTGACATTTTTCATGAGGGTAGACTTTAAAAATATACTTATTACAAACAACTAATCTAACATTTTCTTCTCCAAAACAGGGTTTTGGAGAAGAATCATCCTTTTGATCATTGAAACTCCTGAAATACTAACTCACTGAAACTTCCTCTGGCTTGCAAATGTTATTGAATCACTCCTGAAGATAAAACCCTGGACTCAAGAATTAAAATGACTCTTTTGATCAAAATGGCATTTAATGACTGCCAGTGACGGGAAATGAATTTTGGAGAATTTGATTATGACCAGGGACTGACAGGACCGTGTCTAACATTGGCTCCAATAGGGATGGCAGCTGCCGCTTTTTGGAGGTGCCAAGAATCTGCAGATCTTTGGGAGAGCAGACAGTGCCTCCATCCATTGGGCGATGGAATCCATTATTTCGAAGAAATGAAAAAAGAATGATGACTCAACTTATTAACTGGAAAATCGACTCAAACTGACTCGATGAATAACTCATGACTGACTTAGCTAGAACAAGTATTTACAAAGCTTTTTGAAAAAGGCAGCAGTCCATCAAGATTTCAAATCACGATGGAAACCACCTGCATACTGATGTGATATGTACAATCATGTGTAGTGTGCCTTCCAATGTAACCAATCCAGCAGATGGCTAAACCCCAAATTTCTGCTCTTACTCTCCTTGAGCAGGCGGAATGATGAACCTGTAGGCAACTCAAAATAACCACTGAAACCAAAGCTTATGATAATGAACCAGGCAATATTTATCCTTTCTAATGCTTGCAGAAGAATGCTGAAGGGGTCTTGAAAATCCTGAAGCACTGGCTTATCTAGAGATCCAGCTGTAAAAATACAAGTATTCACTTCATTCTGATCTAAAAGGACAATTGACTTTTGAGGAATAGAAATGCACAGAGAGGTATCTTCCATCTGAGTGTTAGCTGTAGGTTCCTTGACCATGAGAAATTCTGGCATATATTCTTCGACTTCATGATCTAGGTCATTCTTAAACAAAAAACAATCTTCAAGATTATCAAAAATGACAGCCTTATCATCTTTGTGAAAGAAAAAATTATCTGTTTGCTGGTCTACAAAACTGATTACAAGACAGTCATCTTTTTCAAAAGAGGAAGAAATTTCACCAGTACTTTCCTGACTATGTGTGCACTGCAAATCTGCTGTAGCTTGGGCTGTAACAAGACCTCTCAAAAGTAGATCTATCTCATCGTCAGACAAAGGAGACAATGCTTTTTGTTTTCTTCTGCTTAAACAGTAATTATCTTCATATGACAGGGCATTCAAACTATCATTTATTCTGAGTTATTGAAAGGAGATTTATCACTTACTTGCACAAATATCTCATTCTGTTTTTCATGAACATCTGAATCCAAAACTCTGTCTATGATTTCAATAGCAGAGCTATCCTCTTCAGGATTCAGCACAACTGAATCTGGAACTGAAATAACTGTCCTGACATTATCACATTTTGAAATTAGCACTGGAATTACTTGCATGCTGCTGTCTTCTGTGGGCAGATCTGAAATGACATTCTCCCTTTCATCATTTTCAGCCATATGGCACTCTTCAACATGTAGTTCTCCCAAAGCCCCACTTCTGAGTGTCATGCTTTTCGAGAGAAAAGGAAGAAGTTCCACCATCACCTTCTTGATCATGTGCACACTGAAGATGCGTTAACTTGGTCTTGAGTAGGGGAGATAATACCTTTTGTTTTCTTTGCCTCAAACAATGATTTTCTTCATTGATTTCAAGTGAAGAAGTATACAAATTTCCTCATCTGTGATCCATTTCATGTAATTCACATTGTTGTCAACATGAAAAATGGCTTCATTTTCCACAGCACCTAAGAACTTGATCTGTGCAGAATTTTCATGATCTTCTTTATCTTGCTGAAATGGATTTTCATATAGGGCTTCCATGATCTCATCATCCATGAAATTATCATCTTCATAATATTTCTCAGGCTTTCAATAAAAGTGACTTGTGTTTGCTGAGTCTTGAACTAAATTTAATGATGGATAAGATGTTTGATATTTTTCAATGAACAGGGCATGAAAATCCTTTAAACAGTAAACACAGGATGGCGGAAAATTTTCATACCAAGATTGGGCTTCACCTTCCAGAGTGGCCAGGAATATCTTCATCAAGCAATCTTCAGGAAAATCCACTTTTAACTTGTGAATATGCATGTGAAATCTAACCAAATGTAAAGCAGCATCCTTCTTACCATCATCGTTAAACGTAGGCAGACTCCTTGACCAATCTACCTTGGGCATCTTATTCGGAAAACCTGGAATGTGGTCTCGGCTCATGGGATCGTATCTTCTCGTGATTCGGTCCATCTTGAAAATCTCACAGCTACTGATCTCCCTACAGTGAAGTCACCATGAAGCATTGATTTCTGGATTTTTCAGTGAATGAAGTCGCCAGGTGAATGATTTCAGCCTTGTGATGTCTAACCGTTGTTCACCATCAACCATCAGATCTGAACTCGATACATGTACTGGGGCAATTTATAAGTTCATTGTTACGATTACAAGCTAGACCGGAGATCGACTGAAGCAGCGTTTATCTACTATGCACTCGCAGAGCAAGAGCATTTCGAAAGCTACCTGGCGTGACTTCAGGCTCCGTCTGTAGCTATAAATAAAACAACACAAACCAGCAAACCAATTTCTTCCCTAGTATGGTCGCCACTATGTTAGCACTCAAATCTACCTTAGGCTGAAATAAGGTAAAACTCAAGGCTACATCAAACCACGCTCAGCCTCATAGCTAGCCCTACGAGGACAGGAGATGGCTCTCTCCGGGTCTATCTCGATAAATTGAGCAATAGGGTGCGATATGACTTATAATTGGTACTGATTTTAGACTAGTAAAGAGATAGGAATGAGATTTTAATAAGCCCCGGCCCAGGTTTTAAGGTTGTATGGGCAAAGGCGACAAAATGATTTAATCAAAGGCACAAATTATTCCATAAGGCGAGGTAGGAGTGAAGTTTAACAATTAATTTGAAATTAAATGGAATGTAAAGACTACTTAAGAAAGCTGAAAAGGGAATTTAACAATGAATCCCTTTCAGACAAAAGAAAATACACAAATCCTGAATGCTCTTTCAAGGCAGAGCAAATAAATTGGATTCTACCTATCTCACTGCAAAAGCATCCAGTGAACTGATTATGAATGAAATGAAAACATTACGAGATTACATATGAAACAGTAGAAGAAACATATGCTAAACTTTACGCCACAAGAATCTGATGAAACAGAGCTGTACCATTCAATTATTCTTTGTCAAACAACTGTACAATGAAACTATGAATTTCTCCTCTACCAGCTTTCAAGACTCTTCCCCCTTTTACAAATCATTTGCAATACAATAAATAAACTCTCATGTTTGAAAACAGATCAATCCAAAATGAGGAGCTGTTTCAACTGAAGTTAAAAATAGAAAAGAGAACAGCCTTCTCCTTGAAATTCTCTAATGACTAACTAAAAGACTAAAAAATGGAGCGCAGACCCATTTGTATTACTAACTGAAGTCATAAATAGGAATACAAATCCTGACTAACCTAACTATGATCGATATCTTTGTTGGTACGGCTTTTTACTTTTACCTTTACCATTTGAAAACAACCAAATTTTTATAATTAATATCCTTTGTAACTTTGGGAGCACTTTCATCCATGTTACCACAAATGATTACACGTTGCAAAGAGTCCTGGTCAGGATATGGATATGCTTCAGTTTCCCCCAAATATATGACCCATTGACTAAGGCGAAGAAAATCTTGGCACCCCACTAATATTTGCACGCATGGAATTGTAATAGGGGTGGAAATTTTTGGCGTCTATGTAAAAATTGAGAAATGTTGGAGGCAGAGTATTTATTTGCGGAAAACTCAACGCAGCTTGGAAGCCTGCATAAAATGAATTTGACACCAATCTTGTTCTTGCATTACACACATGTAAATTGAAACAGCCAATTGCAGATGCTGATCTTTATTTGTGTACTTCACCGGGGGCGCAAGTTGAGAATTGAAATTTGCGGAGAAAAACGACAATCAATCGATTCTTGTAAAAGCGTTTGTATTTCTTGTCACCCATTCATAAGTTTCACCACAGACATGAAGAACAATGGGAGTGGCTTTGATATTAGCAGAGCTGTCTATTTCAAACTGGCAACTTCGTGTCTTCAATTGAAGAAAAAGGTTTTACTTTTACAACAAAAACGTTGTTTCCCACAACTTATATAATCCCAATCTGCAAGCTTGCTGTGACGTTGTTGTCGATTTTGCCCCTGTATAGTTGCTTCTCTAGATCATCAAGAAAAAGACTCCTGCCAGCAACATGGAACCATAGCGCTCCTCTATGTCACCATTTGCAAACAAAATGAGGTGATTTGGGATCAAACCGGACGCAAGAGCGAAAATTTCTGGCTCTGAAACTATATGAGTAGCGCGCTCACCCAGTGCGTAGCGCGCTGCATGTGCATAGCGCCCTTGTTATTTTACATAGGCTGGGGAGGCTATATGTGTAGCGCGCCTCTTGTGCGTAGTGCGCCTTCTCTATGCGTAGCGCGCCTCCTCTGCCAGCTCCAGTTCCTTGGACTCCATATGATGTTGGCCCTCCCACCGGTTAAACTCATCTGAATCATGTGCAAGTAGAAAGTACAAATCATCGTCAGTGATATCTAAAACAAGACGCACGGGAGCACTATAATTGTGTAGAAGAGAGGGAATTGGTCTTTTAGGAATGTCAACAAAGACAAACTCTTCTTCCTCCTTTTCAATACGGAGGATTATTGTTGAAACGGAATGCCCTTCACTAGTAAAGGACTGCAGATATTCTCGATTATAGACTGATGAAAGAGGCAGATCCTTTCCATTGGAATCCAGCAACCCAACAGCCACGGGTATAAACGTTGGTTCTTTCACTAATTCACCTGGAGTAGGAGGAATTTCTTGCCTGAACTTAAGTGTATAAGTATTTCGCTCAGAGTTGTAGGATGATTGTACTTTTAGAACAGGGGTTCCCGCTTGTGAATACCATAACAAGAAATTTGAAAGATCGGCATTATTGGCATCACGCATAGCAGCAAAGAAATCTTCACAAGTTACTGCTTGCCCATCATGTCTTTGAAAATAAAGATCCATTCCCTTACGAAACCCTGATTGCCCTAACATGGTTTTGTACATCCTGACAACTTCCGCACCCTTCTCATACACCGTTACAGTATAGAAATTGTCCATTTTAATATATGAATGTGGACGCACAGGGTGAGCCATGGGACCAGCGTCCTGAGGAAATTGATAATTACGAAGCTCCACCACATCTGCAATTCGACCTCTACTCCAAATTTAAATTCGAACTCTTTTTGAATTATGTATTGAGAGCTACATAATTATCATGTTACCACACAGTTCTTCACTCACAATAAACATGAAAAGTAGTAATTCTGCAAACTTGTTTTCTAGCAATCCATGCAACATTGGTTCCAACAACTGTGAATTCGGGGCTCCAGTTGAGCAAGTTCTCCTTGTTTTCTAAAGAGTTTTCTTTTTTGTCTTTTGCAGGGATGGTGACTTGTCTTGGCTCGGCACTTTTTCACATTAATACAAACTCTGCCTTTCAAATTCCCTTTTTGATTTTCCGACTTGAACGATGGCTTTTCTTTGTCTGCCTTGCAGGGATAGGAGCTGATGAGTCCTGGCAAGGTGACCAGGGCCTGCATTTGACATTTTTCATGAGGGCAGACTTCAAAAAAAAAAAACTTATTACAAACAACTAATTTAACAATTTCTTCTCCAAAACAGGGTTTTGGAGAAGAATTATCCTTTTGATCATTGAAACTCCTGAAATACTAACTCACTGAAACTTCCTCTGGCTTGCACATGTTATTGAAGCACTTCTGAAGACAAAACCCTGGACTCAAGAATTAAAATGACTCTTTTGATAAAAATGGCATTTAATGACTGCCAGTGACGGGAAATGAACTTTGGAGAATTTTATTATGACCAGGGACTGACAGGACTGTGTCTAACAGACTTAACATAGATTGATGAGATGAAAAATTTGCTGAAAGAAACTCATAAACAAGCCTTTTTGACAGAAAAATACAGATCTGGGTAGATGCTAAGAATCCTAAATTAAATCTAAACTCAAACTGGAAGAAGAAATCTTAAGTTTTTCAAAAATTTTAACAGGGTCCGTAGGCTCCAGAGGCAACAGGTGGGGTCTCGCACTGGTTACTTAAGGAAAGTGCGAAGATGCCTGCACTGTGTGTGAAGACAAAGTGCGGTCCCCAGAAAACTTCAAGAAAAACAAAAAAGTTCTAAATTTTTTTGAAAGAAAAGTAAAACTAAGCTACCCAAGCCAGTATACATCAATAAAAAACCAGAAAAAACCATTTCCTCAAGTCAAAACAAAGGAAAACCAAAAATCAAATTCATTCCCCAGCGGAGTCGCCAATTTTTTGGCCGAATAAATCGATCTTGCGGACAAGATCAATCTCCCTAGTATCAGAAGATATTCTAGCAACAAACAGACAATTAAATCTATCTTTCTCTAGATATATCACAACTTATAAGTAAATGCTACAAAGGTGTTACGATGCTACCTCGATCCAACGCTTGTTCGTAGTAGTCGTCCTTCAGTCGCCCGAAAGATTTATCTTCGAAGATCTGCAATCACAAACAAACAAACATAAAATAGCACCTGCATAGCATATATTCATAAATCATATCTATTATGGTGATCAAGGAATCCATAAAATAAACAATCAAATGCCAGCTTATTGATAAAAAAAAACTTATTTGTATTAACTTTGAAATAGTAGAAGAACCTTAAAACCTTTTAAACCTTGATGTTGAACAGGTCCTCTCAGGGTCTGAACCAGGAATTTCCTCTACTTTGACAGGTCTTGCACTCTTCCAACCGAGATACGTGCAGGTATGTAATCTTTCCTCATAAAATCTCAGCTAAAGGAGTCTAAGTTCCAACAACACTTTACCTCAAATAACACTAAAGCTTCAACTCCCTTTGAGGCCGCCCAAGGCCTCTTTTTATAATGAAAAAGAGGAGGTTACAGTTCCAACTATGAAGGGATAAAGTCCTCCTTCAAAGGGATAAGCTCCTCACATCAAGGGGTTAGCTCCTTAAGGCAAGGGATACATGAACCTGAAAAGAGCAGTTTTTCCACCGCAAGATTCCTTCCAGAGGCTTCTAGAAATGACTGAAAGTGAGATTTTTGAGTTTACTTGCACCTTTTTAATCTTTTACAGGGGTCCGCACTCTTAACATAGAGAAGGTGCGGTCAGGTACGCAGGAGACATGACCATTAGGTGCGGGACCGCAGGTAAGACAAAGAGAAAGTGCGATATCAGAGTTTTACAGACTTTGAGAGCTTTTCTCTTATTTTTTAAGGCTTAACATGAAGAACTGATGTTTTAGACTTGCAAAGGAGGAAAGTATGAGTGATAATGAGCTCATACAGATAGAAGAATATCAAAGTGACAATTTTCAGTGCAATACCTCTTCCATAAAACTTTATCTTTTTTTTACCCTCACTTTCACTTTTCTCATCTATGTTTTGTTTCCTTCTTGCTTCTAAGTGTGTGGCTTGTACACAGAATTCATCTATGTTTGTGGGATTAAACATCAAAATAGTATGCCTAAGTTAATTGTGAAAACCCCCAACATACTTTAACCAATTTTCTTGAGAATATAAATTAATACCCAAAATAAGAGCTCTTCTCCTAAACTCATGAGTATAATCTTGTACACTTTTCCCTTTCAACTATCTAAAATTTTTCTAATCCATAATAGCCTTTTACATGTAAGCTAAGGGATAGAATTTCCTTTTAAGGCAGCAATAAAACTTGACCAAGGCATAGTGTTAGTATGAATCTTAATTGCAAGCATACAAAAAAGACTCACTTTAGCTGTGCATAACAAATATCCCTAACAGAAAAGATGATTGCCAATATCTTTAGATCTGAAATTAGTTGACCAAGATAAATGCTGCAAAGTCTAGATCTATGCATTAAAAGACATTAAGCAGTAAATAAAAGAAAGAGTTTCTCCATGCATCCAATAGACAAGACAAGATTGTTTTAATGAATTTTTGTATTTTTTGACATTTGGGAAGGGAACATAGAAATATGTTACTAGTCCCCCTCAATGGGATGGGTTCTTATAAGTCCTCAACACTTCAGATCTAAAATCTCTCTCTTGATGGTGTAGAAAACCCAGACAAAAATGGAACTCAAAGGGAGCTCACAAGAAAAATGGTAGCAAAATATGGCAATGATGGTGGATCGAAGTCAGACCAAAAGTATAGATCCAGAGTGATCTTTAGGCAATAGAAGGTACTGAGTGAATGGAAAAACCTTTCTATTTATAACAAAATATTGACTTAGTCTAGATATTGGTGCATAATTAAAATATTATTAACCAAATCAAGATCCAACTTTTATGGAATATTTTATTATATTTGTTGGAGGGAAAAAGAATTTGACTTTAGTCAAATCCCTTTATTTGTAAATAATAAATAAATAAATAAATGATTTATGTATTATTTTAAGGATGTGGTTCAGTAATAATTAAATAAATAATGGTTTATTTAATTATTTATAAATGATTTAGCCAAATTTAACAAGGAATATTATTTAAATAAGGTTTAAATAATTATTCCTAGAAAATAATAACATAAATAATGATTTATCTAATTAATTTTCCTGTTTTGGGTTAAATATGACCAGTAATATTAATTAAACTATTGTTTAACTAATTATTCCTTGAGGAAAATCAAACAAATGTGGATTTATTTAAGATTTCCTCATGGGGTTTCCTGTTTAGATCATAAACAACTTAATAAATGAGGTTTGCTAAGTTATTTTCATAGTGAAAGCAATTTTACTTAGGGTAAAATTGGTCTTACATGGCGTACTTTGGTCCATCTAATAGTAACAGTTTAGATGACCAAAAAATGGTGCAACAAATTTCCGCCCAGCGTGCAAGTGTTAGGAGCTAATCGTATGATCGAAGTACGTTGTAAGAACTCAATCATTAGACATCGAAGGGGAAGTCAAAGAGAGAGAACTATAAGACAGACCAAAGCGCTAGAGGACTAGACCCTGAGTAGGCGAGACTTATAGGTGCGACAAGTCTCTTTTATGAGTGAGTACTTGTGTTATAGGCAGTGCGGGAGGCATACCTATGCCTGCCGAGACAAAATACAAAGAATAATGCATCCAGTAATCAAGGGACTGAACTATATAGTACATGATGGCATAAACATGAGCCAGATAAAAACATGATAATGAATCCCACATACATATTGTGCCTGGGATAACAGCCAGCACTTATACAACAATATATGAGTACATGAGATATAAATACAACCCAAGTGCCCCTGTAAACAGGAAAGGGCTCTGAAAATTTGACTGATACATGCAAACAAAAAGGTGTTGCAAGCAACTAAGGCTGACATCGTCAAATCTATGTACCTGCATCAAAGGTTGTGATGAAGAGGTCATCCAGGCATGTGGGGGCCTACCTGAAGGGTCACCCCCTCATGAGGTTTGGAAACAGCTCACACGCACCCGAGAATCACTGGTATCATCTATTGCATCACTGAACCATCAAGTATACAGATCTCGATCATGTTGTAAGGAGCTGGAGCTGAGAGGAAATCAAGTCAAAGGGCAATAAGGAGTCCCTTTGCCTAATCCAAGGCACCGAACAAGAGTGGAAGCTGGAACCAAGGTACACCACCTTCTAGACCTGTCTTCTAGAATGAATGATCTGATGTCGACAGAAGGAGGTCTGCCATAAGTGAGGAAATAAGGCATCCTCAACTAAGGCATGAGAGAAAATAGTAGAGAGAATAACAGACTGATACTAGGGATGATGATGAAATGGGGGGTACTGAGTAGCAGACGGACGACTTCCCTTGTTATAGCATAAAGGGCATGGAAGACCTGGAAGCGACAATATTAAAGGGAATAGGGGACAGTAGGACTGAAGGCCATAATGTGCGACACGAGAGAGGGACCAAGAAATGAAGGAAGGAGGACTATAGTGGGATACAAAGGGACTCAGGATAGACTCCATGAATGCGATGATGACTCAACTCGGATGCACTAAACAAGGGCGACTCGATGATGCTGCCATGCACAAAAGGTACACTGGGGACCATAAAGACATGAGTACAAGATGGTTACTCACGACGAAAATTTACGGGATCATGCACAAGTATGGAGGCAAAGTGGTGCCCCAAGTACAAGTGTTGCAAGTGAAGAAATTCAATTTTGAGGACTCGTAAAGTGACGCTTCTTGGACAAAAAGTGTCCTAGTGAAGTATCAAATCACGAAAAAATAATATATACCCATTTGAGAGCTTTGTGGGAGCTTTCCAATGGTACACACGGTTTGTCAAATTGAGCTACGGTTTTTCCGCAACAGGAGAAAGAAAAATCAGGGGTTTCTCTTTTAAAAAGGCATTTTCCCTCTAAATTCACTTATTTGCATGTGTAGCTATGGTGAATGTAGAGAGGAGACAAGGCCCTAAATCTTGCGACGAGTGTAGTAGACAAACTGACTATTGGAATCGAGATCCATCAATTGCAGGTAAGAGGCCTAACCCTACTCTTTCATTTCAATGGATCGAAAGTTCAGTTTAGGTTCCTGGAGCTCAAGAAAAAAACTCTACTCCTCTTCACGGCCGAGTTGCACTTTTTGGAAAAATATCTGAGACCTAGGTAGCAGGTTTTGGGAAGAAAAGTGCAACATGTACCAGGATTTTGCCTAAAAAGTGCGACCTGTCAGAGAGAGGTTTTTCAATGTTGTTTTTTGGCTGAGAGCTAGGTTTTTGTGGTTAAATGCAGTATTTCCTTTCTGTACACTAACAAATATGATGGTTTTGTGCAGATATGGCAGAATTACGAATCAACTGGAGAGAGAGAGACCTAGAAGCATTACGGTCGGAGATCTGAGAGGATCATAGTGTCCGCAGTGCATTGGCCAGGTTTGTGGTTCTAAAGTTTGTGAAGAACCCTCTAATGAGAGCTGGAGAGCCCTTGTTGGCCCAGATTTTCAGTTATTGGGATTTGGACCATGAGGTATTTATAGTGTAGGGGTACCTGATCGAGTTGACGGTCCAGGATATATATTTTCTGACTGGTCTCCCACCACTTGGGATGGTAGGGAATACTCAGCCAGTGTTACTATGAGGGCAGAACATCATGGAGTTTGTAGAGTGCCATTTTCAACTAGGTCTCAATGTCAAGGGCACATGGATACCCATCAGGGATCTAGAGAGGTTAGAGACTCGTGTTGTGGCCACAACGGTGCTGTGGATCTTGGGCAACCAGGCACTCCACCACATCACTGTAGGGCAGATGATTCTTGTGGAGAGTGTGTTGAGTGGGACCTACTATGGGTGGGCCCAGATGATGCTGTCATCATTGAAATGGCAGTTCTTTCTATGCAAGCAGTAAGTGAACCATGACTGTGTGTATGGTACAGTATTGTGCTCGCTCTTCTTTGAGAAGATCCTGATGCTTCTACCTTGCATACAGCTCCAGGATGGGGGCCCAAGGGAGCCCAGGATGCACCAGTGGGGGCGGCTACTGTGCAGAGGAGAAGGTGGGGCGGTCTGACGGGTGTTCCAACTGAAGTTATTTTCTCATTGGGATCATATGCCACTATACATAGAAGACTATCCCTATAGTGTGATGAGTTATCGTGGGGACTCGGACTTGCCACTACCACCTGGTCGAGTATGGGGGCCCAATGGTAAGTGAGAATTTGCTAATATTTTATGTGCATTGTAAAGTTTTAGAATATTTTATATGCTACTAATTCTTTCACTTTTGGTATGCAGATATAGCACTGGTAAAACCAACCGGGTATATGGGACGACCTGCAGTCTCAAGAGTTGCAGGACCTAGTGGATTGAGAGCACCGCAAAATGAGGATGTAGTGGCCCTCTTGGAGGACATCCATCGTAGATGTGAGAGGCTTATAACCAGTGTTTTAGAGCATGGCTGGCAAGACTTGGATGACCAATAAATTAAGCCATGTATCGGTCTACTGTCGGAGTGGAAAGAGGTCATGTGGCGCATGGCAATGGTCGGACAGGGGATGCATGATCTACGAGCTACAGGAGCAGAGCCAATGGCTCGGGATCCTCCATATAGTGATTAGATGTAGGGGTAGGTGGTGCCCCCAGTTTTGAGTAATATGCTATGGGCATGTTATATGTATCAGAGTTAATGGAATCTAAAACATGTTATACGACACATATTATGGATATGCATCATTTTTTATGATTTTATGTTATTTTCTTGTGTTAAATGCATGTACTAAGTGCCAATCTAGAATATTTTTTGCGATGCTATCTACATAGTGATTTTGTGCTCTAGGTACATGACTGAATGTAATGATTTCAAATTCATGCATCAAAAGCTTCACTCATAAATATCTTTTAAAAAGCATAGGATTATGCACACAATATACACCATTCAATTGCTTCACAAGAAGTAAGGAATATAAATGAACATGAAGGTGGAGGATGCGATGGGAAAGGGAATCGACTAATACACCTCGCACTTCATCATATTCGGCCTGATTATTGGTAAAAGTACCAATGTATACACTGTTCGAGAGAACAAGAGAATGTAAGGGGGTAAAAATGGCCCAACCTACTGAGGCTAGATTCCGGGAGTAGCAACTTGCACCATCATCATAACCGATATAAGGTGTGGATGGGAGGTCCATCTGAAAGGTGCCACAGGACAAAAAATGGGAGGATGATGAATAATTCTAGCAACCTGAGCGCAAGGTAAAATCAAACAAACACTACGAGAGGGAGTGCTCTAGATAGGATGTCCACCACCCACACACCGACAGGAAGGTGGTGTGTGGGAGCTACCTTGGGGGTAGCTTATGCTCAGGTCGTGAAAGTCACCATAGACACAGAAGGTGCCATTCCGCTTATGGGCGGGAAAGATGAAGTCAGGGGTGGACTAGGCTTCCATGATGTTGTCATCATAATAGAAGATGGGGTGACTGGAGGAAGAGAGACCACATGACACGGCGAAGCTACCTAACTCATCATCATGAGAAGAAAGGTTCACATGCGCATCATCATGGGGGGTGATGGAAGAACAAGTAGATAAGGGATCCACTGATGTTGAGCCCAAGGTGATCGCTGAAGGGAGGTCGAGCAAAACAGAAGGGGAAGTCTTAAAGGGAGCTTCCACCAAGGGTCTCATGGATGATGATAGGTATAGGATGATGTTCGAAGGCTCTGTCATCTCAACATCAGGAGGGGGAATGTCATTGGGAGTGAGTAAGTCCTCAAGCTGGCCTGAAGCATACTGCACAAGGACGGGAAAGGAAAACTAGTTTTGTTCAATCTCGTACTCCCAAACTACCTCCAAAGAAGCGCAGTAATGCGTGAGGTGAGGAAAATGGTGGGAGTAATGGCCATGGAGATTAAAAAAAGCGTAGGGTTGATTGGTGTGAATAGTCTTAGGGGTCTTGGTTGCATTTTAGGAAGCAATAGAGGCTTCCGAGACTGTAGAATCAGGGAATGCAACATTAACCATGGGCTATATACAAGGAAACTCGGGACAATTATGGGTGGGATGACCGAAAACATCACACAAAGCACAAGGCTTTGGAGGCTGAGGAGGAGTAGGGTCAGTTGGGGCAACCTTGTCTTTTGATGCCTTCTTGCGAGATTTTCCTTTTTTACCTGAAGTTGTCGCAACAAGAGAAGGTTCCTGTTGAGGTGGCTGAGGCACAATAGCAGCGGGAGGGGTCATGGGGACCGGTTGAACTGGGGTCAAAGCAAGATAAGGTTTAGGTTGACCAAGCGAGGTAGCAGCTGGGGGATCGATATACCAGATGGGAATCCCTAGGTTCAGGTTAGGAAGGGATAAGGTAGCCATAACAGGTACCAAGAACACTCTAGGAAGGGGAGCTAGGAACAGTATCTGACCGAAGGGGTAATGGCCAAGTGAGATGGCTCCGAGATGGTTAAGGCCAGGGTGAACCGTGCCAGGAGGGTAGAGAGGCTCATGGATACTAGTTGCATGTGAAGGGCCAAGAGGAGGGGATCTAGAAGGCTAAGTTGAAGTGCTAGGAGCAGGTTGCGGAGAGCAGGGCTGCTGACTGGCTAAAGTGGGCCGCTTGAGGGAAGCCCGAGACGATTGCATCATGAAAAAATTAGATGAGCTGGGATTAGAGACAGGAGGAGGAAAACCATGGGATTAACCAAGAAAAGAGGATTATTTGTAGACTCTGGGTGAGACACTGGTCAAGGGGTCGACGGTTTTCTTATTGGCCACCGAAGAGATGATGGACTCAGGGGAGGTCTGAGACTTCGGTTCGTAATATGTCAACTAGTCAATGGTGACTATATTTCCATTATGGGGAAAGGACATCTTGTAGTGAACCATAGATGGTACAACATACATCGCATAGGTGTAGCTATGACCCAATAGAATGTTGTAATTTAAGGGGGCATCAATGACTTCTACATCAACGCAAATAGTCTTGCCCACAAGAGTAATAGGAAAATTGTGGAACATGCCAATGGGCTTGGAGGAGTGGTCATCCCACGCTCAGAGGGTGATAGTGGAAGGGTCCAACTCAAGTGATTTGAGTTGCTTCCAAATCGAAGCGGACATCACACAGGTGGATGCCCCCTCATCAATGATACAACAAGAAACATTGGCGTTCTGGATCTTAACAGGGATTTGTAAGGCAACGGAAGCAGGAAGGGGAGGATGTTCTGACCGGTCAATATTGAAGATGATAAAATGATCATCTGAATTATCTACAGCACCCATGGAAGATAATAGAGCTTTTCCTTGTGAAGGGCACGACTAGAGGAGTTCTAGTGTTGAGATGGCAACAGGAGATTGGGCTAAATCGTCTACTATAATATACGAATGGGAAACTTTTCCAAAAGTATCATTTCGGCGTAATGGTCCCTTATGGATCTTGGTATGAACCTCTGCCTTAGGCTGAGGGATCTGCAAAGGACCATTGGTTGTCGAAAGAGGCTTTGTATAACTTGAAGAAGGGGGCTCGGGGGTAGACGTAGCAGGAGGCATGTTGTACTAACGGGACCGAGTCTGAAGGTTGAGGTCAACAATAATGGGTTGTTCAGAGTTCATCATTAGAAGCTGGTAATCAAAGGTACCAGATGGAGGAGGTTGAGTGGTCGTCTGACCTTCAGGTGGTTGTGTAGCCACGAATCCTTGTTGAGGGAAAGGATTAGTAAACACAGCCGGCTAACTAGGTGCGACATTGGGAAAAACGGAAGGGGAGGCTTAATGTCCTCACGATATTTCTTGAGTCTCCCACATCTGTTGCATCTATGTTAAAAGAGGACAATCAGGGGTGTAATTTCCATATACACCATAACATGAACAAGGCTTATTTGTGTGAATAGCCCTGTCCTACTTGGGATGAGTGCCCTGTTGCTGGTTAGCAGTGTTAGGAGAATTACCTTGGGGATTAGGCTCAATATTACCGGGGGTATATTGATTTTGAGTGCCTTTCCTCTTATTTTTGGAAGTAGGAGCATTAGTTGCGCCCTTTTTTTCATAGACCTGCCCTTGAGGGGGTGGTGGCTACTGTTGCGGGGGTTGAGAAGGCAAGGGAGGAGGGGGTGCTAATTCTTCAGGAGCTGGAGCACCAGGCTGTGGATACGGATAATAAGGAGGTTGGGTAACATTGTGGTAAACAAGTTGGGAAAAAGGAGGAGGCATGTCGTATCCTGGATACATGCTACCAGGAGGGGGAAAAGTGTTGGAGGTGCTGGCCCCTCCCTGAGGGAAACCATAGCCCATGGGAGGCTGAGCATATGGATGAGAAAGAGCTCCAATGATATCATCGGTGACATAGGATGCCCCTAGTGCTTTGGCACCATTGGGTTTATGGAGATCAGGTAGGACGGTATAAACATAACAAACTGAGCGTAGATCAAGTCATATTTTAACGCAATCTAGAGAGCAGCTTCTTTGGTTTGAGGGAAATGTGATGCGACATCTTTTCCTATAGTAGGAAAAAGGGATCTAAGGAACAAGTCCATGTAGACACGCTCTTCAAAGGTAGGGGCTTGAAATAGGCTCTTTCTTCTCCGCCATACCTGGACATGATTGGAGAGGCGGGTCACAGACGATTGACGAAAAGTCAAAATTTTGGTACCAGTGTCATAACGAAGGGGAAGCTGGAAATAAGACAGAAAAGCCTAGGCAAGAGTCACAGAGGTGGTATGAGAGGAGGAGGCTTGATCAACATCCCACTTAGAAGCTTCTCCAGTTAGCATACATTGGAACAACCAAAGACGGACATAGTCATCGGTAATGGAGTTAGACGAACACCACATGTGGAAAGATCAAACATGGTTTGTAAGATCTTCTCCAGCAAGACCTTCAAACTTGGGGATGTCAAAAGGGAGCTTGGTTGGCATAGTAGGCCAACCAATGTCATGGCGTATAGGTTCATTGATCAACTGGTTAAAATTAGGAAGAATGAGGCCTACCATATAGGGGAGCAAGGGAGCAGCCGGGGTAGTTCCTATTGCAGTCCCACTAGTAGTATTCCCAACATTAGGGCCGGGGCTACCACCAGCATTAGGTTCTGAACTAGACATGGTGAAGGTGACAAGGGGAGAACTGTGGGAAAAACCAGAAGGGGAACCTAATGAACTAGAAGAGGAGTCGGAATGCGAACTCAGTGGAGGACTAACTCGAATCCTATGCGGAGGAGTAAGTATTCTTATCAGAAACTGAAGATGAAGACCAATAAGTCTCCGGGATAAACACCTTGGGGGCACAATGATGAAAGCACAAACACAACACAAAGGGAAGAGATACCAACAAGGGCAAGGAGGTGCAGGATCATCTGATTACAATGTCTAGACAAGGGCAGAGAGGTGCAGATCAATTGATTACAATGTTAAAGTCTTTGCCTGGAGGTGTTAACTAGGCTCTTCTTCGCTTAGGGTGTGTGTGTTAAGTGTGTTGATTTTAATTTTTAAACCCAGAAGTTTGTAGAAAAAAATAAAAAGTGTGTTGTATAACTGTAAATAAACATGCAGATAACAATATATGAAACTAAAATAATAGAAAATAAACAGATAATTATGCATTAATATAAACCCAAGGAGGCCGGCCTCTCAACAACTAGTCTATAGGTGGGCAGAAATCTAGTCAAAAACACGCCAAAATAGCCAATAGATCTAAAGTCAGGAGGGCCAATGATCTAAAGGTCAGATTTGCTGGAAATAGGTGTAGAAAAAAAAAAAAAATTAGAGGGAAAATTGTTGTAAATGAGGTGGTGAAAGGCTAAAAGTTGGAGGGAAGCGGAGGGGACCCTAGAGGAAGACCCAAAAAAAAATAAAAGGAGGTGTTTTGGATGGATAAATAACCAATCTGAAGTGGATCTGAAGGTAAGGGATCATATCTGAAAAATGGTTGAACACACTGAAATTTTAGATGACTTGCAGCAGCTAAAACTCTTCCACGAAAGGTGCAGGGTACTAAATCCCTAGGGGGCTAGGTTCCCAATTTTATGAGTAAAAAAAAACAAGTACAAGTCCAAAAGGGGCAGAAATGGAGGTCAGACAATCCTGAATAGAGGCCCAAACAAACCCAGAAAAATCTCAGAAAATTATTGCAAAAATTTTAGGTTGCAGTTTCTGACCTGGTTTCTATACAGGTCACAGGTTTTGGCCTATTTTCTACACCTTGGAGGTTTAGGTCGTAGGTTTTGGCCCAAAAAGTTTGACCTGCACTTCCATCACTCTCGGGAGCAGGTTTCAAAAAAGTTTTTTGTCTCAACTGCGGCTGATGCCTGTCACCTACGCAATAGGTCCGAAAACACACGGAAGTTAGAATTTTCGATGTTTTAGGGTTTTATGGGTTAAAAAAAACATCAAGAAAAGAAAAAAAGAAGTTGAATATAAATCCTAGGGTTTGAAGTAGCTGGATATGCAGGGATCTGAAAAACAATAGAGATCATAATCGTAAACCCTTGTGGAGTCACCAGTTGTTAGTATGAATCGTAATCGCAAGCGTACGAAAAAGGCTCACTTTAGTCGTGCATAAAAAACAACCCTAACAGCAAATATGGCTGCCAATATCTTTAGATCTACAATTATTTGACCAATATAAATGCTGCAAAATCTAGACCTATGCATTAAAAGACATTAAGCGGTAAATAAAAGCAAGAGTTTCTCCATGCATCCAATAGACAAGACAAGATTGTTTAAAAAAAAAATTGTATTTTTTGACACCTGGGAAGGGAACACAGAAAGATGTTACCAGTCCCCCTCAATGGGATGGGTTCTTATAAGTCCTCAGCACTTCAGATCTAAAATCTCTCTCTCTTGATGGTGTAGAAAATCTAGACAAAAATGGAACTCAAAGGGAGCTCACAAGAAAAATGGTAGCAAAATATGACAATGATGGTGGATCAAAGTCAAACCAAAAGTATAGATCCACGGTGATATTTAAGCAACAAAAGGTAGTGAGTGAATGGAAAAACTCTTCTATTTATAACAAAATATTGATTTATTCTAGATATTGGTGCATAATTAAAATATTATTAACCAAATCAAGATCCAACTTTTATGGAATATTTTATTATATTTGTTGGAGGGAAAAAGAATTTGACTTTAGTCAAATCCCTTTATTTGTAAATAATAAATAAATAAATGATTTATTTATTATTTTAAGGATGTGGTTGAGTAATAATAAAATAAATATTGATTTATTTATAAATGATTTAGTCAAATTTAACAAGGAATATTATTTAAATAAGGTTTAAATAATTATTCCTAGAAAATAATAAGGTAAAAAAATGATTTGTCTAATTAATTTTCCTGTTTTTGGTTAAATATGACAAGGAATATTAATTAAACTGTTGCTTAACTAATTATTCCTTGAGGAAAATTAAACAAATGTGTATTTATTTAATATTTCCTCACGGGGTTTCCTGTTTAGACCATAAACAACTTAATAAATGAGGTTTACTAGGTTATTTTCATAATGAAAGCAATTTTACTTAGGGTGAAATTGGTCTTACATGGTGTACTTTGGTCCATCTAATAGTAACAGGTTAGATGACCAAAAAATGGTGTAACACATAGAGTTCTTATTATCATAGTTTTTAATCTCTTCTTGAGTCCTTGCTTCCCACCATACAAGTGCAGATCCTTCCATCCTTAAGGAAGCCAACTGAATCTTTATGTCATCTTCATGAAGGTTCTGAATCTTACAATACACCTCCAATTGACATATCCAATTATCCAATATTTCTGCATTTACCTCGCCATTAAACATTGGAAGCTCAAATTTGACATCTAGTTTGAGTAAGGGTGTCTTTCCTTTTGTGGCTTTTGAGTGAGTGTGAGTTGTTTTTGTGGTGGAAGTGGAAGATGATTCTGATGGTGATGATGAGGATTATGAATATGGTGGAGATGGAGGTGGCTTTACTCCACTACCATTTGAGCTATTTTCTTCATCCTTCCTATCATCTGAAGTTCCTTCTCCATGTGGAGCCTTAGAACCTTCTCTTGTCATCCCAACAGTAAATGCATCAAACATAATTTTAATCATCCTCTTTATGTCATTGAAGTCTTTATTGACACCATCCTCTTCTGAATGTCCTTGAGTCTCTCCAACAACTGACATAATGGCTATGGATTCAAGCTCAGCTTCTGAAGCTTGTACCTCTTCAATCAACTCATCTTCTTGTACAATTTGTACCTCCTCAATCTCAGCTTCTTGAGACAAAACTTGAGGTGTTTCCAGTGCAGATATGAGTGGAAATTTGGGTGAATATGGTGCTCTTTTAGCTCTCCTTCTTCTGGTCCTAATCTCATGACTTGAAACCAAAAATTTTTCCTTCAACTCTCTACAACTTTAACCTTGTTAGCATCACAAATTTGCAACCATTAAACTTGCACAAAACTCAACCAACTATCAAGCAAATAACCTTGCCTTTCAACCAAGATTTTCAACCTTGCTTTGATACCAAATTGATCTAATTATGAATTTTGGTTTTGTTGTGTTAATTTTAAGCTTAGATTTAAAATTTACTTGTTGATCTTATGCTTGATGTACATGTGTTTCTTTGGTTGTTATGTGTGTCAAACAACTAATTTAACTGAGTTTCTATGAGTGAATTCAAGAGCATAAATTATGAATTTAAAATGTTGAACAACAACAACATAAAGAACAACAAACCATCACAATTGATGCATTAAAACAAAGTTTTGATGAAGGATTTCACCCCTCCTGGGCTACATCTCCTTGGTCCAACTTCAATGGCTTGGGCCACTGTATTAGCTCAATAGTGAAAATTTTTATTTATACATGGATCAAATGCTCCTAAAACATACTCCAATGAGTTCAAAATCTCGAAATATATCAAAAATAACTATTCGTTCACTCAATCTGGCCTTCAGTTGATCTAGGCATGGCCTTCCTTCCTGGTGGCCCTAGGCTTCAAAATTATTCAAAGTGACAACAACACTTGTAGAATTTCACCTATGTCTCTGCAAGTTATTCCAATGTGTTCAGAGCATGCCAATTTGCCAAGTATGACTCGTCTTGAGCCAAAATTTGTTGAAAATTTATCAAGATATGGCCAATTAAATTTTTCCCTAGATTCCTCCTCCAAATCTGGAGAAGACTCCAGATAGCTTCGCCAAACTGGCACGTCCACAGAAAAATAGGGCTCCTCCAAATATGGCTTTTTTTTTAATCTATGAGATTAATTAATTTAATCTATGGATTAGGGGGATAAGTGGCGCACTAAGCATAATTACTTTGGGCACATAAGAAATGGGACATATGGTGCAGTCTCATGGGAGGAGGGCTAGCCCGCGAGCTAGTCCACTCCCTTCCTCCATCAGAGTCCACATTACAGTTTAAATATGATTGGGCACGTGTAAGGTTACGACCCAATAGTTATAGCCTGTTGGCAAGGGCAGAGAGTGGTATGGGATAGGTCTTGGGGTCGAGCCTCAACCTCGCCCCTCTATACATATTTTGATAACTGTTTTAATATGCACCCATATAACCTTTGTAATGTTGACCATGCAGTCTTTATAATACAATGGTATAATTTAATATGCGCTTCAATATTAACCAAATTTTGGAAATGAACTTTGTAATAAACATAAATTGTGCCCACCATATATATCAAACCTGAACTATGGTATAATTTAATTTGACGATGGTGTTAAAAAAAAATTGACCACCATATCATAAAACTGAAATTTGACCATAGCACATAAAATGAAATTTGAACCTGACCTTGGATAGGGGCCCACCTTAGGGGACACGTGGTAGTCCCTAGTTTGGTTTTCCTCCCACATATAAAAAAAATTCAATTCAACCTTAGGATCAGATCCTTAAAAAAAATGTCACCTTCAAACCAAACTAGCGAATCTGGTTGTGACATTTGTCACAGTGCCACTAGGAAAAAACTAAATAATATTCTTTGCATGCTAATTGGGCTACCATGTCATCAACCTGTCACTATTCTGCAATTTTTTTATTTTATTTTCCTATTTTGAACGACGATTAGAAGGCTATAACTTCTCCATCCGAAGTTGTTTTTTGACAAAACGAGTTGTGTTGGATTCCTGGCGACGAGCCGACTGTTTTCGTTTAGTTTCCAAACAATTCTGAGCACTTTCATTTTTTAGCTAAATATTGAGCCTCTTATCATTCCTCCCCAATAGAAGATTTTTTGACCCCAAAAGCTCTCTGATTAATGATCATGTGGATGAGGGTATTGTTCCCTCACCCTTCCAGTCTCTATCCACTGAAATTTTCCCAATTTCATCAATTGGAGCTTTTCACAAAAACTTAAATTTTTCCTTGATTATTGTGACCTTCTCTTGTTGTTATTGCATCATCATGCTGCAATTTTTCTGATTTTACAGAGCAGCAAGCTATTCTTACAGAAACCATCGTTTTCCTACATTGGTCATCAATCAAAGGAAACTTAAAAACTGTCTCACCTTGCACACTGTCACCATGGCGATTCTTAGTTCCTTTTGCTTTGTACTTGCATTGACTCTTGACCAAGTATCTTCTCCATTTCCATGTACCTTTTGGAAACCAAAAATAAACATTTGTGGAACCCATGCCTTCTTTTCCAAGTTGCTTTGTCACTTTCTCTTTGACCTTTGCACTATCTTGCACCGTCATCTTGTTTCCAACACTGTTCAACACTAATGTTGACTGCTGCAAATGTTTTACATCTTGTTCACTTCTATTCAAAGGCAACCTGTTAGAATCCTCAAACATATCATTACAATCATAACCATATTTTTGAAAAGTTTGATTCAAAACATCTCTTTGTTTTATCATCAAAAATGTTAAATTCTGACTTGCATTCACCATCCTCTTCATTTCTCCTTCATGTATAATAAACAAACTTGTCTTCTTCTTATGCGCTCTAAATATGTACTCAATACCATCTTTAAACAAGTGATACTTATTCTCATGGCAGTGAAATACTACTTTCCTAACATAGAGATAAGTACTTCCCAATACAGTACTAGATATCTCAAGCGGCACCACATCAAGTTCAACTTCATCAAGAAGGTTTGAATTGATGGCGAATCTTACTAAGCACTTCCTTGTAAACTACAAGTTTGCATTCTTCCATATCCAACCCAAAGGATATGGTCTTGGATGTATACTAGTTTCAAGGCCTGGCTGCTTAACCAAGTCTTCGGAAATCAAGTTATCTTGTGACCCACTATCAAAAATTGTATCAATATTGGTATGTTTAGAGAAAACTCTAATATGGAAAAGTTATATTCGTGTATCTTCATCATGAGTGACATTTGAAAATTTTGAAGAACTAGTGAGCTTGTCGCAATATGTTACCTTTCAACCCCATGGTTGTAATCTTTGTCTCATCTCCTAAATATGACCCTAAGTCATGTTCAACTATAGGAACAATTTTCCCCTTTTCTTTGGCTTCAACTCTGAATGAAGTTGCCAGAAGTGGTCTTCATCATGGCCAGTCTTTGAATAGTTTTTTCATGTGATTTTTTCTTTCTCACTTTTTACAGAGCTATTTCTTTTTCCTCTTCGATAAAGTTCCCCTTTCCTTTACCCTCATTTTCACTTTTCTCATCTATGTTTTGTTTTCCTCTTGCTTATAAGTGTGTGGCTTGTACATAGACTTCATATATGTTTTTGGGATTAAACATGAGAATAGTGTGCCTAAGGTAATTTTGCAAATGAGAATATAAATTAATACCCAAAATACGAGCTCTTCTCCTAAACTCATGAGTATAATCTTGCACACTTTTCCCTTTCAACTATCTAAAATTTTTCTAATCCATAATAGCATTTTGCATGTAAGCTAAGGGATATAATTTCCTTTTAATGGAGACAATAAAACTTGACCAAGACATAGATACCTTATTGTAGTTTTTAATCTCTTCTTGAGTCCTTGCTTCCCACCATACAAGTGCATATCCTAACATCCTCAAAGAAGCCAACTGAATATTTATGTCATCTTCATGAAGGTTCTAAATCCTATAGTACACCTCCAATTGATGTATCCAATTGTCCAATATTTATGCATTTACCTCGCCATTATACATTGGAAGCTCAAATTTGACATCTAGTTTGAGTAAGGGTGTCTTTCCTTTTGTATCTTTTGAGTGACTGTGAGTGGGTTTTGTGGTGGAAGTGGAAGATGATGTTGATGGTGATGATGAGGATGATGAATATGGTGGATATGGAGGTAGCAATCCACTACCCTTTTAACTCTTCTCTTCATCCTCCTTATCATTTGAAGTTCCTTCTCCATGTGGAGCCTTAGAACCTTCTCCTTCCATCCCAACAGTAAATGCATCAAACATAATTTTAACCATCCTCTTTATTTCATTGAAGTCTCTATTGACATCATCCTCTTCTGAATTTCCTTGAGTCTCTCCAATAGCTAACATAATGGCTATGGATTCAAGCTCAGTTTCTGATGCTTGTACCTCTTCAATCAACTCAATTTCTTGTACAATTTGCACCTCCTCAACCTGAACTTCTTGAAACATAACTTGAGGTGTTTCAAGTGAAACTATGAGTGGAACTTTGGGTGAAAATGGTGCTCTTGTAGCTCTTCTTATTTTTTTCCTAATCAAAAGACTTACAACCAACAATTTCCCTTCACCTCTCTAAAACTTTAACCTTTTCAGCATCACAAATTTGCAACCATTAAGCTTGCACAAAACTGAAGCAACTATCAAGCAAATAACCTTGCCTTTCAACCAAGATTTCAAACCTTGCTCTGATACCAACTTGATCTGATTATGAATTTTAGTTTTTTTGTGCTAATTTCAACCACAGATTTAAAATTTACTTGTTGATCTTATGCTTGATGTACATATCTTTCTGTGGTTGTTATGTGTGTAATTTAACTGAGTTTCTATGAGTGAATTCAAGAGCATAAAGTATGAATTAAAATTTTTTAACAGCAGCAACATAAAAAACAACAAACCATCACAATTGATTCATTAAAATAGAGTTTTGATGAAGGAGTTCACCCCTCCTAGGCTACATCTCCTTGGTCCAGCTTCCATGGCTTGGGCCTCTGTATTATATCAATAGTGAAAAAATTTCTCTTTACATGCATAAAATGCTCCTGAAACATACTCCAATGAGTTCATAATGTTTAATTCTATCATAAATGACTATTTGTTCACTCAATTTGGCCTTCAACTGATCTAGGCATGGCCTTCCTTCCTGGCAGCCCTAGGCTTCAAAATTATTCAAAGTGACAAAAACACCTATACAATTGCTCCTATTCCTCTGTAACCTATTCCAATGTGTTCATATCATGTTAATCTACCAAGAATGACTCTTCTTGAGCCAAACTTGGTTGAAAACTGCTCAAGATATGGCCAATTAAATTTTTCTCTAGATTCCTCCTCCAAATCTGGAGAAGACTCCAGATAGCTCTGCAAAACTGGCAAGTTCACCGAAAATGGGGGTGCCTCCAAATATGTCGTCATTTTAAAATATGAGATTAATTAATTTAATCTGTGGATTAGGGGGATAAGTGGTGTGTTGAGCGCAATTATTTTTGGCGCTTAAGACATGGGACATATGGTGTGGTCCCATGGGAGGAGGGCTAGCCCACGGGCTAGTCCCGTTCTGCCATCGGAGTCCAGATTATAGTTTAAATATGATTTGGGCATGTATAAGGTTAAGACCCAATAGTGATAGCCCGTTGGAAAGGGCGAAGAGTGGTATGGTGGAGGTCGTGGGGTTGAGCCTTGACCTCGCCCCTCTATACATATTTTGCCAACCGTTGTAATATGTGCCCATATAACCTTTGTAATGTTGACCATGCAGACTTTATAATACCATGGTATAATTTAATATGTGCTCCAATATTAACTAAACTTTGGAAAACAAACTTTGTAATAAACATAAATTGTGCCCACCATATATATCAAACCTGAACTATGGTATAATTTAATTCGACCACCATATCATAAAATTGAAATTTGACCATAACACATAAAATTAAACTTGAACCTGACCTTGGAGAGGGGCCCACTTGAGGGGAAACGTGGTAGTCCCTGGTTGGCTTGTCCTCCCACATATAAAAAAAATCGAATTCAACCTTAGGATCAGATCCTTAAAAAAATGTCACCTTCAAACTAAACTAGTGAATCTGGTTGTGACACTTTTCATAGTGCCACTGGGAAAAAATTGAAGAATATTCCCTGCATGTTGACTGGGGTATCATGTCATCAACCTGTCACTATTCTACAATTTGTTTTAAAAAATTGCATGTTCTAAACGGCGATCAACAGGCTATAACTTCTTCATCCAAAGTCGGTTTTCTACGAAATGAGTTGCATTGGATTCCTGGATACGGGTTGGTCACTGTCATTTAGTTTCCAATAAATTATGACCGCTTTCATTTTTTAGTTAAATAATGAGCCTCTGGTCAGCATACTCTTGCGCAGCTTGCTAAATTTCCTCTTAAGCCTCAATTGTGTTTTGGAAGGTGTCTAAGTTTCTTATTTGTCATGTTTCTTTTTGGTATTCCTTCATTTTTAGTATCTCCTCGGACTCTTGAGCCTCACTATTGGGTGAGTAAAAATTGGGTTTGGTGGTGGAAGGGCAGTCTAAAGAAATTGTTTTGACTAGTAATTGTCTCGGGTTTGTTTCTTGTGGGCTCACGCTCTGGTGTCAAGTTTGCCTGTTAGCGGATTTTTCCCCTTGTTTTCTCCCTAGTAGTGGAGTAGTTAAGGTCTTAGTCTGGTCATATGTGGGTTGTCCTATAACTCCCTGGTTTCATGATAGGTGGTAGTCTACCCAGTGGATTAGACGATTGGTGGATAAGTCAAGGTTGGCTTTAGCCCTACTACAATTCGTGACCGGTTGGGTGGTTCAGTAGTTCATTGTTGTGGTATTTCCCTAGGCCCTCAACATGAGATCTTTGTCGCATCACTCCAGCTCCCAGTCCAAACGAAGTGAAGTTTCGTCGAGTTAGGTAGGAAGTAGCACGAAGCTAACGGTGGAGCTAGAAGGTTGTAGTGTAGAGTACTCCATGCGAGGTGTCCGAGTTGTTGGGGGTATGGTCTATGCAATGCCAAGAGCTTATGGTGGCATAGGTGGTGCAAGATCAGGGTGCGGTTATCATTCAATTGGTGGAGGTGTTGGGGTTCCTATGTTTTGGCAGATTTGGCGATACCAAAAGATAAGACAACATCAAACCACTTTGGGATACTAGGATCTAGCCCTCCTGGATCTAGAGAGGGATCTCTCCATAAAAAAAAAGAATGATATATATCTTTGAAGCTCAAAATGAGGTGTTAGGATAGTTATGTAGCACAAGGGTTTTAAAATGATTTGGTTGTTGGGTTGAGTCATAGATCATCAACTGAGAAGGTAATGGGAGGAACGGAACAAAGCAGCAGGATGTTTCAGCAAAAGAGGATAGGTCAAGAAAGTGCCATCCATTGGGCTATGGAGTCATGAAAGGGGATTACTTGCAAACAACTAGACAAGGCTTTTCACAGGGAAATTCATCTATACTAAGGGATATTTTAGATAGATGGTGGAATGGGACATTAAGGAAAGAAGGTGAAAGAAAGAAAGAAACCCAATTTTTGTCTATAGATCAGGTCAGATGTCATTTAAATCTAGACCTGCTTTGACATACTAAAAGGCAACTTTCAATGAGGACACAAAGGGCAACTTGAATATCAGACCAAAGGTCATTTAACTCCAGGCCTGCTTTAGCATGCTCCAAGGGAAAACAGAGATAAGATTTAACAAAGAGCTAGAGTCTATAGATCGGATAAGGACTTTTAACCTTCCCTGCTTTGACACCAACTAGAACATCCAAGCAACAAACCCTGAATTCACACATCAGCTAGCACTGAATAACAACTACTACACTAGTTAAATTGCATGAATTTTCTCTTAGATTCACTATTAGAAGAAAACATCAAAGACAAGAAGAGAAGTGGGCATTAGGGTACCAAACAGGGGCATATCCTAAGCCTGATTTACTGATTCTTATCGAAGCATAGATAGACAACATGAATAATGTAAATGGACAATGAAATAAGAGAAACATCACCCGTAATATAGACCAAGATCCTGTGAAATTGCTTGTTCAATTGATGCAAAACCAGTCACATACACTGAGCTCAATGGCTGATACAATCCAAACTTCTCTTCCTAGCCTACTAAATTACAAGCTACTCAGCTACTTCCTCCCAAGAACTGTTCCAACAGTCGAACTAATCCCTACAACTAACAACAACATCCCTTTCAATGAATATTATAGGGGTTCTTATAGGAACATGAGTGATAGCGGGAGTAGCTGTTTCATTTAATTTGATTCATTAAGACAGAATGGCAGAAGCGTTCATGCCCATACTTCTTAATAACCTTGCGCTGTACTCTGTAGTCTAGTTCAGAGATCTCTGTGAGGTCGATATTGACCTCAGATGTGTTCTCGAATTTCTTCTAGCTGTTTGGAACTCTGCGCTGCCTTCTGGAATTAGTGACCTGGATCGAAGGGTCTGCAGGCCTCTCCATACCTCCATAACTACTGTCTAACAATCTTAAAGAAGATTTTGTCAGTCAAATAATATTGAAGGGCTTGAGGAGGCATGGAGACTTTTGAAGGCAGGTGTCCTTTTGGAGAAACAATGCTCTGCTAATATGAATGCACTGATGTAACTCATTAGTGTGCTTAGTCTTCCAACTGTGCCTTCATCCTTTGAACGCGGGGTTAAGTGTTAATTATTCAATAACAGGCTTAAACCCCTTTATTCCTCTTCTGCTGATTCAGTTTGCTACTGTTGTAATGGCCTCTCTGTGTTTCTAAATCACAGTGACCGCGATCAGAGTGAATTTTCCACTCTATAAAACCCTGCACAATAAAATAAATAATTATAAAATCCAGGGGGTGGTAGAAGAAATGTTGTGGAGGCCTTCGAAATGGTGGAAGAATAGTGGAGAACTGATAAAAAATAGGTAGAATGGGAAGGAAATGATATGCTGGAGGTCTGGTGTAGAGAAGGTCGCAGACCGTTGGATTAGACGGATAGCTAATGATCAACAGTCAGGATCACTAGAGCAGAAGGTTAGACGGAGGAAAAATGATTTAAGTGTAAAACACCAAAGTCTAATTTTCGAGTGAATTAAAAAGAGAAATGGAGGAAAAGGAATGAAAGCGGGGTAATTTTATGGTGGGACTCGGTGGGCGGAGGGCGATTAACTTTGGACCGTCGTACCTCGGGAGGAGATCAATGGTGGAGGTCAAATGATGAAGTTAATAGGAGCTGCGATGAAGCAATATGGATGAAATGCGCGATGCGATGTGGGCCATCGATCTTGGATCAACGGACGGTCACGATTGAATCGGAAAATCGCAATTGGGAGAGACAGAGGGTGACACTTTAAGAATTTTCGATTAGCGATGGTGCGATTAAGCGCCAGCCATCGGAACTAGAATGAGATCGATGGCGGAGATTAAATCGACGGGGAGAAAGACGGGTGCAATGGGAGGGGAGGCGATGAGATCTGGGTCGTTGGATCCCGAGAGATCAATGGTGGAGATTGGATCGGGAATCGACAATCGGCGGGGGTCAATTGCGACGAGATTGGGCCTGCAATGGTGCAATTATGCGCTAGCCGTCAGATCTGGCGGGGAGATTGACAGTTCAAATATGATCGGAGGGGTGAATGGGGAGTAGCGACGGGCACATTGTAGAATTAGTGCGGACCGTCGGATCGGTGTAGATCGACGGCGGAGATCATTCTCGAGACCAATAGAACCATTACACTATCGCATCGGAGATTTTGTTTACAAAGGAAAAAAACGTTCCACTCTAATCCTCCGATGCAATAAGTGCCTTACGGGCTAGCGCTTGGTCTTAGTGCCGGGGTCATGTGGGGAAGTGGTTAAGGGGGCTAGCCGAAAGGGGCTAAAGCCTTTTATGTAAAATATGGTTTTTTGGCCTATTTTCAATGCATTTTAAGGCCAAAAAGGGGTAACGGTAGAGAGGAAAAGGGGTTATTACGCCAAACAAGGGGCGTTTTCAAGGTTTAGATGGGAAAGGAGATGATTTAGAGGGTTAATGAGGGATTAGAGAGGATTAAAAGGAAAGAAAACAGAGGTTAAGTGGGGATACAATAGGGGAAAAGAGGCCTTTTGGGAATTCTTCTTCACAACTAGAGAGGTTTTTCTCATGGAAACGACAGTGAGGATTCTTCAAAGGGAAAAAGGCACAAGGAGGCTTCAAGGATGATGTGTTTTCAGAGGAAATGCATTCCTTGAAGGCTCAAAAAACATTTTAGCCCCCTATTTGCTTGTCAAAATATTCATAGGGGGCTAATAGTGGCTCCACATGGGGATGGCTTCTTCTTGAAGGAGTCAAGAATTCAGAGATTGATATTTGGTGTAGGCCAGATGCCTGGTACTTGACACATCCCTTTCTTTCTTGGATCAGCTGCCACAAATCATGAATACATTATATTAGCAGTAAAAATTCTCCCAAACAACTACCTACCCATACTATAGTCCTAACACTTTTTCTTCTGGGTGCATTTGGACTTGCAGACCCTTTACATCATCAATTTTTTACAAACAGGAAAATAAACCTATTCTATTGCTACCCTTATTACTCCATGAGACCAGATTAAACTATTGGTCTCATAGTTTCTCTACCTAAACTATATCTGCTAGGGTTAAACTGTCTAGCATATTTCTTCTCTACATTCTAAGACAGAAATTGAAAAATAGTCAAGCCAGGATTAGAATGTCTGGCTTGCTAGACTTTGCAGAAATTAAAAACAACTGAATAAATGCTCAAGGTTGAGCTTTATTAAAATTTCCTACCTACTCTACTCTACTTGGAAATCTCTGACACTTTTAGGTGATACAATAATGCCAGTGCAGCCAGTCAAGAAGTAACAAAAAAGGATAGAAGAAATGACTGCTCATCAGAGACAACCACAGGGTGCTCTGCATGTAGTTCTTCAAAATTGAGGTCACCATCAGTGATGACCACTCCTGATGAATTCGGCCCCTACGAAGGATCAATGCTGGAGAATTCGAGCTAATCAGGGCCTCCATGTACTCTGCCATAGGATCAATGAACATATGATGTACGCTTTCTTCTTTTAGGCCTTCCATGATTGGTAAGTTGTCTGCGTCCTAGGCAGCTTTGATCACTGCGTCTTCCACTGCATCTTCAGTGTGGCTCTTGAAAGCCCGATCATCTTCTTCTTGCATTTCAACAAGCAGTGGAATCTCTTCTTTGTTAGGGAGAGGGAGACCTTCCAAAAAGGCTCTCGGGTCCTTGAATTGGTATGATTGTTCTTGTGAATTTAATATTTCAATCTCAACTTCATACCTTTCAACTAGCACTTCTAGAAAAACTTTCTTCAGCTCGGGTCGATTGTTGAATCTTGAGCTGGAAAGGAAAACCTCTGGAAGGTCCTTTCTAATGAGTTTAGCTAGTATATCTGATATTCCACAATGAAACTCTTCAAGAGGACTTAGCTCAGAGTCTTCCATTGGTGAGGATGATGTTGTAATGCGACTGGTCTCCTAGTGGAGTCTTGTGAAAACCAATGTAATTAGTGACATACTGATCACCAGTGGAGTCTTTTAATCATTTAGGAACTGTGGAGTCGCCAGGTGGAGGATTTAAGATTTTATTGTCCACCATAGTGATTTACTACCAAATCAAGTTGATTGGTCTTTTAATCCCCAATGGAGTCACCATTATGTTGGTGACGACAATGGGACATAGACCAATGTTAGCAATTATGGACTCTCAGATTTCTCCCCAGTGGAGTCGCCATTATGTTGGGGTTCCTATGTTTTGGCAGATTTGGCAATACCAAAAGATAAGACAACATCAAACCACTTTGGGATCCTAGGATCTAGCCCTCTTGGATCCAGAGAGGGATCTCTCCATAAAAACAAAGAATGATATATATCTTTGAAGCTCAAAATGAGGTGTTAGGCTAGTTATGTAGCACAAGGGTTTTAAAATGATTTGGTTGTTGGGTTGAGTCGGAGATCATCAACTGAGAAGGTAATGGGAGGAAAGGAACAAAGAAGCAGGATGTTTCAGCAAAAGAGGATAGGTCAAGAAAGTGCCATCCATTGGGGTATGGAGTCATGAAAGGGGATTACTTGTAAACAAATAGCCAAGGCTTTCATAGGGCAAGTCATCTATACTAAGGGATCTTTTAGATAGATGGTGGAATGGGACATTAAGGAAAGAAGGTGAAAGAAATAAAGAAACCCAATTTCTATCTATAGATCAGGTCAGATGTCATTTAAATTCAGACCTGCTTTGACATACTCAAAGGCAGCTTTCAATGAGGACACAAAGGGCAGCTTGAGGATTAGACCAGAGGTCATTCAACTCCAGGCCTGGTTTAGCATGCTCCAAGGGAAAACAGAGATAATATTTAACACAGAGCTAGAGTCTATAGATCAGATAAGGACTTTTAACCTTCCCTGGTTTAACACCAACTAGAACATCCAAGCAACAAACCCCGAATTCACACATCAACTGGCACTGAATAATAGCTACTACATTGGTTAAATCGCATGAATTTTCTCTTAGATTCACTATTATAAGAAAAAATCAAAGACAAGAAGAGAAGTGAGCATTAGGGTACCAGACAGGGGCATATCCTAAGCCTGATTTACTAATTCTTATTGAAGCATAGATGGAAAGCATGAATAATGTAAATGGACAATGCAATAAGAGAAACATCACCTGTAATATAGACCAGGATCCTGTGAAATTGCTTGTTGAATTGATACAAAACCAGTCACATAAATTGAGCTCAATGGCTGATACAATCAAAAATTCTCCTCCTAGCCTACTAAATTACAAACTACTTAGCTACTTCCTCCCAACAACTGTTCCAACAGTCAAATTAATCCCTACAACTAACAACAACCACCCTTTCAATGAATATTACAGGGGTTCTTATAGGAACATGAGTGATAGCGGGGGTAGATGTTTCATTTAATTTGATTCATTAAGACAGAACGGCGGAAGTGTTCACTCCCATACTACTTAATAACCTTGCGTTGTACTCTCTAGTCTAGTTCAGAGATCTATGTCAGGTCGATATTGACCTCAGATGTGATCTTGAAGTTCTTCTGGTTGTTTGGAACTCTGCGCTGCCTTCTGGAATTAGTGACTTGGATCGAAGGTTCTGCAGGCCTCTCCATACCTCCATAACTGCTGTTTGACAGTCTTAAAGAAGCTTCTTTCAGTGAAATAATATTGAAGGGCTCGAGGAGGCATGGAGACTTCTGAAGGAAGGTGTCCTTCTGGAATGCACTGATGTAACTCGTTAGTGTGCTTAGTCTTCCAACTGCGCCTTCTTCCTTTGAATGTGGAGTTAAGCGTTAATTATTCAATAACAGGCTTAAACCCCTTTAGTCCTCTTCCGTTGATTCACTTTGCCACTATTGTAATTTCCTCTCTGTGTTTCTGAATCATAGTGACCGCGATCAGAGTGAATTTTCCACTCTATAAAATGCTACACAATAAAATAACTAATTATAAAATCCAAGGGGTGGAGGAATAAATGCTATGAAGGCCTTCAGAATGGTGGCAGAATAGTGGAGAACTAATAAAAAACATGCAGAATGGGAAGGAAATGATATGCTAGAGGTCTGGTGTAGAGAAGGTCGCAGACCGTTGGATTAGACGGATAGCTAATTATCGACGGTCAGGATCACCGCAGAAGGTTAGATGGAGGAAAAATGATTAAGTGTAAGACACCAAAGTCTAATGTTCGGGTGAGTTACAAAGAGAAATGGAGAAAAAGGAATGAAAGCGGGGCGATTTGATGGTGGGACCCGGCGGGCGGAGGGCGATTAACTTTGGACCGTTGTATCTCGGGAGGAGATCAACTGTGGAGGTCAAATGATGAAGTTAATAGGAGATGCGATGAAGAAATATGGATGAAATGCGCGATGCGATGTCAGACATCGATCTTGGATCAACGGATAGTCACGATCGAATCGGAAAATCACAATCGGGAGAGACAGAGGGTGACACTTTAAGAATTTCCGATTAGCAATGGTGCGATTGAGCGCCAGCCATCGGATTTGGAATGAGATCGACGACGAAGATTAAATCGACGGGGAGAAAGACGGGTGCAATGGGAGGGGAGGCGATGAGATCTAGGCCGTCGGATCCTGAGAGATCAACGACAGAGATCGGATCGGGAATCAACAATCGGCGGGGGTCAATTGCGACAGGATTGGGCCAGCGATGGTGCGATTACGCACCAACCGTCAGATCTGGCGGGGAGATTGAAGGTTCAAATATGATTAGAGGGATGAATGGGGAAGAGCGACGGGCGCATTGTAGAATTAGCACAGACTGTAGGATCGATGTAGATCGATGGCAAAGATCATTCTTGAGACCAACAGAACCATTACACTATCGCATCGGAGATTTTGTTTACAAAGGAAAAAAGAGTTCCGCTCTAATCCTTCGATGCGATAAGCACCTTACGGGCTAGCGCTTGGTCTTAGTGCTGGGGTCATGTGGGGAAGTGGTTAAGGGGTCTGGACGAAAGGGGCTAAAGCCTTTTATGTAAAATATGGTTTTTTGGCTTATTTTCAATGCATTTTAAGGCCAAAAAGGGGTAACAGTAGATAGGAAAAGGGGTTATTATGCCAAAAAAGGGGTTTTTGCAAGGTTTAAAGGGGAATGGAGATGATTTAGAGGGTTAATGAGGGATTAGAGAGGAGTAAAAGGAAAGAAAATAGAGGTTAAGTGGGGATACAATAGGGGAAAAGAGGCCTTTTGGGCATTCTTCTTCACAAACAGAGAGGTTTTTCTCATGGAAACAGTAGTGAGGATTCTTCAAAGGGAAAAAGGCACAAGGAGGCTTCAAGGATGATGTGTTTTCAAAGGAAATGCATTCCTTGAAGGCTCAAAAAACATTTTAGCCCCCTGTTTTCTTGTCAAAAAATTCATAGGGGGCTAACAGGAGGCATGAGAGGCATAGTGGTACATGAGGTTAGATCAAGGGTGCGAGGTCAGGCTTGTTAGTCGGAGCATGTAGGAGCTACTGGCAGGAAGAATAGCTCTAACATTTTCACGATATTCTTCAGTCCCTTCTTGATCACATGGAATTTTATGATCGACCCATAAAGGAATAACACGAGGTTGCCATGGTTGCACTAAATCAACTACATTACTTTCAATGCCATGTTCGAGAAAGGATTGTGGTGGTGTGGTGAGGTCAGAATATGTTATCTCAAAAGGTGGAGAAGCTAGAAATGTGGTTGGCTCACTTTGAGCAGCATGTACAATGTACCTATCGTCCCCCTCCCCCTCCAAGGACTGAACCATAAAATCTAACTTCCATCACTTCCAACGATTGAGCATGGTTACAGGAGTTATTCTGGTTCTGATGGTCTTTTGGTGATTTTGGCATGTTAACATTTTGACTTTTCTTTCAATTTTCTTTCTATTTCTATGTCATATGGTGCTAGCATTAGTGAACAAACCCAGTGGGGGTGAGACTACTTGCAATTTTCTATCTATGTACTTTTATTTTGATAAATGAATAGAACTTTGATTTACAAAAAAATATATAAATGTATTATGATTAAATTGAAATTATATATAAAAAAATTGATATATTTAATAATAAAATAAAAATTTGTCCAAAAAATGTGTTATTGACATTTATAATGAGATATTTCAACAAATATTGAGTTGATACCAAATTTTGTGGTTTATTTTGGATGATGTAGACTAAGATTCGATGATTTTTTATATTAATTTGTTTTTAATAATTCTTTTTTAAAGCGAAATCAATTTTTAAAATAATTTTTTTATTGTTTTCTATCTATTTTAGCTTATAATCATTTAAATTTGATGAGATCATTTTTTTGTAGAAGATTTTCGGAAGAAATTGTATATAGGATTTTAATTGTTTGACGTTTAGAGTGGACACTTCAAAGACACTCCACCCATCATCAAGAACTATGTGGACACTCCAAAGATGCTCCACCCATCATCAAGAACTATAACGAAGAATGATGAAAAACAAATGCTAATAAGTATTAAAAATAGATGAATATCAATTAGCACTTAAGATAAATAATAAATTAATCAAAATAACCACAATTTTTTTAATTTGTAATTTTATTATTATTTAATTGTATGTTATATATTAATTATTTTATGGTAGAAAAATATGCACATTAATAAAATTTATTTTGATAGATCCAAATTTAACTTGGATTTCAGTTGATTTAATTTTTTAAGATATAATAACATGCATATATGACTAAATTATTTACTTATTTAATTTAATTTTGTGTTAGTTAAGATGGAGCCAAATTATACCTTTTCTAGTTTTTTAATGCAACATTATGCGGTGACAACTTCTTTCTCATATTGAACTGTAAAGCATTTAAGCATTCTAGATATAATAAAATAATTTATAAATATTAGCTTCTAACAATATACTTATAAATTTTAGCTGGGGTGATAGGGATACAATCAATAAGTTACCAAAGATGCTTGTCACACTATAATTGTGGATGTGGATAGTTAATATGAATAATATGGGATTATTGTAGTTTCATTTTAAAGGTTTTAAAGGTTTAGAGATATGTTTATCATCCCAAATGAAGGTTCACCCTAGAGATATGATTATCATCCAAAATGAGAGTACACTTTGGCCTATTTGGAGCCATGTGATTAAGGTTGAACATGCATGAAGGTTTCTTTGATATGGTTGTAGTTAAATTTTGACAATGCACACTTATTCTCTATATTCACATCAAATAATGTTACATATAAATACATGTAGTATAAATAGATGTAGTGTTGTCTCAAGATAGGTAGATTATCTTGGACACATAATCACTTAGTTGAGATAATATCTCAACCACACACCAATCTAGTAAACAGTTAGATATAACCAATTCTTATGGAATAGGAACATACTCTTTTTCATATAAAGAATCACAACTGAGACGAGTAGGAATTACATTTTCCAAGTCGCCCCCTTAATGTCTACTTGTCTTGATCTCAATCAGCAAAGATCTACATCTAGTCCAATATGGTAATTACACCTTGTACCTTGTTCATGCAATTGTTTATGTCCATATAAAGGAACAACCATCTACCGGAATGCATGGGTTCCTAACTATTGCAACCACCAATAAGCTAGGAATTCCTTCACATATATAGTTCAACCATCCTCTTGATGAACTCCCCCTAAATATAAAATTTCACCTCATGAAGTCTATAACCAATAAGGTACACCCAAGTGTATCCATCTTGCATGACACACTCTTCTAGGGTGTTAAAAACTCTCTAGTAGAGGGAACACATAACAAAGGGGTATGCATGCCTCTCTGGGTCATCTTACAAAAGATACATAAAACATTTCAGGGACCACAACTAACCATTACAAAACAATATATGACATGTATATTTGCTCAAATTACAATATGTGACTCATACTTTATTATGGTCATGGGTCTATTCTACAAACACAAACAAACTTTCATGCCCATTTGGATCCTTTTCCACTCATCTAGAATACACCACACCATTCATACGTTGGATAACACCACTTCTTTCTCACTTGAATAGTTCACTCATTGCAGGCTTTGTACTTTTGAGTCTTTGGCATCTCCATCTTTAACTTTGGCATATTGGTCTTGGATCTTCCTGCTTTACCTGACATCGGTTAAGAGTCTCAAATTCTAAAAAAATGACTTCATATTGAGGTCACAAATCTCAATATGTATACGGACTTCCAAGACTTATTCACCTTCACCCATACAAAGCTACACTAGTCGATTCAACAGGGAAAGACCACCCCAAACTTAGCCACAAAGGCTCTCATCCACCAGGGCTCAACTCAACCACCAAGGCTCAACCACCAAATAACAGTGCATTCGACCAACAAAAATAGGCCCTAGTGCAAATTCAGAATCATCATCAACATCTAGTTCAAGCAAAACAACTAAAAGAATTAGAACCGTGCCAGCAGCAACATCCATTATTTTAGCATCTGCAACAGGTGAAAAATGAAAAAAAGAAGTATCAAGTTTCCCAAAAAAAAACTTTGTATTTCCTCCCCATCCACGGTTTTCAATGTTGAGCTCTATCATACTATTGGGGGTACAAGGAAGTAGAATCCCTCCAATGGTCATCAGAAGTGTAGGATGTACAACCAAACCTAGTGAGAGACGTCATCCCCAAACTCATCCATGCCATTAAAAACCCTGGCTGATCTGGCTTTATGTAAGAACGCAACAGAATACAAAAATAACCATAACCATAGAGATGTAGCGGAAATAAGGCTTCATTTCATTAATATCAAATAACATAAATATGCTTACAAACATAATGGAAATAAAATAGCTAAGGTGCTGGTAGCGAATCTCTGAGAAGAGATGTGGCAACTACAGACCTCTGAACTGTGTTACAATGAGGCTCGAGGGCCTATTTATTATGGAGAAACAATGGAGAACTCTAAACGTCCAAAAACCTAACCCTAGGAGATGAAGCACCAAAACTATGGGCCCCGTTTGGGTAAATTGGTGTTTCAATTTCCCGGGGACGTAACTTCGGCATACTATCTCCGTTTGACGCACATGATACATCATTAGAAAGATCTATCTGAGGACTAAAAATGTCACCATGAATATAAATTTCAAATTGGAATCATATTCACTAGAAAAATGATGCCCAAAAAATGTTGTTTAGGGCCTCAAAATGGCTCCGAAAGTTCAGGACCCGAAAAACTGCTAAAAATAGTAAGTTGTGCCGAAAATGAAAAACTGAAAGAGAAAATGGTGGGGCCCCAAGTGGAATAGGTGGGTGACCACCAATATACACTTGGATCATTACTCCCCCCTTAGAAAGCAATGGTCCCCATTTCGTTAAGTTCCTCCATGATATAGGAAACTTCTACTGAACTTGGTCCCTGGTGAACCACTTTCCTTAGTGCAGGAGTTGGCCAGCTTTGACAACCCGATATAGTTGGATCTTGTTTTGGTGAGTGTTCTTGATTTTCATGTCCATGATACAATCTGTGGTGGCCTATTCCATGTAGTCTAGGTTTAACTCTGTTGGTGTGAGTTGTTCTACAATGTCAGAGGTGTCCATTAGAGGTGGGAAGTAAGGATGAAGGTAGTGCAAATTGAATACTGGGTGCAAACCAAGGAATGGTGGAATACTGAGCTCGAAGGAATTGTTCCCTATAGCCTTGGTGATGGTGTACGACCCGTATCAGAGCGGGCGAAGCTTGTGATGGGGTCCAGTGAGGCGCTCCTTCTGCAAATGTAGCCACACTTTGTCGCCCACCTGGAAATTGTGTGGCACCCAATGTTGATCAGGCGTTGCTTGTAATTAGCATTGGCTCTCTCCAATATGTCATTAACCTGTTGGAAGATGTGCTGAATGTGCTCGATGAAGCTATTTTCTTTGTCAATTTCAGACTGGACATTGGCCGAATCAGCCTGAGTAGCTGCAAATGGCATGGCTATGTCAATGGGACATAGTGGCTGGAATCCCAAGCCCACCTGAAAGGGGTTGTGGCTGATTGAGTTGTGGAGAGCCTGGATATAACTATGTTGTACATATGGGAGGCTATCATCCCATGTGCGTGGATGCTTTGAATTGTACATGCGCAGAATGTGTACAATCATTCTATTGACGACCTCTATTTGGCCATTTGTTTGGGGATGGAAAGCTATGGACTTGGTGAGCTTGGTGTCTAGCCTTGAATAGAGGCTCGATCAAAATGTGTTGAGAGTCCTGCTATCCTGATATGATATGATAGACTGTGGGATCCAAAAGTGCACCCACACTCGTTCAAAGAAGAGTTTAGAAGTGGCTTATGCTGTGAGATTCTTCCTACAGGCCGACATAATGGCCATCCTCGAGAATCTGTCGACGACCATGAAAACACAGTCATTTCCATGCTTAGTAGAAGGCAGGCCTGACATGTAATCTATGGAGATGGATTCCCAAGGTCGACTAGGGGTAGGTAGCGGAGTATATAGGCCTTGCTTCTTGATGGTCGATTTGGCAATGACACAAGAAGTGCAGGATCTGATGTGCTTCCCGACATCCTTTCGAAGGTTCGGCCAATAGAAATAATTCTGTAGTAATACTACTGTTTTCTTGACCCCGAAATACCTAGTGAATCGATTGTAGTGTGCTTCCCATATCATCTTGGCACGCTCGCTTGAAGAAACACAAAGGTGTCCCAGGTGACATAAAAGTGCATCTTGGAGGTGAAAATTTGGAACTTGTGTACCCCCCAAGAGTGCCTTGTATGTGTGGCCGAAGTCTGGGTCGCTCTCATAGAGAAGCGGTCAATCAGAAGTCTCATGCCCATAAGAGTTGAGAACGGTGGTGAGGGCCACGATCGGTGGTCGATTGAGGCAGTCTGCAACATTATTGGTGCTACCCTTCTTACACTTGATGTTCAAATGAAACTGTTGTAGATATGTGGACCACTTTTGATGGCAATCATTCTGCAACTTCCCTTGCATCTGTATGAACTACAGGGGCCAGTGGTCTGTGTGGATGATTGTTTCCTTCCCCAAAATGTAATGCTTCCATTGTCGACAAGCTTGCACAATGGAATACATTTCTTTGTCATAAGTGGGATACTTGCGAACTGTGTTAGACAATGTCTCACTGTGATATGCCACTGGATGTCCCTATTGAGTAAGAACTACCCCAATAGCATAGTCAGAGGCATCTGTCTCGATCTCAAATGGTTGTTGCAAGTCTAGTAATGTGAGCACTAGGGCAAAACAGAGGAGATTTTTCGATTCTGTGAACACCTTCTATTGAGATTCCGACCAAAAGAATTTTTCTCTCGCTCCTCCCTTGGGGACTTGACTCAAGGGCCAAGTGATATGAGAGAATCCTAACACGAACCTACGGTAGAAATTAGCAAGACCCAGAAAGATGTGAAGCTCTATTATAGTGGTTGGGGCTGGCCAATCCCGAATGACTTGGATGCTGGTTGGATCCACATGCACCCCCTTTTCATCAATAATGTATCCCATATATTGAACCTGGGTCATGCCGAAAGTGCACTTCTCCAAATTTGAACACAACTTATGTTGCCGCAGTGTTTGGAGGACTTGTCGGATGTGGTGGAGGTGCTCTTCCCAAGTCTTGCTGAAGATCAGAATGTCATCTAAGTACACCACTACAAATGAGTTGGTGAATGGCCGCAAGATGTCGTCCATCAACCTCATGAAGGTTGTGAGAGGATTCGTCAACCTAAAAGGCATGACAAGCCATTCGAAAAGGCCTTCCTTTTCTTTTAAGGCAATCTTCCACACATCGGAGGGTTCGATTGGTACCTGGTGATACCCAGACTTCAAGTCGATCTTGTTGAAATATTTCGCCCCTTTGATTTGGTCCAGAAGGTCATCAATCCGTGGGATCCGGTACATATTTCAGACAATGATCTTGTTCAGCACCTGATAGTCGATAGAGAGTCTCCACGTCCCATCCTTCTTCTGTACCAGCATGATCGGGCTCCCACAGGGCGATGAACTTGGTCGGATGTGACCTTTCTACATTTGCCTCTTGATTTCATCATTCTCTAGAACAGAGCACTGATAGATCGGTCCATTGGGTACCGGCGCACCTGGGATTAGATCAATTGGGTGCTTGAGCTGACAGTGCAGAGGAACCCCTGTGGGTGAGGTGAAGATGTCCCCGTACTCCTCCACAACCTTGTCCATTTTTTGTTGTCGTGCAGAGGAGCCTTGTCTGGAGGTCGTGGCCACAGTCTTATTCTTGCCCTGGGGGCGGATCATCAGGAAAAAAAATTTCCTGGTTTGGGAAATGAGCTTACTACATTGTTTTTCAGTAACCAAAGAGATATCGGTAGGAGGTGGTACCTCTGGTATCCTATACAACTTATTTCCAAAAGTAAAAATAACAACGCGAGGCCTAGACTCATACACAAAATAACACTTCCACAAGTATGGTTGTCCTCATAATACATTAGAAACATCAATAGGAGCAATGTCACATAGTACCTCATCCATGAAGGGCTTAATGCTATATGGAAGGCGGCACTGCTGGCTGACGCAGAGATCTCATCGTTGGTGTATGGATGTGGGTGAGCTGTGGTCGGCAAGCCCAACTGCTTCACGACATCTGCTGAAATGAGGTTCTTTTGGCTCCCATTATTGACAATGAACTGTATCAGGGAGCCCTTCAACCACATCTGGGAGCGGAAGAAACGTTCCTCCTCCTCTGGATCTTCTGGTTCCTCCTTACGGATCTTCCTAGTGGGAATAGTGGCGTTGGGCTCCACATCGGTAATATATTTCCCTTTGTCATTTTTCTTATCAGGTTCTGATTCAGAGTTGAAGCATGCATCTGACTCAGAAGCCCTCATCTCGGCCACCAGCGACTGCTTGGCCCGACACTCACTTGTGTTGTGAGTGGAGCTCTTATGGAACTCACACCACTTCCCCATGTAATTCTTTGGCTTTGCGGTGTTTTTATTTGCTTGTGGCTTTGAAAAGTTGTCTTGAGCCGCCATGCCTTAGCTCTATCCTTTGTTCTGTGGTTTGGGAGCACCTTTCCCTTGCTTTTGATTCATAGATCCAAAGTCTCTTTTCTTCTGTTTGAATTTCTTCTCAATCTTTGCAGCATAGCAGTATGCCACACCATGCGAGGAGATGTCGAGGAACTCCATTTCCTCCTGAATGTATCTATGTAGACAACTGCAATACTTTAGCACCAGATGTTTCTATGAATCTTTGATACCCAAATTTGTGTGCAGGGTATGGAATAGATTCGTCAGCACATGCACATCTTGATCCCTTTGTTGTCACAACATGGTCCATTGTATGTACTTGTCCTCATAGCTCCCCATAGGATAGTATCATGGACATGAAAATTAAGAACACTCGCTAACACAAGATCCAACTGTATCGGGTTGTCAAAGCTGGCCAAATTATGCACCAAGGAAAGTGGTTCACCAGGGACCAAGTTTAGCAGAATTTTCCTCATCTCATGGACGAACTTAACGCAATGGGGACCATTGCTTCCTAAGGGTGGAGGAATGATCCAGGTGGATACCACTAATACACTGATTCAGATTTATGTAGGAACGTAACATAATACAAAAATAACCATAACCATAGAGATGCAGCGGAAATAAGGCTTCATTTCATTAATATCAAATAACATAAATATTCTTACAAACATAATGGGAATAAAATAGCTAGGGTGTTGGTAGAGAATCTCTGAGAAGAGATATGGTGGCTATAGACCTATGAACTATGTTACAATTAGGCTTTAGGGCCTATTTATTATGGAGAAACAATGGAGAACTCTAAACGTCCAAAAACCTAACCCTAGGAGATGAAGCGCCAAAACTATGGGCCCCGTTTGGGTAAATTGGTGTTTAAACTTCCGGAGACGTAACCTAGGCATACTATCTCCATTTGACGCACATGATACATCATTAGAAATATCTATCCGATGACTACAAATGTCGCCACCAATATCAATTTTGGAACAAAATCATATTCTCTGAACAAATGATGCCCAAAAAATGTCGTTTAGGGCCTCAAAACGGCTCCGGAAGTTCAGGACCCAAAAAAGTGCTAAAAATAGTAAGTTGTGTTGAAAATGAAAAACTGAAAGAGATAATGGTGTGGCCCCAAGTGGAATAGGCAGGTGACCACCAATATCCACCTAGATCTTTCCTCCCCCCTTAGGAAGCAATGGTCCCCATTACGTTAAGTTCCTCCATGAGATGAGGAAACTTATTCTAAACTTTGTCCCTGGTGAACCACTTTCTTTGGTGTAGGGGTTGGCCAGCTTTGACAACCCGATACAGTTGGATCTTATGTTGGCGAGTGTTCTTGACTTGCATGTCCATGATACAATCTATGGTGGCATGTTCCATGCATTCTGGGTTTAACTCTGTTGGTGTGAGTTGTTCTACAATATCAGAGGTGTCTAGTAGAGGTGGGAAGTAAGGACGAAGGCGGTCCACATTGAATACTGGGTGAAAACCAAGGAATGGTGGGATACTAAGCTCAAAGGCATTGTTCCCTACAGCCTTGGTGATGGTGTAAGGCCTGTATCGGAGCGAGCGAAGCTTGCAATGGGGTCCAATGAGGTGCTCCTTCTACGAATGTAGCCACACTTTTTCTCCCACCTAGAAGTTGTGTGGCACCTAATGTTGATCATGGCGTTGCTTGTACTTAGAATTGGCTCTGTCCAATATGTCATGAACATATTGGCGGATGTGTTGAATGTGCTCGATGAAGCTGGACATGAGCCGAATCGGCCTGAGTAGCCCCAAATGACATGGTTATGTCAATGGGACATAGTGGATGGAATCCCAAGCCCACCTGAAAGGGGATGTGGCTGATTGAGCTGTGGAGAGCCCGGTTATAACTATGTTGTACATAGGTGAGGCTCTCTTCCCATGTGTGTGGATGCTTTGAATTTTACATGCGTAGAATGTGTACAATCATTCTGTTGATGACCTCTGTCTGGCCATCTATTTGGGGATGGAAGGTTATGGACTTGGTGAGCTTGGTGTCCAGCATTGACCAGAGGCTAGACCAAAATGTGCTGAAGACCCTGCTATCCCGATCTGATATGATAGACAGTGGGATCCCAAAATGCACCCACACTCCTTCAAAGAAGATTTTAGCAGTGGCTCCTGCTGTGATATTCTTCTTGTCGGCCGCCATAATGGCCATCTTCGAGAATCTGTCGACGACCATGAAAACACAGTCATTTCCATGCTTAGTAGAAGGCAGGCCCGACATGTAATCCATGGAGATGGATTCCCAAGGTCGACTAGGGGTAGGTAGCGGAGTATATAGGCCTTGCTTCTTGATGGTCGGTTTGGCAATGGCACAAGAAGTGCAGGATCTGATGTGCTTCCCGACATCCTTTCGAAGGTTCGGCCAATAGAAATACTTCTGCAATACTGCTACTATTTTCTCGACCCTAAAATTCCCAGCGACTTGATTGTAGTGTTCTTCCCATATGATCTTGGCACGCTCGCTTGAAGGAACAAAAAGGTGTCCCAGGTGACATAAAAGTGCATCTTGGAGGTGAAAATTTGGAACTTGCATACCCCCCAAGAGTGCCTTGTATGTGTGGCCAAAGTCTGGGTCGCTCTCGTAGAGAAGCGGACAATCAAAAGTCTCATGCCCACAAGAGATGAGAACGGTGGTGAGCGCAACGATCAATGGTCGGCTGAGGCAGTCTGCAACATTATTGGTGCTACCCTTCTTGTACGTGATGTTCAAATGAAACTGTTGCAGATATGTGGACCACTTTTGATGGCGATCTTTCTGCAACTTTCCTTGTGTCTGTATGAGCTATAGGGGTCGGTGGTCTGTGTGGATGATTGTTTCCTTCCCCAAAATGTAATGCTTCCATTGTCGACAAGCTTGCACAATGGAATACATTTCTTTTTCATAAGTGGGATACTTGCGAACTGTGTCACACAATGTTTCACTGTGATATGCCACTGGATGTCCCTGTTGAGTAAGAACTTCCCCAATAGCATAGTCAAAGGATTCTGTCTTGATCTCAAATGGTTGTTGCAAGTCTGGTAATGTGAGAACTGGGGCAGAACAGAAGCTATTTTTCAATTCTGTGAATGCCTTCTGCTGAGATTCCGACCAAAATAATTTTTCTCTCGCTCCTCCCTTGGTGACTTGACTCAAGGGACACGTGATATGAGAGAATCCCAACATGAACCTATGGTAGAAATTAGCAAGACCCAGAAAGAGGCGAAGCTTTTTTATAGTGGTTGGGGCTGGCCATTCTCTAATGACTTGGATCTTGGTTGGATCCACATGCACCCCCCTTTCATCAATAATGTATCCCAGATATTGAACCTTGGTCATGCCGAAAGTGCACTTGTCCAAATTGGCACACAACTTGTGTTGCCGCAGTGTTTGGAGGACTTGTCGGATGTGGTGGAGGTGCTCTTCCCAAGTCTAGCTGAAGATCAGAATTTCATCTAATTACACCACTACAAATGAGTTGGTGAATGGCTGGAAGATATCTTCCATCAACCTCATGAAGGTTGCGGGAGCATTCGTCAACCTGAAAGGCATGACCAGCCATTCGAAAAGGCCTTCCTTGGCTTTGAAGGTAATCTTCCACACATCGGAGGGTTTGATTGGTACCTGGTGATACCCAGACTTCAAGTCGATCTTGCTGAAATATTTCACCCCTTTCAGTTGGTCCAAAAGGTCATCAATTGGTGGGATGGGGTACCTATTATGGACAGTGATCTTGTTCAAAGCTCGATAGTCAATAGAGAGTCTCCACGTCCCATCCTTCTTCTGTACCAACACGATCGGGCTCCCACAGGGCGATGAACTTGGTCAGATGTGACCTTTCTGCATCTGCCTCTTGATTTCATCGTTCTCCAAAACAGAGCGCCGATAGATCAGTCTATTGGGTACCGGTGCACCTGGGGTCAGATCAATCGGGTGCTTGAGTTGACAGTGCAGAGGAACCCCTGTGGGTGAGGTGAAGATGTCCCCGTACTCCTCCAAAACCTTGTACATTTGTTGTTGTCGTGTAGAGGAGCCCTATCTAGAGGTCATGGCCACAGTCTTCTTCTTGCCCTGGGGGCGGATCATCAGAAAAATAGATTTCCTAGTTTTGGAAATGAGCTTACTACATTGTTTTGCAGTAACCAAATAGATAGCGGCAGGAGGTGGTACCTATGGTATCCTGTACAAATTATTTCCCAAAGTAACAATAACAGCGTGATGCCGAGACTCATACACAACATGACGCTTCCACAAGTATGGTTGTCCTAATAATACATTAGAAACATCAATAGGAGCAATGTCACATAATACCTCATCTGTGAAGGGCTTGATGCTATATGGAAGGCGGCACTGCTGGCTGACGCGGAGATCTCGTCGTTGGTGAAGCCACCTGATGGTGTATGGATGTGGGTGAGATGTGGTCAGAAAGCCCAACCGTTTCACAACATATACTGAAATGAGGTTCTTTTGGATCCCATTATTGACAATGAACTATACCAGGGAGCCGTTTACACATATCTGGGAGTGGAAGAGATGTTCCTCCTCCTCTGGATCTTCCGGTTCCTCCTTATAGATCTTTGTAGTGGGAACAGTGGAATTTTGCTTTGATTCAATAATATGTTTCCCTTTATCATTCCCCTTGTTAGGTTTTAATTCAGAGTTGGAGCATGCATCTGACTCAGAAGCCCTCATCTCAGCCACCAGCGACTGCTTGGCCTGACACTCACTTGTGCTGTGAGTGGCGCTCTTATGGAACTCACACCACTTCCCCATGTCCTTCTTTGGCTTTGCGGTGTTGTTCTTTGCTTGTGGATTTGAAAAGTTGTCTTGAGCTACCATGCCTTGGCTCTATCCTTTGTTCTGTGGTTTGGAAGCACCTTTCCCTTGCTTTTGATTCACAGATATAAAGTCTTGTTTCTTCTATTTGAATTTCTGCTCAATCTTGGCAGCATATCGGTATGATGTACCAAGCGAGGAGATGTCGAGGAACTCCATTTCCTCCTGAGTGTATATGTGCAGACAAATGCAATACTTTAGCACCAGATGTTTCTCTGAATCTTTGATACCCAACTTTGTGTGCAGGGTATGGAACAGATTCGTCAGCTCAGGCACATCTTGATCCCTTTGTTGTCGCAGCGTGGTCCATTGTATCTACTTGTCCTCATAGCTCCCCACAGGATGGTAGCATGGACATGAAAATCAAGAACACTTGCCGACACAAGATCCAACTGTATCAGGTTGTCAAAGCTAGCCAACTCCTGCACCAAGGAAATTGGTTCACTAGGGACCAAGTTCAGCAGAAGTTTCCTCATCTCATGGAGGAACTTAACCCAATGGGGACCATTGCTTCCTAAAGGGGGAGGAATGATCTTGGTGGATACCACTGATTCACTGATTTGGATTTATGTATCAATGCTACAAAAGACAAAAATAACCATAACCATAGCGATTCAGCGGAAATAAGGCTTCATTTCATTAATATCAAATAACATAAATATGCTTACAAACATAATGGAAATAAAATAGCTAGGGTGCTGGTAGTGAATCTCTGAGAAGAGATGTGGCGGCTATAGACCTATGAAATATGTTACAATGAGGCTTGAGGGCCTATTTATTATGGAGAAACAATGGAGAACTCTAAACGTCCAAAAACCTAACCCTAGGAGATGAAGCACCAAAACTATGAGCCCCGTTTGGGTAAATTGGTGTTTCAACTTCTCGGGGATGTAACTTTGGCATACTATCTCCATTTGACGCACATGATACATCATTAGAAAGATCTATCCGAGGACTACAAATGTCACCATAAATATTGATTTCAAAATGAAATCATATTTGCTCAAAAAATGATGCCAAAAATACATCGTTTAGGGCCTCAAAACGGCTCCGGAAGTTCAAGACCAGAAAAATTGGTAAAAATAGTAAGTTGTGCTAAAACTGAAAAAATGAAAGAGACAATGGTGGGGCCCCAAGTGGAATAGGCAGGTGACCACCAATATCCACGTAGATCATTCCTCCCCCCTTAGGAAGCAATGGTCCCCATTACATTAAGTTCCTCCATGAGATGAGGAAACTTCTGCTGAACTTGGTCCCTCATGAACCACTTTCCTCAGTATAGGAATTGGCCAACTTTGAAAACCCGATACAGTTGGATCTTGTGTTTGTGAGTGCTCTTGATTTTCATGTCCATGATACAATATATGGTGGACTTTTCCATGCAGTCTGGGTTTAAATCTATTGGTGTGAGTTGTTCTACAATGTCAAAGGTGTTCAGTAGAGGTGGGAAGTAAGGACGAAGGTGGTCCACATTGAATACCGGGTGCAAACCAAGGAATGGTGGAATAATGAGCTCGAAGGCCTTGTTCCCTATAGCCTTGGTGATGGTGTATGGCCCGTATCGGAGCAAGCGAAGCTTGCGATGGGGTCCAGTTAGGTGCTCCTTCAGCAAATGTAGCCACACTTTGTTGCCCACCTAGAATTTGTGTGGCACCCAATGTTGATCATGGCGTCGCTTGCACTTAGCATTGGCTCTGTCCAATATGTCATGAAACTGTTGGTAGATGTGCTGAATGCGCTCAATGAAGCTATTTGATTTGTCAAATTCAAACTGGACATCAGCCGAATCGGCCTGAGTTGCCACAAATGGCATGGCTATGTCAATGGGACATAGTGGCTGGAATCCCAAGCCCACCTGAAAGGGGCTATGGCTTATTGAGCTGTGGTGAGCCCGGTTATAACTATGTTGTACATAGGGGAGGCTCTCGTCCCATGTGCGTGGATGCTTTTAATTGTACATGCGCAGAATGTGTACAATCATTCTGTTGAAGACCTCTGTCTGGCCATCTGTTTGGGGATGGAAAGCTGTGGACTTGGTGAGCTTGGTTTCCAGCATTGACCAGAGGCTGGACCAAAATGTGCTAAGGAACCTACTATCCCGATCTGATATGATAGACTATGGGATCCCAAAGTGCACCCACACTCATTAAAAGAAGAGTTTAGAAGTGGCTTCTGTTGTGATATTCTTCTTGCAGGCCACCATAATGGCCATCTTCGAGAATCTGTCGACAACCACGAAAACACAGTCATTTCCATGCTTATTAGAAGGCAGGCCTGACATGTAATCCATGGAGATGGATTCAAAAGGTCGACTAGTGGTAGGTAGCGGAGTATATAGGCCTTTCTTCTTAATGGTCGGTTTGGCAATGGCACAAGTAGTGCAGGATCTAATGTGCTTCCTGACATCCTTTCAAAGGTTAGGCCAATAGAAATACTTCTGTAGTATTGCTACTATTTTCTCAACCCTGAAATTCCCAGCGACTCGACTGTAGTGTGCTTCCCATATCATCTTGGCACGCTTGCTTGAAGGAACACAAAGGTGTCCCACGTGACATAAAAGTGCATCTTGGAGGTGAAAATTTGGAACTTGCGTACCCCCCAAGAGTTCCTTGTATGTGTGGCCGAAGTCGAGGTTGCTCTTGTAGAGAAGCGGCCAATAAGAAGTCTCATGCCCACAAGAGTTGAGAACAGTGGTGAGCGCCACGATCATTGGTCGTCTGAGGCAGTCTGCAACATTATTGGTGCTACCCTTCTTGTACTTGACGTTCAAATGAAACTGTTGCAGATATGTGAACCAATTTTGATGGTGATCATTCTGCAACTTCCCTTGCGTCTATATGAACTGCAGGGGCCAGTGGTATGTGTGGATGATTGTTTCCTTCCCCAAAATTTAATGCTTCCATTGTCGACAAGCTTTCACAATGGAATACATTTCTTTGCCATAAGTGGGATAATTGCCAACTATGTCACACAATGTCTCACTGTGATATGCCACTTGATGTCCCTGTTGAGTAAGAACTACGCCAATAGCATAGTCAGAAGCATCTGTCTCGATCTAAAATGGTTGTTGCAAGTCTGGTAATGTGAGCACTGGGGCAGAACAAAGGTGATTTTTCAATTCTGTGAATGCATTCTTTTGAGATTCTGACCAAAATAATTTTTCTCTCAGTCCTCCCTTGGTGACTTGACTCAAGGGCCAAGTGATATGAGAGAATCCCAACACGAACCTACGGTAGAAATTAGCAAGACCCAGAAAGCTGCGAAGCTCTGTTATAGTGGTTGGGGCTGGCCAATCCCGAATGACTTGGATCTTGGTTGGATCCACATGCACCCCCCTTTCATCAATAATGTATTCAAGATATTGAACCTGGGTCATGATGAAAGTGCACTTCTCCAATTTGGCATACAACTTGTGTTGCCAGAATGTTTGGAGGACTTGTCAAATGTGGTGGAGGTGCTCTTCCCAAGTCTAGCTGAAGATCAGAATGTCATCTAAGTACACCACTACAAATGAGTTGGAGAATGGCCGCAAGATGTCGTCCATCAACCTCATGAAGGTTGGGGGAGCATTCGTCAACCCAAAAGGCATGACCAACCATTCGAAAAGACCTTCCTTGGCTTTGAAGGCAATCTTCCACACATCGGAGGGTTCGATTGGTACCTGGTGATACCCATAATTCAAGTAGATCTTACTGAAATATTTCTCCCCTTTGAGTTGGTCCAGAAGGCCATCAATCCATGGGGTCGAGTACCTTTTCTGGACAGTGATCTTGTTCAGTGCCCGATAGTCAATACAAAGTCTCCACGTCCCATCCTTCTTCTGTACCAACACGATTGGGCTCCCACAGGGCAATGAACTTGGTCAAATGTGACCTTTATGCATCTGCCTCTTGATTTCATCGTTCTCCGGAACAAAGCGCCGATAGATCAGTCAATTGGGTACCGGTGCACCTGGGGTCGGATCAATCAGGTGCTTGAGCTGAAAGTATAGAGGAACCCCTGTGGGTGAGGTGAAGATGTCCCCATACTCCTCCACAACCTTGTCCATTTTTTGTTGTCGTGAAAAGGAGCCCTATCTGGAGGTAATTGCCACAGTCTTCTTCTTGCCCTGGGGACAGATCATCATGAATACAATTTTCCTGGTTTAGGAAATGAGCTTACTACATTGTTTTGTAGTAACCAAAGAGATAGCGGCAGGAGGTGGTACCTCTGGTATCCTGTACAACTTATTTCCAAAAATAACAATAACAGCGTGAGGCTGAGACTTATACACAACACAACGCTTCCACAAGTATGGTTGTCCTAATAATACATAAAAAACATCAATAGGAGCAATTTCACATAATACCTCATCTGTGAAGGGCTTGAAGCTATAGGGAAGGCGGCACTGCTGGCTGACGTAGAGATCTCATCCTTGGTGAAGCCAGCTGATGGTGTATGGATTTGGGTGAGCTATGGTCGGAAAGCCCAACCGCTTCATGGCATCTACTGAAATGAGGTTATTTTGGCTCCCATTATTGATAATGAACTGTACCGGGGATCCCTTTACCCACATCTAGGAGTGGAAGAGACGTTCCTCCTCCTCTGGATCTTCTGGTTCCTCCTTATGGATCTTCATAGTGGGAATAGTGGCGTTGGGCTCCGCATCAATAATATGTTTCCCTTTTTCATTCCCCTTGTCAAGTTCTGATTCAGAGTCAGAGCATGTTTCTGACTTAGAAGCCCTCATCTCGGCCACCAGCGACTGCTTGGCTCGACACTCACTTGTGTTGTGAGTGGAGCTCTTATGGAACTCACACCACTTTCCCATGTCATTATTTGGCTTTGCGGTGTTGTTCTTTGCTTGTGGCTTTGACAAGTTTTCTTGAGCCGCCATGCCTTAGCTCTGTCCTTTGTTCTGTGATTGGGGAGCACCTTTCCCTTACTTTTGATTCATAGATCTAAAGTCTCATTTCTTCTGTTTGAATTTATTCTCAATCTTGAAAGCATACCGATATGTCGTACCAAGCGAGGACATGTCGAGGAACACCATTTCCTCCTGAATTTATCTGTGCAGAAAATTGCGAAACTTTAGCACCATATGTTTCTCTAAATCTTTGATACCCAACTTTGTGTGCAGGGCATGGAACAGATTCATCAACTCATGCACATCTTGATCCCTTTGTTGTCGCAACGTGGTCCATTATATGTACTTGTCCTCATAGCTCCCCACAGGATAGTATCATGGACATGCAAATCAAGAACACTCGCCAACACAAGATCCAACTGTATCAGGTTGTCAAAGCTGGCCAACTCCTGCACCAAGGGGAGTGGTTCACCAGGTACCAAGTTCAACAGAAGTTTCCTCATCTCATGGAGGAAATTAACGCAATGGGGACCATTGCTTCCTAGGGGGGGAGGAATGATCCAGGTGGATACCACTAATCCACTGATCCAAATTTATGCAGGAACGGAAAAAAATACATAAATAACCATAACCATAGAGATGCAGCAGAAATAAGGCTTCATTTCATTAATATCAAATAACATAAATATGCTTACAAACATAATGGAAATAAAATAGCTAGGGTGCTGGTAGCGAGTCTCTGAGAAAATATGTGCCAGCTAAAGACCTATGAACTATGTTACAATGAGGCTCGAGGAACTATTTATTATGGAGAAACAATGGAGAGCTCTAAACATCCAAAAACCTAACCCGAGGAGATGAAGCACCAAAACTATGGGCCTCGTTTGGGTAAATTGGTGTTTCAACTTCCCGAGGACATAACTTCAACATACTATCTTCGTATGAAGCATATGATACATTATTATAAATATCTATCAGAGAACTAAAAATGTTTCCACAAATATCAATACTAGAATGAAAGCATATTCACTGGACAAACGATGCCCAAAAAATGTCTTTTAGGGCCTCAAAATGGCTCCGGAAGTTCAGGACCCAAAAAAATGCTAAAAATAGTAAGTTGTGCCGAAACTGAAAAAATAAAAGACACAATGGCAGAGCCCCAAATGGAATAGGTGGGTGACCACCAATATCCACCTAGATCATTCCTCCCCCCTTAGGAAGCAATGGTCCCGATTACGTTATGTTCCTCCATGAGATGAGGAAACTTCTACTAAACTTGGTCCCTGGTGAACCACTTTCCTTGGTGCAGGAGTTGGCTAGCTTTGACAACGCAATATAGTTGGATCTTTTGTTGGTGAGTGTTCTTGATTTGCATGTCCATGATATAATCTGTGGTGGCCTGTTCCATGCAATCTAGGTTTAACTCTATTGGTGTGAGTTGTTCTACAATGTCAGAGGTGTCAAGTAGAGGTGGGAAGTAAGGAAGAAGGCGGTCCACATTGAATACTGGGTGAAAACCAAGGAATGGTGGAATATTGAGCTCGAAGGCATTCTTCCCTATAGCCTTGGTGATGGTTCACGGCCCATATCGGAGCGGGCGAAGCTTGTAATGGGGTCCAATGAGGCACTCCTTCTACAAATGTAGCCACACTTTGTCGCCCACCTGGAAGTTGTATGGCACCTAATGTTGATCATGGTGTTGCTTATACTTAGCATTGGCTCTATCCAATATGTCATGAAACTATTGGCATATGTGCTGAATGTGCTCGATGAAGCTATTTTCTTTGTCAACTTCAAACTGGACATTCGCCGAATAGGCCTGAGTAGCCGCAAATGACATGGCTATGTCAATGGGACATAGTGGCTGGAATCCCAAGCCCACCTGAAAGGGGCTGTGGCCGATTGAGCTGTGGAGAGCCCTGCTATAACTATTTTGTACATAAGAGAGTCTCTCATCCCATGTGCGTGGATGCTTTGAATTGTACATGCACAGAATGTGTACAATCATTCTATTGACGACCTCTCTCTGGCCATCTGTTTGGGGATGGAAAGCTGTGGACTTGGTGAGCTTGGTGTCCAGCATTGACCAGAGGCTGGACCAAAATGTGATGAGGAACCTGCTATCCTAATTTGATATGATAGACTATGGGATCCAAAAGTGCACCCACACTTGTTCAAAGAAGAGTTTAGAAGTGGCTTCTGTTGTGATATTCTTCTTGTCGGTCACCATAATGGCCATCTTCGAGAATCTGTCGATGACCACGAAAACACAGTCATTTCCATGCTTAGTAGAAGGTAGGCCTGACATGTAATCCATGGAGATGGATTCCCAAGGTCGACTAGGGGTAGGTAGTGGAGTATATAGGCCTTGCTTCTTGGTGGTCTGTTTGGCAATGGCACAAGAAGTGCAAGATCTGATGTGCTTCCCAACATTCTTTCGAATGTTTGACCAATAGAAATACTTCTACAGTACTGTTACTATTTTCTCGACCCCAAAATGCCCATCGTCTTGACTGTAGTGTGCTTCCCATATCATCTTGGCACGCTCGCTTGAAGAAACACAAAGGTGTCCTAGGTGACATAAAAGTGCATCTTGGAGGTGAAATTTTGGAACTTGCGTACCCCCCAAGGGTGCCTTGTATGTGTGGCTAAAGTCTGGGTCACTCTCGTAGAGAAGTGGCCAATCAGAAGTCTCATGCCCACAAGAGTTGAGAATGGTGGTGAGCACCACGATCGGTGGTCGGCTGAGGTAGCCTGCAACATTATTGGTGCTACCCTTCTTGTACTTGATGTTCAAATGAAACTGTTGCAGATATGTGGACCACTTTTGATGGTGATCATTCCGCAACTTCCCTTGCATATGTATGAACTACAGGGGCCAGTGGTCTATGTTGATGATTGTTTCCTTCCCCAAAATGTAATGCTTCCATTGTCGACAAGCTTGCACAATGGAATACATTTCTTTGTCATAAGTGGGATACTTGTGAACTGTGTCAGACAATTTCTCACTGTGATATGCCACTGGATGTCCCTGTTGAGTAAGAACTGCCCCAATAGCATAGTCAGAGGCATCTGTCTCGATCTCAAATGCTTGTTGCAAGAATGCAGTAATGTGAGCAGAGGCAAAATAGAGGCGATTTTCAGTGTGAATGACTTGTTGAGATTCCGACCAAAATAATTTTCTCGCTCACTCCTTGGGCGCTTGATTCAAGGGCCAAACAGAGAGTCTAACTCACAGTCTCACACGGTAAAAACTAGCAAGACCCAGAAAGCTGCGAAGCTTTGCTATAGTGGTTGGGGCAAGCCAATCCTGAATGACTTGGATCTTGGTTGGATCCACATGCACCCCCCTTTCATCAATAATGTATCCCAGATATTGAACCCGGGTCATGTCGAAAGTGCGCTTCTCCAAATTGGCACACAACTTGTGTTGCCGCAGTGTTTGGAGGACTTGTCAGATGTGGTGGAGGTTCTCTTCCCATGTCTGGTTGAAGATAAAAATTTCATCTAAGTACACCACTACAAATTAATTGGTGAATGGCTGCAAGATGTCATCCATCAACCTCATGAAGGTTGCAGAAGAATTCTTCAACCCGGAAGGCATTAAAAGCCATTCGAAAAGGCCTTCCTTGACTTTGAAGGAAACCTTCCACACATTGGAGGGTTCGATTGGTACCTAGTGATACCCAGACTTCAAGTTGATCTTGCTGAAATATTTCGCCCCTTTGAATTGGTCCAGAAGGTCATCAATCCATGGGATCAGGTACCTATTCTGGACAGTGATCTTGTTCAGTGCCCAATAGTCAATACAGAGTCTCCACGTCCCATCCTTCTTTTGTACCAACACGATCAGGCTCCCACATGGCGATGAACTTGGTCGGATGTGACCTTTTTGCATCTGCCTCTTGATTTCATCATTCTCCAGAACAGAGCATCGATAGATCGGTCCATTGGGTACCAGCACACCTGGGGTCAGATCAATCGAGTGCTTGAGCTGACAATGTAGAGGAACCCCTGTGGGTGAGGTGAAGATGTCCTTGTACTCCTCCACAACCTTGTCCGTTTGTTGTTGTCATGCAGAGGAGCCCTGTATGGAGGTCGTGGCCATAGTCTTCTTCTTTCCCTCGGGGCGGATCATTAAGAAAACAAATTTCCTTGTTTATGAAATGAGCTTACTGCATTGTTTTTTAGTAACCAAAGAGATAGCGGCAGGAGGTGGTACCTTTGGTATCCTGTAAAACTTATTTCCCAAAGTAACAATAACAGCACGAGGTCGAGACTCATACACAACATGACGCTTGCACAAGTATGGTTGTCTTAATAATACTTCAGAAACATCAATAGGAGAAATGTCACATAATACCTCAGCCATGAAGGGCTTGATGCTATATGGAAGGTGGCACTGCTGGCTAACACGGAGATCTCATCCCTAGTGAAGCCACCCAATGGTGTATGGATGTGGGTGAGCTATGGTCATCAAGCCCAACCACTTCACAACATCTGATGAAATGAGGTTCTTTTGGCTTCCATTATCGACAATGAACTGTATCGGGGAGCCCTTTACCAACATCTAGGAGTGGAAGAGATGTTACTCCTCCTCTGGATATTCCTGTTCCTCCTTATGGATCTTTGTAGTGGGAACAGTGGCATTGGGATCCGCATCAATAATCTGTTTCCCTTTGTCATTACCCTTGTCAGGTTCTGATTCAAAGTCGAAGCATGCATCTGACTCAGAAGCCCTCATCTCGGCCACCAGCGACTGCTTGGCCCGATACTCACTTGTGTTGTGAGTGGAGCTCTTATGGAACTCACACCACTTCCCCGTGTCCTTCTTTGGCTTTGCGGTGTTGTTCTTTTCTTGTGGCTTTGACAAGTTTTCTTGAGCCGCCATGACTTGGCTCTGTCCTTTGTTCTGTGGCTTGGGAGCACCTTTCCGTTGCTTTTGATTCACAGATCCAAAGTCTCGTTTCTTCTGTTTGAATTTCTGCTCAATCTTGGCAGCATACTGGTATGCCGTACCAAGCGAGGAGATGTCAAGGAAATCCATTTCCTTTTGAATGTATCTGTGTAGACAACTGCAATACTTTAGTACCAGATGTTTCTCTGAATATTTGATACCCAACTTTGTGCTCAGGGTATGGAACAAATTAGTCAGCTCATGCACATCTTGATCCCTTTGTTGTTGCAGCGTGGTCCATTGTATGTACTTGTCCTCATAGCTCCCCACAGGATAGTATCATGGACATGCAAATCAAGAACACTCACCAACACAAGATCCAACTGTATCGGGTTGTCAAATCTAGCAAACTCCTACACCAAGGAAAGTGGTTCACCAGGGACCAAGTTCAACAGAAGTTTCCTCGTCCCATGGAGGAACTTAACAAAATGGAGACCATTGCTTCCCAAGGGGGGAGGAATGATCTAGGTGGATCTGATGCAGGGGAATTAGGCTCAAAAGTTACTTTGTACATAAATAAACATAGGGGGTTCCATGTTCTTTAGATTTCTTGTAAATATTAAATAAATTTGGTAGGAAATTGTAATTGTTCTCAAGTCATTATGAGAACATGAGAAATTGGTTAAGATAGGAATAAAAAGAGTCAGTTTAGGATTAGTTTAGTCATTGAGTCTGATTTTAGGAATTGGGAATGCTAAGAGTTGCTGAACTATTTGGAGACCTGAATCGATTCAGGTCATCCTTGTGGTATAAATGTAATCCTGAAAAGTTTAGATAGGGGGAGCGAGAGAGAGAGAGTGAGAGGTAGAGAACCTCTTCAGCAACAAAATAGGAGGATAATGGCCACTGAATTGAATATAGGGCCTGTCATGAAATTGTAAGAGATTTTTTTGAGATTGATCACAACATATGAATATATATGCTATATATATATATATATATATAATAACCTGTATACTATATATATATATATATATAAATATATGGAAGAACTGTCTTTGAATTAAGTGTGTCTGGATGGGATTAAACCATGTTTGAATGTCTTCGAATTTCAATGGTTACCTTTGGATATGTATAAAATAAATTGTATAAAAATGTGTAATATGTACTCTGCAATTTGAGATTGTATGTACCTTGATTGAACTGAGTTCTGCGCAAAGCACTGCAAGTGATTTGACTTGTGATGTGAGGTGAGTCGATCACTGTAAGGATTGATTCTGAGATAGAAAAATTCCTATGTTCGCTATATGCGTGAGAGTTTAATTCCCTTGAAAGTGCTGGATTACATGCGATCTGTGTGGAGGATTGCTGGGTTTTTAATATGAATAATCCTGCATGATTATATGTGTGTTCTCGATGGAGAATATACGAGTTCTGTAGTGATAATTCTGTATGGGAGAGGCCTTGTAACAGAGTGTATGATAACCTCTGTGTGGGAATTGTAGTCTCAGTTATCGAAGTAATGGCGTCAAGAAATGGTGGATGTATTGATCGCACAGGTGTATTGAATCAGTGATGAAAAGAGTTCTCACGAAGGCTGAGATCAAACTATGCAATAAACCATTGGCAGAACCTGAGTGCAACGGAGTAGAGTGGAACCTGGAGCGTGGAAAGAGCGGAACCATGACCGAGAGGAACAGGGAACGTGGTTTAGAGCTGAACTGGTGGTTTTCATCGCACCACCTATCGTCGGGCAAGTGGTATTTAAGAATTGGGAGCAATTCCATTAGTCGTCTTCCATGTGGCCTCAAGCAGTCAGGGAAAACCGCTTCCACTGCGCGCCATTGCGCGTTATTGTCCGTGCAAGTTGCCCGAGCGATATCCGTCAGATCGTAAGGAGCGAGGCGATGTGATAACAACCGTTGGATGGCACGTGGATTTAACAAAGGTACGTTGCATTTTTGTTAACAAATAAATGAGTGGGCTTGAGCACTGTACACATACGAATAATAAGCGCGTTGTTCTTAAGTCTAATGGTGAAGTTGTGATTTATGCAAGCGATCGGTTGCCCATTTAAATCTTGACATATATATATATATATATATATATATATATATATATATATATATATATATATATGGGGGCGCATATGTATATATAATGGACTGTCGGGTTATAGCTATAGAGGAATGTTGAATTAATATCTCAATTCTCTGAATTGAGATATTAAAAATAACCCAGACTTATTTTTTTAAATTTGCCAGTGTAGAAAATAGAATAGTGTGAGTTGCCCAAGATGTGAAGTTGATTGGGGCAAGACAAATTGGATGCATTTACACATAGATTGAGGTTGGGACCAAGGTAAACCGAGGCTAAGGGTAGACCCCGCTGTCAAGCGGTATCAGAGCTAGAATTTAGTTAGCTCGCTGAAAAGTTTGTTTTGGAAATGCACATGTACTGAACAGGAAAGAAAAGTTGAATTTTAAATCTGTTTAACATAAGACTGCATATTTGGAAGCCTGACATGCAGCATACATATTTTTAGTGAACAGAATTGTGGAGTGAGTAGAGGAAAGGATCATGATATTGCAGGTAATTAACTTTAATCTGATTGAATTTGTAGTTGCAGAATTATGGTTGCTGAAAATTGAAGACAGAGTTTGATAGTGAAGATAGTGAGCCTGCTATTCAGCTAGAGGCTGGATAAAGAGGAAAATTGCAGTGTTCCCAAGAGAATATGAGTAGTGTTTAACTCTGGTTAAAGGATTGTTTGCAGAATTTCGAGTGCAGACAATTGAAGATATCTCAGCAGAAGTAGATCACAACTTTGAGAGAAGTGATAGAAGAATCCAGCAATGGATTCTGAGTGCAGAAAGAGTGTGGCAGAACTTGGAAGATTCCAAATAGAGGTTGGATGATAGAAGAAAAGAGGTGTTCTTGAGAAGTTGTAGAGTGAAGCCTAGTGAGCAAAAGAGAGTGCTCAGAAGGTTCGAGAGAGAGGGGACCAGTACTTGCCAAAAGCCAGATCCAAAGGAAAGGATTGGTGAGGTAAGTTGCAGCAAGAGAGCTTGTTGTTGTAGAGGCTTAGTGCAGCTTGTGAGTGGAGAACTCCTAGAAAATAAAATGGCTACTGAGAGCCATAGCAGAGACTACAGATATTGCAGAGGTTCTGAGAGAAGCCACAATAGAAGAATGACGAAAGATGCCAAGGAAGTTGGCATGAGAAAGAGACTCACAAATGAAGAGTATTGGAAGGAATTTGTTGAGATGAGGAAAGAGTTCAATAGATTGAAACATAGGATAGAAGAAAGCCAGAGAGTTGGTTGACTCATGAGGAAGAATGTGAAATGGCAACCATTACAGTTGAGGATGAGGCAGAAGAAGATTGCCCTATTGAGAGAAGAAGTTAGAGCAGCTGAGTTGAAAGAAGAAATTTCTGCTTGTGAAGTAGAACATAGCACAGATGAAGAGGGGAGACCTGCAGGATATCTTGTGAGACATAGTGAAGACTTGAGGCAGCAAGAATCTTGTCTTGCTGAAGAGGAAGTCATTGAGGAATTCTTGGGTTATTGGACAAGTCCAGATGATGTAGGGGCTTGTGTTATTGAGTCTGAAAAATGTGAGGTGATGACAGACTCCACAGAGGAAGAAGAACCCAAAGTTCTTGAGGCAAGGATGGGAATTGAAGACTCCATGTGCAGACTTGTTCAAGAAGTGCTTGAGGAAGTAGCCAAGGCTGAAAGGTCTTGTGATTTGAAAACTAAAAAGTTGTGTGTGTTTGTAGGTACACCACTGGAACATGAACAAGCTTCAAAGTTTGTTGGTGAGAAGAAGATAGAAGGGTCAAATGAAGATATCCAGCAGAATGTTGAAGCTGAGAGAGAAGGGCCAACAGAGGATTGGTTAAGAACAAGCAGAGGCATAAAAGGTTGTGTAAGGTTCCCGAAATCTACTCTTATGGAAGTTGTTGAGTTATATAGGAGGTTGGATTCTCAGAGAAGAGAATTGGAGGAGCAGAGGACCCATGCACAAGATGGTTTGCTAAGGGAACAAGGCAGGAATATCTTCATGGATGGAGTTCATGGAGCAGATGATGGAAGAAAAGTGAGACTAGATGACAGTCTCATGAAGGATGTAGATTAGCATGCTGAGGTGCTGACAGAAGGTTTGGAAAGGAGTTCTGCACAACATACTGATGTGTTGTCAGAGGAAAAGGAGGCATTGAAGCATTGGAACTTTACTACTGATGATCCATGTGCAGAGAAAGATGATGAAGAGTTTCTGAGCCTTGAACCAGACTTAGAATTGTCGGGAGAAGAATTGGTGACTAGGTCATCAATTGATACCATTGGGTCTCATGGTTTTAACACTGACAGTTTGTTTATGTGTACATGTGATGCAGAAGACAATTCATCTTTTGAAATTGTCTTGAGGGAAGAAAAACTGTTGCTGAAGGAGGATGAGACAACCATGTCTCATATGCAGGTATTTTTCACTGTAATCGACAGAGAAGAATTGGCTAGACTGATGGGCCAAGAGTAGACTAGAGAGCAGATTTTAAAGTTGTTGAAGTAAGGAAGAATCAGCATTCCATGCTAACAGAATATGAGAAAGAAAAGCTCCGAGAACTTGATTGGATTTCCAGAATCCATCAAGAGGATGAGAGGCAGTTGTTGAATATTTCCCAAGAGGAAGGAAGAGATGTAGGAGCTAACTTCCAGCATGTTGATGGTGTAAAACAAAAACAGGAGAAATGGTTGAACTGTTTACTGGGAGCATTTGAAGAAGAGAAAGGGATTGTAGACCCTAGAGCAAGGATGCCTGAAGCTGTGAAGAAAAGAGGAGAAGATACTTGTCGAGGCATAACAGGTGTCTTTTTAACGCCTATTTATCCTACATTAATTATCAATCTGGGAGCAACTTTTTATTTCAAGAGTGTACTCAGTCTGAGGCAACAACTTATCCAAGAGTAATGCCTTGCAATATGTAGTACAGTGTTCGAAATACAAGAGTAAATGGATGCTTGAAAAAGAAATCTAACTACAACAACATAAACTCAAATTCTCTGAAATCTTAATTAAACCAATATGAAAAACATCGATCAGGGATACAGTAGCAATAACTCCTTCCCTTAGAAATCGATGCAAGATAACCAATCTGGGAACTTGGAAGCAATAACCAGTGTCCTCTACAGTTGGTGATCTTAAAGCAATCGAAATGAAAGCAAACTCAATCTTCATGCTGATGAAAATAAATGAAAGGAACAAAATCTAGAAACTAATGAATTGAAACTGAACAACACATTGAAATCAAACAACAATGTAAATGAATAACAAACTAAAACTAGAAGAATCGAACAACAAATATTAACTAATGGAATTGAACAACAAAAAAATATTAAACTGAAAATCCTATTGAACAACAAACTGAATAGCGAAGATTTATATATGCACTCTGAAATGAACAACAGTTAAATGAAACAACAAATGGAATGGAACATCAAATGCCGAACAACGAAGCATAACAAGATAAGTAATTCGAGGATTAAGATTCTTGTTAAATGGGGAAGGAACAACAACGCAATCCATTATAATAAAACAGTAAAGTAAGATAGAACCAATATCACTTCCGCAAATTCATGGATGTTCTAAGTAAGGAAATATGTTGTCTCAATTAACCCACGCTGTAAGAAATAAGATTCAGATCATACGATAATGAAATAACTCATAAACAGAGCACGTCATACATAAAGACAGTAAAATGATAAAAACTAATGAAATAAACTCACAGTAACATGCATGTAGCAAATCGATCACACGCTACAAGAATTGGAAATATAACACAAAGGAGCAGTTCACGCTGCCAGGGGTCGGGCCCTTAACCACTAGCAGGGACTGCTCAAGCTATTTCATATGATGCGAATGGAACAACAACTTAAATTAATCATTAAACTGGAGCATCTTTACAATGGAATCGTGTTTTCAATAACACAACTTTTGATTAAGTTTACAATTCACAAAAGCAACAACTATGATCCATCCATCCCCTCTCTTTTACAAACGTCTCATTTTATAACCAAAGAGAGGAGAAATTAAATAGTAAATAGGATCTCTCATAACAAAATTGGATTTTTCCCAACCAATTGATCAACAAGAAAATATATTTCCAACAATCTTTCAACAAGAGCAAGTGGAATTTGGCTTTGTAGCTGAGATTTGGAGGATAGTCGCAACAGCAAATCTGAGAAAATCGTGCTAAAAAAACCCTGTATTTCTCTCAATACAGGCCGAATTTGGGAAAACCATTTTTAAAAAAAGTTAATTGGGCCCGTTCTGGACAAAACCCATGTTCCAGATTTTCCAGATTATTCTTCATTTGCTCAGAATCTCAACCGCAAAACGGTCACGTATTATTCCAACGGATTTCTGAGTTGGAATATTTGATGATGATTTGGAGATCAAATCTTCAATCTGGAAAATATATTGGAGGCTAAAATGGTAAGTGATATTACAAAATATATTAATAAACCATCATTGATAAAATTATTCATAGTAATCATCAATTTATTAAAAATAAAGGAGAATAAATAATATTCATCCATAAGAGCATAAATCATTATAAAATAGATTTATATGATAAATTATAATAAATGACATGATAAAGAAGAGTAAAAATGAATGAAATAAGTGTTAAAAAGTGGTTGTATTCACGACCCAACATACCCCCAAACTGAATATATTGCATGTCCTCATGCAACCCAAAGACAAAACCCATGTGTTAACCAAACAAAAAAAATTGTTCATCCCAACTCATAAAATGGATGGAACAAATGAATTTTTCCTCAAATAATGAATATTCAATTTTAGCAATCTTGATAAAGGCATAAATTTTTTTATAGTTGACATTCAATTATATGTATATAAAGTTGCAGAAAAATGTGACATAAGTAACAACAAAATTCATTAACCATTTTCTAAAAAATCAGATCATTTTGATGCATGGATCATGAGATATAAAAAAATAGTTGTAGGTAATAGTGCATAATTTTTGAATTTTTATGAACTAATTTAGCGTGAAATTATTTGGATTTGTGTATTTTAATGATACCTCTTTGTTATCCAGAAAGCACAAGAATTCAGTTCATAGTTTTAAAGATATATGCAAATCAATTTCTGCACTGTAAAAAAATGAAATCGTATGCCTTAAATGAGAAAGAAAGTGGAAAACATCTATCATGTGTAGCAATTCCCCCCCCAAACTGAAGAATTAGCATGTCCTCATGCGATGCTAGAAAACAAAGAGAGGTGGTTGCTACAATATGTTGAAATCTATGCTTGGTGTAAAACAACATGGAATAAGGGAGGTGTTGAGGATGAATAAGAATATCCATGGATGATAAAAAATATTACTGACATGGTCACAAGAAAGAAATGAAGGAAAACAACACTCCCCCAAACTAAAAGATGAGACGTGTCTAAAAAATGGGAAGTGGTAAAGATGTGGAATGAATGATGATACATAATGCTCAATGGATTTTCATGAAATTCTCCTAAATTCATAATAAATCAGAAAATTATGTTGTTTTACCTCAAGTGTTACCTCCGAAAAAAATGGAATGTCATGTAGGGACTGGTCTTTGTTGAAGATGATATACACTGAGCGGATACTGAAAGTGATGCAAAAGGTGGAAGCCATGCAAGCATATCATGTCTAAAGAATTGTGCGCATTCACAAGCCTTCGTTGTTAATTGCAATAGTGTGGTCGTGCTACGGATAAAATTTTCCCCCATACTTGTTGTTCTCCTGTAAACAAATCATAATTGTGTAGGAATTTTTTTTGAATCCACAGTTTCAGTTTGGAATGGCAACAGATAAGATGCATGCAAAAAAGTTCAAGCAGAAAAAAATTCTGTAAAAATGCAGTATCAATATTATGGCAAATCAGCAAAATAGAAAAGCAGCGTATTGCACAGCAATTGTACAACATGGAAAGGCATACATACTTATGATACAATCAATGAAATTATAGTATTTACTGAAATCCATGCATGTGATAAATCATAAACATATATTGAAGTGTTTTGTAATGATTCAAGGATAGGGAGAAGGGACAACTTAAGATAAACATAAGTACAAATGCGTTTATTACCCACTTAAACGAATGTGATCGATTTATGATGATTTTCATGTATAATAGGTTCGAAATCAAAGGTTAAGGATTCATACTTTCATCTGATATTCAAATAGAGATATAGGAAAAAGGGTTTAATATTACTATTGATGTGTATAAATGTGACTCCAATACCATCAGTAGGGATAGTGGAATAAGTCTGAACAGCTCAATAGAAAAGAATATGCCCTTGTTCCTACTCCATAAGTAAAAATCAAAGAAATTTATAAAATATGGCAAAGAACCAACATGATAAATATAATCGATCATATGAATTTAGTGGTAGTAAGACAACAAAATCATGTTATTGATTGTCCCTTTTTCCTTTTTTTTATCATTACTAAACAACTTTCTTAAAAATGACGATTTCTTTTGATTTGCTGATTACAGTAAGCTCTAATTTGTGTATCCTTCCATAAATTGTATGTTTTCCTTTCAAAAAGTCATGAAAAATTCAAAAAAAGTTCGAGAAATGTTGTTTTAAAAAAACAAAAAAAAATACACTCAAAAAGTGTTGTTCCTTTGGAAAGGAACAACAAAAACAATCTGCGAAAATGATGTTCCTTTGGAAAGGAACAACAAGAATAATCTTTGAAAATGATGTTCCTTTGGAAAGGAACATCAAGAACAGTCGGTGCTATTCCTTTTGAAGGGAACAAAAAAACTATTCTTCCTTTTGAAAGGAACATAAAAAATGAGCAGTGTTGTTCCTTTTGAAAGGAATAACAAAAACATGCAACAAAAATGTTGTTCTTTTTTAAAAGAATAACAAAACTAATCAGCGAAAATGTTGTTCCTTTTGGAAGGATCAACAAAAATAAACACATAAATGCACTGCTTCTTAAGAGGAACGGTTTTTGTTCCTTAAGAGGAACAAAAAATAGCTATAAATACGCAAAAGGAAAAAAATAGGGGAAAAAACAAAGCTAATGTGCAATCAAGAAAAAGTAATTTTTTACAGAATTGGTGCTACTGAAGAATTGCCTTCTGTAACTGAAATTTGCATGGTGGGGTCCTTATTGTTCAATTGCAAATGGAACAAAACTACAATTTAGAGAGATCAACACCTGAAACATAAAAACATAAAAGAAATCAGAAAAGAAACAACACTTTATTAAGTTACAACAACTATGATGTTATTTCCTAAGAGAATATCAATTTGTTAATAGAAAAAAATGATCTTTTTGAAAAATGTTTTGGCAGCAGTGACATGAATCTTCAAATGGAAACCAATTCTTCATTTCTTCCTGTTATGAATCTGTTAGGTAATGAACTGGACGAAATGCCCTTGTTTCACTAAAATTTCTCTCCAGAATCGCTCGTCCATAAATTGACCTTCTTTGTTCTGCTAAGACCTGCAAAAAATGAGTGTCTACCTGCAATAAAACATTAAATATTGGAGAAAGATAGGTTTGCGGGCTCCCATAATCCAAGAAGTATGCAAAAAAACTAACAAGTAGTTACTCTGCAGAACAAGTCCATGGAAAAATAAAACAAATTATATTTGTTACCTGCGGGAGAGCAGTGGTCGACGATACTAACCAGCAGTGTTTTAATCATACATTCTTCGTTTTTGTCCAATTTGAGTGATTCCAAAGCCAAATGAGAGCTAATTCAAAGGTTTGTCTCCAATAGAAATAAGTTTTAAAAATTCCATGTAATGGTATGTTAAATTTGTTTAGAACAACCTGCATAATAGAGTCATTTTTTATTTTCCAGCTTAGACCAACAGTTGATATTTCAAGCATAAATTTTTCATTTTATGGCAGATTGAACCGATTAAAATTGGAGATTAAATTAGATTCATTTTTGTATCTCCAATAGAAACATGTTTTGAATAAAAGAAGAATTGATAGGTCAAATATGTTAATGAACAGCTAAGAAAACAGAGTTTCAAGAGTGCTGATTTATGATAGGCAGTCAGTATTTTGGTCATAAATTCCTCATACGATATCGAAATTGAGTGATTCAAATTGTGTTGTAAACTAGATTCATAAAGGAATATTCCATAGAAACAGTTTTTAAAAATATAGTCATTTAGACCTCCAAAAACTGACTGTCCCAACTCTGTTCCTGAGCTGCCTATTAGACACCCTGTCAATGTTTTGGTTCTAACTTTTTGTTTCAAATCCAAATTGAGCGATTCCAATTGGGTTGGAAAGTAGAAATCAAGGGCTACTTAGGATAGAAACAGGTTTTAAAAATATTCAATTTTGGTCCCCCAAAACATGACTGTCCTAACTGTGTTTTCAGAAATTTTATCAAGCCCACAAGCCAAAAAAATATGATATTCAAGAAAATTTTCCATATTGATGATAAAAATGAATATAAGTTTTTGTAGAATTGTTATTTTCAATATAATTCATCTAAATACACAAATAAATTAGAACATTTATCATCAATGTTGATTTCACAGTGTGTTGCAACAAAGAAACAACGATTTTTACAAAAATAAAAAAATGTGTTTGTTTTATTTCCTTATTTATTTTATTTCTCCACTATTCTACTCTGAATTGGAAAATGAATATGATTATGTATAAGATTATTTATAGTGGATCCATTTCCGAAATAAGGCTTCAATTATGTACATACCCAAATTTGAAAAATGTATGTTAATAATAAAAATTAGGGTATGAGAAGCCAACTTCCCTTGAAAAGATGGTGCCAAAAATTGTTGAAGTATCGAGTGATGTTGCAAACAAATGATGGAGTGAAACCAATCTTCAATGTATCCATTACTTTCTTGATTTCCCCTAGCCATCGTATCATGAAGTTCTTGAGCTTTTAAAATGGTTTGTTGGTACAAACTAGAAGAAACCTCATTTTTCTTTTATAACTTATACAATTTTTGGATTTGATATATTCTTAGTCTCAGTGTAAGTTTTTTCCAATGGTACATGTGAGATAGAATGGGTGGGAAGGGTCGCTGAATTTTGCAGTTCAACACTGTAAGCATGTTATACTGGTTTATTATGGTGAGGGTGTGGAATGAGTTGAGTAGGAAATTGTATAGGGAATGGAGCCTTTTGATGATGTAGTTGAATGGGTTGAGTGGATAATTTTGATGGGCAAGCAAGATATTGTGGAAGGGCTAGAAGATTTGTTTGTGCTACAAGATGAGGGAGAGTAGTCATACAATCATAAGATGAACCATGCCAATCTTGTAGACAAGATTGGTAGTGGTTATATTGATATTGACATGGCTGCCCTAACATATGAATATTCCATAATGGATTATGAAAGTAAGGGAATGAAGAGGAAGTGTTTTGAACCATACCTGTTGACCTTGTTGCAGTTTCCCCATCTCTTTGATATGCCACTTCCAAATTAGATAAGGAAGAACAACTATTTAGGGGATGCTCCTTTCAGTAATGAGGGAAAAACACTTCATCAAATTCTTGATTTTTCCGAACCTGCAAAACATTCAATTGTGAATTTAGAGAGCTAATAAAATCATATTTAAAATTTTCAAATAAAACCTTGATTTCAACTCTTATGTCTCTTGTTCTTGTAGTAAATTTAGAAAAGAAAGAAGAAAATTCTCTAGAATTATTACCAGCCTTAGAAATTCCTCTTGAATACCTTATGCACAATTCACAAACATCATCATATGATAACTGAAAAACATCACCTTTTCCTATAAAATTTAAGAGTTCTAAAAGTTCATCTTTGATTCCTTTAAGAAGGAGTGTTTTCAAGATCTCTTTTTCCAAATGCTTATGCTTTGATTTTTGAAGGTTGTATTGAAATCGCTCTACATAGTCCTCCAAGCTTTCATCTTCCCCTTGTATCATACCAAAAATATCTTCATTGGATTTGAAATAGTCTTGGTACTTCTTCAAGAATATGTTCTTCATGTCCTCCCATGTTTTGATGTAGTTCCCACCTAGGCTCATGAACCATTGGAGAGCTGCTCCTTTTAGAGTAAGAGGAAACATTTTCAATCTTTGATCATTAGTACAATAATCATATCCTCTAAAAAGTATTTCAAACTCAAATAAGAATGTATCTGGATCTTCATTTGTCAAACCATGAAAATTTGGTAGAGATAATGGGAGAATTATGTGCATTTGTGTTACTCCTCCTAGATCTTTGATAGGAAATTCAAAAGTTGCAATGTGAGCCATTTCTTATCATAATAGAAGATGTTTTTCATGTGGTTCTTTGAGAATCCTCCTTCTAATGTTCCTATCAATTGGTTAGTGAAATGGGTGGTGCTTACATCACCACTTGAGTGGAACTACAAGATTTTTTTCGAAAATTCTACCTCCAAAATTCAAGAAAAAAAACACAAGCATTCATTCCTATCTTAAGCTTTCACTCAATTCTGCTGTGAAGTGGGCTAGTGAACAAGTGTGTTTCTTGCTCAGTGTGCAGGTTCTTACCTTCCATCTTTAATACCCAATTCTTCCCAAGCAGAAAAAATTAAATATGCATCACTCTTTCTAAATGGCATACACTCTCCCCGGCAACGGCGCCAAAATGTTGGGCGGCTTAATTGTCGGATTAAACCTCTTAATATTACTTATCAATCTGGGAGTCGTAAACGCGAGTTGTACTGCGTATTGGCTTAGCTTACTGATTAGAGTATAAATATGTTCCTTATTAATGATAAATTAAACACTGGAATGAAACACACGTTAGCTTGCAACAAGAAATCGTGAAAAGGAAACCTACTTAATCAGTTTCGCTTAGGGAAAATGCGATTAAACTATAATGAAATTCAAGACAATCCTCAATCATTCTTGCACTCGCATTAAAAATCTCCTATGATAATTTTAAAACCTCAATCTATTAACTCCTTTCACTCACTTGAAATTAGCCTTGAAACAAGCAGAAGACCACACATTACAAATTCACACCTTAAACTAGCTAAAACTACTTGTTAAAACAAATTCAAGATTCTAAAATAAAAAAAAGAAACAATCTTGACTATTGTTGAAGGACAACTACTTTACTTTATGTAAAATAATACTTAAAAATATCCTATTGAAAACAATCTATAATAACTTTCAATTCAAATATTTTAATGAAATAAAACAAGCTTGCTCTTAAAATCATCAAAATCATGTCACTCACTAACTAAAACTAAATCATGCATAGGTAAATCATTAATGAAAACTAAATCAGTATTACCTACACAATCAAATCAGAAATCAAAAGCTCTTATGAAGAAATGATTTATACCAAAAAGAACAAAAATAATTCTAATTAAGAATAAATCTAATTATTAATATTAAATCAAATGAAAAAATTAAATGAACATTAACTCCGTAAATATTCAAACAAATTAAGGCAGGAAAACCATAACTAAACTTGAACTATTAAAATCTATTCTATTAAAATCAAACTCAAAAATTTTGAAAAAAACAAAACAATGATCTAAGTAAAATTAAGAAATATAGATATTATTAAAAAAACAATTTAAAACGAAAGATAATTCTACAATTTAAACAAATCCTAAAGCTATGAAGAATAAGGACTCGACTCCAGGTTGCGGTGGATCCTTGCCACTCCCTGGAGCAAGTCCTAAATTAACTCAAAGTTTTAAAAAGAAAATTACAATGCTTCTATGAAAACAAAACAAATTCAAAAGCCAAAATAAATTAAGTCAGAACATTTAATCAAATCTGAATCAATAAATACATTAATACAGTATCTGTTGCTGCATTTTGTGTTGGGCAATTCGATGCTATATCTAGAACTTCAAAGATCAATTTTACATGAGAAATCTATTTCGCAGAGGAGAAATTCTGCTCTCCAAAATGACAGACTCACACTCTCTGTTCGCTAAAAGACCACTCTGCGTTCAACAACGATGATTGCTACTATTCATATCAATGGATTCTTGGAGTATTCAACAAATGTGAATTATGCTGAACGTAAATTGACTTTCACAACTAATTAAATCTGCAATTCAAATCTTTGAAATCCCAACAAATGGAAACCAAGCTAAACATGAATTGATCTTAAAAAATAATTAATGCTGCAATTAGAAATTTGCTAATGGATCGACTTCTATCTATGCACAGCTCTCCTATCTGCACACAAAGCTCTCCTATCTTCTACGCAGAGTTTACAAATCGACCTCCAGCTACTGAATTATTCTCCTACAGATCCTGCCTCTATATCGATCCCCACACATCGATTCCAACAACTTATATATACATTTGTTTTAATTACAAACTGGAGATTCAATCAGAGAAATATAGCAAATTATCAGTTTTACAAATTTCCAGAATGAGAAATTGGTTTGAAACAGATTGTCAATTTAGGAAAATGGTCCTCGTTTTGTGGGATTCTTCTGTTGCTGGGAGATGCGTTCTTGGCTTCTGGAAGAAATTGACTTCGTATAGCTAGTGGAAGCATCGTACAACTAGATGAGATAATATGCAAGCTTAGTCATATGGTATTTATTCTCAGCATGTCAGACCAAGAGACTTTGTAATTTGCAACTCTAGCATGAGGAGCTCCTCCTTTTGCAACCCCTTCTGCATGTCCAAATATACTTGCTCTTCTCACGAAATTCCCACCTTCTGTAGACAGGGTATGGGTTCCATGTCCCTCTGTGTCTCGTGGAGAAACAATTTGGTGCATTACGAGGTAAATTGCTAAGTGATTGAAAAGCCCATTTTTTATTTCATGTCCCTTTCTGAAGTATCTGGCTCCGATTAATTTGAGCTGCACCAAATTCATCTCCACTTTGACAGATTCCTTTCCATCTTTGTGATTTTCATCACATTGTTCAGAGAAATTGCCTACACTCGCAAGAAGTCTCGCCCATGAAGATTCATCTTCATCATATCGTTCCTTGTCTTCCTCGCAATCCTCTCCATTACTGAAAGCCTCTTTGACATCAAAACCTTTGGGAGAAGATTCATCTTTATTAAGCTCATCTTCCTCATCATACTGATCCTTTTCATGACAATTATACCCTACAGCATGGCAATGGCCTCTGTATCCATAGCTCCCTTCCTTGTCATTGATGAATTTCATCAACAGGACAATACGAAATCTCAAATTCATTTCCACGATCATCATTATCACAATCCATGGCGCGAGGAGGCCAATTTACCTCACTGTAATAACCGGCCTCGGGATTCTTCAATGCAAAACCCGATCCCTGTTTTCTTGAGACAAAGCTCCTCCTTCTGGTCATAAAGTTGAACCAGATCTTTATCGAGAGCACATAGAACCTCAGCCCTAGAGGCCATTCTTAGAATGAGAGCAGACTCATAATTTATGTTCTTAAGGCTTCAATCTTGGACTTCTTCGTTGACACCATAGCTCGACCCTATGTACACAAGTCCACTATCTTCTATGTGATGTGTGCATTGTGATGTGTGCATTTATAGATTGACCTCCCAATTGTCTATGCAACCTTTAGTAGCAATTGTATTCTTTTCAACTATTTTCGAGGTATTTCATATGCCAAATAAGCATGCATTATCAAAGCATTATAAACATTAATCTAAAAGGAAAGCTTCTCTTCATGCTTGAACTTTCTAGGTTCGACCCTTTTTTTTCCCAATCGACGGACAAGGGACTTGAAATTATGTAGCATCCAAGCAGCATAACTTAACCTATAATTGTCTACACAGATCGATGGTACCTCTATCATTGAATTATATGCTCCAATGCTTTCTTCAATGCTTTCTCTTGGACCCTTAACTTGGAAAGGATCAAGCAACCTTATTTCACATTCCTTTTTGTTATTGCAGCGAGGGCTACATGAATTAGGTTGATCTTGAGGGAAAAATACACTTGATGAAGACAAAGATGAGGTTGGAGAGTTTGTGAAACCCATAGGAGGCAAAGGCAGTTCAACGAGTTTACAATAAATTGCAGCCATAAAATGTACCAAAACTTCAGATAGCCTATTAGGTGCCTCAGGGACGTGATTTGAAATGGAAGTACCCAATACGTTCACATTCAGGAGTGGTCTTCAGTGGAATACTTCCCTGACAATAACTCTTCCACAAAGCTGAATTTTTCCAAACAGTTTCTGGGTTATAGGAAACATGGTGCTCTGAACACAAACCATGTATCGGAATTTAGAGATTCTGCTCCATTTGGTCACAAATTTGATATTTTCACCTACAACAATTCAAATACCCAGCTGCTGCATTTATTCATTTGGTGAATTTGCACTCGAATGCATTCCTGCAACCAAGAAGCAATTTATTAAAAACACTCATAGAATTAACCAAAAACAAGAATGATAGCTATTATTTCTAAATTCCTTTAATTAACAACATATTGGATTAATAACGATTAAAAAACCAGGTACAAGTATGTATTTCATTGATAAAAATCGTAAAATTTTGGGCAAAAGTGCGGCTCAACATATGCCTTGCTTCTTGATGGTCGGTTTTGCCATGGCACAAGCAGCACAGGATCTGATGTGCTTCCTGACATCATTTCGAAGGTTTGGCCAATAGAAATAATTCTGTAGTACTACTACTATTTTCTCGACCCTGAAATGCCCAGCGAGTCTACTGTAGTGTGCTTCCCATATCATCTTGGCACACTCGCATGAAGGAACACAAAGGTGTCCCAAGTGAAATAAAAGTGCATATTGGAGGTGAAAATTTGGAACTAGCGTACCCCCAAAGAGTGCCTTGTATGTGTGACTAAAGTCTGGGTTGCTCTCGTAGAGAAGCAGCAAATCAGAAGTCTCATGCCCACAAGAGTTGAGAACGGTGGTGAGCGCCACGATCGGTGGTCGGCTGAGGCAGCCTGCAACATTATTGGTGCTACCCTTCTTGTACTTGATGTTCAAATGAAACTATTGCAGATATGTGGACCACTTTTGATAGCGATCATTCTGCAACTTCCCTTGTGTCTGTATGAACTGCAGGGGTCGATGGTCCGTGTGGATGATTGTTTCTTTCCCCAAAATGTAATGCTTCCATTGTCAACAAGCTTTCACAATGGAATACATTTCTTTGTCATAAGTGGGATACTTGCGAACTGTGTCAGACAATGTCTCACCGTGATATGCCACTGGATGTCCCTGTTGAGTAAGAACTACCCCAATAGCATAGTCAGAGGCATCTGTCTCGATCTCAAATGGTTGTTGCAAGTCTAGTACTGTGAGCATTGGGGCAGAACAGAGGCGATTTTTCAATTGTGTGAACACCTTCTGTTGAGATTCCGACCAAAAGATTTTCCTCTCGCTCCTCCCTTGCTGACTTGACTCAAGGGCCAAGTGATATGAGAGAATCCCAACACGAACCTATGGTAGAAATTAGCAAGACCCAGAAAGTTGTGAAACTCTGTTATAGTGGTTGGGGCTGGCCAATCCCGAATGACTTGGATCTTGGTTGGATCCACATGCACCCCCCTTTCATCAATAATGTATCCCAAATATTGAACCTGGGTCATGCCGAAAGTGCACTTCTCCAAATTGGCACACAATTTTTGTTGCCGCAGTGTTTGGAGGACTTGTCGGATGTGGTGGAGGTGCTCTTCCTAAGTCTGATTGAAGATTAGAATGTCATCTAAGTACACCACTACAAATGAGTTGGGGAATGGCCGCAAGATGTCTTCCATAAACCTCATGAAGGTTGTGGGAGAATTTGTCAACCCGAAAGGCATGAATAGCCATTCGAAAAGGCCTTCCTTGGCTTTGAAGGCAGTCTTCCACACATCGGAGGGTTTGATTTGTACTTGGTGATACCCAAACTTCAAGTCAATCTTGCTGAAATATTTCGAACCTTTCAATTGGTCCAGAAGGTCATCAATCCATGGGATCGGGTACATATTCCGGACAGTGATCTTGTTCAGCACCCGATAGTCAATACAGAGTCTCCATGTCCCATCCTTCTTATGTACCAACACGATCAGTCTCCCACAGGGTGATGAACTTGGTCAGATGTGAATTTTTTGTAGCAGCTCCTAAATCTGCCTCTTGATTTCATCGTTCTCTAGAACAAAGTGCTGATAGATTGGTCAATTGGGTAGCGGCACACCTGGGGTCAAATCAATCGCGTGCTTGACCTGACAGTGTAGAGGAACCCCTGTGGGTGAGGTGAAGATGTCCCCATACTCCTCCACAACCTTGTCCATTTGTTGTTGTCATGCAGAGGAGCCCTGTCTGGAGGTCGTGGCCACAGTCTTCTTCTTGCCCTGGGGGCGGATCATTAGGAAAACGAATTTCCTGGTTTGGGAAATGAGCTTACTGCATTGTTTTGCAGTAACCAAAGAGATAGCAGCAGGAGATGGTATCTATGGTATCCTGTACAACTTATTTCCCAAAGTAACAATAACAGCGTGAGGCCGAGACTCATACATAGCATGACACTTCCACAAGTATGGTTGTCCTAATAATACACCAGAAACATGAATAGGATCAATGTCACATAATACCTCATCCGTGAAGGGCTTGATGCTATATGGAAGGCGGCACTGTTGGCGGACGCGGAGATCTCATCCTTGGTGAAGCCACCCGATGGTGTATGGATGTGGGTGAGCTATGATCGTCAAGCCCAACCACTTCGCGACATATTCAGAAATGAGGTTCTTTTGGCTCCCATTATAGACAATGAACCGAGGAGCCCTTTACCCACATATGGGAGTGGAAGAGATGTTCCTCCTCCTCTGGATTTTCCGGTTCCTCCTTATGGATCTTCGTAGTGGCAACAGTGGCTTTGGGCTCCGCATCAATAATTTGTTTTCCTTTGTCATTCACCTTGTCAGGTTCTGATTCAGAGTCAGAGCATGCATCTGATTCAGAAGCCCTCATCTTGACCACTAGCAACTGCTTGGCCCAACACTCACTTGTGTTGTGAGTGGAGCTCTTATGGAACTCACACCACTTCCCCGTGTCCTTCTTTGGCTTTGCGGTGTTGTTCTTTGCTTGTGGCTTTGACAAGTTGTCTTGAGCCGCCATGCCTTGGCTCTATCCTTTGTTCTGCGGTTTGGGAGCACCTTTCCCTTACTTTTGATTCACAAATCCAAAGTATCGCTTCTTCTATTTGAATTTCTGCTCAATCTTGGTAGCATATAGGTATGTCGTACCAAGTGAGGAGATGTCGAGGAACTCCATTTCCTCTTGAATGTATCTGTGTAGACAACTGTGATACTTTAGCACCAGATGTTTCTCTGAATCTTTGATACCCAATTTTGTGCACAGGGTATGGAACAGATTCGTCAGCTCATGCACATCTTGATCCCTTTGTTGTCGCAGCATGGTCCATTATATGTACTCGTCCTCATAGCTCCCCACAAGATAGTATCATGGACATGCAAATAAAGAACACTCGCCGATACAAGATCCAACTGTATCAGGTTGTCAAAGTTGGCCAACTCCTGCACCAAGGAAAGTAGTTCACCAAGGACCAAGTTCAGCAGAATTTTCCTCATCTCATGGAGGAACTTAACGCAATGGGGACCATTGCTTCCTAAGGGGGGGGGAATGATCCAGGTGGATACCACTGATTCACTGAGCCGGATTTATGAAGTAATGCAACAGAATAAAAAAATAACCATAACCATAGAGATGCAGTGAAAATAAGGCTCCATTTCATTAATATCAAATAACAGAAATATGCTTACAAACATAATGGAAATAAAATAGCTAGGGTGCTGGTAGCGAATCTCTGAGAAGAGATGTGGCGGCTACAGACCTCTGAACTGTGTTACAATGAGGCTCGAGGGCCTATTTATTATGGAGAAACAATGGAGAACTCTAAACATCGAAAAACCTAACCCTAGGAGATGAAGCGCCAAAACTATGGGCCCCGTTTGGGTAAATTGGTGTTTCAACTTCCCGGGGATGTAACTTCGGCATACTATCTCTGTTTGACACACATGATACATCATTAGAAAGATATATCCAAGGACTACAAATGTCGCCATGAATATTGATTCTAGAATGAAACCATATTTATTGGACAAACGATGCCCAAAAAACGTCTTTTAGGGCCTTAAAATGGCTCCGGAAGTTCAGGACCCGAAAAACTGCTAAAAATAGTAAGTTGTGCCGAAACTGAAAAACTAAAAGAGACAATGGTGGGGCCCCAAGTGGAATAGGCAGGTGACCACCAATATCCACCTATATCACTAGCAGGCTTCGTCTTCACTCCTCCCTCCCGTCTCCTCCAATGAGGACACAAATTCAATCGATCAAAGCGGATCGAGAGCCCTTCAACACTATGGGCACGCAGCAAGAATTTAGTATCGAGCCGCGTGTGCCTGATGTGGGCCAAAGCATGCAAATGTGTCCAATCCCATAGCTTCTTATTCTTTGGTCAGAGTCTTGTCTTCTTGGGTGTTCTCTTTCGATTGTCTAGGGTTTCCATTGGTCTTCGATGTTTGGCAGCCGGGAACCAAGATAGGGTCTCATTGAGGGATGTCTATCCCAAGCCCAATTCTTTCCTTATGAAATCCTTTTGATTGTTGATGTCCTCCAACTAGATACAGTTTCTGCATCAGCGCCTCCAGCTCATGTAACAGTTGCTTGCCGTCAGAATCCGCCTGGTTCTTCCTCATCGATTGCATCACTCAAAACACCAACACGTAGACCACTAAAAATTAAAATAACGATGGACAAGATCCTCCACGAAATAATGAACAAGCACCTCTGCATGTAGAGGTCCATGACAATTAAACTGCCTCCATAGATTCATGTTGATCCACGATTGACCCAGCACCACTCTTAAACACATCTCCATGAGCAGATCTCCACAATGGCTAAACACAGAAAATTAATCATTATTCGTCAAAACAAGGTTGACAAGGCTCATGCTTCCTTCGACCTTAGTCTGGCACCGATCTACTTCTCTTTGACCAAAATACTCGCTCAACTAACCAGGCAGCCTCATCCACTAGCAGTCGAACAAATACTTTTGTTTTTCGCAAGATTTATCTAGGCTCTCCTATGAGCGATTCAGACCCAGAACTGCTCTAATACCAAGTTAAATTTTGACAATCCATATTGATTTTTTTTATTCACATCAAATAATTTTACATATAAATACATGTAATGTTGTTTCAAGATATGTCGACTATATTAGACACACAATTATTTGGTTGAGAGAATATCTCAATCACACACCAATCTAAGAAACATTTAGATATAACTAACTATTATCAAATAGAAATAAAATTCTTTACATAAAAAAAACACAACAACACAACTGAAAAAAATAAAAATTACATTTTCCAAATATTATAAAGCAAGTTATTTCAACTCCTAAAGTGAAATCATGGGATATCAATACGGGTTCTATGTTCTCTATTTTACATTTGACTTTAAAGTGGTTTGAATCTAAACATACCCATGGCGAAGCATGAGTAGCTTTGAAAATCTTTAGAGCACATATTTGAGCTTTATTAGGTCCAACAAAAACATGCATTAGAAGACTAGCGAGCAAAGAGTACTAAACCTAATGGCCAAATATGTATATCGTAAAAGACTAATTCACACGAGGATCATTTACTTTAATCATGGTAAGTGTATACCCTTTTGAGTCTAATTTTCAAATTTCTCCTTCGAAGAGTTTTCCATCCACGCTCTAGCATAATCATAAGTATTCCAAGCCCAGCCTAAGCACGACCTAGAATTGAGAAAACATAAATCGAGAGAAGATAAAAAAGTATTCGATGGCTACTATGTTTTGAGTAAATTATAATATTGCACTCTAAAACGGGTGTCTCGACTCTAAGATAGGATGAACGTGTATATAAATATATTTAAATAAAAGTTTGGAAAAAAATATATAATTAATTAATTAAATAAATATTTGTTATTTATTATAATGTAAAAAAAATTAAACAAAGTCTTAATATTTTATTTTAATATTTTTTTCATAGTTTGTTTGTTTGATTGCTATTGTTATTAGCATAAATTTATCTTAAGCATGGATCTCACATGAGTAGAGAGGGATCAAATTTCTTTAGGTGCATATTTTAGAGTGTAAAAGACAATGTGTAATTTTTTATTGTTTAAATAGTATTTTTGAGTGTTATAAAGATTAGATAACATGTGCATTGAGTTGCCATTTTATGAGCCCATATTAAACTTGTTTTTTATTATTAATATGTTTTTAAATATACATCAATATTAATTTATATTAAAATGTTTTATTCCTAACTCACATTGGATATTTTATTCTATACAACATTAAAATATATTATTTTAACATTTTTTTCTATATATAGATATATATGAGCGTGCCTTACTGACATATAATTTTCTTTTTTTACTGTTAATTACCTTACTTGAAATTATATTATGTCATATGTACAAATAATTAAATATGCATAGAATATATTATAGCTCACATTACTTTTTTATCTAGAAAATATTTTATTTTTATTTTAAGAGGGACACACATCCCTTTCACACCTGGTTGTAGAATGAGCCTATGGGCTCAATGAGCCTCTTAGCTCAACTAGGATAGATTTATCTTAACCACTGATCTAACATGAGCTTAGAAGGATCAAATTTATTTAGGTGCAAACCTATTATTTTTTAATGTTATAGAGATTACATAACATGTACATTGAACTATTTTATCAGGAGATTGTTTTTGTTATTGATATATTTTTAAGTATAAGTCAATATTAATTCATATCAAAATATTTTATTCATAACTCACAATGGATATTTTACTGTATACAACATTAAAATATTTCTTTTAACATTTTTTTATATATAGATATATATGAAGTTGATATCATGTGTTAAAAATGTTATTGACATACATACATACATACATACATATTATAGGTCATATGGACAAATAATTAAATATACATAAAAAACTTTTCTTTTTTATTATGGCAGACCTTCTTTTTCTATTTAGGGAATATTTTATTTTATTTTAAGAGGGGTGGACATACTTACACATAGCTCAATAACACTTTCCTCCCACTTACTTACTCGTGCAACCAAGATGAGAGATCATCTTATTGTGCATAATACTAGATCAATATGATAGTTCATTTTGTTGTGCATAATCCTCTGGACTCAATAACACTTTCCTCCCACTTGCTCATGCAAGAAATACGATAACTCACCTTATTGTACATAATGCTAGATCAATATGATAGTTCACTTTGTTATACATACTTCTATAATAACTAAGGACTTAAAACATAAGTTCCAATCTATTATCAATTTCAGACATCAAAAAATGACTAATAATTAATTTATAAAAATAAATTAAATCTAAAAAAAAAATCAAATTCTATTTACGTATTTGCTTCTCACAAAACTCACTTCATTGTAACTTTTAATCTAAAACATCATATATCCACTAATACAATCTAAAAAACAATCATTAAACAACATAAAAAAATTCTTGGTGACTCTTAATCAAAGAAAGACTATTTAAAACACCATACACCCACTTATACAATCTATAAAAAAAAAAAAATCATTAAACAACATAAAAAAATTTCAAATTTGATAAAATCTATCAAGATTTTTAAGTCTTATTTTATTTTTTTATTTTTTTATATTAATTAATCGATATTTGCTTTTTCCTCATCAGTAAATCAGTAACTCTAAAGGAAACTCACTTAAGATCTCACAATCAAATTTCACTCCTTATCCCAAAGTATATCCACTGGACAAGATTCCTCTCTATTTAATTTATATATTTATTTTTGTTGCTTATGTATTTTATTAATATAATATAATGTGGATTCTTATAGGCCTGACTTACAAATAAAAATTAAAATTAGAGTCCTGACCATTATAAATTTTCTATATGTAAAATTTTAACTAATTATTTCATTTTAAAACTATATATTAGGAGTGATTATAAGAAAATTATTGTTTAAACAATTTTAACAATTTCATATATACTTGAAGTAATAATCTTCCATATATATATATGAAGTGTATTCATTAATAAATGAATAAAGAACCATACCAGTAAGTTTGATAAGCCTACTTATAAGTTAGACAAAGAACAAGAACATGGTAACTAAGAGTTGTGAATGGTACACCAATTGAATTGATTGTGTTAAGCAATTGTAATTACAAAGGAAAATAGATTTAGAGATAATATCCAAACTACCAAAAAAAACTTGCAAAGGGAAAACAATATCATACATGTCACCCTACATCGTGCTTGCAATTTTGGGGTTGCCATAACCAGTAGTGATAAGTACCTTAAACTATACAACAATGGTATTAATTTTTTTTTTTAAGTCAAATTAATAGAATTTGACTAAACTACAGGTGAATAAATCAGTGAATAAGTCAGTCAGTTGGACAACTATAGGTGAATAAGTCAGATGGGCACCTCCTTTTTGTATGGGATTCTAAATAATTTGGACATACAGCTTTTTTAATGATAGTTTTTTTTTTTAATATTTGATTTATTAAAAATAAGAATAATAATTTTAAAGTTAGGATTTAAATATTTTTTTATAAAATTTATTAGAAAAACAAATCTTCAAACATTTAAATTACAACCATAAAAAGTTTGAGTTATTTTTTATAGTTTCCCAATTTTGAGATTCATATAAAATTTTGGCATATTGATTGCATCTTTCAATATTTTGTTACTCTTTTAATAGAATTTGACTAAACTACAGGTGAATAAGTCAGTCAGTTGGACAACTATAGGCGAATAAGTCAGATGGGCACCTCCTTTTTGTATGGGATTCTAAATAGTTTGGACATACAACTTCTTTAATGATAGTTTTTTTTTTAATATTTGATTTATTAAAAATAAGAATAATAATTTTAAAGTTAGGATTTAAATATTTTTTTTATAAAATTTATTAGAAAAGCAAATCTTCAAACATTTAAATTACAACCATAAAAAGTCCGAGTTGTTTTTTATACTTTTCCAATTTTGAGATTCATATAAAATTTTGGCATATTGATTGCATCTTTCAATATTTTGTTACTCTTTTAATATAATTTGACTAAACTACTGGTGAATAAGTCAGTCAGTTGGACAACTACAGGTGAATAAGTCAGATGGGCACCTCCTTTTTGTATGGGATTCTAAATAGTTTGGACATACAGTTTTTTTAATGATAGTTTTTTTTTAATATTTGATTTATTAAAAATAAGAATAATAATTTTAAAGTTAGGATTTAAATATTTTTTTATAAAATTTATTAGAAAAAAAAATATTAAAACATTTAAATTACAACCATAAAAAGTCCGAGTTGTTTTTTATACATTCCCCATTTTGAGATTCATATAAAATTTTGGCATATTGATTACATCTTTCAATATTTTGTTACTCTTTTAATATAATTTGACTAAACTACAGGTGAATAAGTCAGTCAGTTGGAATACAGGTGAATAAGTCAGATGGGCACTTCCTTTTTGTATAGGATTCTAAATAGTTTGGACATACAGTTTTTTTAATGATAGTTTTTTTTTAATATTTGATTTATTAAAAATAAGAATAATAATTTTAAAGTTAGGATTTAAATATTTTTTTATAAAATTTATTAGAAAAAAAAATCTTCAAACATTTAAATTACAACCATAAAAAGTCCGAGTTGTTTTTTATACTTTCCCAATTTTGAGATTCATATAAAATTTTGGCATATTGATTGCATATTTCAATATTTTGTTACTCTTTCAATATAATTTGACTAAACTACAGGTGAATAAGTCAGCCAGTTGGACAACTATAGGTGAATAAGTCAGATGGGCACCTCCTTTTTGTATGGGATTCTAAATAGTTTGGACATACAGTTTTTTTAATGATAGTTTTTTTTTAATATTTGATTTATTAAAAATAAGAATAATAATTTTAAAGTTAGGATTTAAATATTTTTTTTATAAAATTTATTAGAAAAACAAATCTTCAAACATTTAAATTACAACCATAAAAACTCTGAGTTGTTTTTTATACTTTCCCCATTTTGAGATTCATATAAAATTTTGGCATATTGATTGCATCTTTCAATATTTTGTTACTCTTTTAATATAATTTGACTAAACTATAGGTGAATAAGTCAGTCAGTTGGAAAACTACAGGTGAATAAGTCAGATGGGCACCTCCTTTTTGTATGGGATTCTAAATAGTTTGGACATACAATTTTTTTAATGATAGTTTTTTTTTTAATATTTGATTTATTAAAAATAAGAATAATAATTTTAAAGTTAGGATTTAAATATTTTTTTATAAAATTTATTAGAAAAAAAAAATCTTCAAACATTTAAATTACAACCATAAAAAGTCCGAGTTGTTTTTTATACTTTCCCAATTTTGAGATTCATATAAAATTTTGGTATATTGATTGCATCTTTCAATATTTTGTTACTCTTTTAATATAATTTGACTAAACTACGGGTGAATAAGTCAGTCAGTTGGATAACTACAGGTGAATAAGTCAGATGGGCACCTCCTTTTTGTATGGGATTCTAAATAGTTTGGACATTCAGTTTTTTTAATGATAGTTTTTTTTTAATATTTGATTTATTAAAAATAAGAATAATAATTTTAAAGTTAGGATTTAAATATTTTTTTATAAAATTTATTAGAAAAAAAAATATTCAAACATTTAAATTACAACCATAAAAAGTCCGAGTTGTTTTTTATACTTTCCCCATTTTGAGATTCATATAACATTTTGGCATATTGATTGCATCTTTCAATATTTTGTTACTCTTTTAATATAATTTGACTAAACTACAGGTGAATAAGTCAGTCAGTTGGAAAACTACAGGTGAATAAGTCAGATGGGCACCTCCTTTTTGTATGGGATTATAAATAGTATGGACATACAGTTTTTTTAATGATAGTTTTTTTTTAATATTTGATTTATTAAAAATAAGAATAATAATTTTAAAGTTAGGATTTAAATATTTTTTTATAAAATTTATTAGAAATTTTAAACATTTAAATTACAAATTACAAAAAGTCCGAGATGTTTATACTTTCCCAATTTTGAGATTCATATAAAATTTTGCATATTGATTGCATCTTTCAATATTTTGTTAACATTTTAATATAATCGACTAAATCCTACAAAAAAGCTTCGCCAATTGACAATCCGGTGAATAAGTTGACAAGACTCCTATTTTGGTAAGGGATCTAAATATCTTGGACACAATAGCTTTTTTTAATGATAGTTTTTTTTTAATATTTGATTTATTAAAAATAAGAATAATAATTTTAAAGTTAGGATTTAAATATTTTTTTATAAAATTTATTAGAAAAACAAATCTTCAAATATTTAAATTACAACCATAAAAAGTCCGAGTTGTTTTTTATACTTTCCCCATTTTGAGATTCATATAAAATTTTGGCATATTGATTGCATCTTTCAATATTTTGTTACTCTTTTAATATAATTTGACTAAACTACAGGTGAATAAGTCAGTTAGTTGGAAAACTACAGGTGAATAAGTCAGATGGGCACCTCCTTTTTGTATGGGATTCTAAATAGTTTGGACATACAACTTTTTTAATGATAGTTTTTTTTTAATATTTGATTTATTAAAAATAAGAATAATAATTTTAAAGTTAGTATTTAAATATTTTTTTATAAAATTTATTAGAAAAAAAAATCTTCAAACATTTAAATTACAACCATAAAAAGTCCGAGTTGTTTTTTATACTTTCCCAATTTTGAGATTCATATAAAATTTTGGCATATTGATTGCATCTTTCAATATTTTGTTACTCTTTTAATATAATTTGACTAAACTACAGGTGAATAAGTCAGTTAGTTGGAAAACTACAGGTGAATAAGTCAGATGGGCACCTCCTTTTTGTATGGGATTCTAAATAGTTTGGACATACAACTTTTTTAATGATAGTTTTTTTTTAATATTTGATTTATTAAAAATAAGAATAATAATTTTAAAGTTAGTATTTAAATATTTTTTTATAAAATTTATTAGAAAAAAAAATCTTCAAACATTTAAATTACAACCATAAAAAGTCCGAGTTGTTTTTTATACTTTCCCAATTTTGAGATTCATATAAAATTTTGGCATATTGATTTCATCTTTCAATATTAATACTTCTTTAATATAATTTGACTAAACTACGTGAATAAGTCACTACTTGAACCACAGAATAAGAAATGACAGGCACCTCCTTTTTGTATGGGATTCTAAATAGTTTGGACATATAGTTTTTTTAATGATAGTTTTTTTTTAATATTTGATTTATTAAAAATAAGAATAATAATTTTAAAGTTAGGATTTAAATATTTTTTTATAAAATTTATTAGAAAAAAAATATTCAAACATTTAAATTACAACCATAAAACGTCCGAGATGTTTTTTATACTTTCCCAATTTTGAGATTCATATAAAATTTTGGAATATTGATTGCATCTTTCAATATTTTGTTACTCTTTTAATATAATTTGACTAAACTACAGGTGAATAAGTCAGTCAGTTGGACAACTATAGGTGAATAAGTCAGATGGGCACCTCCTTTTTGTATGGGATTCTAAATAGTTTGGACATATAGTTTTTTTAATGATAGTTTTTTTTAATATTTGATTTATTAAAAATAAGAATAATAATTTTAAAGTTAGGATTTAAATATTTTTTTATAAAATTTATTAGAAAAACAAATCTTCAAACATTTAAATTACAACCATAAAAAGTCCGAGTTGTTTTTTATACTTTCCCAATTTTGAGATTCATATAAAATTTTGGCATATTGATTGTATCTTTCAATATTTTGTTACTCTTTTAATATAATTTGACTAAACTACAGGTGAATAAGTCAGTCAGTTGGACAACTACAGGTGAATAAGTCAGATAGGCACCTCCTTTTTGTATGGGATTCTAAATAGTTTAGACATACATCTTTTTAATGATAGTTTTTTTTTTAAATATTTGATTTATTAAAAATAAGAATAATAATTTTAAAGTTAGGATTTAAATATTTTTTTATAAAATTTGTTAGAAAAATAAATCTTCAAACATTTAAATTACAACCATAAAAAATCCGAGTGGTTTTTTATACTTTCCCAATTTTGAGATTCATATAAAATTTTGGCATATTGATTGCATCTTTCAATATTTTGTTACTCTTTTATTATTATCCAATAGGGGCTGCCTTGCCTCTATTTTAATTAACCTAAGAAATACTATTTATAGATTTTTTTAAAATATTTAACCTATACAAAAATTTATTCTTAAATTAAAATTCAAATATTTTTTTTATAAAATTTATTAAAAAAAGTAAACCCTCGAACATTTAAATTATTTTATTATTATTCAATCATATGGGCTGCCTTGCCTCTATTTTATTTTAGTTGACCCAATAAATACTATTTATAGATTTATTTTTTAAATATTTAACTTATAGAAAATTTTATTCTTAAGGATTCAAATATTTTTTTTTTTTTAATTTATTAAATGAACAAAACCTCGAACATTTAAATTACTTTATTATTATCGGATCATAGGGGCTGCCTTGCCTCTATTTTAGTTGACCTAAATATAGATTTTTTTTCTTAAATATTTAACTTATACAAAAAATTATTCTTAAATTAGGATTTAAATATTTTTTTATAAAATTTATTAAAATAAAAAACCTGAACATTTAAATTACTTTATTATTATCCGATCATAGGGGCTGCCTTGCCTCTATTTTAGTTCATCTAAAAAATAATATTTGTAGATATTTTTTTTAAAATATTCAATTTATACAAAAATTTATTGTCAGAGTTCAGATTCAAATATTTTTTTATAAACTTTATTAAAAATAACAAACCCTCGAACATTGAAATTACAACCGGGTTGTTTTTTATACTTTCCCAACTCTGAGATTCATATAAAATTTTAGTCTATTGATTGTATCTCTCAATATTTCATATTGCTTATAAGAAATTTTTGATGAAAATCACATAAAAGAAACGTGTTTCGAACCAGCAAATGTGATTCATCATCAGGACAAGATGAGAAATCTGATCAAGAAACTTAATTAAATAGACAAGGAAAGCTCCATCTAGTTGTTGTAACATAACGACTAGTTTGACTAAAATAATAAATTAAATTAAATTTCATCAAATTAAATTAAATTTTACTATCTTTAATCTAAATAATTTTTTTTTATATTGAAATTATAATTTAAATCTCATTTAATATTAAAGATTTTTTAATAGATATAGTGTTGAAAAGAAATTTTCTTATAAATACATTTATATATATATTTTATTACTATGAAGAGTAGAAAAAGGAAAAAAGAAAAAAAATAAAAAATAAAAATAAAAAAATAAATAATAAAAATAAAAATAAAAATAAATAAATAAATAAAAAATATTTAAATAAAAATCAATAAAAATAAAAATAAAAATAAAGAAAAATAAAAAATTTTAATTTTTTAAAAACAATAAATAAAATAAATAAATACAATAATACCAAAGATATAAATAAATAACTAACCAAACAAAAATAGTAAAAAAGAATATAAAAATAAATAAATAGTTTTTTATATAATATACTTCATAGCTAAATAAAATCATAAAAGTATATTTAAAAAAAATAAAATGATAAAAAAATAAAATGAAAAAATAAATAAATATGTTCCTGAATTCTTTGATTAATGGATCGACTAGTTTCCCCAATGTAACGCATCCCACAAGAACACGGAATCAAGTAAACACCTTTACTATCCTTAGGGAAAATCGGGTCCTTAACCGATCTAAGCGAACTCTAAATGGTACGAAGGGGCTTGAAGGTTGAGGAAACATTATGTTTCTTCAAGATTCTAGCAATTTTATCGGTAGTACCTTCAATAAACGGAAGGTGAACTCCAGATAACCGGTCACAAGGATCTTTCTTAACAGTAGGAGCTTTTTTAGCTTTTTGAAAAGCTCTAATACAATGGGCCTTGCTATAACCTAAAGAGTATTATTATTACATATAATTTTATTATAATTGCTATTATACTTAATAAGCTCGTTGCTACCAATGGTATTATTACTATTACAGTTATTGTTATCATAATTGTTAATAGCAATATTATCAATTATAATATTATTATTATCGATCTCATTATTATTATGAAACAAATTCTTACTATTAAGATTGAAATTATTATAATTATTAATCTCATTATTATATTGTAACAACGTTTCATTATTACCATTGAAATTATTATAATTATTAACTAAACAATGCAAAGAAGAATTAACACGAGGGGAAGATAAATTGAAAGAAATTAAGTTGAATCCCGAGGATAGGTTTGTGAGTTTTGATGTTGTCTCATTATACACTTGCATTCTCATTAAGGAAGCCATCGATGTCATTTCTCGGGTCACTGATCCCAATATTGCTCATCTTGTTGAGATTTGTCTAACTTCGACCTTCTTTAGTTTTGAAGGTGTTTGTTATGAGCAGACTTGTGGGGTGGCCATGGGTTCCCCTCCCTCCCCTGTAGTGGCTAATATTTTCATGGAAGACTTCGAATCTAAGGCCGTTTACTCATCATTTTTTCAACCTAGGCTTTGGAAAAGGTTTGTTGATGACACCTGTGTGGTGTGGCCCCATGGAAAAGAGAAACTGGACCATTTCTTCCAACATCTTAATGATCAATCTGACTTCATTAAGTTTACCATGGAATTCGAAGTGGATGGTAGTCTGCCCTTCCTTGATGTACTTCTTTCAAGGAATGATGATGGTTCCTTCTCTCATCAAGTCTTTAGAAAGAAGATTCATACCGAGCAGTATTTGCATGCTAATTCTCATCATTTCCTGGCTCAGAAGTTTGGGGTTCTCAGCAACCTAGTTACCAGAGCCCTTAGAATCTCAGATGAGTACCACTTTGATGGTGAAAAATATCATCTCTTTAATGTTTTCAGTAATAACGGTTATAGCAAGGCCCATTGTATTAGAGCTTTTCAAAAAGCTAAAAAAGCTCCTACTGTTAAGAAAGATCCTTGTGACCGGTTATCTGGAGTTCACCTTCCATTTATTCAAGGTACTACCGATAAAATCGCTAGAATCTTGAAGAAACATAATGTTTCCTCAACTTTCAAGCCCCTTCGTACCATTTGGAGTTCGCTTAGATCGGTTAAGGACCCGAATTTCCCTAAGGATAGTAAAGGTGTTTACTTGATTCTGTGTTCTTGTGGGACATCTTACATTGGGGAAACTGGTCGATCCATTAATTAAAGAATTCAGGAACATATCGCTAACCTCAGACATTGTAGATCTCGGTCCTCTACCTTGGCAGAGCATGCCGAAAAGACAAATCATCATATATGTGTTGAGAATGATAAGGTTATTGCGAGGATTGACCATTTCCACCACCACAAGTTAAGGGAAGCCTTGGAAATTGAAAAGAGGCCAGTCAACCTTAACAGGGATGATGGATGGAGTGTCAGTAGATGCTAGATTCTCGCCCTTCACTCCTAGTTGCCCCCTTTTTCTTTTTCCTCCTTCTATACTCCCTCTCGCTACCATTTTCTTTCTCTTTTTCTGTTCTTTCTGATTTATTTTTATGAATTTTAACTACTTCGTTTTATTTATTTATTTATTTTTTAAATATACTTTTATGATTTTATTTAGCTATGAAGTATATTATATACAAACTTATTTATTTATTTTTATATTCTTTTTTACTACTTTTGTTTGGTTAGTTATTTATTTATATCTTTGATATTATTGTATTTATTTTATTGTTTGTTTTTAAAAAAATAATTTTTTTTATTTTTCTTTTATTTTTATTTTGTATTTTTATTTTTATTAATTTTTATTTAATTTATTAAATTTATTTATTTATTTCTTTATTTATTTTTATTTTTTATTTTTTCTTCTCTTCATAGTAATAAAAAATATATATAAATGTATTTATAAGAAAATTTCTTTTCAACATTATATCTATTAAAAAATCTTTAATATTAAATGAGATTTAAAGTATAATCTCAATATAAAAAAATTTATTTAAATTAAATATAGTAAAATTTAATTTTAATTTATTATTTTAGTAAACTAGCCGTTATGTTACAACGACTAGATGGAGCTTTCCTTGTCTATTTAATTACGTTTCTTGATCGGATCTCTCATCTTGTCCCGATGATGAACCACATACTTTGCCGGTTCCAAACGCGTCGACAAAAATTTCTTTTATGTGATTTTCACGAAAATTTCTTATAAACATCTAATGGATCACGAAGCATAATTCCTAATATTTCGTATTGCGTTATTCTTTTATTATTATCCGATCATAGCATGTGCCTTCTCTTAATATTTGTTTTTTTAATATTTCTTAAAATATAAATTAGTTTTTACTTTTATTTTTAATTTTCTATATTACAAATATTTTTAAATTTAAAAATTAATATTCTTAAAAGTTGATGTTATATATTTTTAATATTTGTTATTTTATTAAATATTATTTTTATGCAACATGGTATTGATTGATTTATTAATTTTTTTATTTTTTTATTTTAATATTTTATTTATTTTTATTTTATAGATAAGTAATCAATATCATGACTTATCAATACTACATGTTCAAAAATCATAATTTATTTGAAAATCAAAATATTTTATAAATATTTAACTTGATAGTTACAATATAACAAGATTCTTAACTATGGATATTAATCACATTTTTACCATGGATACTATTATAAATAGATTTTGTTACAATATCATGGGCTAATAAACATTATTTCTTAACTTAAACTTTATTCAAACCCTATAAGTCACCAATGTAATAGTATGAGACTCACTAACCATATCATTGTGGAAGTGATAGGGTCCCATGATATATTTGGGAGATAGTATAATAATATTGTGTTTAATGAATGTTTAGAACAAACAATATTAATTTATTATTCTCAATTTATTGATAAAAAAAATTTAAATAATTCATATAAAATAGTGTTGACTCTTAACAAACAAAAAAATCTAAATTGATGGCTACTTGAAGTGCTTGTATTATTTATCTTTCATCAAATTTGTAATATACTTATCTAACTAAATGATGAAATGTTTAATTCTTCATTGTTTTAGTCTAGTTTACCTATAGTAAATCTAAGTAAAAATGTGAATCGCTTTAGGAATTGTGCAATCAATATTATGACATTTGTCATAGATATATGTTAATATAAAGTGCAACTTTCAATAATATATTTAGAGTTGAACATTTTACAACTATATTTACACATGAAGTATGCATCTAAATTGTGTTTATTTGTTCCTTAACTTTATAATTTTAATAATTCTTTTGGTTTATAATATTAAATATTTGGGGTTATTACTTATTTAGGTTTACAATATTAATAATCCCTTGCCTTTATTAATCTCTTGAGTTTAAAATGTTAATTCTTAGGGTTTATTAATTTCTTAGTTCTTTTAGTTTAAAAAAATAATTCTTAGGGTTTATTAATCTCTTGTGTTTTTAATATTGATCAGTTGGCCTTATTGATCCCTTAGGTTTTTAATATTTATCTTTTGGTTCACCAATTCCTTTGATTTATAATATAAAACTCTTGCGTTTACTAGTTATTTTGGTTTCTAATATTAATAACCCCTTTGGTTTATTAATCTCTTGAGTTTAAAATATTAATTCTTAGGCTTTATTAATTTCTTAGGTTTTTGAATTTAAAATATTAATCCTTAGAGTTTATTAATCTCTATTTTTTTTAATATTGATCACTTGGCCTTATTGATCCTTTAGGTTTTTAATATTTATCCCTTGGGTTTACCGATTCCTTTGGTTTATAATATTAAACCCTTGGGTTTATTAGTTCTTTTGGATTATAATGTTAATAATCCCTTGGGTTTATTAATATATTAAGTTTAAAATATTGATTCTTATGGTTTATTAATTTATTAGGTTTTTGAGTTTAAAATATTAATTCTTAGGGTTTATTAATTTTTTGTGTTTTTAATATTGCTCCCTTGGCCCTATTCATCCCCCTATTCATCCCTTAGGTTTTTAATATTTATCCCTTGGGTTCACCAATTCCTTTGGTTTATAATATTTAAACCTTGGGTTTATTATTTTTTTTGGTTTGTATTATTAATAATATCTTGGGTTTATTAATCTCTTGAATTTAAAATATTAATTCTTAGGATTTATTAATTTATTAGGTTTTTGGGCTTTAAATATTAATTCTTATGGTTTATTAATCTCTTGAGTTTAAAATATGAATTCTTAGGGTTTATTAATTTCTTAGGTTTTTAGGTTTTAAATATTAATTTTTAGGGTTTTTTAATCTCTTGATTTTAAAATATTTATTCTTAAGGTTTTTTAATTTATTGGTTTATAATATTAATTTTTTTTTTTGTAAGTTGGGAAGGGAATTGAACCTGTGATGAGTGCTATAATAGCCTGCCTCATCACCATTTAACCAAGACCCCACAGACATTGGTTTATAATATTAATATTTATCCATTGCTTCACCAATTTCTTGAGTTTATTAGTTCTTTTCTTTAAAATATTAATAATCTCTTAGGATATTGGTAAAAGATATATACTTATTATTATTATAGAATACTATTATTGTGTTAATTTTGAATTATATTATTTTATTATTAAATTATATATATATATATAAGGTTAATTTATAATATGCATATAGTTAATATTAATAATATATTATAAGTAAATATAAAAAATATATTGGTAATTATATTTATAAATATATAATATTTATTTTGGTAAAATACATGTGGTGGGTGCTGGATATAGGTCTATTGGCGTATATCAATCACATTGGTGAATGTGATTGTAAATCTATCAACCACATTAGTAAATGTGATTGTGCTAGTATATTTATCTAACGAAATAATGAAATGTTTAACTCTTCATTATTATAGTCTAGTTTAACTATAATAAATCTAAATAAAAATGTGAATAACTTTATGAATTGTGCAATCAATATTATGACATTTGTCATAAATATATATTAATATAAAATGAAACGTTCAATAAAATGTTTAGAGTTGAACATTTTACAACTATATTTACAAATGAAACATACATCTAAATAGCCCTTACTTCATTCACAAAGATTACCAATAAGCACCAATCATTGCTTGCTTAATATATTTGAGGCATGCATCTCCAATGACAATTACTTCAAGCACCAAAATTACCAATAAGCACCAATCATTGTGTCAATACGATGTTGTCAACATCTCAATTAAAGGTCGAACATAATATCACTTTAGTCACATGGAGATATAGATCTTGGTTCATATAGGACATCTTAAGTCGTATTGCTTTGCACTACAAAACAAAAATAATCAAATCGTTAGATTAGGCTATATCTTATTAAGTTGACTTAAGCCTTGGCCTTAATAAATTAGGAAATAGGATAAATAAATGTTGTAGGAAATGGAATCACATCACATGGCTCCATAACAATTTTCCTTTAAAACAAAGTGTATCTAAGCAGGGAAAAATGAAAAATGCTTTGGGAGATTTAAGTATAGTTAAAAAGATAAAATAGGCAAATGAAAAAAAATTCTTTGGGAGATAAAGTACAGTTAAAAGATAACATAGGCGAATGAAAAAATGGTTTCGAAGATTATATACATTTAAAAGATAACAAACCAATATCGCATAGACTAGGCAATAACGGATAGGTTAGGATGCAACGTAGTGGCAATGTAAGTGTGAGCACCACTCATTTAATAATGTTGAATTTCAATTTTTGGAAGAATAAATATAAATGTGGCTGAGATGAAATTGAAATCAGATTTTTGCGAGCTACACGTCAATTTTATTGCATGTTTCTTTGGGCAGTTCAGTTCAGCTCACTACCATTGATCTTCAATATCATAAAAAGGTATTAACCAGCCTAGATCCATCTTAACTCCGGATCTATCAAGCGTCGAGAGGGATCAAATCTAGAGGTTTTCACCTCGAGAGATTTGATCCCTCTTGGCGCTTGATAGATCCGGAGTTAAGATGGATCTAGGCTAGTTTCAGTCGTGTGCGACCAAGGAAAATCTATCGATAATATGAGGAACAAATGCTTAATTTTATCAATAATATGTAAATACATATAATATTAATATAACCATTTTAAATATGCTAAATATGTTTGAGATTTCTCGATTCATTTTAATTTTAAATTTTCTTAGTTACCTGAGTTTGTTGAGATGACAAATATTGTAAAATAACTTTAATGATGAAAAATGATGAAATAAATTTTTTGAATGCAAAGTGACAATGTAATAATATTGAATGATAGAAAATGTCAATACTAAACATGTAGTAAATTACAAATAGCTTTCATTGTGATCAATATCAAACTATTTTCTTCTACTATTCTTATTGTCACCCTTGTTAGTTTTGTCATATTTTCATATCGATTATATGAAAAATACAGTTGAAATCATAAGCCATTTAAATTTTTAACTCGAGCTGTTGTAGTAAACATCATATCTTGTCTCTCTTGCTCTCCAATATTATTAGGTTTAATTACTATAACACAAAAATAAATCTACATTGTTAATAATTATTTGTTCTTACACTGAAATCAATGCAAATTATTAATCCAATGACTTTAAAATTAATGTACCATCATACATCCAATTACATCAGATCAGAAATCAACATATACACTAAAACCAATGCATCTAATGCAAAAAATAAATTAATATTATAAAATAGCATCTCCAATGAAATCAATGCATCTAATGCAAGTAATCAAATAGGATTAGAAATCAACATCTACACTCAAATCAATGAATCTAGTGCACGTAACCAAATAATATTATAAACCAACATATACACTAAAGTCAATGCATCTAGTGCAAGCAATCAAATAGGATTATAAACCACCATCTACATTGAAATCAATGCATTTAGTGAAAACAATAAAATAGGATTAGAAATCATATATATTGAAATCAATGCATCTAGTTCAAGAAATCAAATAGGAATAGAAATCGCCATCTACACTGAAATCAATGCATCTATTGCAATAAATATTCTTCCCTCTCTCCCCCCCCCCATATATATCTATATGTCCCTCCATATCTCCTTCTTTGTCTCTTTATCTCACCCCCACAAACACACACTCTCTCTCACTCCATATTTATCAATCTCTTTGTCCCTCCCTCCCTATCTCCATCTATCTCTTCTTTCTCTTCACCTTCCATATATATGTCTATCTCCCTTTGTCTCTCTATATCAACCCCAAAACATACACTTTCATTCTCCAATCTATCTATATATCACTCCCTCCTCCTCTCCCTCCCTCTCTCTATCTCCCCCTTCTCTCCCTCTGCCCCACTTATATCTCTCTTCCCTCCTACTATCCTCTCTCCCTCTCTCTCTCTCTCTCCAACTTTCACACTCTCTATATTTATTCTTACCTAAGTTTCTCTCCCCCTCCATCTCCATCATTATTTCCCTACCTCTCTTTACTCTCTCTCTTCCTTTCTCCCACCTCTCTCTCTCTCTCTATATTCACCTTCCAAATTTGTTAATATATGCCTCTCTCTCTCTCCTCTCCTCCCTTATCTCCATCTCTTCTTCTTTATCTCTTTATCTCACCCCAAACATACACACTCTCTCTCCATCTCTCCCTTGCCTCTCCCTCTCTCTCTCCACTTGTCACTCTCTACGCATTTCATCTTCCCTCCCTCTATCATCCTATCTCCCTCCCTCTCTCCTCCTCTCTCTCAAGTCCCCTCTCCTTTCCTTCCTCTCTCTCCCTTTCTCCCCTACCTCCCTCTCTCTTCCCACATCACTCACTCTCTCTCTCTCTCTCTTTCATTCCCATACTATCCTCTCACTCCCCCAATCACTCTCTTTCTCTCTCTCATCATTCATCTCTCTCCCTTTATCACCTCTCTCTCTCTCTCTCTCTCTCAAATCCCCTCCCTTCCTCCATCACTCTATCTCTCTCTCTCCAAATATGTTACTATATCCCTCCCTTTCTTCTTCTCTCTCCTTCTCCCCTTTCTTGTCTCAATCACTCCTCCTATGTATCTTTATCTCACCCTAAACATACATACTCTCTCTCCATATCTCCATTCTCACTTCCTCTCCCTCTCTCTCTCTTCATTCCTCCTCTCCCCTCTCCTTCATTTATCTCCATATCTCCTTTGTCACTCCTTCTATTTCTCCACCTGTATCATATGTCTTTGTTCTTCCCTCCCATATATATATATATATATATATATATATATGTGTGTGTGATAATATAACAAATTTAATATTGTATTAATATAAAGTTATTAAATTTAATAATATTAATACGAATATTAGATTTAATAATATTAATAATATTAATATTAATGTTAGGGTTAATAATGTTTTTTTTGTGTGCTATTATTATTAATTTGGTCCATCGGCTTCATATATAATTAGATGTTGTTTTCTACTCCTATTTTTATTTATTTACCTTACCTTTTTATACGTCTTTTATAAATATAGTATTAGGCCAGTGGGATGTGGCCCACGGTATTAATAATAATTTGTCCCATGGTCTCTTCATTCCTCTTCTCCCTTCTCCTTCAATTTATCTCCATATCTCCCTTGTCACTTCCCCTATTTCTCCACCTCTATCATATATCATGATATATTAATATATATTACAATATAATAAATTTAATATTGTATTAATCTAAACATATTGAATTTAATAATATTAATATTTTAATATTAATGTTAGGGTTAATAATGTTTTTTTTGGCATGGTATTAATAATAATTTGGTCCATGTTATTTGACCCTTATACTTCATATATAATTAGATCTTGATTTCTAATCATATTTGATATATTTTTATTTATTTACCTTACCTCTTTATACCTCTATTATATTTACTTATTTACCATACCTATTTTATAAATATATTATTTGGCCCAAGGTATTTTCCCATGGTATTATTAATAATTTATCCCATGGTATTTGGCCCATGGTATTAATAATAATTTGTCCAATAGGATTCACCTAAATAAAACCTCTTTTTGAGTTTTTGTAAATATAAAGTGGTTTATTGAGTAAATATAAAAATCGTATAAAAATCAGTTTTATTTATTTACCATACCTCTAGTTTATTTATATTTTTAATTATTTACCATTTATTTATTTACCATACCTCTAGTTTATTTATATTTTTAATTATTTACCATACCTCCTGAGTAATATAAAAAGAGGTTTTATTTATTTACCATACCTATGGTTTATTTATATTTTTACCTATTTACCATATATTATTTATTTACCATATCTCTTTTTTTAGTGTTATTAAACTCTTCATATTTTAAGTTTATATCGTTTAAATTTATTTTTAATAAATTTTTAATTGTTCATTTATATGTTTATGTAAGTTATTGTTCAAGCCGACATTTTTTTTGGCTTCCGACATACTTACACATCGGGGTCATACTGGGCTGTAGAATGCGCCTCTCGGCGCAATAAATGGCATTTTTAATAACTCCTATGAATGACAACGTATTAATGGGTGATTTTCAGTTTCTTGAGTATTTTTATTTGATGATGAATCATGAAGATCATTGTATCATAAATAAATAAAAAATAAATAAAAAACATTGGTAGATAAGCATTGGTTTTTCTAGTTTTGGTGTTTGGAATTGATTTGTAGTTTTGGTGTTTGGAATTGATTTGTAAGTAGTTTTGTTGTAAAAAAAAAAAGGTTCGATATTTTATTGATTTTTTTACTTTAACTATATTATTTTTAATGATTACAAAATCATATATTAGAAATAAACAAGATTTTTACATTATGAGAGATGATAGGATATTAAATGCAATTTACTTTATTGAGATGAAACATAGTATGTGTTTATGTAAACTGGCATTTAATATTTCTGGAGCTATATTGTATTATCTACACGTGGCATATATTGCCATATGAATTAATGGAGTTATAGCTCTAGAAATATTAATAGTCATCTAAATTTAAATGACTGTGTAGAAGATTTTCTTATTTCTTTTATAACATTTGTCTTTTTTTAAATTTAAAAAATTTATTTCAATTTGTAATTAGTATATTAGTAAATGTGGATAAATGTTACAAAATTTATTTCATCATATGTTTTACATCGTTGAGATAAAAAAAAATGATAATTAGATTCATTTTAACTATATATATATATATATATATATATATATATATATATATATATATATATATATATATATATGCTTTGGTTTATCAAACATCTAAAAGAAGTTTTCACTTCAAAGAGATTTGATCTTTCTCAACCCTTTGGTAGATCCGAAATTAAGAAGAATCCAAGCTAGTGTGTGTCTGTGTATATATATCCATTGGAAGGGTTAGCAGTTGACTCTTTCACCTCAATTTTTATTTTAATTATTAACTTTCTTTTTAATGTAATCTCACCAAGTCAAAATGTTTGCATAATGAGATAGGACAAGGCATCACTACATCTCTTTGATACTGGGTTGGAGAGTGTCTCTCGATGCAAATATAACTAGCTTTATTTTAAATTATTGCTTACACACACACACACACACACACACACAAGATTTTTAACCATTGAGATTATATATATTTGTGTTATTTTACGTTGTTTAAATTGTATTTATTTTAGAGTGCAAAATACAATGTGTTGTTCTTCATTATTTAAATTTTATTTTTGAATGCTAAATAGAGTATATATAGGACCAAATAAAAATTTTAACTATAAAAAAAAAATTCTATATATAGATATATATAAAGTTGATATCTAATAAATTAGTTAACATAGATCTTCAAACAGTTTATTTAAATCTTTGGTTGAAATATTTTTGAAAAGTATAAGATTTAAACATTTCATTCACACATTTTTTTACTTCTAATTACTTTAAATCATATTCATTTATTTATATTTAATTATAGCGACATTATTTTTCTATATTTTTCTATTTAGAACATATTTTTTATTTTTTATTTTTATTTTAAAGTGGCAGGGACCAAACAAACTTACACATCTCCTCATAGTGAGTTATAGAATGAGCTTCTCAGCTTAGTTACAATATTATGGATTACTAATACTACATGACCAAAAAAACATGACTCATATTCATATGACACATGTTTATATGACATTTTTTAATTAATCAATATAATTAAAAGGGCATAACCACTTTTGAGATAAATTTCAACATTTTATTTGTGAATACCACTAAAGAATATTTTAAAATATTATATGCAAGATAATTCCAACCATCCATCTAATAATCATTGATATTTAAACTATGTTGTACAGTTGTGGTATAGGAAAGAATAGCATATAATAAAGAAGAGGTAGTAGGAACCTGGTATAGGAAAGAATTGATCCTCCAGAATAAGGGGTGGAGAATTATGTTTACTAGACCTCAAATCAAAATATCCATATGGGGTAATTGATGTGGAACAAATTCTTTGTTATTAATTGCATGTAAGATGTTTTTTTTCATAATGGATGAGACATTTTTGCCAAAGTACTCAAGACCTATATATAACTAAATATGCATGTTTATTTTTTTTCTGCATGAATGATGCACTTGGTTTTTATGACCAAGTTGGGCAGACTTCACCCTTCCATGAAATTATTTACTTCTATCACATTGGCAATGTTGGATTCCTCTGATACTACTCCTAACTCTGAATCTGCTCTACAGCTAGAATTATTTAATGAAAAAATAAATTATCACTATGACAAGTTGTACTTCATAAGAGACTACTAAGAATCTTAAGTATGGTAAATCCACCTTCACCTGTCATTTGAACATAGAGCATAGAGTTAGCTTAATCGTCAATTTTATGCATAAGAGACATTTGGGCCCTTTTTAACAGTTGGGGATGATTAATTAATCTCAGTTCAATCTTAGTTCAGATAATTTATATTAATAAGTTATCTACAATCATATTTCCATAATTCCTCTTTCAATGACCAATATTCCACTTCTTTGGAACTTTTCACCTCAGTCAGAATAACAAACATCATGAAGACCCAAAAGTAAGAAAAAAAATCAGCTCATAGTTAAGGAATCTAGTGATTTCTTTAAGGATCATAATTCAAGACTTTATTTCCTTTTAAAGATTATTTATTTTCCCATAAAATAAAATGCAACAATCAAATTTTGTAGTGACAAGAATGGGAACAAATTTTAAATGTAATAACTCCCTTCCCTAGTGATATTGCATTTTTGATTTGAAATGAAAGTATTTTACTGACCTTTTAAATAATATATTCCTCCCCAAGTGACCCTTTAGAGATACCTTTTTTTTCAACTGATTGCAATAGGTAAGTGTCTTTTGTCTAGTATTTTTTGAGTCATTGAATTTAAGGGCAGAGGTAAAGAGACTACTAGACAAGAAAGAGTAGAGTGACTGAATGTCCAATGAAATAACATTGAGGAATCTCTTCTAATTTTCTCATGTAGGCCTTCTTCAATTGATGAGTTAGTAGGAACTTTCTCCTCTAGAATAAACTATGAAGAATTATGTTGAGTGAGCTACTCCTCATGTAACTTTGACTCCTCCTTAAAATTGGAATGTTTCTCTTCCCATAACTCTATCTAGGTTATAATTTTACCTTTCTCTTGTTTATGAATAAATTGTCTCTATATCACTATTGTTTGTCTATTTTTGAGCGCTTGCTTGAATCAATGAGATAAGGTAGCTCATTTGGATTCCAAAATACTTTAGTAACCCATTTTCTGAAGAGTCCTCTTCTGTTTTTAATTATGCTATTTGGTCCTCCATATCCTTATCAACTCATTTCCTTCTAAAGAATCATACATTATTGATAAGTATCCATTGTCCTTTTTTTCTTCTTCCATATACTTCAGATCTAAATGAATGGAACATGAGATAAGCTTTGTGACATTTTCTAAATTCCAAGATTTTTCATTGCACTTCTCATGTGTATCAGGAAAATGGATTCCATACATTCAAGGTTATGCCTTTTTAGGGCTTGTTGTAAGGTTGGAAGCTTCTCTTCACTATGTCTCCTTTCTTCTATATCATTGACTTTGATACAAACAATTGATAAATCATGTCCTCTGAAATAATTTGAAAATTTAAAAAAGATCACATATTTTTTAAAAATTCATTATTAATTTAATTTTTTATATATTAAGAAATAATACTCATGAATTATAAAACACTTGTAACATAAATAATATATAACAAAAAAAACCATGTATTTTTGGAATAATAAAATAGTTGTAACAAAAATAATACAGAACAAGAAAAATTATGTATATCTAGATGTATGAAAATTTAGATACATTTTATTCAGTAAAATTTTAAAAGAATAATGGTTATAAACATTTAAAAATAGTTTTATTAAATAATTAGTTTATATTCATAGTTAAGATTGATTTAGTCCATCTTAGTTCCTCCTATAAAGAAACTACAATCCACATAAATACCATGGGTCAATGTTGTTATTAAAAATTTGCTATATTTTTATATGTAAATGTAAATAGTTTTATATATGTTTTTTTATGGTATTTGTTTTTTCTTTTTAATAATTAAAATTGAATTTAGCTAATAAAATAAAATAGCAATAAAGTATAAAAACAACCCATGGTATTCATGTGGAATATAGTTTATTTAATAGGGGAAATTAAGATGGCCTAGATCAATCTTAACTGTGGAGTATTTCTTTTTTTCTTTTTAATAAGTTAAATTGAATTTATGTAATAAAATAAAATAAAAATAAACTATAAAAACAACTCATGGTATTGACACATGGTATTCATGTGGAATATAGTTTGTTTAAAAATTAAGATGGCCTAGATCAATCTTAACTCTGGATCTACCTAGAGCCAAGAGGGATCAAATGCCTTGATATGCAGACATATTTTAGAGTGAAAATATCTAAACTAAATATTTAATAAAATTATTTTTAATTGTTTATAACCATTATTCTTTTAAAATTTTACTCAATAAAATGTATCTAAATTTTCATACATCTAAACATACATAGTTTTTCTAGTTCTATATTATTTTTGTTACAACTATTTTATTATTCCAAAAATACATGGTTTTTTTTGTTATATATTATTTATGTTACAATTGGTTTATTATTCATAGGTAGTATTTCTTAATATATAAAAAATGAAATTCATAATGATGAATGTTCATAATTCTCATTGCTTAATTAACACTAAATTTAGCTTTAATTACTTAATTGTAGTAGTTTGTAACTACATAATAGTTTGTAACTACATACATATTCTTTCAAAAAAAATTTGTTAATGAATATCAAACTTTTTCTCTTAAAAAAAAACTATATACATATCTTTAATTACCTAATTGTGGCTAAAAAACTTACATGCTTTTTACTTTATAATCATAAAATAATTTCACATTATATGATGTCAAACTTAATCAACTTTTTATTCTGCAATTTTAAACAAATTTTTTCACTACATAATTTTAGCTTTTATAATTTTTTTTTATTTTTCAATTCCAAACAAGACTTACAAAATAAAAAACCCACTCACTCCTTACTGTAGATTATAGTTTTAAAAAATTGACACTATGTGATTAACAATAGAGTAAGTTGAGACAAACCTAAAGGGTTTTTTGTACATGTTTTATCATAACATTTCCCTCCATCCAATATATATTGTAGAGTTTTCTGAAGAGAGAGTGTATTCTATTTTATAACCTCATCCACAATCAAAGAAAATGACTAGGGATTTTACAAGTTATTAGTTTGTAACTTTATCCACAATCAAAGAAAATTGCTAGGGTTGTCACAAGTTATCATTCACACAGTGATTTATTGAAGTTCTTAGCTGAAATGGATCCTATTAGATGCATGGTGGCTAGAGACACTAAAAAATTCAAAATAGATATTGAAGTTCTCAGTTGAAATGGATCATATTAAATGCATAGTGGCCAGAGACACTAAAAAATTTAAAATAGATATCTATTATGACATCCATATTGTCTACAAAACATCCAAATTTCCCATCTTATACAACAATTTCTAACAATAACCGCTCAATTTACTGTCCAATTTTTTAAACCCCCACCCATGTTAGGGAAATCACAGTGTAAAATCAAATGTTCTTGTGGTATTTTTAAAGGGTTCATAAACAATACAGACAATGAGAAAGTAAATATGGTGGTATAATAACTAATTTTTAAATCATTCTGACAAAAAAAGCATCACATTAGCTCACAAAATATATCTAATGCTATAAGGATCTAAAGAGGTATTCACGGCCAGCTTGGAAAACCAAGCATGAAGATGCTTCTAATTTTCAATGAAGTAGTCTTCAAAAGTTACTATCTATATTTTAATTACATAAATGTATTGAAAACCAACTAATAGTATTTACTTTAGTTGTTTTATTTGGACATGTTGCAAGATGATATTTATTGATATACAAGTTGTGCATCAAATTATTATGTAACGATCGTACCAAGAAGTTCTTAAATTATTGCTCTTTAGCTATATCTTATCAATTTAGTATGTTTTCAATCAAGAAGAGGCTTCGAAGTTTAAGAACTATATCTTAGATCTGAGCACGTGATTCTATTAAAATTTATGAAACAAAATCATTTTTTACAACTTGTATGTTTAAATATGTGATTTTGGAAGTGATGATGGCTTCTTTAGACACTTGATTAGTATTTTGGAAGAACTTTAATTATATCATTAAGGATTGTGAGTAGTTCATGTAGCAGTTGCATTGCTTATAACATATTTTCATGTCCTTTGTATAAGCTATTGTATATACAGTTCTCACACATTTCCCCAAGACGTTACCTATATGGTGAGTAGTTGAGGTAGCAATTGCATTACTTATAACAGATTTTTATATCCTCTGTATAAGCTATTGTATCTACAATTATAACACATTTCCCTAGGTGTTACCTTTATGGTGACTGAGTAATGATGACTTCTTTAGACACTTGATTAGTATTGTGGAAGAACTTGCATTATATCATTAAGGATTATGAGAAATTCATGTAGTAGTTGCATTTCTTATGAAATACTTTTATATCATTTGGATAAGTTGTTGTATATACAGTTATACTATGATATGGATACACATTCCTCCCAAGCGTTACCATATTGTGATTGTTTTCCAATTGTGGATATTTAGAGAAATATAATTAAGTTATTGATGGTTTTGGAACATCAAAGTTACTATGATGACCTTTTATCTTAGGATGACTCCTTAGTGTTGAGATTCGATTGTCATGACGAAGATGCATAGATCACTTCACAAGAAAACCCATTTTCCTATTGATAGTATGTGGTAGTTGTATGAATGGACTAGTTATATTGTCCTCATAGTCATAAGTTTCAGCATGGGTTTTTTTTTTTATAAGTATATATACAAGTTATACATATTACGTAGTAAGAAATGTTCTTTAATAATAACGGTCACTGAAAGGGAAAATGATCTCAATACACCCCTCTAGATATACAATGTCTCATGGTATTCTTCTCATTTGGTGACACATGAAAATTCCAATACCAAAACTCTTTCACAGTGTCACTCACATTATACGAAACTCTATCTTGATAAGGTTTCCTACATATATTAGCCCAACATGCAAGTTCATCATTCTCATGTTATTGAATCCTAATTTTTTAATTCCTCCATAAACTTTTGCTTAATGTTTTGTAGATTATTGTTTTCATTGACATCAACCAATTTGATGTAGTTATTTTTCCAACAACACCTGTCAATAATTCCCTACTAGCACTTATGCCATATTGAGATTGATATTTTGCAATTTTTCCAGGGGTTGATGTCATATTTCTTGATACTAGCTCATTTACCTTCACCTTTTTGGAATTTATAATGCCCAATAATTGAACTATATTCTTAGATATTTGTGCCTTAAAAATATATTTAAGAGTTATAATTATAAAATAATATTTTTTAAATTAATGTAGAATTCGATTATGAAAGTGGTATTTTTTAATGATATAACTAGAAAATCTATTATCCCAAGTTTTATTTTTTTAATGATTCAATTAAGATTAACATTTGTATGTTGTCATCAGGATATTTTTTATTTTTCATGTCAATTACCTTTTATAACTCTAGGAGGTTCTTGATATTGCCTTTTTTTTTAAATAAATGAAACTCAATTATATACTTAAAAAGATGATTAGGTAAGAGAATTTTAGGATTATAACTTTTTTTTGGTCCGAGTTAACAATGTGAATGCTTATTTACCTAAAGTTGGCTCCCATGTTCAATACCTCCCCATGGGATTTGAAGATAATAGGTAATGGAAATTGAATGACATATCAAACAAATAATTTATACATCAAAAAATTAGTTCTATGTATTATAGTAGTTATTGATTGAGTGATCTTTCTGTTGTAACTCCTAGAGACAACCTAGAGTTGCTATAGACCAGTGCCTAGGACATCTTAGCATGGCAAGGAGCGTATAATATAATGTATGAAGCTGTCAACTTCAGCTCACATGCTATCTCCTGTAAACATGGAAATAAAATAGAATGGGACCAAACTCTCAGAAACTGACAAAGGAAAAGAGATACTGCATAGGCAAGATGCAGAACTCTAATACAAAAGCAACAGAAAATTCAGAGACAATTTACTGCAAAGCGGACCGATTCAGAAATACTTCACAAACATAAATTATCAAAAGGTGTATGTAGTGAAATAAATATTGAGAATATATTAGTTAACATTGAGCTGATACCCAGATATACAATACCACCATGCATGGGCTTACCAATCTAAGAATCCATACATGATAATAGCATTTTAAAAGCACCCTCCCAAAGAAATTAATATAGCAGAAGTATGGTTAGCTGAATAATGGAACAGAATATCATGCATGAGCCATATTTAAAGCACTTGACTGATTTGAGCATCGGCATAAACTAGGATGAATCCATACCAGAAATCAGTGAACCACTCACATTCCAAAACATGATACAAGAAAGATGGATGAAATGAACTATTCTATTAATATAACACAATAAAGAAAGTTACAGACTGTGAAGTACCAAAGACCATAATCCTCTTTGACAGATAGAACTCCTCCTCACTGAGACCCTATGGGCTCTGTGCCTTCATACCAAAGTTTTACAAAATTTTTACAAAAAGCCTTTCACTGCATAATTTTCTGATAAAATATGGAACCCTAAATCATTCGTTCTCCTGGAATTTTATAGGAGAAACCAAAACCTAGTAAAAGAGGTAGGTAATGAAAATTCAATTTGCATAATTAAGGAAAAATGGCAGAAACATTCATGCCCATACTCCTGAATGACTATGTTGTGTTGTTTGTACTCTGTGGTCTGTTTTCTGAAATGAATGCACTGGGTGAAAGCCTCTTTAGGAACACGGCATAGAGTAGAATCCCATAAACATTATGTCCTTTCCTAAAAGAAAATTCTGCTAAAATAAAACCTGGAGGGTATTGTTTTTTGTGCATCGTACCCTCTGCCTTCTAAACCCTGAATTATGATTTAAAATCTTCAATGCCGAACACTGAATTCCTTGACCTTCGACTGATACTCCTCTGTTGTTCCATTAATGTCTCCATCTATGATATCTACCTCTTGAATGACACTGGGAAGCTCGCCAAAGTGTAACCCTGTTTCTTTAATGGATGTCATGTAACAACAGCTACCCAAGACTTTCTTCATAAATTTCGCCTCTGAAAAACCAGTCCTTTGACGCGTTCTCGGCTCTTGTAATGGATGCTGCAAATTATGATAATTCTCTGTCGATGCAAACCTGCAAAACAAACAAAGTTGTGAAGAAAACAAATGCATGGGGGACGGCAATGCAATGGAGGCGACTGTGTAGTGAAGCAACATGATAAAATGGCAGAAGCATGCAGGGTGGTGACGAAGAAAATGCAGTGGAAATAATGGCGGAAGGGATGGCTAGAGTTTATAATGTGGAACGTTAAAATAAAAAATATGAATGTAATGTATAAATGGCGGAGGGAAAAATGTGATAAACACGTGGGATGATGACGTGGAGGAAGACCAGGTCAACAGTGGGGCGTGCAAATGATCTAGACCGTCTGATCTCAAGACGAGATCAACAGTTGAAACGGCGTTGAGGGAAATTGCCACTGGGTCATGGGTACAATTTCCTTGCGTTAAATCCCGTGCAGCTTCAGAGCGTGAAAGTCGTTGGATGAAGAGCTTCAGATTGGATAGCTGACGGTGATATCGTTGGGCGTCCTGTTCCGAATAATAACGCACGATGAATGGCGGTTTTGGAACCGTACGCTGGGACGCGTGGTAGACAGTGTATGGAATTGTTGGCCCAATGAGAATTACCACCCTCCGCCGAAAGGCGGTGCGATGAATACCGGGCAGTTTTGAACAGTGTTTTTGGGCACGGGGACCACTAGGATATGCAGGTTGCGGACCGTTGATTTCGCGGTCTAAATGGACGGTAGTCGGGCGGTCTGCGAGTGCGACAGAGACGAACAAACGCCGTCCGATCTTGTACAGTTCTATGACTCGAAATGCACCCGATATTCTTTTGATAAGAGCTTATAGAGCTAGCACTCGGTTCAGGCTTTCGATCTCGTGGAGGAAAAGAGCAGAGGCTTAGCAGAAGGGGCTAGGCCTGTTAGATTTTTGAATTTACGATCTGTGGCCTTTTAAAATGTAATTTGGGGGAGGGAAAGGCAATGATAGGCGTGAAAACGGATTCCTTAGGCCACGAGAGGGGATTTGCAGGATTTAAATGGGGTTGCATGTGAAAATTTAATAGGGAGATGATATGATCAACATTGGCTCCACCTGGGGACGGCATGTTCATCCTTGGACGTGTAGAGAACTTCACAGACCTCCTGATCATCTTCTATATGGACTCTACTCTTCGGCATTTCTACTTTTCACCTCATGATTCATCAATTTTACAAATGGGAGAAATAAACCTGTTCTACTACTACCTTTATTACTCCATGAGACCAGATTAAACTGTTGGTCTCACATTTTCTCTACCTAAACTACATCTGCTAGGATTAAGCTATCTAGAAAATTTCCTCTCTACATTCTAAAACAGAAATTGGAAAACAGCCAAGCCAGGATTAGCCTGTCTGGCTCGCTAAAATTTGCAGAAATTAAAACAACTAACTACATGCTCACAGACTGAGCTTTATTGAGCTTTTCCTACCTACTCTACTCTAAACTGGAATTTTCTGATGCTCTAGGTGATACAATAATGCTAGTGGAGCCAGTCAAGAAGTAACAAAAAACGATATGAGCACTGACTGCTTGTCAAAGATAACCACAGGGTGCTCTGCATGTGGTTATTCAAAACTGTGGTCACCATCAGTGGTGACCTCTCTTGATGAATCTAGCCCTGGCAAAGGATCAATGCTGGAGAATTTGAGCAAATCAGGGCCTCCATATATTCTGCCATAGGATCAATGAACACATGATGTACCAGCTCTTCTTTTAGGCCTTCCGTGATTGGTAGGCCATCTTCATCCTGGGAAGCTTTGATTTCTACATTTCCCACTGCATCTTCAATATGACTCTTGAAAGCCTGATCACCTTCTTCTTGTATTTCGAAAGGCAGTGGTATCTCTTATTTTTGTTCCATAATAGCAGCTTTGAAAAAAAAAAATTCTGCTTGCAACATGCTGCTCAAAAAGACCCTTGATCCTTCTTCAAATGTTTGCAGGAAGTGTGCATAAGGATCATGATATGATACCTATTGATGAATATGTAGCAGGCAGGCTTCAACCAGGATTTCTTCTTCTTCCACTGGATCAAGAACAAGACTCTCTAGAGAAAGAGAATCTCCCTCCTCTTCTTTTTCTGAACTAGAGGACTCATCATGTATGGCAGTTGAGTCCTCTTGGAGCTCTGATATATTCTACTCTGATGAGTTGAGCTCTGTGAACAGGTCTATGTATTCTTGAGTAGTGGTTTGTTCCATTACTTCCTCTTTTGTAAGAGAAGGCTCATTGCTTTCAAACTGCTCAAGGATTTCTTCTTTGCTTTCCTCCTCATCCTCTAAAAAGGAAGGCTGCTGGTTTCCAGTCTCACTGATAATCTGTGGTAAAGCAGAGTGAAGATTAAAAGAATCTTCATTTGCTATTATACTGTCGTAACTCTTGCCATCAGTGTCATAGATTGGTTGGCTCGACCAAGTTAACCATACTAGACTCTTAGCAAGTCTTTCTTCATCCTGATCCACAGAGAAGTCTTTTGGATCTGTATCATCAAACTCATAAGACGAGTGAGCAAGGGAATTTTTTCTATAAAATATTTTTGAGGTGGACTGCTAATTTAATATCTGATCAACCTCTTCTTCTGTCAAAGGAGATGATTGTTTTGTGTTCCTTTGTGCAAAAGAGCAGGAGCTCTATTTTTCTTGTACTAGCTGATTTGGAGGCAGGAAGTCTTCTTGAACCTCTTCCAGGATATCCTCAGTTGTGCTTGCAGGGGAATATTGGGGATCTTTTGATTTTTCTTGATCTCTCTCTGATTCAGGCCAGTCCTCATGAACCTGATGATACTCGGTTAGACCGAAAGGCCCATGAGTGGTTTCTTCCTCCACATCAGATTTTACATCTTCTATGTGGTCTCTTATTTCCTCCAAGCAACATTCCCTATTTACCTTTGCTATTAGGTTGTGATATTCACTGACCAGCATAATACAAGACATAGGTACGAACTCAGGCAATTCCTGATCGCTTTCCTCTCATCCTTCATGCGTTTCAAAACATCATACATGTCTTGCTCATTATCTAGGTCTTGAGTTTGTCCTTTTTCTGGAAGAGGCATGGGTTGTTCTAAATAATCATTATTTGTATTCATATTAGCCATATACCTCTTCAGCACTTTATTAAACATTCTCTTTAATTCATATATTTGATCATCCAAAGCATCTAGTTTTGTATCCCTATCCATGTTTGGATCCATGTTTTTGCAAAGATGATCACTACATCTTCTCAACCAGTTCAGAGTCTTCTACCAGTGGAGTCATTTGGTCTCCAGCATGGCTGATGCTATACTGTGAAATGGTCTCCCAGTGGAGTCTTTTTAATCATTTAGGAACTGTGGAGTCGCCAAGGTGAGGGATCTACAACTCTCAACTCTCCATACTCACCTACTTGAAGAGTGAATTAGATTTTGTCGAGGCCCAAGGATTTAAACTTCTCAATTTCGCTCCCTGGCAACGGTGCCAGAAATATGTTGTCGCTCCTAAAGACAGCCTAGAGTTGCTATAGACCAGTGCCTAGGACATCTTAGCATAGCAAGGAGCATATAATATAATGTATGAAGATGTCAACTTCATCTCACATGCTATCTCTTGTAAACAGGGAAATAAAATAGAATGGGACCAAACTCTCAAAAACTGACACAGGAAAAGAGATACTGCAGAGGCAAGATGTAGAACTCTAATACAAAAGCAACAGACAATTCAGAGACAGTTTACTGCAAAGCGGGCTGATTCAGAAATACTTCACAGACATAAATTATCAGAAGGTGTATGTAGTGAAAGAAATATTGAGAACATATTAGTTAACATTGAGCTGATACCCAGATATACAATACCACCATGCATGGGCTTACCAATCTAAGAATCCATACATGATAATAGCATTTTAAAAGCACCCTCCCAAAGAAACTAATATAGCAGAAGTATGGTTAGCTGAATAATGGAACAGAATATCATGCATGAGCCATATTTAAAGCGCTTGACTGATCCAAGCATGGGCATCAACTAGGATGAATCCATACCATAAATCAATGAGCCACTCGCATTCCAAAACATGATACAAGAAAGATGGATGAAATGAACTGTTCTACTAATATAACACAACAAAGAAAGTTACAGACTGTGAAATACCAAAGACCAGAATCCTCTTTGACAGATAGAACTCCTCCTCACTAATACCCTATGGGCTCTGTGCCTTCATACCAAAGTTTTACAAAATGTTTACAAAAAGCCTTTCACTGCATAATTTTCTGATAAAATTTGGAACCCTAAATCATTCATTCTCTTGGAATTTTATAGGAGAAACCAAAACCTAGTAAAAGAGGTAGGTAATGAATATTTAATTTGCATAATTAAGGCAAAATGGCGGAAACATTCACTCCCATACTACTGAATGACTATGTTTTGGTGTTTGTACTCTGTGGCCTATTTTCTGAAATGAATGCACTGGGTGAAAGCCTCCTCAGGAACATGGCCTAGAGTAGAATCCCATAAACATTCTGTCCTTTCCTGAAATAAAATTCTGCTAAAATAAAACCTGGAGGGTATTTTTTTTTGTGCATCGTACCCTCTGCCTTCTAAACCCTGAATTATGATTTAAAATCTTCAATGCCGAACACTGAATTCCTTGACCTTCGACTGATACTCCTCTGTTGTTCCATTAATGTCTCCATCTATGATATCTGCCTCTTGAATGACACTGGGAAGCTCACCAAAGTATAACCTTGTTTCTTTAATGGATTTCATGTCACAGCAACTACCCAGGACTTTCTTCATAAATTTTGCCTCTGAAAAACCAGTCCTCTGACGCGTTCTCGGCTCTTGTAATGGATGCTGCAAAATATGATAATTCTCTGTCACTGCAAACCTGCAAAACACACAAAGTTGTGAAGAAAACAAATGCATGGGGGATGTAAATGCAATGGAGGCGACTATGTAGTGAAGCAACATGATAAAATGGTGGAAGCATGCAGGGTGATGACGAAGAAAATGCAGTGGAAATAATGGCGAAAGGGCTGGCCAGAGTTTATAATGCGGAACGTTAAAATAAAACATATGAATGTAATGTATAAATGGTGGAGGGAAAAATGTGATAAACACATGGGATGATGACATGGAGGAAGACCGGGTCAACAGTGGGGTGTGCAAATGATCTAGACCATCCGATCTCAAGATGAGATCGACGGTTGAAACGGTGTCAGGGGAAATTGCCACTGGGCCAGGGGTATGATTTCTTGCGTTAAATCCCATGCAGCTTCAGAGCGTGATAGCCGTTGGATGAAGAGCTTCAGATCTGACGGCTGACGGCGATATCACTGGGCGTCCTGTTCCGAACAATAATGCACGATGAACAGCGGTTTTGGAACCGTACACTGGGACGCATGGCAGACAGTGTATGGAATCGTTGGCCGAATGAGAATTACCGCCCTCCGCCGAAAGGCAATGCGATGAATACCAGGCAGTTTTGAACAGTGTTTTTGGGCACGGGGACCACCAGGATATGCAGGCTGTGGACCGTTGATTTTGCGATCTAATCGGATGGTAGTTGGGCGGTCTGCGGGTGCGACGGAGACGAACAAATGTCATCTGATCTTGTACAGATCTATGGCTCGAAATGCACCCAATATTCTTTTGATAAGCGCTTATAGAGCTAGTACTCGGTTCAGGCTTTCGGTCTCGTGGAGGAAAAGAGCAGAGGCTTGGCAGAAGGGGCCAGGCCTATTAGATTTTCGAATTTACGATCTGTGGCCTTTTAAAATGTAATTTGGGGGTGGGAAAGGAAATTATAGGCGTGAAAACGGATTCCTTAGGCCATGAGAGGGGATTTGCAAGATTTAAACGGGGTTGCTTGCGAAAATTTAATAGGGAGCTGATATGATCAACACTTTCAATTTGACATTCAATTCTTTATTAATAAAGTAGTTTTATTTAGTAGGGAGTACAACAATTTTGTAATCATATAATAGAATAAAACATATTCACAATATAATTAATTTGAATGAATAGATTTGTGTAAAATATTTTAATAAGAAACTAGATTTGTAATTATAAAATATAAAACTATAACTTAAATTTGTGAAATTACTTTGCATTTTTTTCTTGTGTATATAGAGAAAGACTAAACCAAGTTTGGAGTTAAGAAAATAAACCATAACATGAATAACAATATCTCCTTCCAAAAATGTCCCCATATTAAAATGACATTCACTTTCTTATATATCAAGACTATTGTTCTTCATATACAATTTCTGACAAGCATGTAATTGGCGCTAGGATATGTAGATGAACTTGGAGTAAACTCTATTTCTGTTAATAAAAATTCACTTTATTTACATCTATGCTAGATATATCGTACTTGAATGTATTTAAAATATCTTATTTCAGCTACATGCTTGTTTCAGAGGATTATTAATCACCAAAGGATTTTCACCCCAATTTCCTATTTCAATATCTATAACAATTTTTTTATATATGTGAATAGATTATGTTGGTTTACATATATGTTTTCACACACAATTGCCCATTTCAATATCTATAACAAAATTTTCTAGTTTATAACTCTTATAATCAATATCTTTGAAACCTTTACGACCTGCTTCCATGGAAGAAAAATTTGCCTTTCATTCCTTCATGATGGCTCCTTCTCTGCAATAACATATTTCATTATGTTGGTTTACATATATGTTTTCATCCACAATTTCCTATTTCAATATCTATAACAAAAATTTCTAGTTGATAACTCTTATAATCAATATATTTGAAACCTCGATGACCTGCTTCCATGTAAGCAAAATTTTCCTTTCATTATTTCACGATGGCTCCTTCTCTGCAACAATTTGTTTCTTCTATGCTACTCTTTCCTATGCTATTGCCTTATGGCATTTCTTTTGCAACATATGGTGCAATTTCTAGTTTATTTTTTATTGTGTTTGACCGAGTTAAAATGTGCATTACATTATGTCAATATTTTTATTTAATTTACTTTTATTTTTAATTTTGTGTAATTTAGGCCATCTTAGTTCCCCCTATAAAGAAACTACATTCCACATGAATACCATGGGTTGTATTTATAGTTTATCATTATTTTATTTTATTATTTTTATTTTATATTGTATTTTGACCAAGTTAAAATGTTCATTACATAATGTCAATCTTTTTATTTAATTTACTTTTATTTTTAATTTTGTGTAATTTGACATAGTCAAAATGTTAAACATGACATTACAACCTTTCTATTATACTTTGTTGGAGAGCATAGTAGCACAAAAATGTAATATTTAAATATATAAATTGTTATTTTCCTTTTTTTATATTTTTTTTATCCATATAATACAAATTAATTGGTTTTTTTGGAGTTTACTTTTATGATATAAATTTTATTATAAATAAAAATTTTATGCTTAAGTGCCCAAAAATTTAATGTTTATGTATTTTACCCCCCTATAAAGAAACCACATTCCACATGAATACTATGGGTCAATATCATGGGTTTTATTTATAGTTTATAATTATTTTATTTTATTATTTTTATTTTATATTGTATTTTTACCTAGTTAAAATGTTCATTACATTATGTCAATCTTTTTATTTTATTTACTTTTATTTTTAATTTTGTGTAATTTGACATAGTCAAAATGTTAAACATGACATTACAACCTTTCTATCATACTTTGTTGGAGAGCATAGTAGCACAAAAATGTAATATTTAAATACATAAATAGTTATTTTCCTTTTTTTATATTGTTTTTTATACATGTAATATAAATTAATTGGTTTTTGTGGAGTTTAATTTTATGATATAAATTTTATTATAAATAAAAAATTTATGCTTATGTATCCAAAGAAATTAATTTTTATGTATTTTACAAAAAAAATTATTCATTAAACTAATTTACTTGATCTAATGGCCTAAAAAATTTCAATCATCTAATATTTGATCCAATGGCTCAAACATGGACACAGTGGCAGCTAGGGGAGTTGTTTTCAAATAGTGACACCTTGCGGCATGATTAAAATTCTATAAAATTTATTTCAAAATAAACACACATGTCCACATAATTGTTATTTGTAAATATAATATTATAAAAAAATGAAACATGCAATGATGTAAAACTAAAATGATAATTGTCAATAAATTGCAAAGTAGGAAGACACCACATGTCTTGAAATTTGCAACATTGTTAAGTAATTAGCCTTTATTGCTACCTTCTTCTTTTCTAACAGTAATGAGAATATTTTTATTAGCTCAAAATATGTGACTAGGCTGCACCAGGAACATCGGGAATTACATTAGTCATTTGCTTAAGTCTTTCAGTTTCTCTCTCTCATCCAAAAGAAAGATTGCCCTCTCAAGAGGATTAGTATCCTCACATACAAATGGAGATATTTTGGAGGTGAAGACATTCCAATAGAGCCCCAATATATAGAAAAACTTGCAATACATCAACGATTTCTAGTAATGATATAATCTCATATTGTAGTATACTTGTTCAACTTAATAGGCTCAATCATATCCAAATATTTGTATCATTTGAGCTCAAAGTCAAGCTATTCAACATTCCCTGAAGCTCTTCTACCTATTGTCAAATATATTCTACATGTTGCTTAAGATAACTCATTTCTTCCTCCATCTTATCCACCTTCACACATACTTCCATGAGGATATCCATCATATTGGAGGAGGCATAAGTTTTTGCATTGTGATTCAATTTAAGCCGCATGATCTCCACTTACAAGAGATCCAATTTGTATTTTTTTTTTGCATAAGCTAAAGAGGATCTTCCAGCCATAGCATGGAAGAATACTTTGACCTTAATCCACCTACTTGATGAAATAGGACCTGTGCAAATAAACCCAATTATTTTATGAAACTAGGGAGTAAACAGAAAGATATCGCTCATGGGATAGTCACCACTATTTGGGTCCCTCTCAATTACTAGAACGACATTCAACAATTCACCAAACCATAGAATTGTATACAGGGGATATACCTTAATTTTACATGGAATGAACTCTAAATGTTTTAAATGCCTAAGGATAGGATCAATGCCTCAATCTCTAAGCTAGAGGCACTCCAATTCGCAAGGATGAATCACAATATATTTATTCATAAGACAACAAAAATAGCCCAGATAGTGTGTCGAACATCTAGCAATTACAAGACCTATCACTGATAAATGGTCGGTGTATAATTTCACTCCAATATTTCTACCAACTTAACACCAGTGAAAAGAGACAGACATAATATTACAAAATTACAATTATAATGACAAAAGTGCCTAGACTCACCTCTAGAGTGCCAACCCGGTTCTCATTCTTAGACAGAGGATACGTAAAATTCACAAAGGACTTCAAAACAATAGTCAGAACAATATCAAGCTCTGTAATGCATTCCCAAGCCTGAAATTGTGCCCATTTACCATCCACTACTAGGTGAAAATAAACAACACAACCACAAATCCATACCAAACAAAACTAATTTGGATGAGGAAGGAGGAAATTGGCCTAAAGCTATTGATAATTTAGCAACCAAGAAATGATGTAGGCATCTCTAACTCCCTTATATGTTCAATAACCACCACACTAAATGTTGAAGTCTACTTAGAATTAGATTCATGGCACCCTTATGTTTTCTAGTTGCCTCCAATTTTTCCTGAGGAAAATCCAACAAAAGAGGAGTTTCCCTAAGGAAATTTGGAAGCATTGCATCACCTCTAGGACGTAATGTCCCCACTTTTAGTCTTCTCTATATTACAGTCAGGATGGATTTCTAGGGTACATGAAGGCCAAGTCACTGGAGCAAGATTATGTCATCAACGATCCCAGAGGGTTTCGAGGAGTTTTTTGGGGTCTGATGACATTCGCTTGGCATATTCCATCATTAAGGTCATTTCCATACAACTTGCTTTTATTTTTGTTACATTTCAATAATTTCAATAAAACAGGGTTATTATTGAGCCTAACTTAATTAATTATGCTTAAGGTGAAATTTCGAGAGGAATATTTGATGGAACACCTTAGTGTAATAGCTCATTTGAACCGGAACGAGAAGATATATAGGAAGGGATGATGAGAAGTGACTTCCAATGTCCAAATAAAATATGGTGGAAGAGTTACCATTTTCCTTGATTAAAAGTGACTTTAATTAGTTATTTAATTAAATAAAAAAAGGGAAAATGATTAATTGAAGGGAAAATGCCAAAGGTGACTTAAGTGAAATAAAATAATAATAAAATTCACTTATATAAATCCAAGAGGGATCTTCTAGAATAATACTAAAATAATCAAAATAAAATACTTCCAGAAGATTGGAGATCTATTTATCGAGCCTTTAAAAGGAGGAGGAGGAGATCATCTGGGACATATTAGAGTTATGATTGTTTCTTGTTATCGAGTTTTGGTGAACCTAGTTCCCATATTTAGTGAATCCCTAGGATGAAAACCCTTGGGATTCTGTTTCTTATGAGTTGGAGGAAAATTGAGCTTGTCTCAAGGAGATTTCACCCAGGAATCTCATAGTGCTTCAGCAACATATTGGAGATAAAATCAATAGTCGATCTAACATTGTAGTGAGGATCATCTAGATCCTCAATTGAGGTTATATATTTGTTTCATTTTGTCATATATCAGCTACCCTCAGTTGTGTTAGCATGTTTTCCGTTATTATAATAAAAGCTAGGTTTATTCCATTCACTCTTTCATTCATCTTCTGGGTTTCTTTTTTTTGGAAATTTATATTCTATGAATGAAATTTTTTATCATGCTTTTGGATGAATAATTTTGTTGAAGATAAATAATGAAATATTAACCAAATATTTCATCCAATATATTACATAGTAGCTGCATTATAAACTTAGTTGGATCACTCATAGTTGGTGGTGTACAAGACTCCCATCCATGATTAGAAATAATCCCACATATTCAATGCTTCATGTCACTATAATTTGTAATAACTCTAACACTATAGACCATAATATCTCCACCCATGGTATTAAGGGAATCACAAGGGAATACAAAGTTTGTATCTTCAGCACAACTATTTCTTAAGTGAATTTTGTAAGAAGGAAGGATTAGCACAAGCTTATTTTATGGATTGCATGGATTTTCATTTTGCTAAGGTATGAATGTAGGCCTTAATTGACCATTAAGCATCAATGCACCAAAATTCAAATTTCAACCCATATGGCACACCCATCATCTTCCTTGTTATTATCCCTTAATATGTGTTTAAACCTCATACTAGGATATCTTTAGATGACATTTTTACCCACTTTGGAATATTACCCAAAATCTTATCTCTTGGGGTTGTATCATTGGCCATATGGTGCATTATAATAAGGGAGTCCCTTAGCACAACAAGAGAGGGAACCTGATTTTATTTGCCTTGAATGATGCCTTGCAACAAGTCGTAGGCTTCTTCCTTAGTGTCTGTCATATTTCCAAACCCCATGAGTACTCTAAAATTTTAATTTCACTTGGGCCATAGAGAACCCCTCCCCCTCTTGCCACCCCTTATTGCTACCTTAATTTTGTCATTCTTGTTAAATAACTCCATTTTTATAAATTAGCATGCATTCATAACTGATTTCTATGCAGATTACTAACAAGTTTAAATTCATACATGTTTTGAAGGTTGATCTTTAACAAAAACACTTGTATATATATATATATATATATATATATATATATATTAATTATTTTCATAGTGTTCTTGACCTAGCTCCAAAATTATAGGAGTCGTTACTTTCACTAAAGAATACATTGAGAACAACTACTGTGAGTGTATTGTACAATTGTTTAATCCACAAATAAATTATAGAGTACCCTTAATTTAGTGAACAAATATGGGTTGGAATTTGTTAATTTATGTCATTAATTTTTTTTTTAACGTGAAATATTTAATGTACTCCAAAGTATGTTCATTGCTTATACTTGATATTTATTTATTTATTTTTAATAAAATTTTTAATAATTATGATCATTTGTATTTATTAGTGCATTCAACTAGGCCGGTCTCATACTCACATGACATGGGGTCAATCCTAACCGCTACCAATATAATTGTATAGGTGCATATGTATGCCCCTTTCGCAAGCACATGTGAATTAGGGGATTTGAACATTGAACCTCCTCACACATAACACTTCATTTTCACGGCCATAGCCAATTGCGCTACCTTCAAGAAGCTAACTTTATTTTGAATTATTATTATTAACTAGAACAAGAATTAATATATGATTTAAACATATATACATTTAAAAAAACATGTAACAATATTCTTAACCATGGAGATTCGCACCATTTAACATTGAGATTTTTAATATATAAATAGGCTTTATTACAATAGCATGGGCTAGTAGCATGGCTAATAAATACCACATACCTAGAAAACCATAACTCATTTCGTATGGAATTTGTTTATTAATAAATTCAATTAAAAGGGTACAAATGGCATAATTATTTTTGAAATAAGTCTCAACCTTGGATTTGTGAATACTACTAAAAATATTATAGAATACTCCATGGAGGTTAAATCCCTACCATCCACCTAATAGTTATTGACAATTGAGATGATAGGTGCATTCTACTACCTAGTAAGAGGGAGATGTATAATTTATTTCATGCTCAACCCTCACACATGTCCGTTTTGAAATAAAAATAAAATATTATCTAAATAGAAGACAATGTTGCCAAGTAAGAGGGAAATGTGTAATTTATTTCATGCTCAACCCTCACACATGTCCCTTTTAAAATAAAAATAAAATATTCTCTAAATAGAAGACAATGCCGGCTATAATAAAAAACCAAAAATAAATATACATGTTTTGTTAGTTTTCATTAAAAGAGTTATAAAACATTAATTAAACCACTCTCTCAGTGTGCTCATTTAGTTGGTTGTCAATAGTATAATGCAATATGGAGATGTGGTAAAACTATTTCACTCACTTTTAACCAGAAAGTATTCCACTCACTCTCAACGATAAATAAAATATTTAGATGTCATGTGAGATAGCATAATTTTATATCAAATTTAAAAGAACATAAAATTATATATATATATATATATATATATATATGTATGTATATATATATATATATATATATATATATATATATATATATATATAGGGAGAGAGAGAGAGAGAGACATTGGTAAACTTAGCAGTAAAATTTTATATATATATATATATATATAACTTAAATAAACTATAAAATATTTAAATATTCATATTAAGTAACCTTTTTCAATATCAACTTTATATATCTGGATAAAAAAATGAATTGCTTACTAATAAGAGTAATAGGAGGGAGATGAATAATGCATTCCATTCTTAATATTAAATTGATATGTGACATTCCCCTGATCGAGGTGATTAACGAGAACATCCAAGAGGCCTTGATCATAGTAAATATGTGAAATGAATAATTTATTCCATTCTAAATATTAAATTGATATGTGAAACTCCCCTGGTCGGGATGATTAACGAGAGCATGCATGTGTCCTTGATCATAGTAAATCAGCAAGTGCCACTGAAGGTTGGGAGAGATTGTTATAAACCTTGAACAATACTGAGATAGGAGGGTGAATCATTATTGTTCCCTATGATTAAATTTATCAAATTTTGTCTTTCTTATCGCAAACCCTAATTCATTCATTCATTAGCAATATAACACATAAGAATATATATGCATAATTATGAACCATAACAGCAGATAAATACACATAAACATGAGATCAGCAACACATCAAAGCACAATCACACATAGGGGCACCAGATGTAAGGTGTAAACCTAAAGGGTAAAAAATAACATTAGTAGATAGCCTCGGTCATCTTCTTCTATTATTATAAAGTATTAATTTACATAGTCATTGGGCACCACTTGTTTGTAAGCCACAACTTGCCAATCACGTGAGTCGCTACTCGCTCTAAGACACAACATGTATGAAATTTGAAAACCACCACCTATAAGAAGCCACCATTCCCTCGAATTTGTAGGCCACCACCTGCTGGAAGCCACCACTACCAATAAGTCTTACCCAACCACCATTGGAATATCCATCCACCACTAGATGGAAACCACCACTCCCAAGTTCTCAGACCACTATCTGAAGGATGCCACTACACCCTAAATACGCAAGCCACCATTTGATTACTGAAGGCACCAACCTTCAAGAACATATCATGGACCTCAATTCATATATTTTCAAACTATGGCCCATGCATCCAATAAACTCATCAACAACTGAATCAAAAACATGCACATTCCATCTCTGCACCTCAAAACAATACATCATTTCACACAATATAATTTTCTCATCAAAATCAAACCCTATAGTAGCCTACAATAATAATTTGAACATCGCACTCATCCATCACTAACACATACTACCATCCATAAAAAAAAATTATTGCTACAGCCATAAATTCTCAAATAGAATCCCTACAACAAACATGTGAGCAATCTGAACTCTAATCCAATATCTCTACTACAGCAATAAAATTATCTTTATATCAACAACAATTGGTAGCAACACAATCTTCAACACAAGTATGTTAGACATTTAGATCTAATATAGCTCCATCATCCTCTAAAATGTGCTCCAAATATGAGCTCTAATTTCCACTCTAGCTCTGCAAAACTAATGAGCTCTAATTTGCACTCTAGCTCTGCAAGACTATAGTTCGCACTCTCATACTCTTTCACTCTACCTAACCCTTTATAATTCACACCCCGAAATTTTATCATTTATGGAATCTGTAATCAATACAAATAATTAATCCTCATCTTCTTGACTTGATCACCTTCTATAATTATGATCAACTCAAGTCAACTCTATCCACCAAAAACCATGTGCAAATAACCTGGATAATGCCTCTAGAATTCATTTGAATGTGCATAGAATCTGGAAAACTCATTATTTAAGGGGTAACACATGTTATACATTTGGGAATTGTGTCATAAGGAACCCTAATACACTAATTATATGTGTTATAATGCTTTTTTCCCACTGGATACCCGCATTACTCAGATTTCAGCCAAAAAATCAATCAACCTACCTCTCTAAGCATATCCCAAGTTTGTAGATCCTCTACAATCTCATGCCAAGAATATGAAAATCATTTCAAGGCCTCCAAACATGTTCAATTAATCATCATTTCAAATAATCCAACCTTGTTGACATCAATGCCAACACAATCAACTCCTCAGTTGACTCGTTAAGAAGATATACTAGGCTGACAAGACACCATCATAAAGCCTAGTTTTCCAAACACCTTTGTAAATAAATAGGATCATGAGGGCCACCACTACTATTTTGGCATCAATTCCAACACCATGAGACAACATTTCCAACACACTCCCCTTTAGCGTTGATGTCAACCTACAGCCACAATACCAAAATTGGTCTCATTCTATCCTTGTGGTTTTCACTCTCCCCCTTTGAAATCAATGGAAAAGGGAGGATAAATATGGTTGACACATGTCGATATTATATTAATGCAGATGAAAAATAATCAACTCATTCTAAACATGTCAACACCATGCTAAAAAACCATGTCTCTATGTGAACACAACACTCGTCCTTTATGTCAATACCATGTACTTCCTTCTGCTATTATGTTGAACATGCTCCCCCTAAACGTGTAATGGGGCTACAAAACATCTCTCCATGTTGTTTTTCATGATATATGTTGTTACCAATTCCTCATTGTCACATACAAGAGGCTTTCTCCTCATTTACCAATACTTCAACTACCTTTGGCCCAATGATATACAATGAGTTACAAGGCTTTATAAGCATAGTACATGGCTACAATAATGATAAAACATGGGTGTACAATGACATCAATAAGCCCATATATGCTTGAACCATCTCTTAAGTCTCTCCTCAATGCAAGCTAGACACAAAAATGAATCCATGGTCAAAACATGACTTGTACTCATGATATCCATTAGCCCAAGCATAGATCCGAGAAAATCTTCCCTCGCATGTGAAATATTTCATGATTGTCTTCATGAGGGGAGCATAACTAGTCAATAGATATGAGAAAGGAAATATGGATGGACAGGTATCCTGATGCTCCGGCTTCAAAAAGGTTTTGTACTATTCTGAGTCCAGGTAGCTCTGTTTAAACCACTTTTCCCCTAACATGACTTGTACTCATGATATCCATTAGCCCAAACATAGATCCCCTTGAGTTCATTACACCTCCAATAATAAGGTTGATCCTACAGACCTTAATATGTAATTAGGCTCATGAACACATCAAGATGTTGCTACTACAACTTGTACCCAACCAACTAATCATGTTGTCATATGTTTCCATACGCTTCCCCTGAGGCTATGCACCTCTCATAAACTTCCACGGTCTTCTATGAATATTCATAAGGTAACCATGGACTGTAAAGGGGGTTGATCTCTCTACTTTGGTAGATGTCACTCTTTCTTCCTCCACATGGTCCTGGGCTGATTCTTTTCATTCTTCTTAGTTTTTTGTTAAGTCCTCTCTAAATATGTTGTCACTTTTTTTGGATTTTCCCTGAAGAACTTAGCAGCATGCAATCTCTCACCATGTGACCAAATTTGTGACACATATAACACTCCACATGACCGAGATATGATACAAGAGGATAAAATTCCCTACAACTCATGCTAGATCTATGCCTCAAATAAAATGTGCCTCTCCTCCATGGCCTATATATGCAATCAACTACCTTGGGGCTAAATAAGTTACATGAGAAACATAATCCATTAAATGCATAATTATACTTTATGGCTAATCACCTTGGCTACTCATACTGCTACAAGATTTGTTGACTAGATATGCACACTTTTCTCTTACAATTTTATGCAACATGTCCAAACTTGTGGCAGTTATAATACTCTACCTCGTCCATCAAAGGAATAAATAGGCTTTGATTATGATTAAATTTGATAGATCTACTACAATCCTCACTTGGAGAGAATGGTCTTCAAAATGTAGTTGCTCGTTGAGGTGTTATTCTCTTTTATTGTTGCTTATGTTGTTTATTTTCTTGGTTACTTCCACTATTGTTGATACTATTTTTTGCTACATGCCTTTTGGGATCTACATTATTGTTATTTCCAACATGCATGTTGAACTCTCCCTTTTGAAAACCAAGACTAGATCTATTCAATGGATACCTTTGGTTTTCAAGCGAATTTTCCAAGGCTACGATGCTCTTATCCATCTTCAGTTGCTTGTCTTTTTCTTCCAGTTTCTTCATCATGGATATCACTTCAACTTCTAACCATTTAAATCAACCCTCCTCCTTTTTTTGAATGGCTAATACCTCTTCAATTCTTTTGGCCTCTTAAAGTTGGGTTTTCAAATTGATGATCTCCTCCTTGAGCTTGGCTCCTTATAATCACAAATATTCAATAGTTTTTCTTGATCCTTAGATGCAGTTTCTACTCCACCAACCTCAATAGATAATTTTTCAATAACCAATAAATCTTACTCATATGCCACTTGAAGCAACATTATTTTATCACATTCATAAACATGACCTGACTATCTAAATCAGCAAGGCTATCAACAACTTACAAGAAATTCATTTGTAGTTATACCTTCATATTTGCTACGTGAAAGCACACTAGGTTTTTTTGGAGCTTCATTTTCTAATTTATCAACTACACCATTTGTACTAGGGGGACTGATCTTCTCTAGTTAAGGTTCTTGATTTTGAGAAGCCTTCTTATTTTTCTTCCTCTTACTCTTCTTTTTGACTTCTTATTTGTTGTTGTTATTTATTCCAAACAACGATTGTAGTTTGTTCCAAATCTCCTTGGCATATCTTAGACCTCCTATTTTATCCAAGTCTGCATTATGGAGATGCTCATGAATGATATGTCTCGCTTGAGAATTTTTTTTCATTAATTTGGGTGAAATTAGATCCTCGTCGCATCCTTCACAAACCAATCTCCAAATGTTATATACACAAGATAATAATTTATATTTCACCTTTGCATGCCATACCTTGAAATTTTCATTAGTGAGGACATATACTATTAGAGGATTCATTCCCAAAAAAAATTACAAAAGTTTCACCAACACTCCATGGATCTACTCTCCAACGATTAAGCTGCAACCAAGAGCCTCGCTCTGATACCACCTATTAGAAACCTTGAACAATATTGAAGGGGGGGGTGAATCAGTATTGTTCCTTATGATCAATTTTACCAATTTCTTTCTTTCTTATCACAAATCCTGATTCATTCATACATTTGCAGCATAACACATAAGAAGATTTATGCATAACCATGAATCATAAGTAGCAAATCAATACACATAAACATTAGATAAGTAACATATCAAAACACAATCACATAGGGACATCAAATGTAAGGTGGAAACCCAAAGGGTAAAAAACATCATCATTAGATAGTCTTTGTCTTCTTCTTCTATTATTATAAAGTCTTATTTTACATACTCATTGGACACCACCAGTGTGCAAGCCACAAGTTTCCAATCATGTAAGTCGCTACTCGCTCCAGGCCACAACCTGTATGAAATTTTTAGGCCACCACCTATAGGAATCCGCCACTCCCTCGATTTTTTATGCCACCACCTGCTGGAAGCCACCACTTCCAATAAGTCTCACCCATCCACCATTAGACTATCTAGCCACCACTCCTAAGTTTTGAAGCCACTTCCTGAAGTATTTCAAAACACCCTAAATATGCAAGCCACCACTTTATAATTGAAGGCCCCAAACTTTAAGCACATATCATGGACCTCATTTCATCTATTTTCAAACTGTGGACCATACATCTAATAAACTCATAAAAAATTGAATCAAACACCTGCATATGCCATATTTGAAAGTCAAAAAAATACATCGGGTCATAAAATATAATTTTCTCATGAAAATAAAACATTGTTGCAGCCTAAAATAATAATATAAACATTGTACTAACACATACTAGCATCCATACAAAATAGCAATGCTACAGCCATAAACTCTCAAATAGAATCTCTACTACAAACATGTGAGCAATCTGAACTCTGATCCACTATCTCTACTGTAGAATTTATAACAATAAATTGATCTCCATATCAACACCAATTGGAAGAAACACAAGTATGTTATACATGTAGATATATTATGGCTCCATCATCCTCTAACATGTGCTCCAAATTTGAGCTCTGATGTGCACTCCAGATCTGCAAAACTATAGCTCACACTCTCATAGTCTCTCACTCTGTCTAACCACTTCTACTTCACACTGGAATTTTATCATTGATGGAAGATGCAATCAATACATAGAATTAATCATCATCCTCTTGACTTTATCACATTCTAGAATTATGATTGACTCAATTCAACTCTATCCACCAAAAACCATGTACAAATACCCTAGATAATGCCTCCAGAATTCATTGGAATGCACATAGAATTTGGAAAACTGACTATAGAAGGGGTAACGCAGGTTATCCCTTTGGGAAGTGTGTTATAACACACCATAATACACTGATTATATACTTTATAATGTTGGTTTTCCACTTGAGACCACTTTTCAAAAATCTTGAATAATAATGAGGGACGGGGTGAATCGACATTGTGCACTATGATCAAACTTACTAAATTTTTCCTTTCTTATCAAATCATGTTTCATTAACTTATTAGCTACACATCACAATGTAACCTATCAGCAACACATTATTAGATCATTTAAACCTATAAACATGTGAAAAAATAATCATGAGAAGCAACAAATCAACATGCACACATAGAGACATCATATGTAAGGTGGAAACCCAAAGGGAGAAAACAATCATTGGTCGATAGTCTTTGTCTTTGTCTTTCTTATTAATCTATAAATATTTATTTGTATCTGATCATTGGCCACCACTGGTTTGCAAGCTGTTATCACTCATAAAATTTTGAAACATTACTTGACATGGTCATACAGTTCACTCATCAAAAGGATAAGGTCTCCTTAAGCCTTTTCAAGTTGGTATAGGAAAATTTCATTTTTTACATGTTTAACCTATCCTAAGATTCATGGTCACCTACATTTATGTCATGTCATGTCCCATCAGTCCTCATATTGTGTCATTTATCATTCCCTATGCATTTAAAATAAAAAAAGGGCGCATGTGTCATTTTTTCAAATTTTTGTAGCGTTTTATATAGCAAAACAACAGTTTTCGCTACGAAACTGCCTAATAGTTTCATAGCGAATCTGTCAAAGGTTAAACTAATTACACTATGAAAATATGTTTTCTTACCTGTCTTGTCAAATTAAATATGACATGTCCTTCCATGATTGGAGGAGTTAGGGTGGAGGTCATTCGAGTTTTTATGGTTAATTAAAAGATACATAACCGTGTATGAATTCATCATTACCCTTTTTGGCATGTATGTGTCATGATTAAAGCATGAGTTTCCAGTTAAACCATAAAACCTTACCCCAATTAGCCTTTTTTCATATTGCATTTTATCTTTGCATGTAATTCGATCTCTGGAGAGTTGCTTCATCAAGCCAAGCAGATTGCTGGCAGATTTGAACTTTGCAGGTGTCATAAAGCAAGTGAGGTTGTGAATATATAAAGCACCCATGGCTGCTAGAAAGAAAACAAACAAATGTGGTCATTGCCACAGGTATGAGCCCATGGACATGAATTTTCTCAATGAATACCCAACTACCATGGAGGTTTTCAGAAGAACTGGTTTCTTGCAATTCTGTCAGAGGTTGCAGGGTTTTCATCTACAGGTTTCCAAGGATTTTGTTAACAGCTTCACAGGAACAGCTTCAAAAGTTGGAATTCGGAACCTTACAATGACACCAGACAGAATTTCATCAGCAACAGGAATCCCTAGAGGAGGGGAACAGTGGTTTAAAATCATAAAATTCACAATGTAAGACTGCAAAGAGTTCATCAAACCAGAACATAGTGAAATTGATTTGACAAATGCTATCCCTAGGGGTTTCATGAAGGACAATTATTCAAATTTGTTGATGATCATCCAGAAGTATTTTACCTGTGAGGTATGGTTTCACATGGTCTACTCCTATCATCTCAGACTTCTGTTGCATTTTGTGGGTAAGAGGTCACTTGACTTGCCTTTTTATTTATACAGAAGTCTAGGGAAAATGTCAGATAAGTTTCAAATCAAAAAAGAAGGAAACGAAACTTCTCTTTTTCATCATGCTTTGATTAATCTATTGGTGTTCTAGGAATTGAAGAGACTATCTAGAGATTGGACTTCCTTTTTTTTCATGAGTGGTTATGAAATTGATGATGTAACTCATAAGAAATCCTCTAAACCTAGAAAAATTTCATCACCAACTGTAGCAAAGGAAGTTGAAGAAGGTAATAGATCATCTCCTCCAGAACTAGTGAGCATGGAAGCAAACCTTTGCAGAAGATTGGCACACCTAAAACAACACCTGCAAAAAAGAAGCAGACAATCAGCAAACAAGGCAGAAAAGGAGTCACTAGGAGCCAGACAGTGGCTAAAGGAAAATTTTAGGATATCCTACATGCAATTGACATTGAAGAAACTCCCATTGTCAAAGTTGAAGACATTGAAGATGGAGGAAGAAAGCTGAAAAAGGGTAAGACTGCTAAAAAGCTAGAGTTAGCAGGTGATGATGCTGGTTTCATTTTTCAACCTAGGAAACCAATGACCAGACATGCAAGGAAGGTCATGGAAATAAAAGAGACTGATAAAATCAATGAATTTTTTTCCCAACCACCAAGCATCATAGATTTGTCTTCACCTGCAAAAGAAGAATTGGTTATCAAAAAAAGAAAGGGTAAAGAGAAAGTTATTGAAAAATCAAAAATTCAAACCCTTAAAGAGAATTTGAAGGAGGCAGGTAAGGAAATATTAGTTTTGAAGCAAGAGGTAAAGAAATATAGAGCTGAGAAGGTTCAGTTTGAAGAAATGAGGAAAATTTGGGAAGATCAAGTCATAAGTGTTTCAAAGACCTTGGACAATACATAAAAGTTGATAAAGTGGACTCAGCCACTAAGAGGAGAAGTCAAACACATCAAAAAGATAAAATTACACTTGCAATCCAAGAACATGGCATTAAAAGACAAAGTTCAAGATCTTTAGAAGCAATTAGATTTGATTCATGTGGAATTGGAAAATAAAGGATTGAAGATGACAGTGGTGGAAGAGCCCATTAGTCAACAGATTGTGAATGAGGAGGAAACACCATAGGAGTAATAAGTTAAGATGGAATATGTTTTAGGAGGTTCATAACATGCAAAGAACCCAAATTTTGGAGCTAGAGAACAGTTTTTGAAGACAAGCTTCAAAACAGCATTTTCTGGTATTTTGCACTTCATAGCGTACCTCAGGCTTAAAGCCAAAAATATACTACGAAAATTCTTGTTGGTGATTTTTTGCATTTAAACTCAGTTTTGGCATGTTTTAAGGAGGTATATCAATGGTTGCAAGGTTTCATGACATGATGAAGGTGTTAGAAGAGAAAATAAGTCAATAATATTGATGGAAAAGCCATTTTTCCCATGCTACTAAAACTCTCTACGAAACTATCTAAAACTGCCATGTTTTCGTCGTGAGTAATTTTTGAAGGATTTTGAGCATCTCAATAGCATATTTTTCCAACTGGATACCTCCAGCATGTCAGTGGACCTGATTAGTAGGGATTTATGACTCAAAGGGAGTGCCATGCAGCTAGCTCATCAGTTAAAACAACATTAAAGATGAAGGTCATCCATTCCTAAAAAGCAAGGTTATGTTCCAAAAATCTAGGGATGCTTTAAAGATGAAAAGTGGTGGTAAACTTGGTCGTGTGCCATTTGAGCATGTGACATTAATTATGTAACCATTATGTAAATTTTTCACAGATAGGATAAAGGAATGTAATAAATAGGAGATAGATTCCTATTAGGAGTTTGTTTCTTTAAAGATAACTGTCATTTTTCTGTTTTAATTAGTGTATTCAGTTATGATAGGTGTCAGAGTAGAATTCAAAGATATATCTAGCTAGGAAGGTCATGTACATTGTAAATAATGTCTATTTATAGACAAAACATCGAAGAGCAAGAGGTTGGAGAATATTGCACCAAATTGTTGCTAGTATGTTTTTAACCATTATCAGTAATATAAAATGACATTCTACTTTCCAGACCTAAGATTCTCATGAGGTTTTTGATGTGTTATTGATTTGAATATCTATGTTTAATCACTTGCAGTAGATTTCATCTCTAATTACTCATAATTCATAGTATTATGCTCTAACTTCCTTTAGTGGTGAAATGACTGTGTTTTCCTATGTTATGTGTGTGAGTTATCTCTGTTAAAAACCTCTATCTGTCTCAGCTTCCATGTGAAGAACCATTGTCACTAAGATTACTGATTGTTTACTCCATAAGCCCAATGGTAGAAAGCCTTCATTTTTCAACCTGCAGTCATACAAAAAACAAGTTATAATTCCATAGATTTAGCCATCTAGTACTATCACTATTAAAAATCATAAACCCCCTTTGAGAGAACCCTCTCAAACTGGAAGAGGCTAATCTTCAGTTAGAAGTGGTTTGAAAGAGTTACATTGAGTTGATTGATGAGCATCCAATCAAGATCAATTTGGTGATAACACAAGCCGCAACTTTCCAATCGTGCACGCCACTATTTTCTCCAAGCCACTCCCTCCACTTTGCAGACCACCACCTGTTGGAAGGCACCACTCCCAATAAGTCTCGCCCAACCACCACTGTATGGAAGCCACCATTTCTAATTTCTCTGGGCACTACTTAAAGGATTTTGCTACACCCCGAATATGTAATCCAACACTCGCCACATTGAATACCCCAACCTTCAAACTCTTTTGTGGACCATGTTTTAAAATATTTCACGTTGGATCCACGATCTCTGCAATAAAACACTTATGAGCCTCATTTCATCCATTTTCATATTGGACTCACAATATCAATCTTCTCATAAATCATACTTTGAATACATGCTCTCCAACCCAATCTCTGCAACAAAAAATCAATCAATACATCATCCTTCATAATCAATTTGCTCGTCAAAGTCAAACCCTGCAACAGTACACAATAGAAATATGATCCTCACATTCAGAAATCACTAATAAAACTTTAGCAACTATGAAAAACACATACACTTATTCTACAATAATAATCTCTCTAATATAACACCTACAACAAACATCTTAGCCTCTAAACATTGATATGAAGTATCTAGTGTAGTAGTTATAGTATTATCTCTCCTCTCCATATTAGCAACACAATATGAAACATAGATATTTTAACCACAAAGATACACTACAGCTACATGATCCTCTAACATAAGCTCTTAATCTTATCTCTAAAACTCACTCTATCTCTGCATATATGTAGTTTACACTCTCGCTCTATCTAACACCTTCTATTGCACACTCCATAATTTTATCATTGATGGAAGATGAAATCAATACACAACACTAATCCTCATCCTCTTGACTTTATCACCTTCTATACTTATTATTAACTCAATTAGACTCTATCCACAAAAAACCATTTGCAAATACCTTGGATAATGCCTCTGGAATTCATTGGAATGCACATAGAATCCAGAAAACTCATTATAGAAGGGGTGACACAAGTTTTCCCTTTGGGAAGTGCATTTTAACACACCCTAATAAATTTAGTACCTATGTTATAACACTAGTTGTCCATTGGATACATGTGTTATATTTCAGCCTAAAAACTCAGTCAACCTGCTCCACCTCTTCCTGAACCTAATCATGTGCCTCTCTAAGCATCACCAAGTCTATAGATCCTCTGTAAACTCATGTAAATCCTTTGAAAATCATGTCAAGGCCTCCAAACCTATTCAATTGATGATCATGTCAAATCCTCCAAATTTATTGACATCAATGCCAACAAAATCGACTCCTCAAATGACTCCTTAGGAAAACATACTAGGCTGACAAGACGTTGTCATAAAGCCTAGTTTTCCAAATATCTCTATAAACAAACAAGATCATGAGGGCCACCACTGCTAGGTTGACATCAATGCCAACACCATGAGACAACATTTCCAACAAAGGCGATATCCACCTTGTCTCCTCCCACTATAATTAAGAGTGGGAGTGGCATGGACAACCCCTCCCATGCCCAAAGCATGTGAGTTTTATCTCATTCATCATGATGGCTCATTTCTCACAGAGCCTTCTCTCTACTATGTTGCTAGGAGCTCTTTGGAATTTCTTTATAGACTCATTTTCACCCCCTATGATTGTGGGGTTAATTTAGCATCTTTTTTTCTCAATGGGGCTAGATTCTACTAATAAATTAACAAAGATATGGAGTTAAGTTGGGTTTTCTGCATTGTGGAGGTTATGTGTCTCTAGGGTGAGAGTGACAAAGCCACACGATTGCATGCAAGCTATTTTTCCCTATGCGCCTGGGAGCTTAATATGTCTATTCATAGTTTTCAATGGTGACTATGTATCAAGATTGGCATCTAACCATTTTTCATGTTGGAACTTCATGGAGATAGTAGTATTCAGACAAGGATATTAATGAGGACATTTCTCAACTCCCTATAACTAAAACTTGGTCATCTCTCGCTATGTTGGAGACGGCTTCAGGGTACTAGCTTTGCTCATGTTATCTTATTTTTTTGTCCTTAGTTTTGTCTATTAGGTGTTTCTTTTCAGCTGCTCATGTTTAATATAAGCAGAATTTCTCAATCTTATGTGCCTAAAGGCCCTCTATTTTTATTTTTCCATGTAACTCCTCTACTTCCTATTAGTCCCACATTCCTCTCTATTTCAAATTGGAGTAATTATCCTATCTTTCTCTCTTTATTCTAACCTAATTATGCACCCTACACCCTGTGGTAACTTGGAACTTTAGGGTTCATGCAATGTGGCACTTTGGTGAGTCAGAGGGGTGTTAGAATTTTTTCTAAGGGCATCTAGGGGAATTTTGTTGTCTCTTTTTTATTTGGTTCTTTGGTTGGTGTGACCTAGTAGAATTTTTTCAATGTGGGTAGCTTGGTGAAAGCTTTGTTCTTGTGTTCGATCTCTGTTTTATTGGACCTCAATGCCACATAAAAGGATGTGTAGCCGAAGAGGGGGTGGCGGGCTTGGACAACAAGGCCAACCATGTGCCTAGGCTCAGACATAGGAAGTTGTGGCTATTTTCCACTTTGCAACTCCTCCTACTATTCGAGAGGATATTTTCCAGCTGGAAAATTATGTCATTAATGATCACCAAGCATATTCATATTTTGAGATTATGGAGGATGTCTCCAATTGTTTACCTTGCCTTGGCCATACCAGGGGAAGAGGGAACCAATACCTGCATTCTATTACCTTTCACTGGCATATGAAGACTCTATTGGGTAGAACCTTGAAGGAAAATCATGAAGATCAGAATGGCATTATCACTTCTTTGAATGAGATCCATAGGGTACAATATTACGAGTGGTCTTATTTGGAGAGATTAGATGCTCAACTAGATCACTTAGAAATCCATCTCCAATGTGAGATTAATTTCTATGTGCCATTTGGCACAAGTGCAAAGGGTCCTACTGCTGTGACCTCTTTTGATTCTTGATTATGTTTATTTTCAGTTATTTTTCTTTATCATGTATTCTTGTGTAGCTTGGCATCAATATAGTTAGATATAATTGTGTATGTTGATAATTTTCCTCTTAAAATTACCGGGCAACAAATCTGCTTTCCCTTGTTGCGAGACGAAGCTGATAAAATTTGAACTCAAGTTTATCACTGATGTACTTTGAAGTTCGGAGGTAATACAAATATCAACTTACAAAAAAAAAATTAATATGTGACATTTTAAAAATATTACTAATAAAAGATCCATCTAGGTGCTTCTTAGATTCATGGTTAATATGGAGCTATAGGGGTTAAATTATAATTTTGGAATCCCTATTTCAAAATAAACACACGTGTTAGCCTAATTAAAATCAATTTTAATTTATAGAAATTATAAATGTGAATTCATTAATTTGATGTAATGGATTATTTTATAATAAAGAATTTTAAAATTAAAAATTTGTGATTTTTTTTTTAAATTTTGGTAGGACTGCATCTTCATCATCATGTAAAATACATCACCCGATCGAGGAAGGGATTGAACCTATGATGAGTGCCTTAACAGCTCGCCTCATCACCATTTAGCCAAGACCCCATGGACAAAATTTGTGATTTTTTAATTCTTGTGAGTTGATTTAATTCTTGTAAGTTAGTTAAAATTTTGTATTTTGGTATTATTGCATTGAAAGGTTATATTTACAATCCAAGTGGTTGAGAATTATCATCTTTTTTAAAAAAATAAATGATAAAAATTAAATATGATGTAAATTCATGATTAGAGAGTGTTATAGAAATCTATGTTTGTTTTGTCTTTTTTTGCTAGAATCTTCTTGTTGTTGTTGTTGTTGTTGTTGTTGTTGTTTGTGTGTGTGTGTGTGTGTGTGTGTGTGTGTGACTAATACAAACTAGATCTATGTTACCATCACTATTACTATTAAAGAGATTGTAGCTTGTGTCCCCATATATTAGCCCAATATAAGTAGAAATATAGTAGTAATAATAAATAATAATGTTGAATTATCATTAGTACTTTTCTTTGTTGTTTGTAGTAAATGAATTTGTAAATATGGAATATTGCATAGATATTGGTTAGGTGCATCCATATGTCACATAAGCTAATAATTAAGTGCATTTATAATCATGTTTTGTGGCTATACTGTTAATAAATTGAATTTTTTAATGGTGATTAAAAATAATTATAATAATAATAACTTAAAAGGCATATCATTATGACAAAATAAACCAGCTTATACCTATATTCCCTTCTAATCTATGAAGTACATAGAGGGGTCAAGTCTTTTTGATGTGCAAAGCCCTTTTACAATGCAAAATTTGAGCAAAGGTTTACACCACAAGGGATTTGATCCCTTTTAGGACTTGATACATCTAGAGTTAAGATGAATATATGTTTTTTATAAATATTTTGAAAATTAAAAATAATGTCTTTATAGGCTAAGAAATAAAATAGAAAATTGTTTTTATCTTTCACATTATTCATCTTAAATATTAAAATTATTTTTCGGGTGAAATCATTTTAAGATTTTTCAAACAATCTATCTCACTATAAAGTTCATGCGAATTTGACCTTAATATTGCAATATTTATTTTATTTCTTGAGCTAGTAACAAAGGAAAGATAATTTTGATATATCTCAATTTAAGGTTAATGAATTCTTTGTAATAATTCACTTTATGTTATTCTTATTAGTTTTCCTTTTGAATGTTATGATAGATCTTTTGATTTTATTTATATATTGGAGGACACCCTCTTTAATTTTACCCCTAATGGTTTAATCAATAGATTACATATTTTAGTCCAACTTCTTTTAATATTTGAGTTATTTCCACTAATGTTTAAAATAGTGATAGGAAACATTTCATTATTTATGTTAATTAACTTTGTATTTGTATATTAAATACCTAATCATATCCTTATTCTCAACGGGAGGAGCCTCAACTTCAAAAAGGAGGATAGAATAAGAAGTCTTACACTTAATGTTAAGGTTATTTCTTAAAAAAATACTTTTATATTAACTTGTTCAATTCTCCTCCAAGTTTCATTAGAAATAATACAAACCTAAACCTCGCAATCATACAAAACCATTGAAGTAACAATCTCAAACAGGACCTTTTTCTAACAACATCTAAATTTGGGAAACTTTAAAATTGTTTTGAAGACCAAAGATTTTCAACATCCATTACTTATTTTCTCAATGTTATAGTTCAATTTATCCTAAGATGAAAATCAATTATCATATACTTTTAAATTGACAACTTTGAAATTATTTTGAAGATCAAAGTTTTTCAACATCTATTAGTTATTTTCTCATTGATATAGTTTAGTTTAGCCTATGATGAAAATAAATTCTCATATACTTATAAAAAAATACTATTTTTCATGTAATTCGTTCTAGGGTAAATTTTATTTATAGATAATAGGCCACATAAATTAGTGGAACATTGAGTATTAGCATATCACATATAGTTAGCCCACATAATTGACCCTAAGGCCTATTATTTCAATTTATAGCACTCAACCACATTTTTTAACCCATTGAGTAATATATATATCCTTCTTCTAATTTGTTTTAATTTACTGATCATTACTTCGTTTTATTTTTAGTGTAGACATCCTAGAGTTTACTAAAATCTTTGTGAATTTAAAACTACTTATAAAAGTTAAAGGGACACCTTGGTAAAAGGAAAATATCATCTATAATTAAGAGGAGGATGACCATCTGTTTAGCCAATTTAATGTCTTAAATTTTTCAACATAAATTATCGATCAAGGTTTGTAATTTAATGAAGTGTGGCGCACTGTATGTGCTTAGTTAACCTTTTTCTTACTTCTTTGTATGTATTTTTATGTTGTTTTGGGGGATTTTGTTTCTTATGTCTAAATTTTAAGCTTAAGAAATGAGAAATATGAAAGGAATCTATTGAATCTAGTGAAACTTAGATGTGTAAAACTAACTTTTGAAATAAGGAAGAAAATGAAGTGTTTTTAAATTAAACTAACTTGCATAAAAATGAATCAAAATTACCAAATGGTTAGAATCTGATATAAAAACAGAATGCCTATTCTAATGACTTTAAATTTAACATTAGTTCTACTCCATGGATTGAAATATGAATCTTATTGTTAGTGTCCCGTGATTTGGCTGATTGGCAAGCCAAGTGACAGGGTAACATCAAACCAATCTTTGGAGCCCAAGGACCTAGCCTTCCTGGACTCAGAGAGAGCTCTCTCTATTTGTGTAAGGGATATCTATGTGTTTGCTTCTTTTGTTTCTGATTTTAGGCTATTTATGAAGTAGGTTTTTGGTTTTGTTTTTAGTTTTGTGAGGGATGAACCAATAAAATACTAAGATAGATAAAAATATTTCCGATCAACTGGGCTATGGGGTCAAAAAGGTCAAGAAAGCTCTAGATGGTGATACAAGGTATGTTGAAGGGCTGATTTGATCAAGGTAAAATGGATCTTTGGGTAAAATGGAGTGTGATGGAAACTAAATTTGTGAAGAACAAAGGATTTCAAACATCAATAGTTCAATAGCTGACATAAACATGGTAGGGCTAACCATTAATCATGAGAAATGTAACTATAAACTGATAAATGCATAGAAATAAACATTCAAGAAATGAATAGAGATATATGACTCTATAACTTTAGGAAATTGCTATCAGAATTTGGGGAAAGAAAATTAAAACAAACAAACAACTCAAATCACTATGAGGAAATTCCTAAGCATAGTATTTCAAGCTATTAGGCACTTTGAAGCAAGATTGCATAGTTTTAGGCAAAGCGCAAGATCAGTACAAGACCTCCTTAGTTCAAAAAATGGCAATCAAACAATCAAAGAAAGGTTTTAGAGGTGGAGCTATGACTAGCCATGAGTAATTAGGGCATACCGTTAATCATACTTAGCATGCATAAAACCATAAATGAAACAAGCAAACAATTTCTTCAGTTATCAAAGAGAAATCAAGGATTCTTTGATATGACTAAGAAGGAAGAAAACATAGAAGCTATAAAGAACAGGAAATTTGAGGTGCCTACAAGGGCATGTCTCAAATCTATTCTCTATTGTCTTATAGCAAGCAAGAATATGGAATATGAATGAAAACTAAGAAGCATAACAAAGAGGGACATTATACCATTTTACCAAGTCAAGGAATCCAACAACAGTCCTCTTTCATCATCCAAAAACATTCAAGAAACTATCCAATGCATGAGACAAGTGTTTCTTCCAAGCTTGTATAACCATATATTGCTCTATATCATCAAGTTCAGCCTTATTTACAACGAAGTCTCTTGGAATATATAGGCCAAGATGAGGGAAAACCTCCTAGTGCAACTTGCAATCTCAATGGCCTATCAAAAATATCTGATTTTGTCCTTGAGGCTTTGCAAAGCCCAAGGCACAAAATATCTAATAAAATATCTCAAAAATGCTAGAAAATGAAAATATATTGAATTTTCCTAACTAACCATGCCCAAAAATAGCTAAATGCACATGAGGAAAATTCACTTTAGAAAAGTACATTTTTCACAAAAATACTTAAGAAATATATCAGCACAAAGTCCTCTGTCTTGCGGGAAACTTTTGGATGCCTTCACGATGTCAAAACGAGGCCTGTGATGGCTCGTTGGAAATATCTAAATGTCTATTTTATGAAAATTCTTAGTTTTCTCCAAATTGATCACTAAAAGTCTATCAAAATCTGACCTGTGTGTAAAAACCCAAAAAAATAGACTTTGCTGATAAATGGGGCAGAGTGTGGAAAAAGTGAGTGTTTTTCGCCATTTTGGGGGAGCAAATCATCTTCAATTGATCTGAAAATTGTTGAGTAGATGCCCCTGAAATTATGGCATCCAATTATATCATTTTCATCTTTTTAGGATGTCCCAAACATAAATGGAGATGCCCATGATTTTTAGCCAAAAGCCCAAAAATGACAAAAAACCAAAACTTGTTGAATTTCGCCCAATTTTTGGCGAGCATGACCCTCAAGGGTTTTCAAAAACATGCTGAGAAGTTGAGGCCAAAACTTGGAGCTTTGAGGTGTCTTTCTTCATTTTTGGTGTCGGGCGCCTCTTTTGAGCTTCTTTGATTTTTTCCTGTGTGGCCTTCAATTTCCGTCGGGCGAACTGATTAAGCTTCTTATAGTGCCCAGTCGTCCTCCTTTGAAGGTCCAAATCTCTATTGGCCTTTTCCAACTTCCTCTCCAAGTGATCATTCACCCTCTCAAGCCATGCTTCTCAATTTTTCTCTATCTCTTGGGTGAACAAAGTAGTGAGAGGAAAATATTGGAGAAGGGAAGCTTCTTCCTCCTTTTGTTTCTCAAGGGCTCTTCTGAGTCCCATGGTCCTTGGCCTCTTTCTCCTTGGCTTATCCTCATCTTCGCTATCTTGGCCCATGAGTTCTTCCAACTTAACTTTCTCCTTGGAGGCCTCTTTTTTTATATTTAATGGCCCGTGTCTCATATACCGCCATGTGGACACTCATCTGTTTATTTTGTGTTTGCAAAAAAAGTGAAGGAAGTTTCTAGACATCTCTATATCTACCCTCAAAACATCAATTTGTTTTTCTCTATTGATGAAGAGAGACTCTAGGATTTGGGCCTCATTGTCGCTATCATCACTTTGGAATTGAATTATGTCAAAGTCCCTCTCCTTCTCATGGCTGCTTTCTTCTTTCTCCTTTACCTTGCTTTGGGTGGCCTTCTTAGTCTTCCTCCTCTTGGGTAATTCAACAATGGGTTGCTTGGGCAACTTTCCCTTGCTTCGGAGGGCCCTAGTAACATTTGGAGTTATAGTTTGAGGCACTCTTTTCCTTGATGTCCAGGGCTTTGTCACTTTTGGAGAAGAAAGCATGGCCCCTTGCCTAGGAGAGGTAGATAGCACATGCTTTATTTGCTCTTTTCCCTTGCTACTTACCTCATCATTCTTGCCACTGTTTTGAGTTTCTTCATGAATGCTTTGACTATCATCTTGCATGTCTTTTTGAGGGCTTCCCTCTTTACTCTTGTCCTTTCTTTCTTTAGGAATTTGAAGCTCTATCTCTTCAATGTTTTGGGCTACATCTTCATCATTTTTTCTGCTATGAGGGCTACCAATATCCTCATCATTTCCCTCCTCACTGTTTTGCTCTTTTTAATGGCTCTGCTCTTCATCACTGTGCTTCATATCATCACTGTGTTTTTCTTCACTTTGCTGTTGCTCTTATTCATTATGCTCTTCTTCATCATGCTCTTCTTATTGGTCAATCATGGGAAATTTGAGCTTTTTTGGAATGGGCTTACTAGAAGAAGGAGAAATATGCTGAGTGGAAGGTGAAGGAGATGCATGGGATGAAGGTACAATGGCGAAATATGGATGTGCAATGAAAGTGTCCCAAGAGAATCCCTTCTTCTCAAGCTGATGAAGAATGACAATTTTGATGAGGGAATGATGGAAAAGGCAAGCTGACTGCTAAGAAGAAGGTCATTTTTGAACAGTGGAGGCCATCTTTTCAATACTTCCATGGAGGAAGAAGGGGAGATTTAACAATTGGGCTCTTGTGAAATGCATGAGTAACCGGACATGGTAAGCATAGATCCGGGAAAATCTTCCCTCGCATGTGAAATATTTCATGATTATCTTCATGAGGGGAGGATAACTAGTCAATAGATATGAGAAAGGAAATATGGATGGACAGGTATCCTGATGATATGGCTTCAAAAAGGGTTTTTATTGTTCTGAGTCTAGGTAGCTCTGTTTAAACCACTTTTCCTCGACATAAGGGATTTTGGTAGCTTTGGAAATGGATCTAGGAGAAAACTTGAAATCCAATCCTGCCAGCTGAAAGTGTTTCCCTTGCAATCTCAAAGCACATAGATATGTCAAGGGGAGATATATTTTCACCTCCTGCACCCTTTGACAAAACTCTAGACATCCAACTTCATGAAAGTTAAACAGGACTGATGGATGAGCATTTACCTCTTCAGTTGAAACAGGTTCAAACCTCTTGTGAGGGCCACTTCTACTGTCTTGCCTAGGAGGCATTTTGTTTTGGATACTCTTTTCTGACCAACAAAAACAAGCTATCTCGAATGGTCCTTGAAATTGTCTCTCAACAACACACCCTGTCCTCCTTATAAGTCACTGTTTTATCCTCTTTGATGCCAATCAACAAGTGCTAGTCAAATGAAAAACAAAAAGTCAATTTATCACTGTGCTTGGGAAAAGGTCTTGAAAAGATGGGTTTGTGGTTTCTTGGTGAAGAAAGAAATCTTGTGTTTTGACAAAAACACCTTTCCCTCCAAACACTGTTCTTTTGTTTTTCACTGCTCTTCACAAAGCAAACAAGACACCTTCCAACAGACTTAAAAACCTTTCAACACAGACTCTGCTTTTTTTATTCTGAGGGCTGCACAAAGTTTTTTATTTCATAATACAGAGAGGACCTTTAAAATGACCAAGCCTTCACCTTATAATCACTGTCTAGGTGATCACTTAAAAAAATTTTATGATCTTTGCACCTTTGTTTATTTGTCTAGTAGTTGTGGGCTAGTTTTAGCTTCTTAATGACCCTAGAAAAGCTTTCAAATTTGGTCTGACAAACCTCCTATTTATTCACTGTTTTATCCTCTGCTTTTTAACAAATTCTTCTCCTTATAGCAACTGTGGACTATCACTTTTTTTAAAGGCAGCTAGGCTCTTTAAGACTGATAAAAACACCCTTTCCTTATCACTGTGTGAATGTTTGACACCCACAGTCAACAAAAACCCTTTGATTTTCGACCAAAAACCCAAACTTATAATCATTATTTCTCTCTTGAAAACACGGCAAGAGCACACCACCTCTTAACCTCAAAATTTATCATGGAGTGAGAAAAATACCTTGAAAAATGCTTAAGGGCCTTGTCAATCCTTGATTTATCTTTCAAAGGCATTTTTTGAGGGCTTTTGGGTGAGCGGCATGTTCACAGAAGAGAGCACCGCACAGTGTAGATTTTCAGATCGGCCTTTGGGCAGTGGGTGAACGTGCGCATAGGCGTGCCACGCGCTACTATGGGCGCACCGCGCAACAGTTGAAGCCATGTGTAAATGCTCTCACAGGCGCGCCGTGCAAAACTACAAGCGTGCTGCGCAGTCTTGAAACCTTGAAATTTTGAAATTTTTTTCCTGAGAACCTTGTTTCTCCAGTGGACAGCTAGGGGAGCAATGCTTTGTGTTTTGAATTTGCACATGGGACTTTGCAATGGTCTCCTCCACCTTTTATATGAAAGAAAATTCAAATGTTCTCATATCATGCTTTGGAGGGTTTATATGTTTGAAAAGGCCCTTTTTTGTTTTGTCAAAACATGAATCATTGTTTTCTGTAATTTCATCACTTTTAAAACATTACAAAGACCCATCTTTGATTAAGTTAATAACAAAGTGCTGAGGACAACTTCTCTTTTAGGACACCATAGTCATGACTTTTCTGAAGTAAAACAAACTCCTTAGAAAGAAATATCTTTTCATCGTTTCTTCATTAAGAAAATAACCCTGTCACCTTTTTTCCATTTCTATCCTTAAAAAAGGAAAACTATTCCGGAGCAATCTCAAAGACTGTTGATGCATCCTTATAATGATATTTCTCTTTTTCTGTGGGTAAAACCTTAGTTGCATTCACCGAAGCTTGACTTATATCTGTTGATCAAGGAAAGAGGCCTTTAGAGACCGTTAATGCAATCATATGCAACAGCAAGGTTTTTTTCACATGTTTCATAAAAAGGTCTTTGTTTATGACAGTAGTATGTTTCATTTATTTGAGTGTTGTCTCTGAATTTAAAACATTTGTCATACCCTTTCCTCACACATACTGTCTCTGTGTGTTCTTTTGCAAAATTCTCTTTCAGAAGCAAGGCTTAGACTATCTTCTTTGTCATTTTGATGAGCTTGTTCTAAGTTTTGGCATTCTAGCCTCAGATTACCCTTTGAAGGAGACCTTTGATAGAAGGAAAAAAAAGCTTCTTTGAACACCAAAATATCACTACTTGGCCATCTACTTAACAAAATTTTCTACTCATAATCATCCAATTGTTTCCTAGTGCTTTTCAATTCTGTCTTTAAAACAGTGAAACAATATAAGCAATCCTTGAAACACCATTGCTGTGTTAGTGGTTTCATCCATTGGAGAAAAAGGTGTAAACAAGTTTTTAAAGCCATTTGCAGCATTGTTAGCCTTGTGCTATTTGAATGAGGCTACACCTCTATTCCTGACCCTCTGCTTGTTAAATGAAGGAGGCCAGCATAATATTCCCAACCATCTACTCATGTTTGGAGGAGGTTTGCAATAAGTGACCCAACCCTCTGCTCATGTTTAGAGGAGGTTTTACATAGTCACCCAACCATCTTCTCATGTTTGGAGGAGGTTTTACACAATAACCTAACCATATGCTCATGTTTGGAGGAGGTTTTACAAAAAGTGACATTTCATCCCTTTCTCAACTGTGTCATCTTCCCTTGTAATGCCTATCTCTGCTTGGTATATCACAGTAAGTAATAAAAGTGAAAATTTGACAATATGCTATGAGAGGCATTATCTGAGATATGTATCTTGTTGTTAAAATACCCTTATGCATCTTTAGAAACCAGAAGCAACCTGACTTGTATCTGCAGAGTATTACTTGCTAGTCATAAGTCACTAACCTTTTGACTGTGTTTGCAGGAGTTCATTGAATTACCTCTCTGACTAGTACTTACATCCCAGGCTCAAAACAACATGAGAAGCAACTGTCTTCTCATGTTTAGTTTAATAATGTCTTCTAGAACACTGGTACCTTTCTACTTTGAAAAAGACATTGCAACACTATAGATCAACACAATATGATTTTGGCTTTTGAAACATGCACTGCTAAGACACCAAGACTTGTTAATGGCGTGGCCTAAAGGTGTATCAAACTTTGTTTGTAGAATAGGAAGGCCATATATGACTGTTTTGTGTTAGACAGAGGTTCTTTTGGCTTAGGATAGTTTGCCAAGGGAGGATTGCCTAAAGCGCCACTACCTAACTTAGGGGAGATTTTTTACAGATTTGGAGTATCCTTTTTGGTATGATCAGATCTTAAGATGAGATATTACCAGAGGTAGGGTAGATGACATTCTTATCAATCAGTTGGTTAATGAATGAGCTGAGGATGAGGGTGAATGACAGCGGATGACTTTATCTTATGACAGTTGATGGACAAGTTTGTATGACTGAGACTAGATAGGGCTTGACAATTAAGTTTTTTCTCATCATAGGCTGATTGAAAAGGTAGGAGGGAAAAAATTTTAGGGGTGTTTTCTAGCTGAAAAATTTGACAAATTGGAGATCAACTGCTAGAAAACTTGGCTTTAAAAACTAGTCATCATCAACATGTGAAAAATACTGATGACTAACACTTATGACTAAAAATTAAAATTGCAATGATATTCTAGATGAAAGCATAATCAAAGGAAAAAGCAACTAATGTATGATCAATCACTCCAACAATAAATATGGAAGTATGAAATAATCACCCTCTTGAAATGATGTATAAGCAACTGATTACACTTTAGTTTTAAAAATTAAATCTAGGAAAGCATTTAAAGAATGTAAAGCAAAACTCAATAATTGCATAGGTTAAACACTCGAGCACCCAATTTGGAAGTATGACAAGTCACTTTCTTGGCCTGATCTTTAGGAGCATCCAATTATACAATTGAATGAGGATTTTAATCTAGGAAAACAGTTTAAAAGAACGTAAAAAAAAATCTCAATGATTGCATAGGTTGAACACTCGAGCACCCAATTTGGAAGTATGACAAGTCACCTTCTTGGCCTAAACTTTAGGAGCATCCAATTATACAATTGACTAAGGATTTGATCTAAGAAAGAAAATATATGAACATGAAAGAAAAACTAAACAATTGTGAGCTATATTGCCTCAAACATAATCCAATTGGAAAATAGATGAATCTACCTTCTTGAGATGTTTTTGGAAAGAAAATATTACACAATGATTCTACATTGATGCTAAGAAACATTCATAACTTAATTCTATGATACTGATCTAAAAGTTTCAACACAATATTAATCTACTGTGTAAATTGACAAAACAGAGAAAACAATTAAATTAAAATAAATAATGAAAAACCCCCTCTTGTGCAAGGGCCCTCTGCGACAGAATAGGTCGAAATCCTAGCTGATTATGTATGCATTAAGATGAAACTAGAACCATGAACACAATCCTTTTATTATGAAAAAGAACAGAGTTTAAAGCTTACACAACGTTTTTAGAAAATTAAAATTGTCTTCGGTCTTTGCATAACCAATATCTAAATAAAATTAAATGTAATTGTGAGGAGCTAATTACGCCTATAGATGGTTATTCTAACCACAACATAGAATTATATTCTAACTGTTTAACTCTTGATTTGCTACGTTAGAGCAAATCAATATTCCTTCGCTCTCGGCTTGCGTCCTTTGACCACACTTTGTCCACGATCACAAGCACCCTTTTCTGTCGATTTTGATCAAGTGGATAGGATGAAATCCATATGTGAATCATTCTAGAGATACACATGCGGCTCGTTCCTATATTTTCTCCTTGGAACCTATCAAACCATAAGAGTAGTTGCGAAAACAAAAATTAGTTGTAGAATAGGTTGTGTTTTGTAGCTGAGTTACAAAATTCCATTCAAATAACAAGAACGTTATAATATAAAATAGAAATCATTTAAATGCATTCCCTGAGATAAAACATGACATTTATCATTGATTGGAGTGTATGGACTTATGAAAAGGTAAGGAAAAATTGATGAGAAAGGATGTCAGAGAAAGGAAAATTTTAAGGTTCAACATACCCCCACTAAGAATTCATTGCATGTCCTCATGCAATTTACCAAAAATGTGAACTTCCTTCTCCTATTGCATTTGTTCAAACACTTCTTATAATACATCCAATTTTCTCCTCTTCCTTTTCTTTGAAGTGACTGCCATCCTGAGCTTCCTCATAAGGAGTTTGTATTTGAGATTGATGACTACCTTGTTTAGTGATTTGTTCTTTCTTTTTAACTTCCTGTTCTTTTTGTACCACAGTTCCAAGTGTAGGATGGTATTATCACTAATAACTTTCTCCAATCGGTTATGTTGCTTTAAAGCTTCATTCTCATGTTTAACATGCCTATTCAATATCTCTAGCTCATAGATTTCTTGTTTAAGGGTATCAACTAGAGTTTCTTGTGGATTGATAGGTGGTTCTAGATTCACTACTGCATTTCTCTTCCCTAGTGACTCTATGTAATCATATATCTCTTGTTGTATTGGGTTTATGCTTGGATATCTTTCTCTAGGACTGCCTTGAAAATTATGTATAGGAGAATTTTCAAGGCTATGTGGAGGAGAGATATTGATGGGATATCGTATTGGAGGTGATTCCTCTAAATTTACAAAATTTGTCTCTTGTGTTAGTGTTTTCATCATTGAATCTCGGAGTCTAGAGGTCCTTCTCAGTTATAGAGGGTTTATGTTTTCTTCACTTGTAACCTTGCTCCTCTTTTTTGTTTCACAACCTATCTTAACTTCACCCTGCTTCTTGTTCTTTATCAGTTCTACAAAGGTGAGTTCCTCATCATTTTGCTAAAGTGGAGATGCAGGTTTGTCTTCAATGCTTGTGTCAATCTTCTTTCTTCTACTTCTTCTAGTCTTGTCTTCTTTAGGCTGCTCTGGTTCATCCTGGAAATGGTTTCTAATAAGAAAGTTCTCCCAAGAATCTCCTATACTTTTCAAATAAAATTCAAGAAGTATTTTTACCAAATATGATGGTGCATAGTGTTATCTATAAACTGAATTCTCTTCTGGACATTTTTATACATTCTTTTTAAGCTATTCAGTAAAAAGAAGGGAAGATTTATTTCACCATCCTCTAAAAAAATCATCAACAATCAAATATGATACACATACATGTAGCTAAATCTACCTTCACAAGTGATAAAATTCTACAAAATTAAAAGCATATTCCTCCATTTGTTCTTGATTGTTGAGCTAGGAATACCCTTTCTGAAAATAGAAGTATCCATACCTGGATTTTTTAGGAAAAATTTACATGATTCACTGTGAAATTCTTTATTTTGAACCATATTTCGCCAACTCTTGGAAGCTATGTGGCTTCAGCTATGAATGCCTCAGTTACTGAGAACTTGATGTCTCTATTTCAACTTCTCTTCTATCAAAATACCTCGTAAGAGACTTAGTGATCTCTTTGTGGAAGCCATCAAATTTTTCTATGAACTTGAGCCACTTATCCTTATGCAACATCTCCTTGATATGAGGATATCCCTCCATATATTTAGCTCCAACCAATTTATTCCTAACTATCAAACCCATGTCTTTTATTGTGAAGAGTCTAGCCTTCAAAATTATCCTTCTCTGTATGAAGTGAATTGGATTACCGATCTAATGAAGAACGTCGAGGGTTTGTAGGAATGAGTGACATGGATATTTGATGGGGTTTTAAGAAATGTAGATGGATAGGTTACAGCAACAGGTCATGACCGATAATCATAAATGGGAGAATCCATTGTGGACCGTTATGAAACATAATGCGGATGATGTGGTCGATCTCTGACATGATAGGAGTCCCAATCAAATCAACTGATGAAATGTTGAGGTAGCATATGATCATCTATGTTATACATGCTAATTTTTTTGACCTTGTTATTAAAATAAATTTATGAAACTTTACCTTTAGAACTAACATTTTGTTTTCATTTCCTTGGTGTTTATTCTTCAGGTATATTTTAGCATGGTGGTCTTCAAATGTGGTCCTTCAATTTCCTATGTTCATTATTCTTTCTTCGGTAGGCTGTAAAAATGTGACAGAGCTGCAGAATGTGAAATCAACTGCATAATGGAATGTAGCTGCAGAATGGAATGTAATTTTGTACTACTTTTTATTGTTTTTCTTAAAATAAAGGGAAGAAAGATTTTTGGATTTTTAGAAACGGAATAGAAAATATAAGATGTCATAACTGATTTTCATCCTATATTTTTTGTATAAGGATGCGAATCATTGATTGGTTTTCATACTTATACTATTTATTGATTTATTTATTTATTTGAATAATATATATATATATATATATATATATATTATTTATTCTATATATGTTTTTTTTTCCTTTTTTTTTATATATGAAAACAAAAACTAAGTTGGGGAAGAAGAAGGATTCTTCTTCACTAACTTCATATCAGTATTATCATGGAAAATCTTGATAATCTCTTCTCTTGAAATTGGTTTATGATAGACTTTTAATCGATGTCCATTCACAAGAAGAGGTACCTTTTCTTCATCAATTATCCTTATCCAGACTGCTCCTTTGTCAAAGAATTTATCAATCTCATAAGGTCCAAGCCAATGAGTTTGAAAGCTTCCTTGAAATTCTTTGAACTTTGAATCAAAAAAAAGTGCCCAATCCCCTTCTTGAAAATTTTTCTCCTTCATATATTTATCATGCCATTTGGACCTTTGCTGCTGGACTATATTGATTCTTTGAAGTGCATCTTGCCTGATTTCATCAAGCTCATTAAGTTGCTCCAATATATGCCTATGAGCTTCTGATAATTCAAGCCCCAATTGGACTGCCATCTTGAAGGTTTGGATCTAAAATTCTATAGGAAACATGACTTGCTTCCCATAAACAAGTTCATAGGGAGTATGTCCTGTTGTATTCCTCCATGTGGTTTTGTAGGCCCATAAGGCCTCAGAAAGTCTTTCTGCCCAATCTCTTCTATGTAGATGTACAGTCTTGGTAATAATTCCTTCAATCAATTTATTGGTAGATTCTACATGACCATTTTCTTGTGGATGATAAGGAGTGGATTTCTTGTGCTTGATCTTGCATTTTTCCCCAAGATTTTCCACCAACTTGGATGTAAAATGGGATCCCTAATCTATCCCAATATCTCTTGGAACACCAAAACAAGTGAAGATATCCTCAAAAAGAAATTTAACTATAGAATTTTCACTAGCTAAAGGAAGTGATTTAGCTTCTACCCATTTAGTGACATAATCAATACATACCAGAATACATTTCTTTTGATTAGATGGTGGATTGATTGGTCCAAAAAAATCCAAAGCCCATTTTTCAAATGATTCGATGAGTACCTGAGGTTGTAATGGCATTTCATCTAAAGGAACAGGTTTTTTCATTCTTTGACAGCTGTCACACCTTTTGACATATTTTTTGGTATCTTTAAATATGGATGGTCAGTAGTATCCTAAATGTAGGATTTTATAGGATGTCCTCTTATCAGCAAAGTGTCCACCACAGGGTTCATCAAGACATGCTTTAAGAATATCAAGCATTTTATCTTCTCGAACACACCTTCTGATAATGAGATCTGGACCTGTTTTATACAATTCATCATTAATCCATGAGTAAAGTGCACTTATTTGAATAATTCTTCTTTTCCCTCTAGGAAACAAGTGTGAAGGTAACTTTCCTGTGAATAAGTAATTAGAAATATTTGAAAACCAAGGAGTTTTAGTAGTTATTGCAAAAATATATTCATTAGGAAACTTATCCTCAACTGGAGTATCATTTTTGACATTTTGAATTCAATACAAGAAATCAGCAACTGTGTTTTGTTTTCCAAGTCGGTCTAGAATGGTGATATTGAATTATTGAAGCATTAATAACCATCTTGTGACTCTGCCATTAGTAACAGATTTATTCATTAAGTATCTAATTGTAGAGTGATCTGTATGAATAAAGGTTTCATAGACGATGATATAAAGTCTAAATTTGTTGATAGCATGGACAACAGCTAAGAATTATTTTTCAATTATAGTTTAATTTAACTTAGTAGGAGTCAAATTCTTTCTTATGTAATATATGGCATAGGGGATCAAATATTTCTTTCCTAATATAGCCCCCAGAGCTATGTCTGAAGCATCTGTTGAAATATGAAAAGGTAGTTTCCAATTTTTACCTCTTAATATGGGTGCTTCAGAAATTTTTGTTTTCAAAGTTTCAAATGCCAATAGGAAATCATGATTCCAACTGAATTCACAATCTTTGGTAAGTAACTTGAAGAGTGGGGATGCTATTTTAGTGAATTTTTTAATAAATATCCTATAATACCCTGTGAATCCTAGAAAACTTCTAACATCCTTTTGACAACTTGGAATTGATACTTTGGAGATGACTTCAACTTTAGATGTGTCAACTTTAATTCCATCTCCTTAAATGTGATGTCCTAAAACAATCCCTTCAGTAAACATCATAAATAATTTTTCATGAATTAATGAAATATTTGCTTCTTTACATATTTTAAGAACCTTTTCCAAATTTTCTAAAGCTTCTTCAAATGAATTCCCATAAATTGTAAATTCATCCATATATACCTCTACACAATCATGTATTAGATCAGAAAAAATTCCTAGTACTGACCTTTGGAATGTTGCAGGTGCATTGAAAAAACCAAAAGGAAGTACTCAGTAGGCATAAGTTCCCCATGGATAGGTGAATGTGGTTTTATCTTGGTCTTCAGGTGCTACCTGAATATGATTGTAGCCACTAAAACCATCCAAGAATGAGAAATACTTCTTACCTACTAATGTATCCAATACTTGATCTATAAAAGGTAAAGGAAAATGATCTTTTAGGGTGGCTTTATTCAATTCTCGATATTCAATGCATACCCTCCACTTACCATTCTTTTTGGGTACAATAACTAAAGGATAAACCCACTGACTATCTGAAATTGGTTAAATGAAGATTACATTCAACAATTTTTGCAATTCTTCTTTCACAATTTCCCTAAGATTTGGTTCATCCTTCTTTGAGGTTGTCTGATAGGTTTACAATTTTCCTCAATGTATATGTGATGTATACAAGTCTTAGGATTAATTCCTTTCATGTCACTGTATTCCCATGCATATGTAGAAGAATGTTGTTGTAATGTTTTGATTAACTTTTCCTGTTGTAGTCTTTTCAAGTATTTGTTTATGTCCAAAGATTTTCCTGGAAAGATTTCAACTGTAGAGTTACCAAATTCTTCCATAGAGTATAGAGACGTTTGCCTGGATGACAAATTTTCAATATTGCATTGTTCTTGAAATTGATCATGTTCATATTCTGAAGAAGATTCAAAATTTTCTATTGAATTTAAGATTTGGCTATCTTCACTAATGCTTAGATAGTAAAGACAGGTTGTATATCATTATCATCATCAATCCATTCTTCATATTCTAACTCTGTGATTGTTTTTTCTGGAGGATATAGAGTGAATTTCTTTTTTGAGTTACCATCAGAGATATACATATCACCAGATCTACAACTAATGAAAGCATTAGCTATAGCCAACCAAGGTCTTCCTAATATTAATGGATGCCCTCCTAGATTTTTCTTGGGAGTTAAGCTCATAAAATCTACAAGATACTCCCAAGATTCTAAGGATAATGAGATATCTTCTAATACACCATTTGGCTTTATTACAGATATGTCTGCTAATTGCAGTAATGTAGGTGTATACATAAGATTATGAAGCTTAAGTTGTTCCATGGTTTGTTTTCTCATGATGTTTATAGCTTCTCCTAAATCAATAAATGTATTTGAAATTTCAACACCATTGATATGTGTTTTAACAACTAGACTTACTGGATCTAAATATTTTTGTATGGCAATTTTTCCCATCATTATGTCTGCAATTTTTCCTACTAATTGAATTCTTTTTATTTCTTTTGTTTTTCTTCCTAGTTTCTTCATGCTCAACTCTTTTATTGTTTTGGCTAGAATTGGAATCTCTTTAATGGCCTGTAACAAAGGAATATTGATACAGACATTTTTCAATTCATCTAGAAAATCATAATTGGGCAACATGATATGCTTTTCTACCCCTCTATCAACTTGTAATATTTCAGGAAAAGGAGGGTTAGAAATAGATACTGATGGTTTCTCTATGATAGGAGTTGAGTTTATTGGTTCTTTTTGTTTTTCATTTTTAGAATTCTAGTTTTGAAGAGGTGTTCCTTCCTCAAAACTTTTATTTGGTTGTAGAGAATCCTCCTCAAAATTATCTTTTTCTTGAAAAACTACACAAGGCTTTTTCTTTTCTAGTATTCTACCAGATCTAAGTTGGACATCATTAATATCTAGTGGAGTAATCATGTAAGTTGGAAATTGTTGTCCTTCTATCATGTAATTATTTTGAGGATTTTTATTATTGGGGTTTGGCAATGGTTGGGCAAGTAGTTAATTTGGTCTTTGTGGAAATGGTAATGAAAGTCGTGGATTTTGGTTTTGAAGTTGGGGTTGTTGATTTTGTTGATGAATTTGTTGGGGAGGATAGTTTGGATAGGATGGAGGATATTGGTAGTATTGAGAGTATATTTTGCATTCCTTGTGCCCAATACTAAGATTGAGACCAAGTTTGTTGCCAAGAATTCCAATTATTTGGTGGGGGCTGAGTATACATTTGGTTGTTAAACCCTTGAGTTTGTGACCCATGCCATGGTCTTCTATAGACAAAGCAAAGAGATTTTGTTGGATTTTAAGTTGATTCTTCTTGAAAAACAACCTTAAGACCTGGAATGGAAGGGCAACTCTTATTTTCATGATGTTTTTAGAAAATCACACAAGCCTCTATGACTTTTTCATCAAGAGGACATTCTCTTAAAGCATGCTTCTTTCTACATTTAGGACTGAAAATAGCTAAAGCATCAGTTTCAAATTTTTGCTTGTTTTGTAATTTAAGGGTGTCTATCTATTCACTAAGACTCCCTAAGATATCAATTTTAAATTCATCAAGCATATTTCCAATTTCTGCTCTACTTATTGTTCCAGTTGCAGATTTGTTCACTCTAGCAAGAGAAGGATCTCTTGGATTTTTCCCAGTTTTTGCTTTTCCCCTTTAAAGATGAATACATAATTCAGCAATGTCAGGTAATGGGAGTTGAGAGATATCTCCCTTCCCCATCATGTTGATAATATCTATCCACTCATCTCTAATGACTTTTAAGAAAATAGCTTTTAAAGTATCTCAATCTAAATTATCCATTTTAGCTCTTTTTATGCTATAATTGAATATTTCAATTAAATCCTCCAAATTCTCATCCTCTCTTTGCATCATTTTGAATACTTCATCCTTATGATTAATGGGTATGCAATAATCCAAATATGTTTCTAAAAATGCTTTCTTCATGTCATTCCATGTCCTAATAAACTGTGTGACTAAACCCATGAACCATTTTAAAGCTACTCCTTTTAGTGTTGAAGGAAATAGATTAAGCTTTTTAAAGTCTTGTAAATAATCATAATATCTACACAAAACTTCAAATTCAAACAAAAAGGTTTTAGGATCTTCACTTTTTAATCCATGGAAATTTGGAAGGACAAAAGGTGAGATGTTTTTCATTATGGCATTTTTCCCCGTCAATTATAAGAAATCCAAAAGAATTATCATTTTCCCTATTTCTTCTATTTTCCTCACCTCTTCTACCTCTTCCTTCATTCCCTCTACCTCATCCTCCACCTCTTCCTCCAAATAGTGTGTTTTCTTCATTTAGAATTTATCCTTCTCCTTCTCATCCTCCTTCTCCTCTTCCTACCATTATAAATTCCTCAGAGCTAATATAAGGTTCTATCTGTAAGATTAATTTCTCTTCCTCTGGTTCTTCTATCAATGGAATGTTGAATAAAGGTTCTTCTTCTTCTTCTCCACTAGGAATTTCTAACTCTTCAGCTAAAATGTGTTCCCCTGTAGAGGTGAAAAAGGTTACTCCTTTTGTTGGAGATCTAGGATCTTCTTCCTCTAAGAATACCTCAGTGGATGAAGTAGGAGATCCTCCTAATTGAATTTTTGACCTTAAGACTTCAGGAATTCTATGTCTAGTGAATTATGGAATATGAGTTTGAGATGGTGGTGTATCACTATGTGGTCTAGGTGGAGTGAGTGGTGTTGTAGGAATTAAATTTCTGCCTCTAGCTATGAATCTACCCCTAGAATCTCTTTCCCTATGCATATCATTTTTTTTAGATGTAAGAAATGAGGTTACCTAATTACACTTCCCCGAAAATGGCACCAAAATTTTTAGCCAATTTAATGTCTTAAATTTTTCAACATAAATTATCAACTGAGGTTTGTAATACGATGAAGTGTGGTGCACTATATGTGCTTAGTTAACCTTTTTCTTTCTTCGTTGTATGTATTTTTATGTTTTTTTGGGGGATTTTGTTTCTTATATCTAAATTTTAATCTTAAGAAATGAGAACTATGAAATGAATCTACTGAATCTAATGAAATTTCGATGTGTAAAACTAACTTTTGAAAGAAGGAAGTGTTCTTTAATTAAACTAACTTGCATAAAAATGAATCAAAATTATTAAATGGTTAGAATCTGATCTAAAAACAGAGTGCCTATTCTAATGAATTTAAATTTAACATAAGTTCTACTCCATGGATTGAAATATGAATCTTATGACTGAAAATTAAAATTGTAATGTTATTCTAGATGAAAGCAGAATCAAAGGAAAAAGAAACTAATGTATGATCAATCACTCCAGAATTCAATATGAAAGTATGACATAGTCACCCTCTTGAAATGATGTACAAGCAACCAATTACACTTTAGTTTTGAAAATTAAATCTAAGAAAGCATTTAAAGAATGTAGAGGAAAACTCAATAATTGCATAGGTTAAACACTTGAGCACCCAATTTGGAAGTATGAAAATTCACCTTATTGGCTTGATCTTTATGAACATCCAATTATACAATTGACTGAGGATTTTAATCTCGGAAAATAGTTTAAAATCATGTAAAATAAAAGCTCAATGATTGCATAGGTTGAACACTCGAGCACCCAATTTGGAAGTATGACAAGTCACCTTCTTGGCTTGATCTTTAGGAGCATCCAATTATACAATTGACTGAGGATTTGATCTAAGAAAGAAAATATAAGAACATGAAAGAAAAACTAAACAATTGTGAGCTCTATTGCCTCAAACATAATCTAATTGGAAAATAGATTAATCTACCTTCTTGAGATGTTTTTCGAAAGCAAATATTACATAGTCATTCTATCATTGATGCTAAGAAAATATTAATAACTAATTCTATGATACTGATCTAAAAGCTGAAACACAATATTAATCTACTGTGTAAGTTGACAAAACATAGCAAATAATTAAACTAAAATAACTAATGAAAAACCTCCTATGCGAGGGCCCTCTATGGCATAATAGGTCAAAATCCTAGCTTATTATGTATGCATTAAGCAAAAACTGGAACCATGAACACGACCCTTGTATTGTGAAAAAGAACAGAGTTTAAAGCTTACACAGTGTTTTCAGAAAATTAAAATTGTCTTTGGTCTTTGCATAAACAGTATTTAAATAAAATGAAATGTAACTGTGAGGAGCTAATTACGCCTATAGATTGATATTATAACCGCAACATAGAATTAGATTCTATCTGGTTAACTCTTGATTGGCTACGTCAGAGCAAATCAAGAGTCCTTTGCTCTCGGCCTACGTCCTTTGACCGGACTTTGACCACGATCATAGGCACCTTTTTCTGTCGATTTCGATCAAGTGGATAGGACGAAATCGATATGTGAATCATTCTGGAGATGCCCATGTGGATCGCTCTTGTATTTTCTCCTCAGAACCTATCAAACCATAAAAGTAGTTGCAGAAACAACAATTAGTTGCAAAATAGGTTGTGTCTGTAGCTGAGTTACAAAAATCCATTCAAATAAAAATAACATTAGAATATAACATAGAAATCATTTAAATTCATTCCCTGAGATAAAACATGACATTTAACATTGATTGGACTGTATGGACTTATGAAAATTTAAGGAAAAAGTTATGAGAAATGATGTCAGAGAAAGGAAAATTCTGAGGTTCAACACCATCCTACCAACATCACACCTACACAACTTTTTTCCTCCATACATTCCTCTAACTTGTAAATATAAATACAAAAAATAGTAGGTGATATTGAACAATTAATCTCCTTCAATGAACCCTATTTTTTTTTTAACTTGACAATAACCTTCTCATAAAACCTTATTAAAATAACCTCAACCCAAAGGAACTCAATATAAGCCTCTTTCAAAAGATTGTTTCTACAAATTGTGTCAAAAGCAATTATGAAGTCAACAAAACAAAAACAAAAAAAAGATTGTAAGCAAGTGTTGCTTTAACAATCTTTAATTGTCATACTATGAGTAATTAAGTTGTATAAATTTAAATGATAGACTTAGAGATTAGTGCACTTGTTAACTTTTTCATCCTAACTTTCAAGGCATAAGTTGATCTTAATATTTATTTCAATACAAATAATATTAATTTATATAACTAAATCAAAATAAGTATTAGCGTAATGATCTTACGAATTGAATGATTTTTTTTGTCATTAATGTTTTTAAAAATAGGAGTTTCAAGCAACAAATCCCTGCTAGGCCTTTTTCGAAGGAAAAAATTGTATGTTGTCTTGTAGCATTGTCTATTGTTCAACATTCATCGATCGTCGGTGTAGTTCCCTCCATGACTCTACGATTTCCCTCCAAGACGAGCATTTGAAGTATGAGCACAGCAGGTTATTACATCTACACTCACTTTAGTGGGCGTTGTTACAAATACAAAGGGTGACCTAGAATGCCAAAAAACAGAACCAACACATCAAACATATGATTCAGTCATTGATCGTGTCATTGATATAACACATCCAGTTGAACGAATAGAAGCTTGACTTGAGGATGAAGGCACCCAACCAAACTTTAGTTCATTTGCTTCACTATGTGTTAAAAACTTCTTGGGCAAGAGAAACTTGGTTATAACATTTTACGTATGTAGGTTTTAACCCTGAACATAAATTATCTACACACGAATCTTATAACAGAAAATAAACAATAGCGAGAGCATAAAACATAAAACAGATAAACACAGATATTTTCCCTTGGATCCCATATCGGGATGACCAGCTTGATTTTTCATTATATTCCTTTTAGTGTTACAACACATATATACATGCTGAAGCATATATAAACCCTAATCCATTAATCCTGGATTAGAACATAACCATAGTTCCCTTGACTGGATCTACAAAATACCAGGGGCCGAAAACCATCGTACCCCAAAACCATGTGCAAACTCATGCACAAAACATGGGTGTGTCCGCCTATGAGTGGGTTCGCACACCAAAAATCTACTGGGGCGTTCTGCACCCCAACAAGGCAGTCGTCTCGAGTTCTCACCCCGTTATACTTCCAAATTATGGGGCTAGTCATGGAAAGAATATAACACATACCCAACATTCTTCCACTTGTTGTTTTCTTTCCACAGGGGGCCACAGGAGAGCTTAGTCATTGGGCCAATTCTTCAACACCCATTGTTTCTCTACACCAAGAGAACTTCTGAGTGCTCACAGACTTCGTCAATGCATCCGCAACATTCTTCAAAGTGTCCACCTTTACCAGCAACACCCTTTTAGCCTCAACCATATCTCTAACAAAGTGATATTGAACATCAATGTGCTTTGTCTTTGAATGATAAGCAGGGTTCTTAGCCAAGAAAATTGCACTTTGGCTATCACAGTCTATCCTTATAGCTCGTTGTACCAACCCCATACTTGAACACAATATCTGCAACCAAACTGCTTCCTTGCTTGCATGAGTGGCTGCTATGTATTCTGCCTCTGTAGTTGAAAGAGCCACTACAGACTGTCTTTTACTCATCCAACTGACTGCGCCTCCAAATAGGTTAAACACATACCCACTTGTAGATCTTCTTTGGTCTAGATCTCTAGCCCAGTCTGCATCAACAAAACCATGAATGTCCAACATTCTTTCCAATCCTGGTCTTCTCTAGTAGCACAAGCCATAATCACTAGTGCCATGTAAATATCTGAAAACCCGCTTCACTGCTGTCCAATGCTCCTTCCCTGGGTTTGACATAAACCTGCTCAATACTCCCACTGCGTGTGCAATGTCTGGTCTACTACAGACCAATGCATACATCAGACTACCCACTGCACTTTCATATGGAACACGGGACATATCCTCCTCTTCTTCTTGTGTCTTGGGACACTGTTCAGCAGACAACTTTACACCTACAGGAATAGGAACATTCACCGATTTACTATCCTGCATATTGAACCTCTGCAATATAGTCTCGACATACTTCCTCTGGTTTAACCAGAGCTTCCTCTTTGCCCGATCTTTCTTAATTTCCATGCCCAAAATATAGTTTGCAGCACCAAGATCCTTCATGTCGAATTTGGAGAACAGTTGGGTCTTCAAATCTTGGATAATTTCTTTGTCATTTCCAATCAACAACATATCATCCACATACAAGACCAAATAAATAACACGGTCACCAATTAATTTAAAATAAACACAGTGATCCTCCTTGCTTCTAGTGAAGCCAAGTCCCCGTATATAGGTATCAAATTTCTGATACCACATCCTTGGTGACTGTTTTAACCCATACAGAGACTTCTTCAACTTGCATACCAGTTCTTTCTTACCCTTCACCATAAAGCCTTCAGGTTGCTTCATGTAGATCTCCTTTTTTAGATCCCCGTGAAGAAATGTTGTCTTCACATCCATCTGTTCTATCTCAAAATCAAATGCAGCAGCAACAGATAAAAGTAATCTAATAGAAGTAACTTTGGCAACATGAGAGAAAATATCACCAAAATCAATTCCTGGCACTTGGGAATAACCTTTTGCTACCAACCGAGCTTTGTATTTCTCCACCTTGCCTTCTACATTCATCTTCTTCTTAAACACCCATTTTCTCCCGATGGGCTTCCTTCCAGTCGGCAACTCCACCAGATCCCATGCCTCATTTTTGTGCAAGGATGCCATTTCATCAACCATGGCCTCCTTCCAGAGTTTTCCATCCTCTGAATCTACTGCCTCCCTGACAGTTCTGGGATCATCATCAGTTATAGTTAAAGAAAAATTTGAATAGAAAGAAGATGGACTATACCTTCGGCTGCCTTCTTTTCCGAATCGATCTTCTCAAAGTCGGGAGTTTGTGGCTCTTCCTCTTCTCCGTCAATCTTCTTCTACTCAGAGAGCCCGACCATCCTCCTTTGAAGGCCCAAACTCTATCTTCAGCCATTTCTATGATTTCTGTTTAACAACATCTTTCACCTCTCAACACCACATCTCGGTCAGACACAACTTTCCTTGTTTCCGGGTTCCAAAGCTTGTAACCCTTTAAACCATCATTATACCCAATAAAGATGCACCTTTCAGATTTATTATCCAACTTGGTCCTTTTCTCCTTGGGAACATGTACATATGCATCACATCCAAATACCCTTAGATGTGAAAGAGAGGGTTTCTTACCAGTCCATACCTCATGTGGAGTCTTATCCTCCAACGCCGATGAAGGTGATCTGTTAACTAAGTAACATGCAGTCTCCACTGCCTCTGCCCAGAATTCTTGTCCTAACCCAGTACCACTGAGCATGCTTCTTGCCTTTTCCATTAACGTTCTGTTCATTCTTTCTGCAACTCCATTTTGCTGAGGTGTGTATGGAGTAGTTTTCTGCCGTGCTATACCACACTTCTTACAGAACTCTTCAAATTCCTTCTTGCAGAACTCCCCACCATTATCTGTCCTCAGCGCCTTTATCTTCTTCTCTGTCTAGTTTTCCACCAGAGCCTTAAATTCTTTAAATCTGTCAAAAGCTTCAGATTTCTTCCTCAAGAAATATATCCATGTATTTCTTGAGAAGTCATCTATGAATGAAACATAGTACACAGACTTTCCCAGTGATGGAACTGACACAGGTCCAAACACATCACTGTGCACAAGTTCTAATATCGTGTTCGCCCTCTTAGCACCAGAAGGAAAACTCACCCGATTCTGCTTCCCATATACACAATGTTCACAGAAATCAAAATCCAGAGAGAAATTAGACATACCTTCTACCATACCATTTCTATGTAGTATTCGAAGGCCCTTCTCTCCAATATGTCCAAGCCTTTGATGCCATAGCATGGTCTTTTCTCTAGAGACAGCTAGGCTTTCTGCTCCACTTTCAGGAACCACATAACTATTACACCCATCAATAACAGTGCTACCTTGTAGCTTGTACAGAGTTCCAATCCGAACTCCCCGCATTAATACCAGTGCTCCCCAAACCATCTTGCAGACATCTTTCTCGAACACTGTTTTTACACCTGCATCATCCATCTTGCTTACAGAAATCAGATTTCTGGCCAATGCAGGAATATGCAGAACACCAGGAAGTGCTCTAATCCTTCCACCTTGCAGCTTCAGCTTGACCTTTCCACGTCCGATGATTCTGGCCCTCCTATCATCCCCTAGGAAGACATCACCACCATCATATTTCTCATACTCGCAGAACCACTCCCTATGGGGAGTGAAGTGAAAGGATGCACCTGAGTCAATCAACCATGACTCATGATCTACATGTGTATTTGAAGAAGAAGCAAAATACACATCCCCACCTTCATCTGAGGTGGTTTTTGCCTCTACAGAAGGAGCATCATCAGATCCCTTTCCTTTCTCAGGAGCTTTAGATCTGCAGTCCTTTTTGTAGTGCCTTTCCTTTCCGCATTTCCAGCACACCTTTACAAACTTTCCAGGAGATTTAGATCTCCCTCTAGATTTGGATCTCCCACTCGAAACCTTATTCTTTTTTCTGTTCTGGGACCTTCCTCGTACAGATAAGGCATCTCCATTCTGACCCTCCATATTTCTCCATCTCATTTCCTCCGACAGCAAGGCTGAGACAATGTCATCAAAATTCAAGGTAGTTGTATTGCTACCTATTGCAATAACTAGACTATCCCACGAGTCTGGTAGAGAGCACAACAAACTGATGCACTTATCTTCATCTAAGATTTTAATATCAACAGATGACAGCTGACTTACCACAGTATTGAAGGTGTTCAGATGCTCTGTCACCGAGTCTCCATCCTTCATCCTCAGGTTATACAGCTTTTTCCACAGGAACAACTTATTCACCAGAGACTTATATTGGTACAAAGTCCCAATTTTTTCCCACAAATGCTTCGCCGTAGCTTCCCCAGATACATTCAACATTACCGAATCTGAGACACACAATCGTATTGTGCTCTTAGCCTTCCGATCCAGTTTCTTCCAGTCTTCATCTGACATTTTCGTTGGTTTAGTACCTAGATCTATCGCGATCCACTGATCTTTATCCACCATTAGATCCTCCATCTTGAGCTTCCACAACTCAAAACTCTGACCATTAAATTTCTCGATCTCTATCTTTCCGCCGCTCGCCATCTTCTTTCACCGCAAGAATCGATCCCGCAGATCTCCCACTACACAGGGTCTACCTGAGGCCCGAGAAAAAAACCCTCAGCAGTAAAGGATCCCCTTGAAGCCGAAACAGCTCTGATACCAAATGTAGGTTTTAACCCTGAACATAAATTATCTACACACGAATCTTATAACAGAAAATAAACAATAGCGAGAGCATAAAACATAAAACAGATAAACACAGAGATTTTCCCCTAGATCCCAAATAGGGACGACCAACTTGATTTTTCATTATATTCCTTTTGGTGTTACAACACATATATATACATGTTGAAGCATACATAAACCCCAATCCATTAATCCTGGATTAGAACATAACCGTAGTTCCCTTGACCGGATCTACAAAATACTAGGGGCTGAAAACCATCGTACCCCAAAACCATGTGTAAACTCATGCACCAAACATGGGTGGGTTTGCCTATGAGTGGGTCCGCACACCAAAAAAAAAATCGTCGGGGCGCTGCCCCAGACCCCAACAGTGGGGGCTACCTCCCCCCTTGTGACCCCCCTGTTGTGCCCAGTGCAACGTACAGCGCGTGGGGCTAGTCGTGGAAAGAATATAACACATACCCAACAACGTAGAATTCGTGGAGCTAGTTGCTCCAATCACATGGATGTTGGAGAAAGATATATACATAAAATGGAAATTTGAAGGCTAAGAGAACCTTTAAACAACTAAAGGAGGCAATCTCCACTGCTCTCATATTGAGTAGACCAGACTAAAGCTAATATTCATAATATTTTAATTTGTATTGGAGCATGCTATAGTCGCAGTGTTATTGAAAAAAAATGAGTCGAGAAAAGATAGCTCCATTGCCTTTTTGAGTGAGGTGGTGAAAGAAAGATTATCTTTTTTTAATACTCATTAATTTTAGAAATTTTAAATGTGAGAAGCTCAAAAGAACAGGGGAAATTATTTTCCCTCAATAAACACAGTTTACACAGTTATGTAAAAAATGAAAAAATTTACAGAGCCACACACACATAGACAGAAACCAGAGAATTTTTTTTCTATTTCATTCTTCTTCTTTAGCAGACTTACTCACTCTCTTACAAACATATGAAAAATATCCTACTTAATACAAAAATGGCGGAGATTGAAAATTAAATGTAATTCAATGCTGGACGGGATGGTAAACTACAAAATCATCCTTTTTTCGTCACTCTATTATTTTCTTCATAAAACAGCGCACAGAGCCTTGTACGCCAGACTTGAAATCCTCCAGGTTTCAGATTTGAAACCATATCGCATTCGTGCCCTCATCGCATATCATATTTCGGTGATGTAAAAATTTAACTTGGGAGTTATCCACTTGAGCTTGAGAAATGCGATGTGTGATGGCGATGCTTATCGCAAATCGCACGTCACGACATTTCACATTTCGCACGACGCAAAACTTAGCTTGGCTCTATAACAGGAAAACATAAATACTGGTGATTACGATTTGTGATGACGATATTGCATCGCACCATTTCAAGGTTAGGGACCAAGGGAAAAAGGTAGGATCTAAATCCTGCGAAGCGTGAAGTGTGACGCGCTAAGTGGCGGGCGATGCGAAGAGACACAGATAAAGGTAAAATAGGAAAACAAAGGTTTGTATGCGGAAAAGGTAATGCATATAGGTTGGATGGGTCCCACTAGATATTGCATCAGCAGAGATTTAAGATTCGATAATGAGTTATGCAGAAGGGCTTCAACTTTGCAAGGTGCGCAGTGCGGGCAAGAGGTAGGTGAATATGGCAGGAAAGTAATTTAACTGCATAGTGATGGTCAGGTACAATTTTTTGAACATTACGGAAATGTGTGAAGTGAATAAGCTTTTGGACATGTGCTTGTCCTTCTCTGCAAAAAAATTTAATTGATGGTATGTATGCTACCAGTGTATTCATGTCAGTGGTTGGGAGTAATTCCAACACTCCCCCTTAATCACCACTGCTGCCATTTACCATTCCCAAACAATCTTTGAGATAATAAAAAAAATTATGTGCCAATGGTTTTGTGAAGATGTCTACATATTGTTCGTCTAACCTGTAGTGTTGTAACACAATTTCACCATTGTTAACTAATTCTCTTATGAAATGATATTTAGCATCTATGTGCTTTTTCCTCTAGTGGAAAACAGAGTTCTTTGATAGTGCAATTGTTGAACTGTTATCACAGAAAATAGTGGTTTCTTTGTCTTTCTCATGACATAAATCTCGCAACATCCTTCTCATCCAAATTTCTTGACACGTTTTTGTTGTTACGACGACATACTCAGCTTATGTTGTTGACAATGAAACTATTTGTTGCTTCTTGGAAGCCCATGAAATGGCTCTCGAACCCAAATGAAAAAAATATTCTAATTTTCTCTTTCTGTCGTCAACACTTTCAGCCCAATCACTGTCAGTGTACCCAATCAGCCTAAAATCATCATTTGCAGAGTATAGAACACCATACTCTTTCGTCCCATTGAGATACTTTAAAATTCTTCTGGCTACTTGCCAATGTGTCTCCTTGGGTGTCTCCATGAACCTTGACACCAAACTAATTGCATACATTATATCAGGCCTAGTTGCATTCAAATACATTAGGCTGCCAACCATGCTTTTGTATAATGTCAAATTGACATTGCTGCTACAATCTTCCTTGCTTATATTCAACCCCATGAATGTTGGAGTTGGTGTTGGCTCGTTTCTCTGCATATTGAACCTTTCTAAAATCTCTGCAACATACTTTTCTTGAGAGATAAAAATTCCATTTTATGTTTGCTTCACTTCTATGCCCAAAAAATATCTTAACAACCCCAAGTCAGTCATTTCAAAATCACTTTTGATGATTGCTTTGAAATCAGCGATGGGAGAATCATCACTCCCTATAAAAATTAAATCATCTACATACAAAACAACAATAATAATCTTACCATTATTTTCTTTGATGTAGAGAGTAGGTTCACCATCACATTTGTCGAACCCATTATCCATCAGGTAAGCATATATCCTGTTGTACCATGCACACGATGCTTGCTTCAACCTATAAATAGCTTTCCGAAATTTACAAAACCTTGTGTTCTTGGCCTTCTAGCTCATACCCAGGAGGTTTTTCAACATACACCTCCTTTTTGAACACTCCATTCAAGAATTCATACTTCACATCCATTTGATACACTTTCCATTTTTGTTATGCTGCTATTGACAACACTGTACACACTGTCTCCATCCTTGTGACTGGCGCAAAGGTTTCCTCATAGTCTCTTCCATGCTTCTTCTTGTGGCCTTTGACAAATATCCTTGCTTTATACCTTTCTATCTTGCCTTCAATGTTTCTCTTGGTCTTATAGGCCCATTTCACTCCAATGACTTATTTTCCTTGCAGAAGGTCCACTAACTCTCATGTGTTATTCCTTTCTATTGCTCCTATTTATTCATTCATTGCTTCAACCCATTTCTCTTCTTTGACTTCATATTCAAAGTGTATTGGGTCATTACATGACAATATAATGCAAATAAAGAATTCATACCAACACTATTGTCAAATTCTTCTTGCTCATAAATTTCACCTAAATTTCTGAATTTTTGTCTTCTTATACTTGCTGAAGATGAGCTTGGTGTTGAGCTTGAAGTAGATGGAGTTGTGGAGCTTTGTGGTGTGCTTGGAAAAGAACTTACTTGATTTCGCAATGTTGTCATATTACTTTCTTGTGGTTTTCTTTGTTGAGCTTGTGTTGGTGGAGGAGGAGCCACCACTGAGGAATTAGTTGCTGCAGTCAATTCCTCTTTGTCTTCATGTGACATGCATGTCTTCACTGTGACTATTTTCTCTAAACTTCCATCCCATGCTTCCTCTTCTATGAACTGGACATATTTGTTGATTATTACCTTCTTGGTTAATGGATTGTAGAGCTTGTATGCCTTGGATTAATCACTTTATCCAAGAAATATATATTTCTCCCCCTTGTTGTCCAACTTCTTCCTCAACTCATCTGGGACATGTGCATATGCCACACATCTGAACACTCTCATGTGAGTGACAAATTGTTTCTTCCACTCCATGCTTATTTAGGAACTCTATTCATGAAAATTTTGGTTGGACATCTATTAATGATATATGTTGCACAAGAGACAGCTTCAGCCCAAAAATCATTTAGCAAATGCTTTGCCTTCAACATACTCCTTGCCATTTCCATGATGGTCCTATTCTTTCTTTCTGCTACACCATTTTGTTGAGGTGTATACCTTGCTGTAAAATTCTTGTGAATTCCATGCTCCCTGCAAAAATGTAGGAATTCATTTGATATATATTCGTCACCTCTATCAGCCCTCAACATTTTTATGTAGTGTCCAATTTGATTCTCAACAAGAGCTTTGTAGTGGTGGAAGTGGTCAAACACTTCACTTTTATGTTTTAGAAAATAGACCCATGTCTTCCTTGTGTAATCATCTATGAATGTCAAAATATAGTGGTTGCCACCAAATGATGGTGTTTGCATTGGTCCACATAAATCTGAGTGGAAAATCTCCAAGGGTTATTTTGACCTTATTGATTTTCCTGTTGGAAATGATTCTCTATGTTGTTTTCCCAAGATGCAACCTTCACATAGGTTGTCTAGTTTCTCTATGAGTGGTAGACCTTTCACCATGCATTTTCTATGCAACAAATTCAAACCTCCGAAGTTGAGATGACCAAATCTCAAATGCCATAACTGATTCTCATCTTTGACTTCTTCTTGGAAGTTTCCTTGTGTAACAGATGCTATAACACCTTCTTCCTTCAAGTTTGATCTTATCTTAAGAGGAAACATTCTATTGATTTTCATATGAACTTTTGCAATGAGCTGTCTACTTGGAGGCTTATCCATGATTGTGCACACATCATCTTTAAAAAATAAATTGTAGCCCTTTTGTATGAGTTGTCCAATGCTTAGGAGGTTATGTTTCAAGCCAAGGATTAAATAAACATTTGGCATGAACTTCTTCTCTCCCTTCTTTTTTAGTATGTCTACTCTTCCTTTTCCCATGATAGAGACCTTGCTATCAGTCCCCAATGTTACTTTTGATTTCACACTTTCATCTAGATTGGAAAACATTGCTATGTTTCCAATCATGTGGTTGCTACAAACTGAATCTAAGAATCATACATCTCCTTGTTTTTCTTGTGCTACTTTACAAGCTAAAAACAAGCTACCACGGTTCTGATTTTCCTTTGTGAAATTTACACTAGGTTTGCTACCCATGTCATATTGCTTCTTTCTACATTCATTTGCATAATGACCATGCTTCTTACAATAATGACATTGAACTTGATATTTATCATACCTTTGACCTTGTGCTTGATTCTGGCTTGAGCCTTGACTTGGATTTTGATTGCTACTCCTTCCACTTGAGCTTGCATGGCTGCTTCTTCCACCTATGTGTGGGCTTCTTCCTCTTCCTCGGTAGTTTGATCTTCCTCAACCTCTACCTTGACCAAAAGACACTTGTGCCTTGAATGCATGCTCCAATGAGGAGTTTTTTTCTCTGTTCAGTCTATGCTCATGAGACATTAGTGATGCATGAAGCTCATCCACTGAGAACTGTGAGAGTTCCTTTCTCTCTTTTATGGCCACAACTATGGCATCAAACCTTGATGGCAGACTTCTTAAAACTTTCTCAACTATTCTTCTTTCTTCATGTGTCTCACCATGAGACCTAATTTGGGTAACCAACCCAATCACATGTGTGAATAATGAGTCTACATTCTCAGACACTTTCATGCATAATGTTTCAAAATATCTTCTCAACATTTGTAGTTTTGTTGTCTTCGCCTTTTCCATACCTTGGTAGGTTGTCTGGAGGGTATCCCATGCCTCCTTGGACTTCATTTTTGTTGCAAATATTGGGAAAATACTTTCATGCACTGCTTGGAAAATATAGAAGAGGAATTTGGAGTCCTTCTTATTGTCCCTCAACAAATATCTTTCTTCTTGTGTCAAAGAAGTGTATGCTATTGCATCTGCTGGTTCTTGGAATCCATTCTCCACCAACTCCCCAATATCTTGTGAGGAGAACAGGGCCTTCATTGCAATATCCCAATAATCATAATTCTTGCCATTAAACTGTGGTATTTGTGGATTATTCAAGCTTGTTCTTGTTGCTGCCATTTTTACTGTGTAAACAAAAAACCTTCTCACTGCTGGAGAATCGACTTCTCAAAAGAAACTTTCAACTCTTTGGTAATGCACTTTCTTTCACTGAGAGTATAAACCCGCTCTAATACCATGTTAGAAATTTTAAATGTGAGAATCTCAAAAGAACAGGGGAAATTATTTGCCCTCAATAAACATAGTTTACACAGTTATGCGAAAAATGAAAAAAATTACAAAGCCACACACACACACACAAAAACCAGAGAAGTTTTTTCTATTTTGTTCCTCTGCTTTAGCAACCTTACTCACTCTCTTACAAACATATGAAAAACATGCTACTTAATACAAAAATGGCGGAGCTTGAAAATTAAATTTAGTTCATTGTTGGACGGGACAGTAAACTACAAAATCATCCTTGTGTCGTGATCCGCTATTTTCTTCATAAAACAGCACACAGAGCCTTATATGCCGAACTTGAAATCCTTTAGGTTTCATCTATGAAACCATATCGCATCCATGCCCTCATCACATATCATATTTCGTGGATGTCAAAATTTAACTTGGGTGCTATCCACTTGAGCTTGCGAAATACGATGTGCGATGGTGATGCTTATTGCAAATCGCACGTCGTGACATTTAACATTTCGCACGGCACAAAACTTAACTTGGCACTATAAATGGAAAACATAAATATTGGTGATTGTGATGTGCGATGAGGATATCGCATCGCACCGTTTCAAGGTTTGGTACTGAGGGGAAAAGGTAAGATCTTAATCCTACGATGTGCGAAGTGCGACGCGCTAAGCAGCAGGCGATGCGAAGAGACGCGGGTAAAGGTAAAATAGGAAAACAGAGGTTTGTATGCAGAAATGGTAATGCATATATGTTGGATGGGTCCCACTAGATATCGCATCAGTGTAGATTTAATATTTGGTAATGAGTTATGCGGAAAGGCTTAAACTTTTCGAGATGCACAGTGCGGGCAAGAGGTAGGTGAATATGGGGGGGAAAGGAATTTAACCGCAGAGTGATGGTTGGGTACAATTTTCTGAACATTATGGGAATACGTGAAGTGAATAAGCTTGCAGACTTGTGCTTGTCCTTCTCTGCAAGAAAATTTAACCGATGGTATGGTTGCTGCCAGTTTATTCATGGCAGTAGTTGAGAGTAATTTCCAGCATCCATAAGCAATGTTACACAGAATTTTGTCACCATCCCTGCAATCCCAATCCTGCACATTGGAGGACCCTTTCTGTGACTTATATGAAGTTTTATACCTTGCAAAAAGTGTCATTGCATCCCTTTCCATGAGAATAATGTTTTCTCTGTTGACTATTCTTGGAATAGACCAAAAAAAACACATGCTTTTGGATTGGCAGTGGTAGGAAGTTATGGCCTCGCACCAATAAGGGAAATTAACACTGGGCCTTGCGCCCATTAGCACTCTGTCTCAGTGAGCTTCCCACACCGAGCTGTTTTTGGAAAGTTTTTTAAATATAGAAGCGAAGTTTCCATGCTAACTACTTCGTGGGCGAGTCGGCTTGGGTTGTTCAACTGAATAACATTGAGCACATTCCTTTGGCTTCTTGTTTCCTCCTTTTGGGGAAACCTCCCAAAGGATAGGGCCTCCCTTCCACCATTTTAGGGATCCCAACCTCCTCCTCTCCTTCTATAAAGACACCTCTCTCACATAGATGCAGCTAGCTGAATAGGAATTGCCGAACATTTTGTTGAAACAGTCTGATACAGCTGATGTGAGATAGAGCAGAGAGATACCCTTGTTGAGAGAGAGCCTAGGCTTATTGCCTCGCCACATCCAAATTCCCTGACGAATTCTCGAGACGCGTTTTGACTAGACCCGTTGAAGGAGATTGCGACGTCAAGGCTCTAGTTGTAATCTCTTTCTTTCTCTTAATTGAATACATGACTGATGTTTTGGTTCACTTCTTGTGTTGATGTGATTTATCTTTCGCAATATGTTTAATTTTCCTTGACTAATTAGCTGGTTATGAATGCAATTATTGTTTTGTCTGCTTCTTGCATTCTCTGATCTTTGTGCAGGCACCTGAGTACCATTGCTGAAGGACCATGACGTGTCGGGATGAAGATCAGGAGACTGTTGCCACAACTATGACAACTACGTTGGATCACAGGTAGGACAATCTATCCCAACTCATTTCATTCATTAACTAGGAATCAACGCATTAGCATTTCCTCTTGCTGCTAGAACCACCCTAGGGCTAGAGGGATCACCTCTTGCTGCTAGACCCACCCTAGGGCTAGAGGGATCGCCTCTGTCTGCAGAGGGGATTTACCTACACAACAAGTTGACGACTCTGCTGGTGAGTTTCCTTTGAGTTTTTCACTCTTTGAGGTCTTAGTCATTCGATGAGTTTAGTCGAATGAAAATTTCCCTGTTTGTTCCTATGTTTTTCATCAATTACAATATTTTAGGTTTTTCTTGAAGTGGTGAGTTTGGTCTTGGTTAGGAGAAATTCTTTGTTTTTTTTTTATTTTCCAGGGATTGGCACTTTTATTTGTATGACATTCATGCCAATTGGTGCTAGTTGTCAGTTAGAAAATCGTGCCAATGGGCCAGTGGTGCTAGTTTCAGCCCCTAAAGTCATGCCAATTCTAGTATGTGTGAAAAAATAAGATTTTTTCCCTAAGTCTTTCACCAGTGTGTCTTTCCCTTCTAGCCTTTTTCTCCGTATGATTTACATTTTCTCCCCTTCACTCAAGTTGGTTTTATTAACTCATTGGCTTGAGTTTTTGTTGTTTTTTGGGACGTGCATCCTTATATCCTAGTTTTTCTAGGATCGTGCATCAATTGCCTAGTTGCATGCTTCGCGGGACATCGCCCTGTTGATTGAGTTAGTTTCCTTGCTTAGTGAGCCATCTCTAGTTTATTGTCTTTTTCTTTTTGGTTGATTGAGTGTTCAAGTCTCAAGTGTCTCTCGAGTTCATTTGGTCTGCTTGTTCACTTGTGAGCATAGATTACATTGCTCATTGTTCATGTGACAAGTCTTCTTTCTTTGATTTCTTGATGTAAAAGGGAATGAATGCCTTGTTTTGATCCCATGCTTTGGAAGTCCTATTTGTCCTCTAACTCATATGTCTCATATGCTTTTGAGGAATTTTGTTACAAAGTGTTCAAAATAGGATTGTATTCTTAATTTTTGTTGCATCCCTTTTGCATTAAGTGAATTTGCGTTCATTTAGTTTTCATCTCAATGTTTTCTTTTCGTTAAAATGCATTAGATCAAGTTGCATTGACAAGTCATGTTTGAAATTTATCATTAAAATTAGATTACATTGTTTAATGATTGGAAACTAAAGGTCGCATTGAGTGCATTATCTTTCATTAAAAGCATGCATTAAGTAGATCCCCATTTCATCGAAAAATGCATTGAGTGCATTCTTATTCATTCAAAAAAAAAAGGAAATTGTGCATAGATTACGATTGCATAGTTTTCAAAAAGAGTATTTTGCATAGATTACATTGCATAATTCACATCGTTGAATGTTTTATATTACTTTTGAATAGTGAAATTGATCTAGTTAGGCAAAATCTTCGTTTGTAGTATTACTTTTTGTTGCATCATTTTTTGAGACTCTTCCCTTAACTAGATAGCATTCATCGAATTGAAAGGTTTATTTTCACATATAGCTGAATATAGAAGTTCTCTGATGATAGCGGTAGGGCCTTGGAATTGAGACATAATTCAAGATCAACTGTTAAAATTTATTCAATTAACCTAAGAAAGCATTGAAACTTAATGCACATATTTAGAGGTCTAGGCTAGTGACGTGTTCTGGCATAATTAAACCTAGTATTTGTCGCTCACCATCTGGAAGTAGACAGTGCTAGCACGGACTTGTGCTCCCCATACCATCGAGTATATAAAGGGAGACCCTCATAGCTTGCAATCCTTTATCCGTAGGAAGATGATTCTACCGCCCTATAACTGTGATACACCGAACACAGCATTTAAGGAGACTACCTACACATACATTAAGTCCTTGGTATTTTCTCTTTCATTTTATCACCAAGGTGTATATTGTAGTTCATGGAAACTTGGTACACCCTCTTGCTTAGATTACCTGAGTAGTAATTTTGGTATTTTCGTGACTCTCTAAAATTGAAAAGATCATCGAGCACTTTTCCTTTCACGCTCGTTCAAACTGAAAGCGACTAGAGTCACCTTTTTTCCTTTTCTTGACTCTTAAAATATGAAAAGGCAAAGTTTTGTTTCAGTGTCTTAAAATTAAATTTCCCATGAAATATTCCTGGTTAAATTTATATTCCTTAGTGATTTTTTTAGGGTTTTTTCCAATGGCAACATTTCCGGAGTTTACCAACCAAGGAATCCCCTCTGAAGGGAATCCTAGCCCTTTGCCTTCTTTTGGGAATGTTGGTGCTCCTCATATGGAAACATTGTCCCTTCCTAGGTTAACTGTTAGTTTTCCTGTATGGTTATTTTCAACCTCAGAGGTCCCGAGTGTCCCAACCTCTGTTCAACCATCTCCTTTGCATGAACAACATCATGTTTATTCTAAAGTTGAACCCTCACCTTATTCGCCTATTTCTTCACCTCTTTCTTCCTCTTTGCCTGGTGAAAGTCTAGATTCTAGTAACTGAGTGGGTAAGAAGAAGAAGAAGAAGTCGAAGAAGAAGAAGGAAAATAAGCTAGGGGGAAAATCAGCACTATTGCTACCCATGCAGCTAATATCGAGAAACCTTCCACTCCATTTCGCAGAGTCAAATTCCCTTACAAGCTATGTGAGGGTGACCACCATCTTCGTGATTTCCTTGGTATTCCTAAGGTACTAGAAGTGTGGTCCGTTAGCCCGATTCGCCCTTCATCATCAACCTCTAGGCATCATGCTGATGGTGAGCCTTCAGCTAGAGATAATGAGACTCGTAAGAAACAGGGTAAGATCAAATTTCCATGTAGGTTGTGTGATGGGAACCATCTCATTCACCTCTCCCCTTATATGGATGAAGCGTCTAAAGTATTAGATACCCTTTCGGCTTCTGAGTCCCATCTTCCCGTTGGTTACTGAAAGTTTTCCTCAAGTCCTCTGCTAGTTGATCAAGTCATTGATCGGGGTTCATCTCCAGTCGATCCCGCTCTCTATGAAGTTAAATCTCCCGAGTCCATTCCCAACCAATCAATGGTTGAGAAAAAGGTCTACCCGATTCCACCTACAGTCCATCAGTTCTTTTCCGTCGAGAGTGGGTTTCATCCTAGTCACATTCTTTTTGTTTCCTCTGATTCCTTGATATTGGAGGGTGATCCTCTGATTTTGTTTCCAGGAGGATGATCCTCTGATTTTGTTTCCACAGTTCCAGAAAGAGATCCTCATGCTCTCATTCCCGAGGTCCAGGAGGGTGATTTTTTCACTCCCGTAACACCAGGGGATGACCATTCCATTCCTGTGGTCCCCACTCCAAGTAGTTTGGTCGCTTCTTTTGATTGGACTAAATTCGCAGGATATTGTCTTCCTTCTTATGTGCCTTTTGAGATCACGATACAGACCTATAATGTGGCCATACCTAGCACAATTATAGATGAAGGTGCGTCTATTAGTATTATGTCTTCAACTACTTGGAAATATTTGGGTTCTCCATAGCTTGTGCATGTTACTCAGAATCTGTGGGCTTTTAACAGAGGAACAAGTCAATTGTTAGGGATCCTTCCGAAGTTGCCTATTAATTTGGGAGGGAAAACCGTCTATATAGACGAGATGGTGGTTCAAAACCCCTTGGATTTTAATTTACTCCTGGGGCGCGACTATGCTTATGCCATGGGTTCACTTGTCTCTTCCCTCTTTCATGTGATCTCTTTTCCACACGAAGGTCGGATCGTGACCATTGATCAACTTTCATTCTTTGGTCCTGATGTGACATCTGGTCTACCATCATCCCTTCCTGTTCCTTACCTGTCGGTGATATCTTCCCCACCACAGGTCAATTATGTGGCCACTTGTTCCATGTCCACGTCCACTGGTGATTCAGTGGGGGAATGATCCGAATTTTATGTAGGAACACAACAAAATACACATATATCCATAAACACAGAGATGTAGAAAAAATAATGCTTCATTTTATTAATAAAATATTGACTGAAATAAGCTTACAAACATAATGGAAAGAAGCTAGGGTGATGGTAGCATATCTCTGAGAAGAGATGTGGCATACGCAGGCCCCTGAACTGTGTTACATTGAGGCTCGTAGGCCTATTACATACATAATGGAAATAGATGAGCTAAGGTGCTGGCAACACTTATCTCTAAGAAGAGATGTGTCAGCTACCAGCCCCTGAACTGTGTTACAGAACTGAAATGATGGGAACAAGCGAGCTAGGGCACTGGTAGCGCGTATCTCTAAGAAGAGATGTGTCGGCTCCCAGCCCCCTGAACTGTGTTACAATGAGGCTCGAAGACCTATTTATTGTTGAGAAACAATGTAAAACCTGAAACATCCAAAAACCTAACCCTAGGAGATGAAGCACCAAAATTGTGGGTCCCGTTTGGGTAAATTGGTGTTTCAACTTCCCGAGGACATAAATTTGGCATCTGATCTCTGTTTGACGCGCTCAATAGCTCGTTAGAAATATCTATCCGAGGACTACAAATTTTGAGTGAGAAACATTGATCATAGACCAATTTTGCTCCTTTTTTTCCCAAAAAACTTTTTTTAGGGCCTCAAAACGACTTTGGAAGTTCAGGACCCGAAAAACTGCTAAAAATAGTAAGTTGTGTTGAAACTTACAAACTGAAAGAACTAATGGTGGGGGTTCAAATGGACTCAGTGGGTGGCCACCAATATCCACCTAGATCATTAAGTCCCCAAAACAGCTCTGGGAGTGCAGGACCTGAAAACCTACTAAAAGTAGTAAGCTATGTTGAAGCTGAAAAACTGAAAGAATTGATGTTGCGGGTCCAAATGGAATAGGTGGGTGGCCACCGATATCCACTTGGATCAGGGAATTGGGTCCTAATTTCCGAGATTTTGTTCTCCCATCAAATGAGAATCTCTTGGAAGCCATGACTCTTTGTAGGTCTTGATCAAGCTCATCGGAGAAAAGTTCTTTTTCTTGAGTCAAGCTCCTTAAAAAATGAAACAAGGTGTTCAGAGCAGAGTTCATTTTCTTGTGTCAAGCTCCTTAAAAAATGAAACAAGGTGTATGGAGCAGAGTTCGTTTTCTTGTGTCAAGCTCCTTAAAAAATGAAACAAGGTGTATGGAGCAAAGTTCGTTTTCTTGTGTCAAGCTCCTTAAAAAATGAAACAAGCTTCTTTCGAAGCATAGTTCATTTTCTTATGTCAAGCTCCTTCAAATATGAAACAAGCTCATCGGAGCATAGTTCATTTTCTTGTGTCAAGCTCCTTAAAAAATGCAACAAGCTCACCTGAGGATCATTCATTTTCTATGTCAACCTCGTTAAAAAATGAATTAGGTTGTGAGGATAGTTCTTTACTGTGTCAACCTCATTAAAAAATGAAACATGTTCCCTTTTCAATTCGAGCCTTTGATTAGATCTCTTAAAATCCAAGTCGAATATTTCTCTTGATCTCATAATATAACCTTCATTCCATCCACCTATTAGTAACCATAAGTATACTTCGGTGAATGTAATGAAGCTTGGGGGGCATGTACCTCAAATTGAGTCACCATGCTGGGGGCATGCCAACTTTTTCAAGCATAGTTTGTTCCTGATTTCAAGCTTGTGTAAAAAATGAAACCAACTTCAAGCAGAGTTTCCTAATTTCAAGCTTACGTAAAAATGAAACCATTCTTATTTTACCTCTCGTGATTGCCATTTTATCAATCTATTTTTCCAGATGAGCCTTGGTTTCTCATTCCATCGTCCCCATCTACTTGGCCGATCATACAGCTTCACTTGGTTGTTTCACCCATTCCTGAGGAACCTCTGCGATGAGTGGTCTTGTTAGCCAGCCTCTTGACCTTTACTTGTTCTAAGCAGTTCCACCATCACCGGAACTAGTTTCTACCCTTAATGACACTCGTTCCTCCAGGAGGAGTCAACTTTCAGCTCTTTTCTAACTCTCAAAAATTGAAAATATTATCGAGACTCTTGTCGTTTTGAACTCGTTAATGGTTGTGAAATGATATCTACCTGGTATACATTTACCCCTTTTTCGAGTTGGGATATATTATTTACAAAAAAGGAATACCTTAGTCAATCAGAACTAAGAGGTTCTCTTAGATATTGTTTTCTACCTTTTTCGGATCTGTGAGACTACCTACGAAAAGGAACCTGTTGGAGTTTTCTTTTCCGCTTCTTTTAAAACTCTCTAGACATGAAAATATGTCAAGTTATTCCTTTCTCAGACTCATTAAAACCTAATGACATCGGAAATCATCATCATGACGTTACCAAGTTCCTCCTTCCTAGGGCTCGTAAAATGTACTAGGATGAATTTTTCCGAAGGACAAACTTACATGACAAGCATATGTTATCCCCTTCAAGCTTGTTTTCCAAAAATAATTGGGGTACTCACCAGAAATGGTGGGGGGAAATGGAACCAGTTCTCAGTCGTGTCAACAGTATATCGCTCTTGAACATGACACTCATCTGCATTCGTCTTGGGTTGGGGACATCTCATTTCATCATTTTTGCCTTCATGGGTTTGGTTAATCTCTTTTGACCGCTCATCTACTCTTTTCCACGTCATCATGACCTAAGATCCCCTGATGTCAAATACTGCCAAATCCGGAGTCATGAGGCTGATATGTTCAAGAGAAGTTTCTGTTTGAAGTTTTCAACCTCCCTTTGATTCTCTTTCTGGTCTTGATTCACTATCATCGTGTTCTTATGTCTCATGTTGATGATGTGTGAAACTTTATGGCCCTCCTTTAACCGGGTCACTTCCTGTCGACTTCATTTCATTATCCATGAAGTTGATCTAGAGACTCCCTTCCGGTACCTTGGAGCTTGCATGCCTCAATGGAAAGTTCTTAGCATTCGACAACAGGTTCACATCATTGGCCTTCGATCGAGTGATTATGCAGGTGTTTGATGCCAGATCACTGTTCACATTCCATGGATTTTACTAGTTTTACCTTGAGCTCCATTGTCATTATTGGTGGTTTCCCTCGTGCCTGTTAACAACTTACATCATTGGCTGGTAATCAAGTGAATTTCTTTCATGTTCGACTTCAGCTCACATATTCGCATGCTTGAATTTCTACTTGTTTGGGTCGAGATGGAATGCAAGACCTTGGGTTTTGTCTGATAAGATCCAGGTTTCGGGATATTTTGGTTTATCATGACTATATGCATGACTCTTTTGATTGGATGGTTGCGACCATACTTGAGTCTATTTGTTGATCCTTACTACTAGATGGTTGCGTCCATACCTCGGATATCAGCTTATATGTACTCTATTATGGATGGCTGCGCCCATGCCACATGTTCATGTATCAGAGATATCAGTCGCATTTGTACTTGCAGGTCTTCTGACAGAGGTACTTGGTTCGAACGCGTTTTCGTAAATCATTTCACCCCTCCCTCTCTCTCGGACCTCATGCTTTACGGGGCATCTGTTACACAGCATTTTTTCACCATCCCTGCAATCCCAATCTCGCACATTGGAGGACCATTTTTGTGACTTATATGAAGTGGCATGCCTTGAAAAATGTGTCATTACATCTCTTGCCATGCGATTAATATTTCCTCTGTTGGCTATTCCTGGAATAGACCAAAAAAAACACATGCTTTTGGGTTGGCGCTGATAGGAATTTATGGCCTCGTGCCAATAAGGGAAATTAACACTGCGCCCCGCGCCCATTGGTGCTCTACCTCAGTAAGTTGCCCGCGCCGAGTTGTTTTTGGAAATTTTTTTAAATATAGAAGTGAATTTTCCATGCTAACTACTTTTTGGGCAAGTCAGCTTGGGTTGTTCGACAGAATAACGTCGAGCACCTTCCTTTGGCTTCTTGTTTCCTCCTTTTGGAGAAGCCTCCCAAAGGATAAGGCCTCCCTTCCACCATTTGAGGGATCCCAACCTCCTCCTCTCCTTCTATAAATACACCTCTCTCACATAGATGCAGCTCACTGAATAGGAATTTCCGAACATTTTTTTGAAACAGTCTGATATATCTGGTGTGAGATAGAGCAGAGAGAGACCCTTGTCGAGAGAAAACCTAGGCTTATTGCCTCTCCACATCCAAATTCCCTGACGAATGCTCAAGACGTGTTTTGACTGGACCCGCTGAAGGAGGCTCCAACATCAAGGCTCCGGTTGTAATCTCTTTCTTTCTCTTAATTTAATACATGACTGATGTTTTGGTTCCCATCTTGTGTTGATGTGATTTATCTTTCGAAATACATTTAATTTTCCTTAACTAGTTAGCTAGTTATGAATGAAATTATTGTTTCGTATGCTGCTTGCGTTCTTTGATCTTTGTGCAGGCACCCGAGTACCATTGTTGAAGTATCATGATGTGTCAAGACGAATATCAGGATATTTCTGCCACAACTACGACAACTGCGTTGGATCACGAGTAGGACAATCTATCCCAACACATTTCATTCATTAACTAGGAATCAATGCATTAGCATGTCCTCTTGCTGCTAGACCCACCCTAGGGCTAGAGGGATCGCCTTTGTCCATAGAGGGGATTTACCTACACAACAGTAAGCATTTTCCAAAGTAAAAATATTAAGAGCGTATATTTTAGGGTCTAATGTGATCACATATATACCTAATCCTTCAGTAAAGGATCTTTTATCTAAGAATGAAAGTGAGGGTAAGAGAGGTCGTTAGATCACAGATATTCAAGAATATGACCTGGAGAGATAACCTAATACAAGAACAAAAGAGCAAGGATTGTGCAAACTCGTGGCTCAGGATGAATCACTTATCATGACTAAAGATGAGTCGCCTCAGTATCATGTATAGGATAACTATGAGAGATCACATTGTTCTTCAAGAAAGTAAGATTATATATATATATATATATTCCCTTTCCAAGGAAAAAATAGGCATAAAATGAAAATAAGCGAGATATGTATCACTAGAAAGAGAATTGTAGAAAAAATGCAATGAAGGTATTTGGATGAGACGCATCGATAAATATAATATTAAAAAAATCCTCATCATGGAGGAATTTTCGGAGACCATTACGCCCCCAACGATTATAGCACATAACATATTGAGAGCAAGATCTATTTTCCGAGATGCATATACATGCATCAGGAACTGTTAGCCCTACCAAAGATTTAGTTGACTCAAACCAAATAGGAAATTTGTGAGTGATAACTCCAAGTATGCTCTTTATAATAAGAAACATAGGCTTCGGGTACCTTAGGCCCATAGAGAATGATTGAGAGTACAACTAGGCCTAGACCTTTGAATTCTCGATTACTGGAAAAACTATAAGTATACTACACTTTCCCAACAATTAGCCAGTGGGGGAAGCTCGCCTTCGTGGTCCCTCCCGATGGACCGAAGCATTTGGCGTTTTATTTGGAGCCAACCTATGAAAATATGAATACACATCAACACACGTAAAAATATGCAACGAAGCGTTTGGCGTTTTCTTTGGATCCAACCTATGAAAATATGAACACACATCAAAATATGAAAATGTGTCCAAAAATCCCAAGTAACACTCGCAAGAATGCAACCATGTTTTGGATATTTTCCATTAAAATATTTTCATGGTCGACCTTGTCCATTATATTTCACTGTGACTTTTTCCATTGTATTGTAGAAATGCAACAAGAACTCAAAGGATGGTTCTGCTACCTACTGATTTTGGGTCGGGGAATCACTATGCCTAGTAGGATTTTCGTTTCATTTTCAAAAATGAATGAGAAACTAAGGAAATTTTATATGCTTGAAATGTGAAATAATATCGTTGCAATTTCCTATGAGGGCACGCATTTGCAATGGAATTCTCTAGCATTGTATTTATTCGTTGGAATTGCAAGCATGTTGGCTCTAATAGGCCTAACATCCATGGTTATTTTGTGCTTTTGGTGGAGGATAGAAGATGGTCATGCGGAAGCAAATGGCCCGGAGTGTGTGACCCCTAGAATTATTGAGGGAAAAGAGGAGATTCTAGTAATAAATTATTTTTATCTGCAATTATTGGAGAGAAAATGGAATTGGATGTGGTCGAAAGAGTGTTGTTACTGAGCTCAACTCGACTGCCTTGGAGTTTCGAAGTCTTCGAATACACGGATACCTAGTGTCCTCGGGTATATATACCCACATTTTATTACTAAATCATTGTTTGAAAAAATCGACTTCACATATATGTAAATATTCGGCATCTCTCTTGGATCTCCTTTAATAAAAAAAATTCATTTTATTTCAGTTCAGATGTTTTTAAAGTTTTCAAAGACCAAAATGGGTAGTTTTCCTACTCTGTCAACACTCAAATAGAGGCAAAGATCAAAATCATTCTCAATTTATTTCGGACATCCCTTCTTTCCTTTTCGAGAGAGAAAGATATGGAAGAGGCTTGAATATTCTACACATAATATTTAAAATAATCCCTAAAAATGGTTATGATCTCCAATGGTGGTCTTTCAGGAGAGGTGAGGCAGCGACACCAATTCATCGAAATTCACAAAATAATGTATTTTGTTGTAGTTTTTTAAGATTTTTCATTAGAAACAATATTGTGGCTAGTAGGTAGAATACGTTATGGAATATGGTTGGCTTACAAATTTTCAGAGATTCGAAGCAAGGAATTATATCGACATATTTGAAAAGGACACTAGTCCATGCATTAAGTAAGTACAATATACTATATATTAGAGTAGGGCCATTATTTTATTTCATCAAAGTCATCTAAATTGCAAGAATTTTATGTTAAATCTACTGTGCATTTTCCTTTTCAGGACGACGACAACGAGCGAGACCATGAAACTTTTACAACTTGAAAAATTGGAGTTCAATATCTTTCACTCCTTACAACAGAGAGATTTAAAACATCTTTCTAGGTGATGAGTTGTCTCCAGATTCAGAATTGAGTGGTCTGATATTGAAATTATTTTGTGTTCAGATGGTGGAAAGATTTAGGTTTTTCTCAACTAACATTCACTTGGCATCATCATGTGGAATACTACACTTTGGCCTCCTACATTGCCACTGATGCCAAGCATTTTTTATTCATATTGGAGTTTTTCAAAACGTGTTATCTAGGAATAGTTTTGGATGACATCTATGACAATTTTCAAACAATGGACGAACTCGAACTCTTCATGGCCTCCATTAAAAGGTGCTCATGATTAATTAGCTTCCTTAGATAATTTATTTGAAATGAAGAAAGCAATAACTAACTGTTTGTGTGTGTATAATGATTAGATAGGATTCGTCTGCAAGAGAGTTCCTTCCAAAATATATGAAAGGAGTATATATGGTGTTTTACGATTGGGTTAATCAAATAGCTCCAGAGGCGGAGAAGACTCAAGGCCGAGACATGCTCACCTATGCCCAAAAGATTGTATGGAAAATATTAACTCATACGCATTTTTGGAAGAAGAAAAATGGATATCCAGCGGTTATATACCGATGTTGATGAAAATCCCATTATTCTAGCCAAGGAATTGTGTTTTTCCTCGACTGCTGAAGGATCTGGAATATGAGTTGAAAGGGCCTAGAGGTAAAACTAAAATGTGGAAGAAAATTGAAGGTGATCACAGAAAAAGGGCTCTAAAAACAAGTGAGTGTGGAAATTGGCAATGTTCTTTAACAATATTGATTGTGAAAAACTCACCAAATTGCTCCAAATTCAAGTTCTTTGTAAACAAAACATGAATATATTGTTGGCATTTCTTTGATAATGATTGTGTTTCTCTGAAAGAGAGTGGAGAGTGTTGGTCGTGGGTTACATGGGGTTTCAATTGGATTTCATCGATTTGTTTGTTTTAGCTGGGAGGCATCAATGTTAATGGATATGTGTGAATTCCTACAAGAAGAGTATGCACATTTATACATTTTATTTCAATTAAGCTTTGTTTTCAGAAATATTTTGCAGTCGTTAATCGTCTGGTCACAAGGTGAACGTTGAATTCCCATTAAATCAATGTGTATCAGTTTCCCAGCTCTAGGCACAAAAACTTAAGATGTTTTTCAGAAAACTTAAGTAAATGATATTAGTTTTTTAGTTTTAAGGGGATGAAATCATGCATCTAATGCATGAAAGAGGGTAGTTCCCATGGAGCCCTAAAATTCAGTAAACAGATAAGAATTTTTTTGTGTTTACTTCAAATATTTTTAATGTTATGTTTACTGGAAACTCATAAATGAAAATTGGTTGTGTGGGAAATCGTAACAAAGGATACAATTGTTTCTTACTTGCAAGATTGATCGGTTGTTCTTCCCTCTGTTCCTCATGAGTCACCCAATGCAAATCACCAACCAGCACGTAGATTTGAGTGAATATCATCAGCTTTGACTCAACAAAGGGTTGCGACATTACGGCTCAATGGAGGGTTGAGCATGAAGCAAAGCTTCTTTGAACAAAGCAAGGATTGATAGTTGTGCGTGACCTAAAAAATTGAAGAGGGAATTTAGATCATCCATTTCAATTGTTTCACAGTAAAATGAGTAGCCCGAACGAGCCACGAAATCCCACCATGTAGTTTTTTCTAGGGGTTGTGCGCAAGAATCTCCTCATCCTTTCTCTTCCATATTTGGCTACCAGTCCATGTGAATATCCCACATCTCAGCCAGTACAAGGTCTCGTTCAAAGAATGGGTTCTTCAACAGGTATCAGAGGTAGCATATACACGGATCCCATTAAAAGAATGGGTTCTTCAATAGGTATCACAGGTAGCACATACACGGCTCCCCTTCAAAGAAGGGGTTCTTCAACAAGTATCACAGGTAGCACATGCACATGGCTATTACATGTATATATCCATGTGATCATAGCCACGTGGTTTGGTAGCCATGTAGTGTAGCATACCTGAGAAGGAATATATATTACTAATTAATACAAACAAAAAAACCTAAATAATTAACCAGACATTTAATGCTAGTGAACTAATGATAGCATTAGTTTAGGTTTGAAAAATAAGAATCAATCAAACCCTTTTCACCAAGAAATTATATGAACAATATAGATCATATAACCTCTTTGCCTCGGGAAGATTCCAATAAGATGATAAAAATACTTATTGGTTGTGAAAATAATTACATCTATTTGATTGGTTGAGCCGCCGTATATTTCATGAAAAAGGATGTGAGTATGAGAAACTTTAAGTTAATTTTAACACTCAATAATGTCAATACTCAATTTGATTACTATAGTCCCATGCTGGAGGTGGCAGGGACTAATAATAACATGTTTTATTATACAACACCCCCCATTTATATTGATATATGGGGACCCTTTTTAAATTTTCTTTCCTTTAAAGAATGAGTGCTAACTCTAAAAATTCATCATCAACTCAAAAATATTGAAATACTTGTTTAATGCACTTTCCGCTTGGGAAATTACACAAATCACATATCACAAACCCTTTGCAAAAAATTCTTAAATATCATGAAATCTCTTTGAAATTCGATAGTCGACCCCTTTCATAAAGGTTAAATCATCCATCTTACAAAAATTTAGTTATAAGGATAGATCAAAAACGAAATATAATTCAAAATTTCCATAGGCACTTTGCGATATGTCTCAGACCCGAAATTATTATAAAAGAATTTCTCAATCATCATTTAAAGTCTGAAAAATCCCAAAAGCTAAGAATATATTAAAAAAAATTTAAGTTAAGGAAAAATCGCTTATAGGCTCCTGCATTTCGTGGATCACAAGTAATGAAAGTTATTCTAACTATTACCCATTCACTAATGCAAAATGTGAAATGTAATTAATCAAAATAATTTATGTCGTAGCATTTAAAGCCCGATACTGTGATAAAGCTTCCGATATTAACCTTTGAAATGAAATGTTGAGCGAAATCTTGAGATGCGATATTGCAATGACACAATCACATTATCGCATGAATGCTTAACAGGACTATTTTTCACAACTTGATTTTTGCAATGCGATATTTTGATTAGATGTGAAGTATGTAGAATTAATAGTCTTAAATGAAACATCAATCAGAATTTTAAGGCATTTAATTGTTTTTTAGTGGCTCGATAAAAGCAATAGTTGTTTTTACTTATAATGAATTAATAGAAAATATCTTCGAAAATATTTCATTATCAATAGTTGATTTGAAATTCCCCAATTCCAGTCGCTCTATATTTTTCACTTCGTCCTCTCTTCTTTGAATTTCAGGAAATCTTCCAAGGAAATGTATCTAAGGAAAACCACGCAGAAGAATAAGAAACAAAGCACTTCAAAGTCTGAGTCTACAAAAATGCTACCCTTGTTCTCAGATACCACATGCAACAAAGATGCAAGAGCGATGGCATGGGAGGTTATTTATAATCTCCTTGAAGATGAAAAACCCAGAATTATTGAAATCAAAACAACAGCATATTCCTCAATGCCATGAACAACTCAAAAAAGTGATGCAGCCTGCTCTTTCCTTCATAGGATAGCAACAAGACCTAAAATTTTACCATACACAATTATGGTTAAATGGGTGATCGACAACATGAACATTGCATACAAACAGTTTAGAAATTCAAAGATGGAACTAATGGTATCTTTCACAGCTGAAGACTTGAGGAAAATGTACCATCTTCTAGAACCCCAGAAAATTTATGATTCAACATTCCTATCACAATTCGCCAAAGATAATGATGAACCGTTCAAAATGATTCAGAGTTGGAGGTCCAGGGGCAACAAAGTCAAACAAGAAAAAATTGGTATGTACCATATTGATCCATTATCATCCCCCCATAACTATGTGGCTGCTATGTTATGTAGGTTATATGGAAAACCAAACAGTACCAAATTTTCAATACAATGGCTACCCTTGATAGATGCATGTGCCAATTCCATTATAATGAACTTGGCCACCATCCTATCAAGTAACCTAGCTATTGCTATCTTTGACTATCGTCGTAAAAGAAATACCTCCATGAGAATTTTCCCCCCATTCTATATGAGGGTGTACATTATGGATGCTATATTTTTTTGTAATAAATTTCCAATCATGGGTTGGAAATGGACCATTCAAGACCCAAACCCTATTCACCTCAGTCATAAAGAGTTATGGCATTCCTATTTTGCATCTCATTTTTACAATATTTTTCAGGTGTTATGTTTCCCATGCACCAACTTATTTTTGACAAGAAAGCCCCAAGATTTTCTAAATATGCAAGTATATACTTTCTCCCAATTGGGAATTATTTTACTGAAAAATTGTTTACCTATATCATTGTTTTTGGGAGTGTTGCAAAACCCCATGTTCTTCCTCTATACATCCCCGATAAACTACTAGCAAGGGAAATTACTTACCAAACAACAGGATACGATCTTGCAAAGAACCTAAAAGATTAAAAGAAAGCTTTATGGCCAGTTTTCCGGTACAGTGTGGTTTTTTTACACTAAATGATTTTGGTCATGCAATAAAATAAATTCAAAACATAGAAATTCTAAAGCTAGCCGCCATTCCAAGCAGGCAATATGATCCAGATAAGGTAGCTTACAATTTCACTATGTCAGTGAAATTTAAGGTATTTATTCATGAAGCTAATAAATTCAAAGATCTATTGGAATCCGCTCAATCTTTTGAGCAAGCTATAAATTGGGCAAAGGTAAATTTTGATCCAATTTATTTTCACAAATTCCAAGAATTCAAAAGCCAAAGACTTGAACAAATTTCATTAAATTTGTTAAGCACCCAACATAAAGTTACACCCAGTTTTAGCATTAATATTAATGAGCACAATTCAGAAGCAGAATTAGAAAAGAACTCAATTCACAACACAAAACAATCTCAGAAGAAAGTAAAGGAAATAGAAGCCATGGTCGATACTAGTCAGAAATCAATAGAATAGCAAATGGAAATTGATATGAATCAAAGCACTATTCATAATGAAAAAGGAAATGATATGGAACAACAATGGGACGAATTTAGTAAAAGCCTCAAGAATAGGAAAGAGATAACAAATTTTCAAGAAACTTCAAAATTTTATACACCTCAGCAAACTCTGAGGAAATCAAATCCAGAAACATGAGATAATCAAGAAACAAGCTCGTGGGAAGTAGAGCTTATCCCTGCATTCCGTCCATATGAAATCACCCTGAAAATAGAGGAAATTCCTCCTTGAGATGTGTTCTACTGTCCTGAGCATAAGGATTTTGTAAGGCGACAGAGAAAAATAAGAAGATTGGTAACTTCTACTGAAGTATTATGAGGAAATGAGTTAATGGAAGTAGTCTGGAAAGACACTACCACCGACCCAACAGGAAACCTTACTAAGTTTTCACAATTTGCAGGAGCTTACACCACAACCACAATTGATAAAGCAGTCAAGGTCTCAGCTTTATTAAAATAAAAGGAAGAAAGAATCTCACAGTTGGAGCAACAGCTAGAGATTGAAAAAATAAATGTTAATAAACAAGCCGAGATGCATTTGTAATAATTGCAAAAGGATATGGAAGCAATGAAAATAAAATATGAAGCATATATCACTGCAAAGGATCTGCAAATTTTTGAAATTCAGGAATTTATTACCAGGTACAAAGATATACCAAGTAAGGATGAAATTATGAAGGAAGCTTTGGAGTTTAATTCTCAACTGTCCATACAATAAGGTTTATTTTTCCAAAAGATGTTTATTATTAGTCCTTATTTAGAGACTAGTGAACAGTTGAAAAATCAAGTAATTGATCAGAGGATCGAATTTGAACAAATAAATACTAAAATCTCAGATCATATTACATGGAAAGAAACAGACAAAGGGACAAATGCAAATCTTCCTAAAATTAAAGAAACTCTTAAAGACATTATATTCACATACTGGGATGTACAGATCAAACAGGTAGAATGAGCAGTGACAAGAGAAGTAGGAGCAGCAAGAAATATTATAGAGACATTAATTCACACACTCCATACTACCAAATTGATCAAAGAATGTGACTCTGACACACTGCCAGATATGAAAAAATTAAGTGAAATTTGGAAGTAAAAAGCTCAAGTTCAAAGAGATTCGATAAAATAGATTTCAAAGTCGGATTGGGAGGCATACTGGCAGTATCTTGTTAAACCACACAGTCAAACCATGGAGTTGAATTGTCTAAAAAATTCAACAGAGAAGATGTTTCTACCTCCCACTGAAGCCATATTTGTAGGACATATCAGAACAAGAGTTGGCACACCACCACAAGTGAAACCAATGACCGATATTTGCGACCTTCAAGCCCAGCTAGCAAACGAGAAAGCTTCCAAATAATATCGTCATTAGATTTCATATATTTTTAGATTTAAGTTACTCATTACGAGGAATGTTGTTTGAAACCTCCTCAAATAAGTTTTGTATAGTCTATTTTAGGCATATTAGATACTATTTAAACCCTTCTCATGCATATAGAGAAAGGTCCAGAAATTTATCTAAAAACATTTGCAAAAGATTGCACTTTTGTATTTTCGTGAATGCTTTGATGAGTTAATGGAACAAAGTCTGATTTCTCTTGATATTGAATTTTTTTAACTAAAGTTGCACTTTTGTACTCATTGAATTTCTTTGACTTGAAGAGGAGCAGACACTATTGTTGATTTAATGAGTAGAACATTGCATACATGGTATTTCTGCATGTTATGTTGAATTTTATTTCTTGAATTTATAGCAATATTTTTATTTGTATTATATATGAGTTATGTTATTATAGATGAATGTTAAATTCACTTTTGTACTGATGTTTATCTATGATTCCTTATTTTATATATGATCAAAACTATGAATGTGAGTACATCTCTCACAATTGTTTTGATTAACTATTTAAATCAAAATAATCATTTGTTTTTATAATTTTCATCTCTTTCAAAAATTGAATGATCTTTATTACCAATTGTTGAAAGATATCCTTTTAGATCGCATTAATGAATGAACATCCCCAGGTAAATAATAGTATAGATATTTAGTTACTTGCATAAGTAGATTAAATCATTCCTCCATTTTCATATTATAAGAAAACATGCCCTCATTATTTTTATTGGGAAACTGGTCCCTTTAGCTCGAGTTGGAGCTACTACACCAAACGGAAAAGGAGTTGCCTTAAGGTCCAGACCGGGTGGTTTCCCCCATGTTGTTGCAACGGAATTCCTGGGCCTCGACATTTTGGCGCTAGAAGGAGGGCCTGAACCTCTGTGAATGGAAAATAGGTCTGATCAATCTAAAATCAAAGCTAAGAGTCACTCTCCCTCTAGATCCCCTCCAAATTCTAGATCATTATCTAGATCTATATCCTTAAGATCTGGAGTTTAACATTCTTCTCCTAAGTCTCCTAGTGAAAGTCAACCAACACTATCTTCAGGTTATCACCCTAACTCCCCATAATTTCAGGGGTTCATTTAAAAGTTATAGAGAGTATCCATTTCTTCTGAAAATCATAAACCTTCTCAATCATATGAAACTGGTGTTTCATCTTCTTTGCAATCAAGATGAATATTAACTTGATCGGAAACTCAGAAGACATGAATTCCTCCTTTTGAATTTCCTATTGGCACTTTTTGAAGAAAAACAAAGAATATTGGGTCAGATTCATCCACCAGCGAGGTCTTTTCCAATAATCCACCTCATTCACCTTCATTCCCTCCACTCATTTCAACAACTTCTATTCCAACCATAAATTTTAGTTCAATTATTTCCAGTACTCAAACTACTTCAATTTCAACTAGTTCAAACACTTAGCCTGCCTCTTCTTCAATTCAAACCCCACTCATCATCTCCACCCAAGGTCCAATGGCAGGCCAACCATGTAATAATCCAAGTGCTATACAAATTCCTGCTCCTACTCACCCTCTTCCTAAATACCCTGAAACATGGTTACCTAAATTTAATCTAGATGATGGCCTCAGCTTACCTAAATTTAATCCAGATGATGGCCTCCTAGCTGAGGAACATCTCCACAATTTTATGTTAGCCATCAATTTGAATATGGTAACTTAAGAAGACTGTGTAGTCAGATTATTTCCATATACTCTTACAGGATCTACAAGATCCTGGTACTTTTCATTACCTACTTGCTCTGTAACTGGTTGGAATATGTTTGAAGAACAATTCCTAGCTAAGCTTGGAGATGACAGAATCATTGCATCGCTCATCAATGACTTATGAAATCTCAAGGCTAAAACAAGAGAGAAAATCAAAGAATTCAATTCTAGTTCAATAAATCACTCAATAAAATCCCTGCTACATCAGTTCCTGGTGCTGAAGTTCAAATTGAGTGGTACATCTCTTCTCTTCCCTCTAATATAGCCATTTTTGTTGATAGAGCGAAGTTAGCTACTTTAGCATAAAACGTGAAGGAAGCTTTGTCTGTAGATCAACATATCATTTCTCTTGAAAAGAAAATTTCTCAATAAGACAGGAAATCCAAGAAATTTTCTTTCAAAGATGATTCAAAGAAAAATCCATCAAAAGATCCTTTCGATGTTGAAGGCCTCCAGAAAGTACTAAAAACCATGACAAATGAAATGGCATACATCAAAAAACAATTTGTTGAACATTCCAATAATAAGAAAACGTTCATACCTTTTAAGAGAAATCAGTCTTCTACTTCTCAACCACCCAACATTATACCTAATGTTGAGTCTGATCTAGAAATAGAAGATGAAGAAATAGAGGAAGAAGAAACGGAAGCTTATGAAGAAGTTGAATTAAATGGTATGTGGGATTTTATCCTAACAAATGAGGAAGAACAGGAAGATTTTCTAGTTATCACAAGAAGCAAGAGCTCTGCCGATGCGACACAGTCTAATCAAAAACAAAAGAACTCTCCTGTTAAAGAAAAGACAGTAAGTAAGAAGTCTACATCTAAGGCCTCGTAGACTAATCCTTCTTCTTTAGACATTCCATCTACATCAAAGACAAGGGTAGTCTCTGATACCATTGAATATAATATAATGGAAGACATGAAGAAGACCAGGGATAATATATCAATCTTTGAACTTACTAAATTGAAACAACGGCAGAAGATTTTACTTAGAGAATTGAATGCAATTCCTACTTCATTTATACCTACTCCAATAGTAGTTCAAGCTACTAATAACATGGGTAAACCTCCTACTCCTTCAACTAAAGTAGATTCCACAGATCTCATCATGATAGGTGACCGATCCATTTCTCACACACCTCCATTCCTCTTAACCTATGATATATTTAATAAGAATGTCCATAATTGCTTAATTGATTTAGGGGCTTATTCTAATAATATGCCAAAATTAGTATGTGTTAAATTAATCATAACTCCTCAAAAATATCTAATTCATATAGTACAACTCGATAGGAAAAAAGTAGAGGTTGTAGGAGAAATAAACTTTATTTCCATTAGATTATCATCAAACTCAAAAGTTGCCCAGATAATTGCTATTTTAGTAGTTGACATTCCTGAATTTTACGGTTTAGTATTGAGCAAGGACTGGTCGAAGAAACTACATGGATATTTCGCAACAGACTGGTGTGGCTGCCCTTTAAGGGAAAGTAGAACCAAATTCGAGTAGACCGTGAGAAATTCATGAAACACATAGTTACTGATCTTGAAGGGATCAATGAGCTAGTATCCTTTAATAATAATATTATTGGAAATTACTCGGTAGAATCATTTCTTGGAAATTTTAATGCACAACGATCACCCTTCTTCGATAATGTTGTTATCTCCCAACTTGAAATTTTTTCCCAAACAGAAGCTTCTAAATGTAAAAAAAATTTAAATAAACTCGTAGTTAATTCTTTATTTTGGACTCTTTATTTTGATGGTTCTAAATCAGAATATGGTGCAGGATTTGGTTGTATATTGATAAGCCCGGAAGGAGAAAAGAGCATGCTAGCTTGCAGACTCGAATTTGAATTCACAAACAATACAGCGGAATATGAAGCATTAATTCAATGTTTGTATAAAGCAATTGACCTTGGTATTAAATATGCAAGTATATGGAGATTCAGAAATCATTATTAAACAAGTGAGAAACACTATACATTGCCACTCTGGACATCTCAAACACTATCAAACATTGGTCCAAAATTTGACTTATCATTTTTTAGCTTTTAATATCTCCTCTGTGCCCAAAATACAAAATGCTAGTGCAGATTTATTTGCCAAAGTAGCATCGAAATTAATACCATCTCAATAATTTAGTCTCGATTGGTTTTCTATTGAATTGATTTTTAGACCATTTGTTCCTGATAATGTTACTAATTGGAGAGATTTTAATCATGATTCTCAAATCATAGACTTCCTTACATCAGAAGGATCTTATGATGATCAAATTATAGATGAGCATGAACATGACACTGAGATAAATAAAGAACAGGATGAAAATCCAATACCAAACTCGGTTGTCAAACTCGAAGACCTTTATGATTTAAAAGATAGGTTCAAGAAAGTTACTAATTATAAAACTCAAAGTTCAACTTTAAGATTTGAGTTAGTAAATATTAGAACTGATGATAGACCACAAAATGCAACTTAGTTCTTGGTCTATCTTCTGAAGAAATATCATCATTCATCATATTATTAAATACCTACAAAGGTGTTTTCGCTTGGGATTATGTCGATCTCAAAACATACGACGCCTCTATCATCCAACATACTAACCCTATGATTTCAAACAAGAAACCTGTGCAACAGAAGTTAAGGAAAATTCATCCTAATCTTGAAATTCAAATCAAATCAGAGTTGAATAAGCTCCTCAAAGTTAAAATCATATTTCCCATTAGACATTCAAAGTGGGTATCAAATTTATTACCAATCAGGAAGAAAAATGGTTATATTAGGATTTGCATATATTTTAGAAATTTAAATAAAGCATGTCAAAAGGACAATTTTCCATTACCAACCATGGAACAAGTACTCCAAACTGTAGTTGGTTCTAAACTCATGTCTTTTTTAGATGGGTTTTTAGGATATAACCAAATCCTAGTAGACCCAGACGACATATTAAAGACTACATTCATAACTAAGTGGGGAACCTATGCCTATCAGAAGATGTCATTCGGGTTAACCAAAGCAAGTGCCACATTCCAAAGAGCCATGGACACAGCTTTTAGAGGACATATTAACAAATCAGTGATTATTTATCTAGATGACATCACATTCTATTCTGATCAAAGAACCAATCATCTAAATGACCTAAAACAAGTCTTTGAGCAATGTAAAAAGTATGGAATATCACTTAACCCAAAAAAGTCATATTTTTCTTTAGATGAAGGAAAAATTTTAGGATTCATGGTGTCCAAAAAATGTATCTATATCGATCCTAAAATAATTGAAGAAATTAAAATAATTCCTTTCCCTCGTGATAAGAAAACCATGCAGTCATTTCTGGGACAGATAAATTTTGTAAAAATATTTGTCCCTGACTCTTCGCAGATAGTTTTTCCTTTACAAACAATGATTAAGAAAAATTTAGTCTTCAAGTGGTGACATAATGAGAGAGAAGCATTTGATTTAATAAAATAGTCTATTGTTAATGCTCCATTCTTGACTACTCCTAATTTTCTTAATCCATTTACTTTATATACATTTGCATCAGATATATCATATGCTTTCGTTTTGACACAGCTTAATGAGCAACAAGTTGAAGCATTGATTTCATTTTTTAGTTCCAATTTGCAAGGTGCAAAACTAAAATAATTAGCTGTTGAAAAACAAGAATTTGTTGTCTTCAAATATATAAATCATTTTAGGCCATTTATCCTCAAAACTCACACCAAGATAATAGTTCCATTCTCTGCAGTAAGGCAATTATTGATGCAAAGAGAGGTAGGAGAGAAAAGGGCTAACTAGGTAACTGTTTTACAAGAATAGGACGTAGAAATTAGACCTTATAAAAATTTTAGAGGTCAAGGTTTTTGCATAATGTTAACAGGAGCATCCCATTTACCAACAGAAGCAAATTCAGGTAGTGACGTACAATTTTCTAAGGTAAGCCTCAATGATGCTTAGTCTCAATACGTTGATCTTAAATTTTATTTGAAAAATGGATAGCTCCCGTGTAGCTCAATTATAAAACAAAGTATGCTTTAAGATTGAAAGCTAAGCAATACGAAATTATCAACAATGTATTGTTTAGAAGAAACTTTGATTTTGTGTTATTACAATGCTTAGATAAAACAGAAGCAGAGAAATTTTTGCAGGAACTCCACGATGGACCAGCTGGGGGACATTTTGGAAGAAATACAACAGCACATAAAATCCTTCATGCAAGTTATTATTGGCCAACACTATTTAAAGATGCTCATGATTATGTGGGGAAATGTAAGGTCTGCCAAATCGCATTTGGAAGACAAAGGAAACCAGTGTTTCCATTACAACTAATTAATATTGAACAACCATTCAATCAATGGGGATTAGACATAATTGGTGACATTGTTCCTAACTCTTCCAAACAGCATAAATACATCCTCACAGCTAACGATTATTTTACTGAATGGGTGGAAGAAATTCCACTAAAGGTGGAAAATTGTGAGAATATTATCGAATTTATTGATCATTTTATCATAACTAAATTTGGATTACCAACTGCTTTGATGTTTGACAATGCATCATATTTCTCAAGCACTTCTATGATAGAATTTTCCATTAAAAGAGGTTTTAAACTTAAATATTCTGCTAAAAATTATCCTCAAGGTAATGGTTTATCAGAATCAACTAATAAAAATCTTATTATGATCATTAAACGAATTGTTGACCAGAAACAAATAAATTGGCACAAATCATTAAAATTTTCTCTTTGGGCAGATCGAATAACTAAGAAGGCCTCGATTTGCACTTCTCCATTTAATCTTGTTTATGGGAAAGAAGTTGTTCTTCCTACTAATATAGTTATTCTTTCTCTTTCCCTGGTCCAATTTATTGATGAATCGCCTTCTTCTTCTCTCCAAGTAAGACAATTCCAAATTCTTAAACTTGGAGAGGAGAGAGAAAAATCCAAATTTACGCATGCATGTCATCAATAGTTGGTTAAAGCTTCATTTGACACAAATTTTGTCAGTCCAAAAACATTTCAAATTGGTGATCTAGTTTTGAAATGGGATAAAGCACACGAGGAAAAAGGTAAAGATACCAAGTTCAAAAAATTTTCTATTGCAAGATCTATCAGGTAAGAGAGATTCTCTGCCTGTTGATGCGCAGATTTCAAATAAGTATCTTTCATAGGAGGTAATCCCTTCTATTCCCTATACATTATTTGTCTTCTCTTTTCTTAGGAAAATAAAATTTCAATGGAATTTACTTCTAGCTTTTCAAATAAAGATCTCAGAGAAACTTTTTGATTTTTTGTTTCTATAAAGAAGAATTGTTAAGGAAACAATTGTAAATCTGAATCTCAAATAAATTTTATTTCACTAAAGAATTAATTTCACTAAAATTATTTATTATTTGATAAACTCTCACTTTTATAAAGTATGTATGTTCTGCTTTCAGTCAACAAAATAATATTTAACGTAGTAAAGTCTCCTTATAGATAAGAAACTTTAACTCTAAAATTATCATCCAAAAACCCTCAAAAGGGCCAAGGATTCACCCCATCCGGAAAAAATTTCAATTTTCAGGATGTAATTCAAAAATATACAAAATATTAGAAGATAATAAGTCTCATCAAGAGCTTGTTTACCATGTTCATAAGAAAATAATTAAACTGACATTACCAACAATGTCTACCAAAACAGGGTACTGACTTGAGATTGTATCAAAAGACAAGGGGTCTCATCAAGAGCTAGCTTGATCATTTTAGCTACAACCAGTGAATGGCATTGTCAATATTTGGTTACCAAGCCAAGAAAATGGCTTTTAAGTAATAAAAGTATATAAAAAAATTTTATAAAAAAAGCAACAAGTGAAAGTATATGTTTGTGAAATCATTTTTGAAAATGGTGATATTAGCTAGATGGGACAATGAATCATTTATGGGTAAAAGGTAACCCTGTCGAGGCTATGAACGCCTGCTGGAAACAGAGGCTCTACCTGTGATAAGTCATTATATATATATATATAAAGATAATTTGAAATAGCCACCTGCTTTATATTTTTGAACTTAGTAAAGACTGATACAGATGGTCATATTTTCATCTTAAAGAGGGAATCTTATGAAAAAAAAATTTTCCCAAGAAAAAATTGAAATTTTTTTAAATAGTTACAAAAAGTTACATCATATATGTCGTAGCATTCCATACGAGAGATTGCCCTATCAAAACAGGGAGAGGGTGGGTCAAAGACCCCAGTTACACATTGCCAGAAACACTGGACTTATCTTTCTTTCCTTTTTTATTTTGAACTTTTTTCCAGCCATCCAGTGAAGAAGCATTATGAATAATGGCCAACTCCATGATGGGGGGAATTTGGACATATTTTTCTGAGTCAAAACTTTCAGAAACATGTGCAAACTTGGTGCCAATCACATCACGGTCACTGTTCTGCTTGTCTTGTTTGGGATCCGCATCCGCAGGCGCGGATATCTTCTCATCAATTTCCTTGTTCTCTTGTGACTCTTGTTGGTTTTCTTGTTGATTTGCTATTTTTTTTTGCTTCTGGTTTACTTCATTTTCCTCTGCCTCTTCATCTGATAGTGACAAATCCGGAAAGTTCCAACATTTCTTCTATTGCAGTTTCTTGGATGCCTTTTTCTAGGAAAGGGTACAAGTGCTTTGTAAGTGCCCAGTTTGGTGGCATACTCTTCATTTGAACGCCATGTTTTCAAAATCTAATGTTTGAGCCCACTTGAGTTCTTTGTGAATTAAATATATGCAGTCCGGAAGTCCTTTGCTTAGGTCCATATCCACGCATATACGTGCGAAGGTGAAAATACCTATGTCAATTCTGGAGTGTAAAAACTCTGGTAAACTTGATGATTATATATTATTATTGATAAAATATGAGATGATTACAAGTGGGGATCACCAAGGCTTTAAATACAGCCTTATGGTGTCCCTTAGCGAAGAGGCCTGATCGTTGATCATGCCCTTCCACTTAATAAACCTAAGATAACTATATTTAACTAATAATTAATAAAATATACATAACATTGCCCCTCTCTTAAAGATGCTTTGTCCTCAAAGCATAAATAATGATGGACAATGTTGACCAACGCCTGGGTTTCTTGAGCGGCGGGCTCTTGCTTCCCACATTTTAAAAAGATCGTGGAGCATCTTCTCAAGTTCAATCTTTTGGTGATGTGGATAGTGACAAGATTTGATATTGACAGGGTCAGGTCCTTTCTTGACTTCTATTGGATGTTCATGTTCCTTATTAGGAGGTATTTTTATTGGTAGGTCTTGGAAGACTTTTTCGTGTTTCCAAAATATTCCTTGTTCTTCTAGTGATTCTTCGTGATTCCTTTTTAGATTTAGAGGTAAGTTACCAACAATTATCGTTCGATGCAACTTCTCCTCATCATCAAATGCTTCCTTCTTAACAACCATATCTGCTTCATCACTGAAGGCCTTAACAGCTTCTGGCACTATATCAATGGCTTCAGATGTGTTTGTCTCTTCACATTTTTCTTTCAATTCTAGGGATGAAACATTTTTCTGTTTATAAGCATCTATATTTTCATGGTTTATTTCATTTGCAACAACTATGTCTGTTGTTGCATCTGTGATAGCAGTCACATTGAATTCTTTATGTGGCTCTTTCACATAAAGAATTGTTTCTTTTTCTGCTATTGGATTTCCATTTATATAAAAGTTCTCAATAACTTATGTTGCTACATCACTGGCTTTATTAGCGGATTGAGTTGCATTTTCTTCTCTTGGCTTCTCAGCTCTATAAATTTCATGGTTGATTTCAGAGTCTCTGCTTCTAGGTATTTCAACACTATAGTTTTCATGTGAGTTGATTTCCAATTTAACCTCATTTAATTGCTCTTTTTCAAACATGTTATATTCATGATTCTGATTTGAATTAGCTGCATTGTTCAGTTGATTATGTTCAACATTCGGAAATATTGGTTCTTGTGTCTGACTTATCTTATCTATCTTATCATTTAACTTATCGAACAGTTTTGTCATCTTTTTCATTGCTTCGCTATAATTTTCTGTGGCCTTGTTATGATTTAGCCACATTTGTCTTTCTATTCGATTTGTCGTATCATAAACCTTTTTGATATCATTGGATTTTCCTGAAACTGTACCTTCGAGACCAACTAATCTTTTTCCAAAGTCATTTGAATTATTATTGATCTATTTCTCGAGATCCAACAATTTTTTCTAGAATCCGGCCATCGACATTGATGACAACATACTCCTCACAATTAGGACTTGTCCCCTTTTCCTTAAAAGCTGTATTTTTTTGACAATTTTCTTCACTTAATATTTATCTTCTTTGGCATATGTCATTCACCACTAGTACCTTCTCTTGTATATGTCATTCACCACTGGTACCTTCTTTTTTTCTTTTTCCTTTTTTTGAAATTATTATTATTATTATTATTATTATTATTTTATTATTTGAATTTTATATATATATATAATGATGGGGAAAAAAAATTGTTAACTTTGAAAAGTCACGTTGTTTTGAAAAGGTTTAATGGGTTTTAATACCATGGCCAATTACCATGGGCTTCCAAAACCACGAGCTTGTAAACCATGAGCAATTACTCTTACTTATTTTTCCTTTTTAATTTTAATTTTTCTTGGTATGCACATATATGTACTTTTTAATATATATCTCTTATTTTTTTCTTTTTCTTTTTTTTCTTTTGGAAATATTTTCTTTTAAATATTTTTTTCCTTGTAATTTATTTCCCCCTTTATGTTAAGTTTCCTTCTCTCTTTATTATTATATATATATATATATATATATAGATATTTCTTCCTTCTTTTTTTAAAACAAATGTTGCTGCCCACAAGCACTTGGTTTTTAAAAAAAACTGCAATTCTGGAATTTTCTTGTAATTCCTTAATTCTTGGTGATCACACAGATTCTGAAGAGAAAATGCTCCAATACCAATGGAGTGTAAAAACTCTGGTAAACTTGATAATTATATATTATTATTGATAAAAGATGAGATGATTACAAGTTGGGATCACCAAGGCTTTAAATACATCCTTATGGTGTCCCTTGGCGAAGAGGCATGATCGTTGATCATGCCCTTCCACTTAATAAACCTAAGATAACTATATTTAACTAATAATTAATAAAATATACATAACACATTCTCTCTCGGTCCAACTTAATGAACCTTCCTATAGAGTTCCCAATGTTTTCTACGACCTCATTATGCCAAAAAGGTAATGGAAAGTTATGTAATCTCACCCAAACAGGCATTTTAGTAACCACCATGCTGTTTGCGTCGAAGCCAGGGAACCATGGGGAGATGAATAGGTCTGCCCTTCCCCAAAACCACGGCCCTTCAGTAGTGGCAAAACTATAGTCCTTTGTATTATAAAATTGAACCATGAAAAATCCTTTTGCACAAACGTAAATATCGCAGTTATGGGACCAATTTTGGTGACTCCATGCGTATAACTCTTCCGGTTTTGGATAGTGCGTGTAACTCTTCCGGTTTTGGATAGTATCCATTAAATCAGAACTTAACAGCTCTTGTTTGTAATACATCAAACAGTCCAGTCACCTCTAGAATTTCTAGTGCCAGATCTGGAATGTTCTCTATTTTTTCTACAATGTATGGACCTGGAAGGGATAAATATGGATTTTGTTTTTTCCCCTGTGTGGGGGCTTTCCCTCTCAATATGTCCTTGAATGAGGGTATGCCTTTTCCTGTTTTTGTTGATCTATTTGTTGTTGTTTTCCTCGGGGTGCCACATTTGAGCCTAAGGTTCAGGAAGATAGTGGCAACTTTTTGGATCTGTTATTCCTGTAAATTTGATCTTTCTTGTAGTGCTCTTCCTGAGATTATCAGGCTTTGTATTTGGGTTAGGATGCCTGTGACAGACTGGATTTTTATTTTCATCTCAGCTACTAAGTCAGAGTCCCACACCCATAAAATGTAAGTCTTCCTGATAATGGACTTGATGAATACTTGGTAAGGGGCCTACGGAGCAAAGCCGCCATCACTAAGACCACAGCAGGGTGGAAAAGTTCCGGATCTCCGAGGGGAGAGAGCACAAACAGAGGCCGTAGACATATTGGGGTTCAATATACCCCTAATCACCGGCAGTCGAAGGAGATGCACAGCCACCCCCCATAGCAACAACATAAAGTAAAAAATAGGGTTCATGCTCCACGCCACCCTCCCCTTCGCCAAAACCCCATCATCATACTGCAAAAATAGAAAAAAGGGAAGTGGAAAAAGGAGGAATACTGGGAGTTTTGCTATGAAAAATTGGGCAGTGCAAGCCATGAAAAAACACACAAAAGAAGGGGAGGCCCTGTAATGTGGATGGTCAAGCACTAAGGGAGAATAACCTATGTCTGTTAAGTGTCAGAGACCACCGGTCATGTGCACAGAGAGAGATTTCACATGAAGAAGACCTCACACCCATCTATTTGGTCTGTCTATGCCTGCACCATCCACTCTAATGCCAAACAGGACCTTCAAAACCGCATACCACATTCTATACGCCACAGGTTGAGTAGCTTCCCTGATCAATGAGCCCCAAAACAAGGGAAAAAGAGTTCGAGCACTATTGGCCTCACGGTTTTTGCTCTTGGCAACCCAGAAGTCCCTCATCACACCTCTGTCATGGCACTCTACCAGAACAGGGGTCCTTTTTTGTGTCGGTGGAGGAGAAGGTTGAAGCCACAGGAGCTCCGGCAACGGCTCCATTTCCACCGCCACCCTGCCTTTTACCACCCAAAAGTATCCCTTTTGTGTCTGCGTATGGTGGGAACCATGAGCCCCATAGCAGAGCCCAAGTCTCTTGTCCGACCCAGTCCCATTTCTACCGGCTTCCTCTACAGCCAGAAACCTTAGACCAGAAGCCTGTTCTCCTCTTTGCTCCATTTTTTCTAGAGGGAATCTTATGAATTATAATCAAGTGAGTTTTCATTAATTGGTGAAATATTATTTATATTGAAATTCATTCCTGCAGCTATTTTTATTTCGAAATTTTTAGAAATTTCAAAAAATTGATCAGAGATAACTTGTTCTCCCAATTGAATCACCAATTGTTGTATTATACAACACCCCCTATTTAGGACCCTTTTTAAATTTTATTTCCTTTAAATAATGAGTGTTAACTCTAAAAATTCATCATAAACTCAAAAATATTGAAATACTAGTTTTATGCACTTTCCGCTTGGGAAATTACACAAATCACATATCGCAAACCCTTTGGAAAAAATGCTTAAATATCATGAAAGAGCTATGAAATGTGATAGCAGACCCCTTTCATAAAGTTTAAATCATCCATCTTATGAAAACTTAGTTATAAGGATAGATAAAAAACGCAATATAATTCAAATTTCCATAGGCGCTTTGTGATATGTCTCGAACCCGAAATTATTATAAAGGAATTTCTCAATCGTCGTTTAAAGTCTGAAAATGCCCAAAAGCTAAGAATTTATTAAACAAACTTTAAGTTAAGGAAAAAGCGCTTATAGACTCCCGCATATCGCGAATCGCAAGTAATGAAAGTTCTTGTAACTATTACCCATTCGCCAATGCGAAATGTTAAATGTAATGAATCGAAATAATTTCTCCCACAACATTTAAAGCCTGATACCGCAATAAACCTTCCGATATTAACCTTTGAAATGAAATGTTGAGTGAGATCCCGAGATGCGCAATCGCATTATTGCATGAATGCTTAACAGGACTATTTTTCACAGCTTGATTTTTGTGATGTGATATTTTGATTAGACGTGAAGTACGTAGAATTAATAGTCTTAAATGAAACATCAATTGAAATTTTAAGGCATTTAATTGTTTTTTAGTGGCTCGAGAAAAGAAATAATTTTTTTCACTTATGATGAATTAATAGCCAATATCTTCAAAAATATTTCATTATCATTAGTTGATTTGAAATTATCTTGTTCCAGTTGCTCTATATTTTTCACTTCATCCTCACTTCTTTGAATTTCAGGAAAGCTTCCAAGGAAATGTCTCTAAGGAAAATGATGCACAATAACAAGAAACAAAGCACTTCAGAGTCTGAGTCTACAGAAATGCTACCTTTGTTCTCAAATACCACATGCAACAAATATGCAGGAGTGGTGACATGGGAGGTTATTTATAATCTCCCCGAAGATGAAAAACCCAAAATTACAGAAATCAAACCAACAGAATATTCCTCAATTCCATCAACAGCTCAAATGAGTGATGCATCTTGCTATTTCCTTCATACGATAGTAGCAAGACCTAAAATTTTACCATACACAGATATAGTTAAATGGGTGATCGACAATTTGAACATTGCAGACAGACGGTTTAGAAATTCAAAGATGGAACTCATGGGATCTTTCACAGTTGAAGACCTGAGGAAAATGTACCATCTTCCAGAACCCCAAAAAATTTATGATTCAGCATTCCTATCGCAATTCACCAAAGAGTTTGATGAACTGTTCAAAATGATTTAGAGTTGGAGGTCTGGGGGAAACAAATTCAAACAAGAAAAAACTAGTATGTACCCTATTAATCCCTTATCAGCCCCCCATAACTATGTGGCCGCTATGTTATGTAGGTTATATGGAAAACTAGACAGTACCAAGTTTTCAATACAATGGGTACCCTTGATAGATGCATGCATCAATTCCATTATAATGAACTGGGCCTTCATCCTATCTGATAACCTAGCCATTTCTATCTTCGACTATCGTCGTAAAAGAAATACTTCCATGAGAATTTTCCCCCATTCTATATGAGTGAGTACATTATGGATGCTATATGTTTTTGCACTAAATTTTCAATCATGGGTTGGAAATGGACCAGTCAAGACACAAACCCTATTCACCTCATTCATAAAGAGTTATGGCATTCCGATTTTGCATCTCATTTTTACAAGATTTGTCATGGTGTTATGTTGGCCATGCACCAACTTATTTTTGACAAGAAAGCCCCAAGATTTTCTGAAGAAGCAAGTATGGAATTTCTCCCAATTGGGAAGTATTTTACTGAACAACTATTTACCTATATCAGAGTTTTTGGGAGTGTTGAAAAACCTCATGTTCTTCCTCTATACGTCCCTGATAAACTACTAGAAAGGGAAATTTCTTACCAAACAGCAAGATACGACCTTGCAAAGAGCCTAAAAGATTCAAAGAAAGCTTTATGGCCAGTTTTCCCAGTACAGTGTGGTGATTTTACACTAAATGATTTTGGTCATGCAATAAAATAAATTCAAAACATAGAAATTCTAGAGCTAGCCACCATTCCAAGCAGGCAATATGTTCCAGATAAGGTAGCTTACACTTTCACTATGTCAGTGAAAGTTAAGGCATTTATTCATGAAGCTAATAAATTCAAAGATCTATTGGAATCCTCTCAATATTTTTAGTAAGCTATAAATTGGGCAAAGGTAAAGTTGTATCCAATTGATTTTCACAAATTCCAAGAATTCAGAAGCCAAAGACTTGAACAAATTTCATTATATTTGTTAAGCACCTAACATAAAGCTACACCCAGTGTTAGCATTAATACTGATGAGCACAATTTAGAAGCAGAATCAGAAAAGAACTCAATTCACAACACAGAACAATCTCGGAAGCAACTAAAGGAAACAGAAGCCACAGTCGAGACTAGTCAGAAATCAATAGAACACCAGATGGAAATTGATCTGAATCAAAGCACTAATCATAATGAAAAATGAAATAATATGGAACAACAATGGGATGAATTTAGTCAAAGCCTCAAGAATAGGAAATAGATAAAAAAAAATTCCAATAAACTTCAGAATATCATACACCTCAGTAAACTCAGAGGAAATCAAATCCAGAAAGAGGACATAATCAAGAAACAAGCTCGCAGGAAGTAGAGCTTATCCCTGCATTCCTTACATCTGAAATCACACTAAAAATAGAGGAAAATCCTCCTCTAGATGTGTTCTACGGTCCTGAGCATAAGGTTGGAGTAAGGCAACAGATAAAAAGAAGAAGATTGGCAACTTCTACTAAAGTATTACCAGGAAATGAGTCAATGGAAGTAGTATGGAGTAACACTACCATGGACCCAACAGGAAATCTTACTAAGTTGTGACAATTTGCGGGAGCTTATGCCACAGCCACAATTGATAAATAAATTGAGGTCTCAGCTTTAATTAAATAAAAGGAAGAAAGAATCTCACAGGTAGAGCAACAGCTAGATATTGAAAAAATAAATGTTAATAAACAAGCTAAGATGTAGCTGTCACAATTGCAAAAGGATATGGAAGTAATGAAAATAAAGTATGAAGCATATATCACTGAAAAGTATCTGCAAATTTGTGAGATGCAGGAATTGATTACCAGGTACAAAGATATACCAAGTAAGGATGAATTTATCATGGAAGCTTTGGAGCTGAATTCTCAATTATCCATACAACAAGGTCTATTTTGACAAAGTATGTTTATTATTAGTCGTTATTTAGAGACTAGTGAACAGTTGAAAAATCAATTAATTGATCAGAGGACCGAATTTGAAGAACTAAATACTAAAATCTCAGATCATATTACATGGCAAGAAACAGAGGAAGAGAGAAATACAAATCTTCCTAAAATTGAAGAAACTCTTAAAGACATCCTATTCATAGACTAGGATGTATAGATCAAATAGGAAAAACGAGCAGTGACAAGATCAGCGGGATGAGAAAGAAATATTATAAAGATAGTAATTCACATACTTCATACTACCAACTTGATCAAAGAAGGTGACTCGGACACACTACCAGATATGAAAGAATTAAGTGAAATTTGGAAGGAAAAAGCTCAAGTTCAAAGAGATTTGATAAAACAGATTTCAAAGATGGATTGGGAGGCATACTTGTAGTATCTTGTTAAACCACACATTCAAACCATGACGTTTAATTATCTAACAATTTCAACAGAGAAGATATTTCCACCTCTCACCGAAGTCATATTTGTAGGATAGATTAGAACAAGATTCGGCACACCACCACAAGTGAAACCAATGACCAATATCTGCGACCTTCAAGCCCAGCTAGCGAACAAGAAAGCTTCCAAATAATATCAAGTCATTATATTTCATATATTTTTATATTTAAGTTACTCATTACGAGGAAGGTTGTTTGAAACCTCCTCAAATAAATTATGTATTATCTATTTTAGGCATATTAGTTACTATTTAAACCCTTCTCGTGCATTTAGAGAAAGGTCCAGAAATTTATCAAAAAACATTTGCAAAAGACTACACTTTTGTATTTTTGTGAATGCTTTGATGAGTTAATGGAACAAAGTCTGATTTATCTTGATATTTTAGTTGTTTAACTAAAGTTTCACTTTTTTACTCATTGAATTTCTTTGACTTGAAGAGGAGCATACACTACTGTTGATTTAATGATTAGAACATCACATATATGGTATTTCTACACATTATGTTTAATTTTATTTCTTGAATTGACAGCAATATTTTTATCTATATTATATATGAGATCCGTTATTATAGATGAATGTTAAATGCACTTATTTATTGATGTTTATCTATGATTCCTTATTTTATATATGATCAAAACTATGAATGTGATACATCTCCCACAATTGTTTTGATTAACTATTTAAATCAAAATAATCATTTTTTTTTATAACTTTCATCTCTTTCAACAATTGAATGATCTTTATTACCAATTGTTGAAATATATCATTTTATATTGCATTGATGAATGAACACCCCTAGGTAAATAATAGAATAGATATTCAGTTACTTGCATAAGTAGATTAAATCATTCCTCCATTTTCATATTATAAACAAACACACCCTCATTATATTTATTGGGAAACTAGTCCCTTTATCCCCAGTTGGAGCCACTACACCAAACGGAAAAGGAGTTTCCTTAAGGTCCGGACCGGGTGGTTTCCCCCATGTTGTTGCAATGAAATTCTGAGGCCTCGACAGAACAATAAGGATTTACATCCAAAACTAGGGAAAACTTCTTTTATTCCTAGGTTAAAAAATAGTATGAATGCAATAATTAATAATAAAACATTCTGATTTTAAAATTTCATCCAATATCCTTCAATGTATTTATCTTCCCATTTTGCAAGGAACTTAATTCCAACCTTAATGTCTTCTATAGTGAAAATGGTTTCCAACGAAAGAATGGATTTTTTTATTAGTTAAAACATTAGAGAATCCATTAACATGGTTAAGTTAAAATTTCCATAAATATTAAAGAGAGTATCTTTAGCTATTTGAGTTAAGATGTTTCTCTAAAACTTCTTTGGTTCAAATTTAGAATTTTTCTAGAATTTTTCATTTGTTTCAAATGTACTGAATTCTTTCTTTTAACAAGAGTCTTATACTATTTACTATTTTAGTTGTACTGTTTTATTTTGATAGTTTTTAGAGATTTATTTAAGGTATTGTATAGGTCCTAATAAACTCTACAATGAAAAAGTGATTTTATTAATGAAAAAAATCACTTATTTTTACATATGAAATCTAGGTACAAGATAGTTGTGTCTGAATAACTTATTAATGGTAAGAAGAAAATTTTAAACTAATTACATAACATATAATAAAAATCATGAAGGATTAGTTAAAATCCCCCCTTAATCCAAAGGGACATCTGACATTCCAGTAAAATTCTAAAATTTTCAAACTTTTCATGTCCCAATGCCTTAGTAAATATGTCTATGATCTACTCTAAAGTAGGACAATGTGTCAGATGAATAACTTTGGCCTCTACATAATATCGAATCAAGTGTTATTTGGTATTAATATGCTTTATTCAATCATGAAACTTGAAATTATTGGCCAATGGAATTGCAGAAGAGTTTTTAATAAGTAGTGGAGTTGAAGCCTTTTGTTTGTCCTCCAAGTCTTCAAGTATTTTGTGAAGCCAAAATATTTCTTTTGCAGCTTGAGCTGCTGCAACATATTTGGCTTTGGTGGTAGAATAAATAGGAAAATATTGATTGTGTGATCTCCAATTGATGGTTTTTGATCCAAGATTCATCAAATAACCAGAATTAGAGACCTCATTCTCCTTACCTCCATCAAAACTATAATTTGAATAGTTATTGAGATGGAAGTCTGCAACTTTGGAATATCTGATGTCATATGTTCGAGTTCCTTTCAAATACTTGAGCACTCACTTTGTTTTATTCCAATGACCTTCACATGGTTGATGCATGAATATGGAAAGTATCCCTACAACAAAAGCTATGTCAGGTCGAGTAGTAGTTATAAAATTCAAACTTCCAACAATTTTCCTGTACATTTTTGGATTTTCAAACGTACTTCCTTTAGTGGAAGTAAGATTCAATTTATTCTCCATTGGGGTAGAAACATGGTTACAATATTGCATTCCAAATCCATCGAATAACTGTCCAATATACTTCTTCAGAGAAATAAAAATATATTTGGTTTTTTTATCAACTTCAAATCCTAAATAATAATGTAATAAACCAAAAATTTCAATAATTCTCTTTTAACGGATGTTATATAGTCATCATTTTTTCTTGTGATCATCAAATCATCTACATAGACAGCCAAATATACAACCTAATTTCCAATATTCTTAACAAAAAGAGTTGTTTCATCCATATAAAATAACTTATAATTAATCTTGAGAAGGTGTCCAGTTAATTTTTCATGCCATGCATGGGATGCTTGTTTCAGTCCATACAAAGCCTTTACCAAATTACATACCTTTTGGTATTTACCTTTGACAGAAAAACCTTCTGGATGAAACATATAAACACCCTCCTTCAAATCACCATTTAAAAAAATTTTTTTTACATCCATATGATGCATCCTCCAGCTATTTTGAGTTGTAAGAGAAACAAAGTTCTAATTGTGCCCCATTTTGTTGTAGGAGAAAATATCTTTGTGTCGTCAACACCTTCATTTTGAGCGTAACCTTTTGCTACATGCCTTGCCTTGTATTTATCAAGAAAAACATTTTCCTTGTACTTGATCTTATAAACCCATTTATAACCAATAGGTTTTATTCCTGCAGGAGGATCCAATAACCTCCATGTCCCATTTTTATGAGGGTATCATACTCATTTTTCATTGCATCCTTCCATTCATCACAATTAGAAGCTTCTTAAAAACAATTGGGTTCACTAATTGTAGAATTATTAAATTCATAATCATGAGAAATGTTACTTGAACTCGAAGTACCATCACCTTTAGAAGAACTTCCTGTTTCAAAGTCATCATACTTTCTTGGAAATTTTTGAACACGTGTCAAACTTCTTAAAGGTTGTTGAAGTGGCTCTCATGGTTTCACATCCTGAAGTATAGGTTCTTTAGGAACACTTTTAACCCTCCAGAAACAACATTATCCTCCAAATTTTCTTCAAAAAAAAAATTCTCATGAGTCAAAGATGGAAAAAACCATAGACTGATTCAGAATGGGAACCCCCCCTTCAGTATGTGGAACATCATTATCAGATTCAAAATAGAACTTTTTGGATGAAAACTTCTCCAAATGATTCAATTTCATGTCAACAATGGAATTATATTTAACTGATTCATGAAAAATAACATCTCTGGAAAGAATGAACTTCTTATTTTCTTCATCATACAGCCCGTATGCTCTGTAAGTATTAGAATAACCCAAGAATATACATCTTCGACACCTTGCACCTAATTTATTTTGTTGTTGCTTAGAAATTAAAGCATAACATTTGGGTCCAAAAACTCTAAAATGTTGAACATTTGGGAGTCCATTATACCAAAGTTCATAAGGAGTTTTTTATTGATAACAGAAGAAGGACAACAAACTTCTCCAAATGAGTCATTTGTTTGTCAACAGTGGAATTATCTTTATCTGATTCAAGAAAAATAACATCTTTGGAAATAATGAAATTCTTATTTTCTTCATCATACAGACTATATGTTTTGGAAGTATTAGAATAACCCAAGAATATACATTTTAGACTCCTTGCACCTAATTTATTTTGTTGTTTCTTACGAATTAAAGCATAGCATTTAGATCCAAAAACTCTGAAATCTTGAACAATTGGGAGTCTATTATACCAAATTTCATAAGGAGTTTTGTTATTAATAATAGAGGAAGTACAACAATTTCTAATATATGTTTCACAAAGAATTGCTTCTCCCCAAAACATAAACTTCACATTTTTTAAAAACATCATCGATCTAACCATATTAAGTTGAGCCTTATTCATATGTGTTACACAGCATTTTGTCACTGTCCCTGCATTCCCCAAATCACACATTGGAGGGTCATTTTCTGTGACTAATAAGAAGTTTCATGCCTTGCAAATACCATCATTGCATCCCCTTACATGAGAGAAATATTCCTTATGTTGACAATTCCCTGAGAAGAGCTTCAAAAACCTTTGTTTTTGCCTTGACGTGAGTAGCCAGTTCTACCCTTGCACCGATGGAGAAGATTAACACTGGGCACCACGCCAATTGGCACTCTATCCCAGTTAGACACTCGTGCCAAGCTATTTATGGAATGTTTTTTAAAAACAGAGGTGAATATTCCACTTCAAAAACTTCGAGGATGAGTCATTGGGAGTGGTTGGACTGAATAAATTTCCACTTCCCATGAGAACCTCCTAAAGGATAGGCCTCTCTTCCACCTTTGGAGGGATCCTAACTTCCTCCTTTTCCTTTATAAAAAGAAGCTATCTCTCCTTGCATAAGCTAGCTGAACATGGAGAATTGAATTATTGTAGTTGAATTGTTGAAGAGATAGAACAAGAAGGGACTTTGTTGGGAGAGCTTAAGCCCATGCCCTCATCCCGTCCGAATCCCCTGACAAGTGTCTAAGACGTGCTTCGGCTGAACCCCACTGGAGGAGACTGCGATGTCAAATCTTTGGTCGTACCTCTTCCTTCTATCAATATATACATAAATATTGTTTGGGTTCCCATTTTTTGTTATGCTGTTTGTACAATGCAATATGCTTAGCCCTCTTTGACTAGTTAGTGATTACGAATGGAATCATTATGTTGTATTTTGCTCTTGTTTACTGTTATATGTGCAAGTATACGAGCATGACTGTAGAACAATTGTGATTTTCTGAGGCAAGAACGAGATGCCACCACCACTACAACCGAAATGACAGCATTGGATTCCAGGTAGGTCAATATACCATGTCCTCTTCCATTCTGTAATTAGGAACCTACGCTCTAGCACATCCTTTTGTTTCTAGACCCACTCTAGGGCTAGAGGGATCATCTCTGTCCGTAGAGAGGATTTACCTACTTAAAAAATTTGTGACTCCACTGGGGATCAGTGTGAGTTTCTCATTTTAGCTTGTTGGGTTGATTTCGGTCGTTGGCTTGCTTGTTTGTCTTTTTCTGGATTTCTAGCTTGCTTGCCATCCCCTATTCAGCTCCAGAGTGTCAAGGTTGACCTCTGCTCATTGGATTTGACTATTTTCTATAATTATCTGGATTGACACATTTTTCATTTGAACAGCCGCGCTGATTGGTGTAGGTTGCTTTTGGTGCTATTGCGCCAACCCTTGTTTGGCGCTGAATACAGCCTCATAGTCGCGCCAACTCCTGTAGAATTAGGTTTACCTTGCTCGATGAGTTTTTTGGTCAATTGTGCTTGACTCTAGGTTATTTTTTGTGTGTAATTAAGCCTTTGGGACTATTTTGACTACTATAGGCTTGTTTTTCTCAGTCGTTTTTCCATTTTCCTATCGGTGTAGTTTAAGGCCTTAGGGTTTCTAACTGTCTTTGTGCACTGAGCCTTCTACTTGGAAATCAAGTCTCTTTGATTGTTGTCAGTCTCATTCTTGGGTTGATTGCGCGGAGTTTTCTTGATCCTTGTAAGTGTTTTCTTTGGTTGAAGGATCAGTTTCATTTTTGATTGATTCCTCTTCTTTGCTACTCCCAACATCAATTACATTACTTGTTTTGGGTCGTTTTGAAAACTTGTTTTTTGGTTGAAATATTGTGACATTAGTTTGAGTGCTTTCTTGTGATTGTTTTGCATTGATTGAGTCATTTAATCTCGATTCCTATACTCGCATACTCAATCTAGTGTTTATTTTGTTTTTCATTGAATTAATGCATTGTGTGCTTTGTTTCATTGGAAAATTTTAAAAAAAAAAAAAATTGCACTCTTTCTTTGCATCGAAAGTGAAAATTTCTTTTGCATAACTAGTACTTGTTAGTCTAGGAAAGAGTCCCATTTTTGTTTGATTTCATTAGATGCATTAGAGGATTTCTTCGCACATTTTCATTGTTTTTTATTCTTTGAAAGATCTCTATCCTTCTCGTAACTAGCATTCATTGAATTAAAAATGATGTTCATTTGCATATAGTTTGCATCTAGGAAATTTGAGCTCCAAATTCAATAGGGCCTTGAAATTGAAACATAATCCAAGATAAACTTTAAAATTCACTCAATGAACCTAATGCAACATTGAAACCTAACGCAACATTTTTAGTGGTCTAGGCTAGAGATGTGTTCCGGCGTCTTAAAGCCTAGTAGTTGTTGTTCACCATTTGGCTTTAGACAGCGCTAGTACGGACTTGTGCTCCTCGTACTGTCATGTATATAAAGGGAGACCCCTCTAGGATGAAATCCTTTTATCCATAGGAAGCCGAGTCTGCCCCCTTGTAATCGTGATACACCGAACACAACATTCGGGGAGACTACATGCACGTATTTTAAGTCCTTGGTCATTTCCCTTTCATTTGACCACCAAGGTGTATATGGCAGTTCACGGAAACCTGGTACACCCTCTTACTTAGAGTACCTGAGTAGTCATTTTGATCTTTTCGTGACTCCTTTAAAGAGAAGAGATCGTCGAGCACTTGTTCTTTCATGCTCATTTCAAATTGAAAGTGACTAGAGTCATCTTTTTCCTGTTTCTCGACTCTTAAAATATGAAACAGCGAAACCTGGTTTCAGTGTCATAAAATTAATTACCTACAATCACACGCCCGTTAAAATTTTTGTTACTTGGCCTGTTTTTTTCCTTAGTTTTTTATCTTGGAGCCTTCGATTGGTCATCACTTTTCCTTCCTGTTTTGATATACAGTCAAAGTGGCGGAACCCCCAATTTCGTCATCCTCACTGCCTCCTAAAGGTGGTTCTTTCCCAGACGTTTCTTTTGAAACCCCTTAGTCCACTAGGTTTGTTAAGTTTTCACAACCTATTCTCTCGTCTATCCAGCATCTTGCTACTCAATCTCCACCTGAAGAGTCAGCTGAGTTCAATTGGCCCCCTTCAGGTTCTTGGTCTGGTTTTAGGGAAGAAGGAGAATTACCTCCTCTTACGTCAGGCTTTCCATTTATAGCTGCTACGATACCTCCTAGTCCCCATAGTATTTTCGAAGATCTTACGGTAGGATCAGATATGGACTCCTCCAGTCCTGTTGACAGTGAAGGAATGCCTGTTTCTACAGGAGAATATCAAATTTTTCCTGAAGATCTCCCTCGTGTGTCTATCTAGTCTTCTCCACCATCGGTGTCACTTCCACTCGAATATATGTCTTTGAGTCAAATTATGTCAGACTTCGGCCCTCCAGTCATTAGGGCTATCACCTTCGACGTCAGATCCATTTGTTATTGTTACATCTATCCCAGTCCAACCTACTGTCTGTGTGGCTTCGTCTACACCAGTTGTTACGTTTGAGTCATCTGGATCCTTTCACACTCGTAGGTATATTGTTCTCAATCCTACGTGGCCTGTTAATCCCGGTCCGAGTGGATCACAATCTCGTACCGTGGAAGCCTCACCTACTTCTAGTGTTGTTTCCACTACCCTAGTGATTCCTGGTGGCCTTAATTTTGAATAGTATCTATTGGCTATTCAGCAACAAATCTCTCAGGGTTCTCGTAGCCCCAATCTCCTGGTAACCCTTGATTCCATCACTATGATGCTGTCGGTAACCCTGTATATGTGTATCTGCATCATTATGACGAATATGGTAATCCTGTTTATTTGCCTCCTAATGATCCTTATCAGGTTGTTTATGATCCTTATCAGACTGTTACTCATTTGGGACCTAATTTACCTATGCAACCCTTTGTCTTACAAGGACAACCCTCAACGGGACAACCTTTTCCTCAGCAGGGCTCTATCGTTGGTCCACAGGGACAACCTTCCGGTCCACAAGTTTAACCTTCAATCCAACAAGGACAACCCTCCGGTCTGTCTGGTCAACCTCAGCATTAACCAGGACTATCTTATGCTCCTGGGGGGCAAATTTATCCACCACAGGGACAACCTGTTGCACCACAACCGCAAACACACGTTCAGTATGGCCCCAAATTTGTGCAGCCAGGACAACCCTACAGTCCTCCTTCGGGTCAACCTGGTTATCAAGGAAAACATGGTCCATCGCAACCATCGGGCCAACCTTTCCCACAAGGATAACCCGTTGGTCCTCAATATCCTGCTCAACCAACTTAGTAGCTGGTTCAACCTACTCCTTAACCAGTTCTATTGGCTCTGCAACCGGTTCTACCTGTCTATCCAACTCAGCTAGGTCCACCTACTCAACCTGCTCAGCAAGGTCTGCCTGCTCAACCGTAAGGCGTGTATTACCCTCAAGGTCAATATCAACCGGTATATAATTTTCCCCAAGGTTTTTACCCTCAAAATCAACCTCAAAGCCATGCTTACATTCCGCAACAAAACCCTTACGTTGCTGAGTAGGGACCTAAATGGTCTACTCAAACTCAATATCTTGGTCCCCAACCCCAGTATCAACCGATTTATCCTGCTTCTAATCCCTATGGTTAGAATCCTTCAGGACAAAATATCTGGGGGCAGAATTTCTCTCGAACTGGGTGGAATGTGAACACAGGTCCTTATCAGAGGCCTTCGAAGAATTTTAATCCTCAATTACCATTTCTTGCTACATTGGAGTTACCGGATGTGTCAAAGTTAACGAACGATCCTATTCTTCATAACCCATATTGGCCTCTCGTTCTGACCAAGATTCCCGGTGATTGTCCTAAATTTGAGGGCAAGCCTGGCGAAGACTCCCAAGCACATGTTATGACTTACCACTTGTGGTGATCCTCTAACTCTTGGGTTGAAGATTCTATTTGGCTCTATATTTTCCAGCAAACTCTTACTAGTGCCACTAAAAAGTGGTACATTGAGCTATCTCATGGTGTCTTCCAAGATTTCAATTCTTTAGCTATGGCGTTCCTTACACATTTTCAGTCACTGATCCGCTATGAGACCGGGACGCATCTCCTCACTTCATTAAAATAGGACCGATCTACTCGTATCTCAGATCATATTCATGAGTGGCGAAATCGTCGTCATATGATCAAGTTTGAGATTCCTGATCAACTTCTAACTCACTGGTTCACTACCTCCTTTTTCAATCAGATTGTGAAAGACATAGCTACGGGGGCATGTGTGACTGAGGAACAAGCCATTGCTTACGCCCAATACCTTGATCTGGTGTACTCTCAGTCTGGCGCATTGTATGACATATTACCTGATGCTCCTCGACCTCGAACTTCTAAATCACTAGCGACTCCATCTGTCATTGGTATTATTGGTTTTGTATCTCAAACTTCTTAGAAATCTTCCTCATCAAACTCTGGGAAGAAGAATTCTACTTCTTCCCATAATGTTGCTTCTTAGTCCACTTCGAATTCTAGGAAACCCACAGAAGTTAATGTCGTTTAGGCCAATCCTATGGATAATTCTTCTAAAGGTAAGAAGAAGGGTAAATGTAAGGCCAAAGCCGATACACCAAAATAGGATTCTCATAAACCACGTGCTATTGATGGTTCTCAACATAAGCCGAAATACTCTTGTTTGATATGTGATGATGAGCACTTTACCAAGGACTGTCCTCGACAGTCCGAAGTATGTCGATTGCAAAAAGGCACCCAGGGAGCTCTGGTCATTCTTAAAGAACCTTTCCCATCTGAGCAAACCTAGATGGTATAGAAACCTCAGTCCTCTGCCCCATTTGGCTCTTAGGTCTTCATGATGAACGGTTCTTCGCCTGTTTCTATTGTTACTCGATCGAAAGATTATTCTGGATCGCGTGAGGCAGCGGGGAAGGAGATCGTTGATGGTCCTCCTCCTCCACCTATATCTAGCTCTCTTGAGATTGAAAGGCCCAACACTGAATCTGTTGTATGGCCACCTTCAAAAGATATACTCCGCAAGTCTTCTTACAATCCTAACACCCGTTCCACTCAACATTACAGTATTATTGAGGATTTGGCTCAGGAGCCATCTGCGATGTCCACTTTAGAAGTACTTCAGAGTTGTTCGTCTCAACAAAAGGCTTTGTTGTCGGTGATTGGTGGGATTGATCCTACTGATACTAGCCTTCTCGCTTTCTATTTAGAGAATTTCATCCCACGACTTCCACATTAGATTGTGATTATTATCCAAGTTGATATTAATGGTCTGGATATTCACTGGGTAGTTGTGGACGAGGGTGCATCTACTTGTGTCATGACATCTGCTTGTTGGAAAGCCATTGGTTCTACAGCTTTGACTTCCTCACCAAATGCCCTTGAAGCATTTGATGGAAGGAAATCTAAACCTCTTGGTGTTCTCGCTAGTTTTCTTATTACATTGGAAGGGAAGACAGTCAATGTCAGGGTTGAAGTAGTTGATGCTAAGCTCAATTATAATCTTCTCCTCGGACGCAGTTGGACTCACGCTATGCTATGTGTTCCTTCCACTCTCTTTCGTGTTTTGAAATTCCCACACGACGGAAATATTGTTACTGTTGATCAATTGTATTTTTTCACTTCTTCTTTCGAGAACAACGTTCCGTATGTGGATCAGATTCCTTCTCCCTACGAGAGCATAGGGCCGAGCTTTTTTAAGGACCCTTCCCTCGTGGGTATTTTTCCCCTTCCTCCACCAAACACTGTTCAGGTCAACATGATCTCTCAGTCTGATGACCCGTGGATTATCCCTTCGCCTGAACAGATCGATTCTTTCAGAGATTCAATGTCGTTGAGTCCAATTGAGATTGCCTATTGTGAAATTTTAGCATTTTCGGACACTCTGTCCTCTAATTGTGCTCCTTCGAGCACGTCTCTTGAAATTTATTCTCAATCCCTTGGCTTGGTGATTCAAGTTCACCTAATCCTTTGAAAGAAGTGTTTCCCTCTGATGAAGCCATCGTGGAAACCATGTCTCTCAAAGATCTTCCATGGGACGATGGTCATCATCATTCCTCGTTTCTGCCTATTCTCGAAGCCATGTCTACGTGTCTTGACCAATTTGCATCTCAGGTTCCTTCTCCTCCACTTAAAACACCTATTCTGACACATGAAGTTTTTTTCGTAAGGTAACTTGAGTAAGATTACACAAACAATGCCTATTAACATTTTCGTTAAATCGGGAATCGTCGAGAACATCCATATCAGGGTCACTTTTTCTTTAGATGAAGTACAAGTTTATACTAGCCTTTTTCATGAATTCCGTGATGTCTTCGCATGGTCCTACAAAGAAATTCCTGGCATTGATCCTAGTATAGTGGTGCATGAAATTCCTACTTACCCTGGTTCGAAACATTTTCGCCAGCGTCTTCATCCGATGCACCCTAGAAAATTTGTTGCCATTAAGGGTGAAGTCGAAAATCTTCTCAAAACTAGTTTCATTTATCTGATTCCATTCACAGAATGGGTCTCTAATATCGTTCCTGTGGATAAGAAATAGGGAACAATTCGGGTCTGTGTCAATTATCGTGATATCAATTAAGCTTGTCCCAAGGATAATTATCCTACTCCCTTTATCGATCAAATAATTGATAACTGTGCTGGGAGTGAGATTTTTTCCCTCATGGATGGTTTTTCTGGTTATAATCAGATTAACATTCTCCCAACTGATCAACACAAGATTGCCTTCATCTATCCTTGGGGTACCTTCACATATAAGAAGCTCCCTTTTGGCTTAAAGAATGTCGGGGCCACTTTTCAATGGGCGATGTCGTATGCTTTTCATGATATTTGTCACATCATTTAGCCTTATTTGGATTACCTTCCGGCTCATTTCTCTAGGCATAGAGATCATCCTGACCACCTTCGTCAATTTTTTCTTCGTTGTCAATGCTAAAAAATTCGGCTTAATCCACACAAGTGCATCTTCTGCATCGATTCTGGTTGATTATTATGGTTTATCATGTCTAAATATGGAATTCAACTCGATCCACTCAAGGTTGAGGCTATTATCAATCTCCCTCTCCCTCCTCGTTACATCAATTGCAGAGTTTACAAGGGAAGGCTAATTTTCTATGTCGTTTCATATCTAACTATGCAGAAGTGGCTAAAGGATTCGCACAGTTATTAAAGCAGGGCATCCCATTCTACTGGGATGAGATTGTTTAGAACTATTTTGATGCATTGAAGACATTGCTTGGCAATGCTCCTTTGCTACGTCCTTTGAATTATCATCATGATTTTTCCCTCTATTTAGTCACCGCTTTCAGCACTATTTCCATGGTTTTGGTACAAGACGATGGTGACGGTCACGAACATGTTATATATTAATTTTATTGTAACCTTCTTAATCCTGAAACACACTATGCACATGTCAAGAAGTTAGTGCTGGCTGCGGTTCAGGTCGTTCAGCGTTTTCATCATTATATTCTTTTGCGTACTGTGACTGTGATTTATGATTGCAACCCGATGACTTACATATTGTCTCGACAATTGATGGGGGGAAAATACTCGAAGTGGATTGTTATCCTCCAAGAGTTCGATTTGGATTTACTACTGCCAAGTCAAAGAAGCCATTGGTCTTTGTTGATTTTATTTGTTCCCTCCCTTCTAACTTCGCTCCCTCTCGTTCTGAGGAATACATTCTACTTTCAAATCTAAGTTGACAAAGGATGTCCGTCATCGCATCCGACATCAGTCACAACCTTATCGTATAGTTGGAGATACACTCTATCGTGTCGGAGTCGATTCCATACTTCGCCAATGTTTGACTCTCGAAGAAGCTGAGAACGCTTTGAATGATTTCCACAGTGGCACTTGTGGCAGTCACATGTCTGGTTATGCTACTGCATAAAATATTCTTCGTGCTATTTATTTTTTTCCTTCTATCTTCAAGGACTGCATTGTCGTTGTTCGTAAATTTCATGATTTCCAGATTTACCAATGCAAGATGCGTGCGCCATTTGTACCTCTTCATCCTGTCATTACCGTTGGTCCCTTTGCAAAGTGGGGCATTGATTTTATGACGTGTAACCCTCACTCGGCCAGGGGGCATGCCTATATTATCATAGTCGTGGACTACTTCACCAAATGGGCCAAAGTAATGCCTACACTTGCCACTGACAGTAAGGCAGCTGCTCAATTCATATTCAATCATATCATTGCTAGGTTTGGTGTCCCTCAAGCCATCATTACCGACCATGGTTCCCATTTTTGGCATTATATGGTGGCAGAGTTGACTGCTAAGTTGGGTCTGTGTCACGACAGCTCAATGCCGTACTACTCTCAGGCCAATGGCCAGGTTGAAGCTGTGAATAAGGTTCTTGTCACCATGCTTCAACGTACGATTGGGATCCATAAATCTAATTGGCATCTCATGTTATTTTCGGCTCTCTGGAAGTACCGAACCTCAGTCAAGAATGCAACCGAATTCACTCCTTTCTAGTTGGTTTATGGTCTGGAAGCTACTCTTCTGATTGAATGTGAAATAACTTCGCTCAAGTTGGCTGTTGAATTACTGCCAAACACTTTGCCAGAGGAAGAGCATCTCATTTATTTAGAAAGGTTGGATGAAACCCGTCGCTTTGTTGCTCTGATTATTGAAGCACGGAAGAAGCGGGTCAAAGCTCATTTTGACCAATCAATTTCCCCTTGTTCCTTCGTTGAAGGATATCTCGTCCTCTTGAACGACCAAGCTCATGATAAGATAGGGGCATGCAAATTTCAACCCATGTAGCATGGGCCCTACATTATTAAATGTGTGTTATATAATGGGGCCTTTGAGCTCATTGATTACAAAGGTCATCCTTTAGAACAACCCAGAAATGGGTTGTATCTCAAAAAATATTATGCATGAGTCATTCATGCATGATTTGTGTACATAGGTTTTGTTTTAAATTTTGTACATGTTTTGGTTTGGTGTACTTTGTGAGCATTTTTTCAGCTCATTGGGTCTTGCCTATTATGCAGATGTCTATTATCCCTTATGTCGGTTTCGTGGATGGCACTTCCTGCAGTACCAGGAATTTGTCTTCAGCATCCTGGGTAATCTATGATCCTGGTGGTGATTTGATAGATCTACAAGGTATTTGTCTAGGACGAACTACAAACAATGTCATTGAATATAGTGATGTCATTGAACTATTAACTGAGGCAATCAACCTCGGCATACGTGCATTGCTTTTCTATCTAGATTCACATCTTGTCGTTCTTCAGATCAATGGTCATTATTCGGTTATAAATCCATACATTATGAGATTTTATTTATGTATTCGTTTTCTAGAAAGACATCTTTATTTTATTACATATCAACATATTCCTAGACGAATGAATGCATTAACTGATACAGTGGCCAACATTGTATTAGATAGAAATTTGCGTAATTTGTAACTCATCATCATATGTAAAAAATCCATATGTAAAAGATCCATGTAGGAAAATAGACGTGTATATATATATATATATATATCGAATGTTTGCATCAGTGTGCATCATAACTTCAAAAGATATGTGTGTTTTTGTTACATCTTGAGACATCATGTCTCTCAAAATTTCCAGATAAAAACCTAGGTGTCTAATCAACATGATGCTCATGATAGCATGTCACTACTCATACAAGCCGCCTCAGTAAGCGATGAATTCGGCTGGGCACCCCTACGGTATGTCTTTGGTAGGCACGAGGAACATCATCGAACCGTGCATAGTCTGGGACTCCACGTGTGATTCCCTCCAGATTGCGCACAATCTCGTCTTCCTCACCTCCCTTGCCATGAGGGTCGAAGTCACGAGGAATTCGCCTCACTATCAGTGACATACCTGCGAGTCTCTCTGGGCCAACATCTACAAATGCATGGATTTAATGTCAAAACATACATAAGTTTTAAAAAAAAATCATAATACTCATGAAAATTAAAAAATGAGTCTCAACCAAATCTTCATCCCAATCCTCTCCCTCCGGGAGTGGGAGGTCCAAATCATCAGTGAAATATGTACCATAGTAGGGCTATTCCTCCATGACAATCAACTGTCAGCGAAGCCAATCAAAAAACTCTAGTCTCCAAGACATCTGTTGACCAACCCCTGCCCTTAGCATCAGAGCTGCCCATCAAGCCATCCATGGTTCCCTCGTTGGTGGTGTTGGGACTATGACCTCCTGCCGCTGAAATATTGGTAGTCATTCCAGGAAGAACGATACTAGGATAGATTCATAACCAATTTGCTTCAATTTTGCCTTCTTTCATTTTGTTAGCTGGTGTTTCATGTTTATTGTCACAGCCTCTGCCCAGTTGTAGATGGTCGGTGACAAGCAGTCTACAGCAATAAGCAACTCTATTTTTTTTGCTTCGTGCGGTGCTTGCGATCCCACAGCTCATGTGATGGTATGTAGAACTACTTTTAGTGCCAAGTCTAGGATAGTCTCAATATCGACTTTTCCACTTCATGATCCCTTCTATGCCCCTGGACATACCCTGTCAATCACCATGGACATGTTCTCCATGCAAGGACGGGTGCCGGTTAGGATTGGTGTTGCTCCCCTATGTGATAATTCTGTTATGTAGTAGACATCAGAAACATCAATCTCGAGTTCCATATCTCTATCTAAAAGGATGAACTTTTCCTAATTCTCATCCCATATGCTGATCAAATATCGTAGCAACTCCGGTTGAGCTCGAAGACATAGTGTTAAGAATAATTTTTTCAGTCCACAGTCTCTGAGAGCTTCCATTCATCTCTCATTTCCCATGGCAAGCTCGTCCTTTTCGTTGTGTTCCCATTCTTTCCATTCTATTACCATTTTTCCGCTTTATACCTGCAAACATTGTTACATGGAAATTGTTAGCCTAATTAAACAATTGAATTTATAAAAATTGGGGTCTATTGACTGGCATTTTGAGAGAAAAATGGTTTGCGCCATTAGCGCCATTAGCACGAATGTTTCTCAAACAGTAATGCCAATAGGCGTGCCCTAGTTAAGAAAAATGGGTGATTGGCGCGAGTCCGTGCCCAAAACTTGCACCAACCACTGTGCCCTAAATTTTCCAATTTTCCCCCTCAGAAATCAAACTTGAGGATTGCAGGCATGAAAAAGGATTCAAAATGAAGGGAAAGGTGTCGGCTCTTACTTGGAACTGATGGATTCGAGATTGGTTTGCCAGATTGTCCACTAATCGTTGCTGCAAAATCACAGTGCTAAATGGGTAACTATTGCTCCACAAGAGGTAAAAAGTGAAAAGTAATTATTTTTACCATTTTTGGCATTTTATAACTTTTTCACAACCCTAATTAGGTTTTAAGACGTGTTTTTCAATTATTTTATTATATTATTTCTAGAAATGGGTTTTACACGTGTCTCTTGTGCAGCGACAGGGCTTCATGCGACAGTGATGAAGTAACGAGTTGTGTTTTATACTTTTTCGGACTTGGTAAAAACATGAAAAAGTCACTACTGGAGTCATCTTTCAGCTCTTTTTTGACTCTCTAAATTTGAAAAGATTGTTGAGGCTCTTATCGTTTTGAACTCGTTAAATGGATGCGAAACGATATCTACCCAGTATACATTTACCCCTTTTTCGGGTTGGGATGGATTATTTACGAAAAAGGAATACGTTAGCCTATCGCAACAAAGATTTCTTTCAGATATTGTTTTCTACCTTTTCAGATCTAAGAGACTATTTATGAAAAGGACCATGCTGGAATTTTCTTTTTTGCCTTCTTTTCAAACTCTCTAAACATGAAAAGATGTCGAGTTCTTCCTTTGTCAGACTCGTTAAACCCTGATGACATCAAAATTTGTCGCCATGATGATACCTGAGTTCCTCCTTCCTAGGGCTCATAAAATTTACTAGGTTGGATATGTCCGAAGGAAAAACTTACATTGCAAGCATATGCTATCCCCTTCAAGCTTGTTTTAAAAACTAATTGGGGTACTCGCCAGAAATGGTGGGGGGAAATGGAACCAATTCCTAGTTACATTAGCAGTATGTCGCTCTTGAACATGACACTTGTCTGCATTCGTGTCGGGTTGGGGACATCTCGTTTCGTCATTTTTGCCTCCATGGGTTTGGGTAATCTCTTTTGACCTCTCATTTTCTCTTTGCCACGTCATTATGACCTTAGATCCCTTGATGTCAAATACTACCAAATCCAGTGTCGTGTTGTTGATATGTTCAAGAGAAGTTTGCCTTTACAGTAGTCAACCTCCCTCTGATTCTCTGTTTGTCCTGATTCACTATCATCATGTTTCTCTGTCTCATGTCGATGATGTGGGAAACATTATGGCCCTCCTTCAACCTGGTCATTTCCTGTCAACTTCAGCTCATTATCCAGGAATTTGATCTAGAGACTCCCTTCCGGTACCTTGGAGCCTGCATGCCTCAATGGTAGGTTTTTTCGCATTCAACGCAAGGTTCACATCATTGGCCTTCGATCGAGTGATTCTGCAGGTGTTCGATGTTAGATCACTGTTCAAATTTCATAGATTGTACCTTTTTTACCTTGAGGGCCATTGCCATTATTGTTGGTTTCTCTCGCGTCTGTTATCAGCTTTCATCATTGGCTGGTAATCAGACGATTTTCTTGCATGTTCAACGTCAGCTCATATATTCGCATGCTTGAAATTGTACTTGTTCGAGTTGAGATGGAGTGCAATACCCTAGGTTTTGTCTGATAAAATCCAGGTTGCAGATTTTTGTGTATTATCATGACTTATTGCATGACTCTTTTGATTGGATGGTTGCAACCATACCTGATTCTATTTGTTGATTCTTACTGCTGGATGGTTGTGTCCATACCTCGGATCTCCATTGGTATGTACTCTATTATGATTGTTGCACCCATGCCACATGTTCATGTATCAAGAGATATCAGTTGTATTTGTAATTGTAGGTTTTTCGACAGTGGTGTTTAGTTCGAACGCATTCTCATAAAGAATTTCTCCCCTCCCTCTCCCTCGGACCTCATGCTTTAGGGGGCATCTGTTACACAGCATTTTGTCACTGTCCCTACAATCCCCAACTCGCACATCGAAGGGTCATTTTTTGTGACTGTAGAAATTTGAATAATAGTTGAATTATTCACCGAGATTATCCTGATTACACACTATTTAAGCTTCATGCATAATACATAACCTCTTCGACAATTGATCATCAATTTGCGGAAATAGAAGCAGTCGCATGCGCACATTAAAACATAATCAAGCACACATATCAACACAGTATGTAATGGGGAAAGCTGATAGCTGAAAACCCCCAACTATCTGTATATTATAATGATAGAGAACATGTAACAATCATATTACAATACTCCTCACAAGTACTCAGTACTATCTCCAAAAGTTACACACAAACTAGCTCAGATTTGAACAAGTCACAGGTTCAAATCTCCTCCACAAGTCTGCTTGCCTCTACTGCGCAATCCAAGATGAGAATGAATAAGATCCAAGTTCGAATCCCCTAGCTTGTACTGCGCAATCCTCATTGGAAATCTCAATCAATGTGTGTGCAAATCTCATGCACAGGTATAGTCACAACTGATAGTCACACTCACCCTTTCACCCACCTCTAACACTGGTCTCCACTGAACTGTCCATGCATTGCAGTTAACTGATATGTTCTTTAGTTGATTTATGAGTTAATAATTAGTGAATTAATTAATAATTAATTCACACCACTCATCACTAGTGTATTTGTCAGTTAGACTAAATACAACTAGTTCAACTAAGTTAAACCGAACACAACTCCACCAGCTGTCTCATCAACTCCACCAAACTCTGCCACATGAGTTCTAACTGAAGTCAACCATGCAATAGCTCAACTAACCCTTAGGAAAAGCGTATTTCATTCTGTCAGCTGCATGTGCCACATCCAAGCATCAAACTGAAGTGCTCCAAGAGGATAAGATAATGTTTATAGTCTAAATATTATTAAGGGTTAATAATATTTGACTGTTCTATTTTTAGCCCGGCAGTCTAAAAATAGATTTCGCCCAATGTCTAAAAATAGAGGTCCATCTATTTTTACCAACTCGACCAATCATCCATAAATAGCATCCTGCAACTCATAGACCATGATCCATATGTCTAAAAATAGACATAGTCTAAAAATAGACTTTGCGCCAAAAATAACCTGCGGGCCCACTTAGTGAAGGCGACTTCATTTCACTAAGCTCCATCATCTTGTTGCATTTTCAACACTCCCTCTCAACAAGATATGGATTATTTGCAACCCCTATCCTGCCTCTGTGGAATTCAAATTTTCTCCTGGTGAGCGCCTTCGTCAAGATGTCAACATCCTGATCCTCCGTGGGAATATATGAAAGTAACATGATTCTCCGCTGCACACAATCTCTGATATGATGGTACCTGATGTCGATGTGTTTGGATCTATCATGAAATACTGGATTAGCTGAGAGTTTAATGCAACTCTGGTTATCACAATAAATCACGGTAGGCTCCAAGTGTGACCCGAACAACCCGACCAGGATCTTCCTCATCCATATGGCCTCGCATGCAGCCAAGCTTGCTGCCATATACTCAGCCTCTGCTGAACTGAGTGCCACGGATCTCTGCTTCCTGCTGTACCAAGAAACTGTTGTCGACCCGATACTGAAGATCCCTCTAGATGTGCTCTTTCTGTTCGTTGGGCTCCCTACCCAATCTGCATCCGTGAAGCCACATAGCTTCACCTCATCCTCCTGTCTGTACCACAAGCCATATCCCGATGTGCCTCTAAGATAACACAATACATGCTTGCCTGCCTTCCAGAAGAGCTTGGTAGGCTTAACCATAGCTTGCGAAAGCTGGTTAACAACATAGCATATATCGGGTTGTGTATTGACCAGATACATAAGCGACCCCACCAACTGTAGATAAACAGTGGCATCCACTACCTCCGCTGAAGTAGCATCCTCCTTCCTCCAACCACCAGGAAGAGGAGTATCAACAGGCTTGCAGCCATGCATGTTGAACTTCTCCAGTATCTCACGGGCATACTTACCCTGAGAAACAAACAGTCCACCACTGCGCTGCCAAATTTCCAATCCCAGGAAATAATGAAGGAGGCCCAAGTCCTTCATCTCAAACTCTCTGGCAAGATCCTCCTTGCATGAAAGTATCAACAGCTCATCACCCGTCAAAATCAAATCATCTACATAAAGTACAATGATCAGCAACTTACCCTCCACCACAATCTGGTACAGGTTAGGATCCGCCTCACTCTTGGAGAATCCAAGTCCAGTGAAATAAATGTCTATCCGTGTGTACCAAGCACGAGGTGCTTGTTTCAACCCATACAGTGCTCTCTTGAGTCTGCACACATGCGACTCACTGCTGAAGATCTCGAAACCTTCCGGCTGCTCTATGTACACCTCCTCCTCAATGACTCCGTTGAGGAACGCAGTCTTCACATCCATCTGATGGATGTGCCACCCCATCTGCGCTGAGAGAGCTAGGATCATCTGTATGGAAGAGTACCTTGCGATAGGTGCAAAGGTCTCCTCATAATTGATCCCCTCTATCTGTGAGAAGCCTCGGGCAAAAAATATTTCCTTGTACTTCTCCACACTCCCGTCATCCGCCTGCTTCAAATTGTAGATCCATCTCGAACCCACCACTGATTTCCCTTCTGGCCTTGGGACAATCTCCCATGCACTGTTTCTGATAATCGAATCATACTCTTCCACCATGGCATCTACCCATGCGGGGTCCTCCACAGCTTCCTCGAAAGAGGATGGCTCTGTCACGATACATTTTCTCACAAGAGCCATGTATCCAGTGTACCAGTCCGGTGACTGTCTCTGTCTGCGCTGTGCTATAGGTGGTCCTACAACCTTCTCTGCATCTTGAGCTAGTCGCTCAGCTTCTGTAGTGTGCTTGCGCCCTCTGATGGTTGGCGCTGCATGAGTGGTCTCTTCCACTCCATGAACTTCCTCTTTTGGCTGATCCACATCCTGAAGCTCATCCTTAGGAACTAATAGCTCCTCATCTGCATTCAAGTGTGGCTCCCTCTCAAGCGAACACTTCATGGCTTTCTCCTCCTGAAATTTGATATCCCGTCGCACAACAGTCTTGCGACTGTCTAGCAAATACACACGATAGTTGTGGGGCATATCAGTTTACCCCAAAAATATCCCAACCTCTGTGGTCGGCTCCAGCTTCTTCCTGGCATCCTTCGTCACATGCATGTAGACAGGTGAACCAAAAATCCTCAAATGGGAAATATCAAGCCTCTTGCCAGAAAACGCCTCCTCTGGTGTACTCATGCCAAGTATCTTGTGAGGACAATGGTTCTGCACATATACTGCAGTATTGCATTCCTCCTCCCACAAGTGAATGGGTAGGCCCTGATCATGCAACATCGCCCGTGCAGCACCCACGATCGTTTTGTTCTTTCGCTCAACCACCCCATTCTGCTGTGGGTTATGAGGTGCTATGAGCTCTGCGAATTCATACACGCGCTGCAAAAGTCCTTGAATTCAGCGAAAGATGAATTCACCACCATTTTCGCTCCTAAGAGCCTTCACATGCTTCCCGTTCCTTCTCCAGCTTCCGGCGCCCCATGAACTCACGAACTTTGGTATGTCTCGCTCTTCTTACGCATGAACAGATCGGCCACTTGAGAGAAATCATCAACAAAGATCACATAGTACTTGTGCTTTGCTGTCGAAGCTACTGAGAAAGGTCCACACACGTATGTGTGGATTCTCTCAAGGATCGTCGTGGCGCGACTATCCTTCTCGTGAAAGGTGGCTTTCACAAATTTTCCCAAGGTACACCCCTTGCACTGATCTGACTGCGCAAGAGTGCCCTTAGGAAGCCCAGTAGAAATCTGTTGCAGTATCTTCAAAGCTCCATGGTGAAGGTGGCCAATCTTCGGTGCCAATTCTCCCCGTACTTCATCATCTCGGCTCACCACTCAACTAGCGCACTGCCATTGGTGTGCAGCCATCTACTTGCAACTGATAAAGGTTCTTGACTCGAACCCCTATCTTTCGGGTTTCTCCAGTTGTCTTACTGCGCAGGAAAGCCTTTCCTTCGCTGAAGAAAACATCGTACCCCTTGTCTTCTAACATCGCCACAGAGATCAGATTCTTCTTCAATCCTGGAACATGCATCACTTCCTTCAATACGAAGGGTTTACCAGACTTCCTCTCAAAGGAAATGGTACCGATACCGGTCGCACTGTATCTACCATCATCGCCCATCTCGATGTGCACTCCAAGATCTTTCTCATCCAGATCTGAAAACAAATCTTGATCTCTAGTCATGTGAAAAGACGCACCACTATCCAAGAACCAAACTGAACCCATCACACTTGATACCAAGCATGCGATCAACGAAAAATCTAGCTCAAATTGCGAGGCTAAGGCCTCTCCCACTACAGATCCAGCAGCATGCTTATTTTTCTTCTTCTGCGGACAATTTGTGGCATAATGTCCGTGCTGGTGACAGTGAAAGCACTTCACCTTGGACATGTCCTGCTTCTTGCCTTTTGCACCGGAATGAGAAGCTTTCTTTCTCTTCCCCTTCTTTGCTTTTGCAGCCAAAGCGCAATTTTCTTCATCATATGCCTTTGATGAAGGTCCATCCCTAGTACTCCGCCTTATCTCCTCTTGCATGAGATCCGACCAAAGTCACTCCCATCCTGGCAATTTCTCCTGACCATTGACAGAGTCCTGATAGGAATGCCAACTCTTCGGAAGACCAAGGAGAGCCAATTCCACCAAGTCCTCCTCATCGACAGTCACCCCCACACTTCCCAGCTCATCCCTGCAATGGGTGAACTTCGTGAGGTACTTGGGTATGCTGTCGCCTTTCTCCATTTTTATGTTTTTGAGTTTATCCTTGAGTGCCAACTTCCTCTGGTCGCTCTTGCTTTCGAATAAATCTTTCAATTCTTTCCACATCAAGTATGGAGAATTTTTTCCATGCAGGCTGGATACAATGTGATCCTTCACGCCCTCCAATAGAATCCTTTGACATTTTTCCATCTTCTTTTGCCAAGCCTCAACTTGAGTAGCATCAATAGGCTTTGGGACCTTAGCATCTGTGAACTCCTTCAGCCCGTTATCATCTAATACCGCCTCCATCCGGTCCTTCCATGCAACATAATTCGAGCTGCCCTCAAGGGCATACTGCCCTCAAGGGCATACTCCAGTCGCAATCCGTTGAAAGACATTTTGACTTCGACACCAAGAAAACTGCTGCAAATTCGAATTCCAAATTCTACTACAAATTAGAATTCCACCTGCTCAAAACTCAACCGCTTCCAATCTGTGAGAACAAAGTATTTCTAGCACAAAGATCGACTGTAGGGGCATTTACTGGATATATCACCTATTATAGAAAGGATGGATCCAGAGGCTACCTGGCCCACTTACAGACTCTATCTACCGAAATAAATTGTAATCACTGTAATAGATCCGATGATCAATTCTCGCTCCGATACCATGTAGAAATTTGAATAATAGCTGAATTATTCACCGATATTATCCTGATTACACACTATTTAAGCTTCATGCATAATACATAACCTCTTCTACAATTGATCATCAATTTGCAGAAATAGAAGCAGTCGCATGCACACATTAAAACATAATCAAGCACACATATCAACACAGTATGTAATGGGGAAAGCTGATAGCTAAAAACCCCCAACTATCTGTATATTATAATGATAGAGAACATGTAACAATAATAGTATAATACTCCTCACAAGTACTCAGTACTATCTCCAAAAGTTACACACAAACTAGCTCATATTTGAACAAGTCACAAGTTCAAATCTCCTCCACAAGTCTGCCTGCCTCTACTGCGCAATCCAAGATGAGAATGAATGAGATCCAAGTTCGAATCCCCTAGCTTGTACTGCACAATCCTCATTGGAAATCTCCATCAATGTGTGTTCAAATATCATGCACAGGTATAGTCACAACTGATAGTCACACTCACCCTTTCACCCACCTCTAACACTGGTCTCCACTGAACTGTCCATGCATTGTAGTTAACTGATGTATTCTTTAGTTGATTTATGAGTTAATAATTAGTGAATTAATTAATAATTAATTCACACCACTCATCACTAGTGTATTTACTAGAGTTAGACTAAATACAACTATTCAACTAAGTTAAACGAGAACACAACTCCACCCAGTTTGTCTCATCGACTCCACCAAACTACGCATACATGAGTTCTAAGCGAGTCAACCATGCAATAACTCAACTAACCCAGGAAAAGCGTATTTCCTTGTCGGCTACATGTGCCACATCCAAGCATCAAAGCCCAGAGTGCTCGAGGATAAGATAATGTTTATAGTCTAAATAATATTATTAAGGGTTAATAATATTTTATTGTTCTATTTTTAGTCCGTCGGTCTAAAAATAGATTCCGCCCAATGTCTAAAAATAGAGGTCCATCTATTTTTACCAACTCGACCAATCATCCATAAATAGCATCCTGCAACTCATAGACCATGATCCATATGTCTAAAAATAGACTTTGCGCCAAAAATAGCCTGCGGGCCCACTTAGTGAAGGCGACTTCTTTTCACTAAGCTCCATCACCTTGTTGCATTTTCAACAGTGACTAATAAGAAGTTTCATGCCTTACGAAGACCATCATTGCATCCCTTTACATGAGATCAATATTCATTCTATTGACAATTACCTGAGCAGAGCTTCAAAAACCTTTGTTTTTGCCTTGGCGCAAGTAGCCAGTTCTACCCTCGTGTTGGTGAAGAAGATTAACACTGGGCCCCATGCCAGTTGGCGCTCTGTCCCAATTAGACACCCGTGCCAAGTTGTTTATGGATTTTTTTTTTTAAAATAGAGGCGAAGATTCCACTTCAACAACTTCGAAGATGAGTCATTGGGAGTGGTTGGATTGAATAACCACGGACTCCCTCCTTTAGTTTATGGTTTCCACCTCCCATGATAACCTCCTAAAGGATAGGCCTCTCTTCCACCTTTGTAGGGATCCTGACCTCCTCCTTTTCCTCTATAAAAAGAAGCTATATCTCCTTGCATAAGCTAGCCAAACATGGAGAATTGAATTATTGTAGTTGAATTGTTGAAGAGATTGAACACATTAGGGGAATTTTGAGGTCTAAAATAGGCCTCCTAAGAAAAATGTACAACAAAAATAAGCTTTATAAGAACCAATAGGATTCAAGATGATGATGTCAACCACTGGGGATGATTCATCATTTTTTAAGTAAAAGGGTAAAAAGATAAAAATTAAAATTAAAAAAAATAATAAAACTACTTTTTCAACTCGTATATTCAACTTATCTCCCAAAGTTTTTACTCAAATTTCGAGCAGGAGTACTCGTTGAATGAAAAAATTAATTCTTCATCCAAGGAGTACCCATGTTGCATACTTTTGATGGACCCTACTACACGAGAAATTAGAAATACATAAAAACACGTGATTACAATCACGTTTTTCAAGTATTTATCATTTTGGGTGTAGCATGACCCATTGAAAGTATGCAACATGAGTACTCCTTGGATGAGGAATTAAATTTTGCATCCAACGAGTACTCCCACTCGAAATTTGAGTAAAAACTTTGGGAGATAAGTTGAAAAAGTATCTTTTTCTTTTTCCAATCTAAAATTTGATGATGTAATCAAATCTTATTTGATTATTTCCACTATTATTTTATAATTTCCTTAGGAGGCCCATTTTAGACCTCAAAATTCCCCTAATGAGAAGGAACTTTGTTGGGAGAGCTTAAGCCCATGCCCTCATCCTGTTCGAATCCCCTGACAAGTGTCTGAGATGTGCTTCGGCTGAACACCGCTGGAGGAGACTGCAACGTCAAAGCTTTGGTTGTACCTCTTCCTTCTATCAATATATACGTGACTATTGTTTGGGTTCCCATTTTGTGTTATGTCATTTTTTCAATGCAATATGCTTAGCCCTCTTTTACTGGTTAGTGATTACAAATGGAATCATTATGTTGTATGCTGCTCTTGTTTACTGTTCTATGTGCAGGTATCCGAGCATGACTACAGAAGGATTGTGATTTGTTGAGGTAGGAACAAGAGGCCACCACCACTACAGCCGAAATGACATCATTGGATTCCAAGTAGGTCAATCTACTATGTCCTCTTCCATTCTGTAATTAGGAACCTACGCTCTAGCATGTCCTTTTGCTTCTAGACCCACTCTAGGGCTAGAGGGATCATCTCTGTCCGCAAAGAGGATTTACCTGCTTAACAATATGTTCTACAACATCATTCTTTAGTGGATTATAAGATATTATAGTATAATTCTTGATGTCATTATCCTTCAAATATTATTCAAAAATATTATAATTATATTCACCATTGTTATCAGTTCTGAGAATGCCAATATGAAGTTGAGTTTCATTTCTAATCATTAAATGAAAAGTTTTAAAGGTTTCAAATACTTTTGATTTTTATTTCAAAAAATAAACCCAACACATTCTCAAATAATCATCAATGGATGTCAGCATATATTTATTACCATTAGTAGATTTTATAGACATAGGTCCACAAAATTTTGAATTTATGAGACCTAATTTTCTTGAAGCTCTAGAAGAAGAACTAAGAAAAGGATGCTTAGAATGTTTCCCAAAAAATACAAGCATCACATGGTGTAAACTTCTTTGGAATTGTAGGAAATCATTTTATACAGTGTTGTCTCATAATTCTGATATTGTCATATTTAATGTGACCAAAACAAGCATGCCATAATAAACTGGAAGACAGAGTATCATTTTACTTTACTAAAAGAGAAAACATATCAAGAGAATTAATAGAATATTATGTGTCATTTAGTTTTAAAAGTGTACCTTCTTCAACACCATTCATAATGACTTTATGATCATATGCTCTACTTATCTCAATGACGCCATCGCAGATATTTATAGAGTTCCCTTTCTGTCAAATATGTATAAGAGACATTAAATTTCTTTGAAATTGTGGAATATAAAGGACAACATGTAGAACATAATCTGTAAGTTTTGGTATCTTTAAAGGAATGGATCCAATTCTTGAAGGCTTAATTTGATATTTGTCAGCAAAATATACTACCCCGTCAACTTGTTTATTGAATGTTTCAAATAAATATCTCCTAAAATCCATATGACATGTAGCTCCTGAATCCAAAATCCAACTGTCTTTCCATGAAGAAAATGCAATACTAAAAACATCATTAATATTAAAATTGCAATGAGAAAGAATGTAATGTGCAGACTCTGATGATTGTCCCTTATCTAGTGGTGGGTGATATTTCTTTTCATTCAACTTTTTTCTCCTTTCGCTAACTTTCTCCCAAGGAATTTTACAATTACCAGCAGTTTGACCAATTTTACCACATTTAAAACCTTTGATAGTTGGTTTATCATTAAAATTTATTTGTTGTCTATTATTTTTTTTTGTCTCCCTGATTATTTATGCCCCCCTCCCTCTATAATTTCTTATACCGTGACCTTAGTAATTTGACCACCTCTAGAAGATTCACCATGATAATTTTGGTCTTTTTGTGCAAGGCACAAAGTTTCTACATTAGAATTTTGTGGAGGATCTTTCTTCCCAAATGCCTTTTCTCTCTCAGAAATTTGGTTCACTAGTTTATCAAATGTAATATATTTCAATTGTCCACTAGCTTGGAGAGATTTCAAGTAGTGTGAATAGACAAGGTGGAGAACTTTAATAAAATCAGTAAGTTTCAAATCTACTTCAACACTAGTGGAATTTATGTCATGAAAATAGTTTTTATTTCAGAGGCCAACCATATTCAAAGGTGTTGTATCTTAAGAGACAATCCCTCGGTTGTGAAAGGAATCATTGCTTAAGATATTTTAAAAGTGTGTCACAGAAATGATTTTATCATGAGGTCTTTGTTCTATCCCTCTAGAGACTAGCTTTATAACACCCTTAATGATCTAGAATAATAAAATATTTCATAATGCCATTCACTGCTGATATCTGAATGAAAAGAAAAATTGTAGGGGAAACCCAAAGTAATATGTTGAATACACAGAATCTACCACTTTTAAGTTTCAGAGGAAATTCATGGAGAGAGAGGAAACTCGAAATAATATGTTGTAAACAAAGAATCTATTACTTCAAGGTTTTATCAGGAGTTTGTGAAGAGAGGGGAAACTAAAAGTAATATGTTAAATACACAGAATCTACCACTTTTAAGTTTCGAAGAGAATTTGTGAAGGGAGAAGAGATGAAGTGAATGAGCGTAAATTAAGGTTATTTAACTCTTACTCACAGATGTAATTAAGAGACCAGCTGCTACATAATTCACTTCATTCAAAGAAGAAAAGACACAAAATGGCACAAGAAACACGAATCACTGCCAACTGTTGCAGGAAACTTACTGCTTGTTTACCTATCAGAAAAATAAATACAAAATGTAATCCCCAAATATTCAGAACTCGGAACCCCTCTTCACTCTTTCTCCCTTCCTTAAATACAAACAAAATCATTTTGTAACTGCTCGAGCTTCTTGAAACTCCTAAACTGCCTAAACTACTAAACTACTTATTACATGGCAATCAAGGACACCATTGTAGCTTCAATCTTAAAAAAGAAAACAAAATACACTTGGAGAATAATCCCTTTGCTGAGTTTGACTTGTTGTTGATGTGTCTCCTTCTGTTTCGGTTGTGTTGTCCTAACAGTTTGCATAAACGCATCTCCACCCGAATATGCCCATGCTTTTGTGTTTCGAACATTGTCTTCATGTCACCTACTACCCGACTCAACCTCTTCTGCATGTTCCTATTGTGTTTAGTCTTCTCTTCCCCTTTTCTCTGCGTCGGGTCACTTACACAAGTCTCTCTTCCCGCGTTCATACTTTCCTCCATTATCAAGGCATTTCACCGGCTTTACGTTATAATCCTCCTTCTTTCCTCCGATGTGATTTAACACAAGAATGCCTTACCTCCAAATTTGAAGACCTTTGGAGTTCACTTTTGAAACCACATCACATCCGCCCAACATTGCACTTCCCATGTCGTTGTTTTTAACTTTTCCTTAGCACTTATCTTTTAAATCTTGTGATGTGCGCTTATGCGATCAGGCCCCATCGCATCAGGAAACTGCGTTTTAAACATTATAGTGGACATATACATGGAACAATGGTTGTAGGGTCCCACAATATGGTGACCAATCACGGTGCATTGCATATCGGCGAACTTAACATATAACTTAAATGTTAAACAATACAAACATCGATGCAAAGTAGCGACGTAATCTCCATTGTAGATTTTCACCAAATCCAACGGCCCCAATGTACCATCTCACACTGCCATCTCCCATCATTGTCGCATCACAACCAAAATACTTTACCTTGCGAAGTCTTAATGCTAAACTCTAAACCCGCCGATGTGTGATATGTGTTGGATCATTGTGCCAACACGTGGCCCCTCCCTTCATCGCATCGCAAGTTTCAATTCTTACCGCATCACAAGTTGTTTTGTTTAACTTGCGAAGTCCTTAACACATAAACTCAATAATATTCAATGCAAATTTTCGTTGTGCCGACACATGGCCCTTCTCCTCATCGCATCACAAGATATATGGTTTGACTTGCGATGTCATCTTAGCTTTCGGTCTCTTCCCCTTCAGATCTGCGATTCGATCCTCATCATCCGATTGCCTCCTTTTGAAATATTTTAAGTGTTTCTGTCTTAATCGATTTCTCTGCTTTCTAATGTCACTGCTCTACAACTCTGCTACCCTTCCTAAGCTTTATTCAATCTTTAAAAGTTTTGATCTCTCATGAGCTTGCAAATGAGCCTGACTCGACCTTTTCCGATGTGCAATGTTCTGAACGTGCCCATCGGTCCGGATCTTAAATTGTTCTGCACGTGAATAAGCCCAACTTGAGCCCTCCTGCATGATTTTCTCTCTACTTCTCCTCTGGCTTAGATTACACCTCCAATGATTTTGCTTCCTTTATTTTGGTTCGGGTGCACCTGTGATGACGAATCGTCATTGATCTTGTGGTTATCCTTTCGAGCATATTACAGGTCTTTTTGAAATTTTAACAATTTTTCCTCAATAAACTTGAATTTCTCAGAACCTCTCTTGACTTTTAGCTGAGTAAAATTAAGCTACAACAAAAGGATCATTATCTTTCATCTCCAAATTAAACAATCTCAAAAAAATTGAATAAATTCAAGTTCTGAATGTGAATCCTAAATCTCCTTCAACTTTCGTAATGCTTCAAATGCAGTATCACAAGAAATAACATGTATGCTTACTTCCTTTGGCACTAATGCAGTCATTATGCATATGCCTTATTGTCTTTTGTTTCGAAAATTACCTGTTGCTTTTCTTCATCAGGTGGCTTAGGTGCAATTTATTTTCAATCTCTGTCTTTCTTTCCCTAACAGACTCCTTCCCATAAATCATTAAGATAAGTTAACTTTTAAGCTTTCTAATCCATTTTTTATAATTCTCCTTTCCGCTAGGCACAACTCCAACTATTGATATCAATGAATTCATGATTGTTTGCAACCAAAAATAACCTTCAAACAAACCATTTTCAAACTTTCAAATGTGATTTATGTGCAATACTCTTTAAAAATAAATAATTCCCTTTATCCTTTTATTTTAAATAAAAAATTCGCTTAGTGGTTTATTGGTGGGCTCCAAAAATAACCTAATAGAAGTCTAAGTTCAAGAATTTCTACCAAATTGTTTCCAAATTCCTCCTTTACATAACTGTAAAATTATGTTTAAATAATGTGTCCCCGTAAAACTTATTTTGACCAGTGATCAATGACCAATTCAAGCAGCATGACATGGAAAAACAAAACACCAAATTTATTAAAACTCACACAAAAACATTTTATGTTGGACAAAAAAAATAGTAATGAGAGACCCCGCAAGTGATTCAACTATGCTCGCAAATGACAAAAGATAGAATAGGGCCACTATTTTATGTTATCATCCAAAGCCTTAGGCATAGACAGAATTCAATGATAAACAGTCATGGCCACATTCATTTGTTGCACTACCCAAAAGTAATTCCTTCAAGATGCACAACCATTACTTTCCAAATTTATTAAGCGGTGGAACTTCTTAGTTGTGGAATGCATAAGTTGAATTTCATCAATTCAAATTCAATTCACGTTGATTTGTGAATGACGTATATTTTTTATTATAATCTTGGTATTGTTTTATCAACGTAAGAGTAGACTCAATAAAAAATATTATAAGACAAAGTCATATCTCTTAATGAGGAAGGAAATTCACACATTTTTTCATGTTTTCTTACTTTTCCTCCTCAACTTGGGACATTAATGAAAGCACTCGACCCGTGAAATATTAGGAAGGGTGCTCGACCAACTATCTAAGATGCATTCAATTGGTTGAATGATTATCATAATTGTGGAAGATTGATGGCATTGTTTTCATTGATGGAAAAGGATCAACAAGGTATGTTGTGTTGGAAAGTGTAACTAGGATCGGTCTTCATATGACTATGTAATTATGTATTTATGTAATGAAGAAGACAAAGATAATAAAATATATTTTTGGTATGCTTGCTTCATGGGTTTCATGAGCGAGGTTTTATTTTAGGTCAATATACTTATTCTTGATGTCTATTAGGGTTTTGTATTTTGGTTATAAATGTATTTAAGAGACATGTTTATGAAGAATAAATTCATACTTGTATGCCTCAAGACCTTGCCAATCAAGCTTGAAGTCATGGCTCAGAATATGGTTGAAATTTTAGTGTTGGAATACTCTTCTAGACAACCTTCAAGTTGGCCTACAATATAGGGATAAATTCGGCTCCATAACATATGAAAAGTCGGCTTATTAATGTATAGGATCAACTTTATATACCCCTACATATGTTGCGTAGAAAAGACAAGAAATAGCAATGGTGAAGTCTTAGATTTGTGGAAAAAGGTGCAAGAATATATTTGGTTACAAAACACTGTGTGAAGTGCGAATTAGGGCTATGTTAAAAGGATAGATAAGCGAGGAAGGAATTATGTTTAAGTAAGGATAACAACTATGTGATTTAGTGTGGATCTCAGGACATAAATAGATGCAAACTTGAGGACTGAAATATAAGTGCAAGTAAGAAGAACAGAGTTGTGGATTGAAGATGCTAGAAGGACGTTATATCATCAAGGTGTAAATACTAAGGTTCGGGCATATAATTTTGTGGTATATGCTAAGGAAGAAGAAGCCCAAGTCACAAATGAAAGGGAAGAACCCAATGCAAAGAAATCTAAGAAAGAATAAGTGAAATATGTGATTAATCCTAAAGACCAACATCTAGATATATATTATGATTGAGATCGTCTTTCTCTTTAAGTGATTTATGTTGGTTGTAAAATAGTATGAGAGGAAGCACTTGCAGAAGTAGCTCCTGGAAACCTCACTGATAACAACATTGATGGAAGGAAATCATCAATATCAAGGGTCATCATTCAATAAATAAACAGGCACTATCAATTTCTAATGGAGTTCTCTATGGATTCATTGTTTAGAAAGAAAGCAAAAGGTTTCATCGAGAATTCTATGTTACATAATTATGGGATTAGGAGATGATGACATATTGATAAAGCAATTCAAGAAAATGAAGTTCTCCATTCTAGTAAAATTGTTGCAGGATTACTCAAAAGAAAAATGATGAGGTACATATAAATTAATGTTGACACTGGATGCTGTGAATTCATGTTATGTAGTTATAGGTGATGAACTTCTATCTTTAGAAGTATGATCTATGGAAGGAAGATATATTCTGGTGCATAGGTTGCCATTAATAGATGAAATCAAATATGTCATCATATGGATAATGAGGTGGTTATATGCAAACAAGGAACTAGACACTGGAAGTTCCTGGGAATAAAGTTGTGTTGAGAAATCAAGGAAGAGATCATGAAGTGAAACCATGTCAAGAGGTGGTTATCATTCGGAAACCAAGAAGATGTGACTAGGAGATCTCCTGGGAAGATATGTGGACTATGATATAAGTATGGTAAAGAAGAAGACCCTTGACAAAATATATCTTTAGGAGATGTGTCAATCTAAATAGAGGATGTTGATGCCTACAGGAAGATTCCATGGTGAAATATCATCACTGAGGTAACTTTTGATTTAAAATTGTATATGTATATGTTTATCTAGATGATTTTATGCAGGGCTGTGAATCATGTGGAAGGATGTAAGATCCTTAAGAGATGGTTCGAAGGAAAGCAGCATTGCATAAAGGTGGACCAAATGAGGAAAAATGATGAATCACATTGTGGTAGTTGACATGACTCGTGGATGAAAGTGATGGATGATATGTGCCCTATGAAGCCAAAAGTTGAATATTCCTCAATATCAAAATCCATGACATCGAGGGGAGGAATTATTCATGAGTAATTGGGTGTCTCACCATTGCTGCTACAGGTCCCTAGTTAAGAGGGAGCCTGGTGGTAAGTTTCTTAATTGGAATAAACTTGAAGCATGGCCTTCCTGAGTTAAGAGGGAGTGATGTATATGATTCTCTAATTCATGTGTCATGTACTAGACCAGGACTAACAACCGTAAGTCTTAGTGAAGTTCATCTGGAGAGAATGGATAGACACATTATTCTAGTCTTCACCTGGAAGATATAATGGAGGATTGGGTACTCATCTGGCATTTGATACTATTTGAGAATGTGATATGGAATTCAAGATAAGAGTAGTCAGGGATCGATATTCTTTGAGGGTTGGCTACCCAAGAGAAGAATAGTCCAAGAAGGTCATACTCTAGGAACACCTGGGTGGAGTATGTACCTTGGAGATATAATGGCTATGGTGTCTATAAGTCATGTGTCTCGCCAGCATTGTAGCCCATTGTCTCATTGAGAGATGGTGTTGTTAGTCAAGGCCTTGCACTAGGAAAATGCTGGTTGATATGATGTTATACAAATGTGATTACCAATTTGATTCTTCTTATGAGATTCTTCAGATTGGAAGTGGCCATGTACCATTATGAATGCCTCCCTAGTTAAGAGGGAGTGTTGTAAAGTGTAACTAGGATTGGCCTTCATATTGATTATGTAATTATGTATTTATGTAATGAAGAAGACAAAGATAATAAAATATATTTTTGGTATCCTTGCTTCATGGGCTTCATGAGCAAGGTTTTATTATAGGTCAATAGGCTTCTTCTTGATGTCTATTAGGGATTTGTCTTCTACTTATAAATGTATTTGATATTCCTGTGTATGAAGAATAAATTCACACTTGTATGCCTCAAGACCTTTCCAATCAATCTTGAATTCATGGCTCAAAATATGGTTCAAAGTTCAGCGTTGGAATACTCTTCTAAACAACCTTCAAGTCGTCCTACAACACAGTGATAAATTCAGTTCCATAACATATGACAAGTCGGCTTATTAACATACAGGATCAAATATATATACCCCTATATATGTTGCGTAGAAAAGACAAGAAATAGCAACAGTGAAGTCTTATATTTGCAGACAAAGGTGCAAGAACATATTCGGTTATAAATGATTGTGTGAAGTGCGATTTAGGGTTGCGTTAAAATGGTAGAGAAGCGAAGAAGGAATTATGCTTAAGTAAGGAGAACAACTCTGTGAATTAGTGCGGATCTCGAGATAGAAATAGATGCAGACTTGAGGACTAAAATATAAGTGCAGGTAAGAAGAACAGAGTTGTGGATTAAAGATGCTAGAAGGAAGATATATCAGCAAGGTGTAAAGACTAAGGTTCGGGCATATAATTATGTGGTATATTCTAAGTTGTAGTGCAAGCTTATGATTGTAATTTGATATGTAGGAAGTGTGAGTTAAAAGGGGACTATGTTATAACATAACTATGGTAAGAACCAGAATAGGACTATATATAAAGGTATCAATAAGGCATGATAAAGGTGGACTATTCGTGACAAGGTACTATCACAAGTAAGGATCACATACAGCCAAAGAAGGAAGAATACAAATAGAGACCGGGCTCTCTAGTTCTGGTGCAGAAAGGTGCAAGATGGTGTAGGACGGTGCAGAAGAGAAGGATCAGTTTAATAATTCAAATAAGAAGCAATGACAAGTTCTTGGAGGCATACAAAGGTCAAGGGTCTGTGTCATGGTCATGGTACTTGTCATCTGAAATTCTATAAAAAGAATTTCTTGTGGGTTTCCCTGGCTCGAAGAGCCTAAATTTGTGTCTCTTGTGTTTTTAGTAATTGACTTGATGAAAGACTTAATAAGCTAATAAGAGAAGACATAAGTAAAATAAGTAAGCTCACAAGTAATTATCAAGAAGAGAAATGGAATTAATCACTTCCCTACCTAATTCTCAACATGTTGCAGGGATATTTGACAGCAAGAGATGAAGGTGATGGCAAAGGAACAGTAATAACATCAAAGGGTGAAGGAGAAGAAAAATATGATTCCACATGTATTGTTGATGGCACACTTGTATTGATACATGCATTTTTATAACTTGGAGGTAAAGGAGAACAACTTGTTAGCATGTTTTCATATGTTGTTATGACATGGTGAGATGATTTCATATATTTTTATGGAAAATAAGTAGCAAGGTATAATGTATATGGTTGTTATGTTTACAAAGTAGATTGGTATGCTTGTTTGGTTTGGGTGCAAGGTATGGTTACATACATTTTTGTGTAAGGTTGATTTGAAGACTAGTTTGATTGAGTTGAATTGTTGTGATGCAAGGCAAAGGCAAGAATCCATGACAGAAAAGGCAATACAAATACATGATGCAAGGAAAAGGCAAAGACATAGAAAAATATTGTGATGCAGGGTTGTTTGAATATGAATGCAAGATTGTATTATTGCATGATATTTATTTATTTTATTGACATGAAGATTATGAATGCATGACATTTGGATATCATGAAATTCATCTTATGCATTTTAATATTCAAGAGTTTAAGTATTTTTAGAATTGAAGAGACACCTTTGGAATGCAAAGAGACAAGTTTTGTCATTTCATATTCGTGCGAGTCAACACGAACAACCATCAAAGTTCATTTACAAAATTGTTCAAGGTTGGAGAGATGGGGTGTTATAGTGTTAGATAATGTGAGAGATAATTGAGATGTTATGATTTAGTTATCTTACACATATAGAGTAGATGTGATACATATTTGAGGAAAAGAATAATCAGAATTAGATATGGAGATATGCAGAGTTGTAGACTAGGTAAACTAGCATATTGTTTTCATTTTGCATGAAGGGATTTTGGTCTCCTTTCAAGTTGTGGCTTGATAAATATCAGGTTAGAGCCTATTGAGGCAGGAGCCTCTTGTGGGTTGTATCCTGCAGAAAACGTATGGGAGTTAAATATTCCTTGCATGTTGCAGCTTGAAAAAAATTAAGGTAGCCGACTCTTGTAGGTTGGAGCCTACAGAAAATCAGATGTAATAATGGAGTAGGAGCTTGCCTTTGCATCACAACAATAAAAAAAACGTGATTTTCTCCCCTTATTGGTTTCCACTTATATCTGGTGTCCATATGTGCTTGCTTTAATGTGTTGATGTGATGTTATGGTTTACTTATTACTTTTTTTTCACATATTCAATGTGCTAGTCATTATTTGTGAAGTTTCTCATTTAAAAGTTTAGTTAATGAGTTTTCAAGAAAATAAATTAATGTCCATGAATGTACTAAAATGATTCACCCCCCCCCCCCCAAGTTTAGCCAAGTTTTCATCAGTTGGTATCAGAGTCAGATTCCTTTTATATAAGCCTAAAAGCTTGAAGTTAGGTTTGTTTGAGTCATGTACTATCAAAATGTAACTATGTTGAGTGAAGTAAACTTTCATGAATGGAGAGATAAGGTAAAATTTGAAATGATAGCTTATGGACCTACTGTATGGAAACTAGTATGTGATGGTTATTGTAAAGACTCTCCCTTTGCGCAAGAACAATAGTGGAATGCTAAGGAAAAATTTACTATGTATAATAATATTCATAATAATGATCTTGATACTGTAATATAATTAAATTCTGCAAAAGAAATCTGGGATAGATTGCAGCTCATGCATGAAGGAGAGACTAGTAGTATCAGTGCAGAAAAAGAAAAGAGAAAGAGGAAGAAGAAAAATATTTGTCAAAAGGAAAGTGTTCAGTTAAATGAAACCTATGCATCTGTGGATGTACCTGATTCTCATGAAGAAAATACAAATGAACATCAATCTAGGCTTGACTTAACATTAGCTGAAAGAGAAAGATTAAGGAATGAGAGCAGAGACCTAAAGAAAATTATGCGAATATGTGATGAGAGAGAGCATAAGTACAAGGAATACATTGTTAGCGTGAAGACGCAACTTTAAGAAGCAAGGAGATTAGGAGAGATTATGAATAGTCAGCTAAAGGAGAAAGAGGTATAGGGTAAAAGGTTAGAAGTTGAAGTTGTCTAAGAAAATAATGCATTAGATAAAAAGAGAAGATTACTTAAAGAGTTAGAAGAGGAGAAGGTCTCCATGAAGAAATCATAAGAGAAGAACAATAACTCAAACTTTTCCATCAATGAAAATAAAACAACTTCAAATTTAAATCTACAAGAATCCAGTAGCAACATGATTAAAACAAGGGAAAACAACATAATAAAAAAGAAAATATTGAGTCAAAGAAAATGATTTTTGCAAAAAGGTTATTTCCTCCTAGAGATGAGTTGAAAAAATTTGAAAGATATCAAAGGAGATTCGTTGCTCATGGGAAAGATATCAAGTGTTTTTCTTGTCGTGGACCTCAACCTATAGTAGCAAATTGTATTAAGACTAATCACCATAAGGTGCAGTAAGCAAGAGTATTTCCTCAACAAAACAATCAAATAAAGTTTCCCCAAGCAAGTAAGTAGAGAAAACAGTCATCCACCAAGTACACGAATTGTTTTTATGGTTATTGTTATCTGTGCAATGGATTTGGACATAAAGTTGTTGAATGTAAACTATTTTCAAAGAAGAGCAACAGAATATACACACAATTTCTACCATATCTTTGTCAAATAAGGTGTTATTTATGTAGAAACCTTGGACACAAGGCCAATGACTACAAATTTCCATATATCCTAAAGAACTCTAGACGGAAAATGGAAACAACTCCAAGTATATCAAATAATAGGCCAAAAGGAAATATAGAAAATAAAAGGAAGCCAACTAAAGTATGGAAAAGAAAGAAAATGTAGCAGCCCATGACTTCAATGACAAAGTGAATTCATCCTTAGGGGGAGTTGCTCATGAAAGCAATAAATAAATTATCCTATGTTAGAACTGCACCATTTCATGGGGAGAAAAACTCCATTAATGACATGGAAACCAATTAAGCATTAATGAAAATATTTAAAGACAATCTAAGTAGATCCAAAGCAAACAAAGTAATATGACACTAAATGATCATCGAGAAAATACATATATATAGAAAGAAAGAGAAAGAGAGGAAAATAAACAACACGAAAACTAGAAACTTTGGCACTGACTCAATTATATGGTTGGATTTATTATTAAAGTCAGTTGCATCCTCACAAGAAGCAAAGAAGAGTCAATAAATTATGATTATCAAAATTTCATAGTGCCTCCAAATGGATATATAAAGTAGGAAAGTTTCATACCTTACATTTTATTTATAATGGGAAGGAATTGAATCTAAGAACAAAAACAAAAAAGACTACAAAATAGAATCCAAGAAAAACAAATTTGCAACTTTGAATGAACTCATGGAACTTAGGAACTGCTGAGGCTAGCAAAGTGGCTAAGTGGACCTTTAGTTAAATTTCTGGTTAATATTGTCCACACAATGGAAGAGCTCAAGCTATCTGGGAACCCTCTCAAAGGGACACAATCTATTCTCACATTTTCATCATATTTTTATATACATCCTCATGGACAGTTGTTGAAAGAGATTATGACTTAAATATTTTGTACACCAAAGGATCACAGGAAGAGGAAGCCTTATCATGTGTTTGCTATTTTCTTATTGTTGACAATCACATCTGGCTTCACAATACCATATATTTGTTCCACGCCATGGAATCGAGAAAATTGATCAAAGGTGATTTGGAAAAAATGACTCTCATTGAGGTTAGTGCAACACAGAAAAAAATAAATAAATAAATAAATAAAATAAAATAAAAAATGGAAGCTCCACCGAGGAAAAGAAGAAAAAGAAAAAGGTTGTAAAATATTTTCTTATTGTTGACAATCACATCTGGCTTCACAATACCATATATTTGTTCCACGCCATGGAATCGAGAAAATTGATCAAAGGTGGATTGGAACAAATGACTCTCATTGAGGTTAGTGCAACACCAAAAAAAAAAAAAAAAAAATGAAGCTCCGCCAAGGAAAAGAAGAAAAAGAAAAAGATTGTAAAATATGCAAAGAAAATTAAAGTCAAGCAGAGGAGGAAAATACATGAACTTTATAATCAGTTGGAACTTGATGAATTTGTAGATATGAGTAAGATATGAGTAATATGGAATGAATAATGAGTAATATTTTGCTTTCTCAAATTCAGATTCGAGCAGAGTAAAGAAAGGAACTTGGAAATCTGCAAATACAATATATGCAAAGAAAAAGAGAAAAATGTAAGAACTTCCTCAAAATTAAAGAAGATGATATTCTGCAAACAATTATGAAAAGGATGACAATGTTAATACTAAATTATCGTAATACTAAATTTGTTGGTAAAGACTGGACAAGAACCCTGAAGAATGTTCCACCAATCGTATAGTAAGAATTACACTTGTGGTATGATAGGATTGAGCATTATGACAGAATATAACGTTATATGAATGTGTTTTGGTAATAAGGTTATCAAAATTAAGAACGGATGCTAGGGAATCAAACCAGAATACCATATGAATGTATTTTTGGTAAAAGGGTTGACAGAATTAAGAACAAATGCTAGAGAATCAAACCATAATACCAACACGCGTTAGACCATCACCCTGCCAGATTAGTTATGATATGTGTTACATGTGTGGAAGAATATCATAATAATTTCTGGTGGCATTAAATACTTGATGTTGGTGTGTCACATCTATGCTTTTACATCTATTTGATGTTGGTGTATTGAATTATATATTTGTCAGATTAATGATCATAACATTTACATATGTTATATTATAGTGTGTTTTCGGAATATATTATGGTGAATGAACTTATTATGGTGTGTTTAATTAAATATCAGTTCCAAAGTATTGAAAGCACGTGATATATTATCAGTCGCATGGTATATCATATCATTACCAAACTATGGTGTTGCATTACCAAATTATGTGTTGAATCGGTAATCTATTAAACTAATTTAAGGGAGGTCTCACAATCAATTTTTGTGGTTGCAATATAACATTAAGAGTATATTCATCAACTTGCAAGTCAGACATATCAGAATCTTATAATTTAGCAAGTAACTTACTCCTTGAACCAGATCATAGTAAACAAGCTATATACTCAATAAAATTTGAACCTCATTCAATCTTGAATTATCATTGATTTGATATATTATTGATAAAGGCGAGCCTTATTTCAGCGGCTATCCGCCCATTAATGCGCCCAGGGGTGGAATGGCCACCGCACGATGATCTATGGTTTTAAATGGCCACCGCACGATGATCTATGGTTTTAATCTGACGGCGGCCATTCCACCCCTGAGCGCATTAATGGGCAGATAGCAGCTGAAATAAGGCTCGCCATTGATAAAGCTGTGAAACTGTCTATTGATAACAATGTCATAGTATATTCCACAATAATATGTATATTATATATTACATATGGTGAATATGTTGATGCTGTTGTTTATGTACGACGGCTGGTTTCATGGTAATAATGGCGTTATATTAGCATTAGGTATGAATTGTTGGAATTCAATGTATGATGTGAAATTGTATATTGATAACAATGTTATAATATATTCCACAACAATATGTATATTATATATTACATAGGGTGCATATGTTGATGCTGTTATTTATATACGACGGGTGGTTTCATGGTAATAATGGTGTTATATTAGCATAGGTATGAATTGTTGGAATTCAATGTATGATGTGAAACTGTCTATTGATAACAATGTTATAATATATTCCACAACAATATGTATATAATATATTACATATGGTCCGTATGTTGATGATGTTGTTTATAATAATGGCATTATATTAGCATTAGGTATGAATTGTTGGAATTCAATGTATGATGTGAAATCGTCTATTGATAACAATGTTATAATATATTCCACAATTTATGTATATTATATATTACATATGGTCCATCTGTTGATGCTGTTGTTTATATACGACAGGTGGTTTCATGGTAATAATGGCGTTATATTAGCATTAGGTATGAATTGTTGGAATTCAATGTATGACGGCACATTGAATTATGGCGTTGGAAACGAATATTGACAGAGTTGTATATTGAATTATATTGGTGCCAAATTCGAAGAGATAATCCATCACCTTCAATAGACATAGCATACTTTCTCCAAAATACATTGATGGTGTGTGGTATGGTGCTTTTGGTATATTAGACCACGTTATTTAGGTAGTGGTGTGATATATATATATGTTAACCATTTAAGTTAATACATTGTCTTTACTTGCTCGCTATTCCATTGAGAAACTATTAGGGTTTTGATCCCTAGCTCCCACACAACATTGTTACAATAGATTAGGCAATAATTGAGTCGTACAACTCACTGCATAATATTATTATGGGTATCGTGATTGATAAATGGTATACAGATTTATTGATATTACAGTGATTGGTATATCGCTTTATTCAATGGTGATTGTAACTTACACACACGATTCTAATGTTAACGTTGATATGGAAGTTATTCTCTACAACATTAATTTAAATGCTCTTCAAATGCTTGACTCAAAGCGCAAAATTATTTAATCCCACAAAGGAGAAACTGCTTGTTCCTTCTCTCTAGGGTCCATTATAATCATTGAGTCTGTTTTATTGAAAGGACAAAAGTAGTCTCTACACTAGTAAACAATAGAATGTGGACTACCAAATCTTTGGATTGTGGATGCACCATTTTGAAAAATCAGGCCTCATATTTGCTGAGAGTTTCAGGACCCACATCTCCATCGACAGACAATTTATACTCTTTTGAATCATAGGAAATCATTAACTCTTGACAGTAAAGATTCCAAATTTATCACTCTTCCATATTCTGAATTTAAAGGAGGAGATGATGAGAGGTTATATCTCCATGGCAAGAAAGTACATAGCCATAATTCCTGTAGAGAGTAGTTGTTGCATACCTTGAGGATGATCGAGGAAGTTCTTTTTCATTCTTGAGTGCAATCGATCTAAAAGGAGAGGGATGACTTCAGAGAAAGTTTGGAAGGGATAACATTTGGAAGGCTTACAAAAGGACGTAGCACTACTACTTTTGCGGATCACACTATAGCACATACATATATTAAGTTTCTCTGGCATTAAAGAATCTGCGTTTTTGGATACGACCAATGTTTATCATTCTTGGAGATGAAATAACAAGCATGAATAACAATCGTTGTTGGATACCAATGCATTATTGGATACGATTGGCGTTTATCATTCTTGGAGATGGTCGTTCAACTATATCATACTATAGTTAGTACTCATGTGCACGTGAGAGTGAAAGTGTATATGCACACTCATAATGCTATACAAATATGCATTCATTCCACACCTCTATATTTGTTGTCAAAACATGTCCAACTCAAGACAAGCAGCCCCAATGGTATTGTGTTTAGTGGTTGTCCTCCTCAAATGAGTGGGTGGTTGATTTCTTTCTAGATGTTGGGTTTTCAAGGAATAAATAAGATAAAAGCCTGCAATTTGGTATGCTCGTGGCAATCACTTTTAAGCAAACACATGGTGTAATAAGTTGTATTTGTTTAAGTGCGAATTAATTATATGGATTCCCATGTTATTGCAATGGATCTAGGATTAGAACAGGAGTACTACTCAGGCTATGATCATAGGCCTCAATGATCGTGTTCTGATCAGAAGTAGTAGGTCTTGGGCCAACTAATAGTTCCCCCAAGAGTAAGTGTTTGGTGTTTTACATGCGCTCAGCCTCAGTGGGAGATCGACTGGAATTTCAGTATATAATATTTGGTGCCCATAAAAAATAGAAAGAGAACAATATCATCATTTAAGATAGGAGACTTGATGAAAGAGGAAGAGAAAGCGGGAAAAATCCAGATTATGCGGAAGAATATGGGAAGGGTCATCCATCATAGGCCACCTCGTGTTCTTCTTTCTGCTCGAAAGAATCAAGCCCCCCCACAATATATTTTCCCTGTTGTTTTTTTGGTTGAGCTAAATAGTTTAGAGGAATTAAATTTTTTCAAGTATCTAGATTTGAATTTGGTAGCCATCATTGTGACAACGCCCTCTTCTTGACCAGACGGAGTCACGATTGCCTTAAATCTCTTTTGTTATTTCTCTCTCCTTAGATCTTGGAATTAGAATAATGAATGATCCTCTCCTTAGATATTGGAACTGGAATTCTTATTATGTAATGTAGCGAAATGGGAGTGGTGGCTTATCTAGACTCGCAACATATTTACCACTGAATGATATTGTTTTTTTTCTTGTATTAAAAACCTATATCAGTGAACCTAATTTTATATGTAGCGTTAATTATTTTTTTGAGAAGTTGGACATAATATATATTATGGTTTTAAGTGCTTTCAACGTTCAAATATTTCTATATGTGGCATTCAGATATATGCTTTTATATTCAGCGTTCATAACATAATCTAGGGTTTGTGACCTAACATTTATTTAATAACATGAATCAATATAGTCTTTGGTGTTGCATTATTCTTTGAAGAGCTTGAATACACTGCTATGAAGTTGCTTGTGCTGGAGATTGAATACGTTGTGTTATTTATTTTGGAGTTGTTTTATCTATTTTGGAGCTTGAATAAATTGTTATGGAGAAGTTATGGAATGTGTTGTCTTGAATGCCATGTCAGGCATTGGAACAACCATTCCATGCATTGGAACAACCATTCCATGCATTGGAACATAGTTGGACAACGTTCTTCTCTATGGATACAACAAACAACATTCTTCTTTATAAATATAACACTATATGTATACAATAACAACGATGGATTAATGGTATATATATATATGTGTGTGTGTGTGTGTGTGTCATATTCCCTAACATCATTATTTCAAAGTATTTTGATTGTGCAATATTCATTATGGGTGCATTAATGGATCAATCTCATTCTTGAAGAATTTTTTTATCTATTATGGAGAACATTAATCCATTACAGGACATAGTTTTTTATTAAATTTAGAGTTTTATGCCCTATTTTATCAAAGGTGGAAAGTGCTTGATTTGCATAATTCTATTTAAGTAGTAAGACAAAGAATTTTAGTTCATTTGAACAAAAAAATGTTTGGTTTTAAAACCCCTTGTCATTGATGTCAAGGGGGAGGAAAGCAGAGGAGAGGAGAAATGTTTTCTCATGAAAAAAAGGGTAGGAGAAAATTTTTTCCATCAATGTCAAAGTGGGAGATTGATGGATTTGTTATCATTGATGGAAAAGGAGAAGCAAGGTATGTTTCAGGGATATTTGAAAGCAAGAGTTGAAGGTGATGGCAAAGGAACGCCAACAACATCAAAGGGTAAAGGAGTAGGAAAATATGATGGCACATGTATTGTTGATGGCACGCTTGTATTGATAAACGCATTGTTATACCTTGGAGGTAAAGGAGAACAATTTGTTATCTTGTTTTAATATGTTGTTATTACATGGTGAGATGATTTCATATATTGTTATTGCAAAGCAGTCGAAAGTTATACTATATATGGTTCTTATGTTTTCAAAGTATATTGGTATGGTTTTTGTGTTTGAGTGCAAGGTATGCTTACACATGTTTTGTGTAAGGCTGATTTAAAGACTGGTTTGGTTGGGATGAATTTTTGTGACGCAAGTCAAAGGCAAGACTCCATGACAGCAAAGGAAATGGCAAAGACATGATGCAAAGATGCAAGGCAAAGGCAAAGACATGGAAAAATATTGTGATGTAGGGCTATCTGAATATTAATGCAAGATTGTATTTTTGCATGTTATTTATTTATATTATCTACATGAAGAATATGAATGCATGACATTTGGATATCATGAAATTGATTTTATATATTTTTATATTCAAGAGTTTAAGCAGTTTTGGAATTTAAGATACACCTTTGGAATGCAAAGAGACAAGTTTTTTCATGTCATGTTTGTGTGAGTGGAACACGAACAGCCATCAAAGTTCATTTATAAATTTCTTCAAGGTTGGAGAGTTGGGGTGTTAGAGTGTTAGAGTGTTAGAGAATGTGAGAGTTTATTGAGATTTTATGCCTTAGTTACCTGGCACATATAGAGCATATGTGATGCAGATTTAAGGAGAAGAAGATTCAGAATCAGAGATGGAGATATGTAGAACTGTAGACCAGGTAAACCAGCATAATGTTTTCATTTTTCATGAAGGTATTGTGGTCTCCTTTCAAGTTGTGGCTTGATAAATATCAGGTTGGAGCTTGTTGAGGTAGGAACCTCTTGTGGGTTGTAGCCTGCAGAAAATGTATGGGAGTGGATCTTCCTTGCATGTTGTAGCTTGCAAAAAATTGAGGTAGCATCCTCCTGTAGGTTGGAGCCTACAGAAAATAAAATGTAATAAGGGAATAGGAGCTTACCTTTTCTTCACAACAATAAAAAAAATCGGGGTTTTATCTCTTTATGGGTTTCCACTTATATTTGGTGTCCATATGCACTTGATTTTATGTGATGATGTGATGATGTGATGTTATGGTTTACTTATTATTTGTTGTTCACGTATTCAATCTGTTGGTCATTATGTGTGAAGTTGCTCGTTTAAAATTTTAGTTAATGAGTTTTCAAGAAAATATATTAATGTCCATGAATGTACTAAATTGATTCCCCCTCGACTTATTTAATTTTTCATGAGACAGATTTTATGTGCTCAATCATAAACACATTTTTTCAAATCCCTAGACTTTGCAGCTAACAGAGGAATGGGCAAGGATGGAAGTGTACTCAACAGACTCTTGTAGATTACTTTCAATGCGAAATTAGACATGATATACTATAGAAATCAATTTTCTTGACCAGGATGTGGTCCCCATATCTTCAATATTCACACTTCAGCATGTAAATGTTCCCATAGTATGCTTCACGAATGTTGTGTCATATCCCACTACTCTCATGCTTTTCGAATGCTTCGGAAAATTAGCAACAAACAATAGTTGGTATTCTTCTAGACACAACATGAAATGGAGTCTATGAATAACTCAAATGGTGCTATGATACCACTGTATAGGCCTGAATAAACTTCATAATGTAAAAGTGGTTGTATTAACGATAAAAATCACTTATTTATACATATGCAATCTATGTACGAGACAGTTGTATCTTGGTAACTTATTAACAATAAGAACAAAATATAAAACTAATTACATAATATAAAATAACAATCTTGAAAGATTAGTTAACAGGTATTTCTATTTTTTTTCTAACATTATTGCAATAATTATAGTAAACTTTTATAAATCAAAAACTCCAATGTACAGTTATAATACAAGCCCTAAGTGTTCTTATTATTAGAAAGGATGTTTAAGGTTACTTTTTAAATCCTTTGTGAAAAGGCCAAATTCAGTTTTATCAGAGTAATTAATAAATTTTTAAAAGTTTTTAAATATAAGTTTTTAATTTTTTTCTACTTAAAAATAAAATCATTTTGATTGTTTTATTCTTTTTCTTTTTTAAATTCATATTTTTAACTTTTTTTAGCATTATTTGTTTTAGTTTTTTTATTATATATTTTTTAATTATTATATTTTTATTTGTGGATACAGGAAGATTCACAGATAAGATTTTTGTTTTTGATGTTTCGGAACCACTATTCTGGTCTATTGTCAAGAAATGTGAAAATTATAAAGAGAAAATGAAAAAAAAATAGTAGAAAGGTTGTCACTCTTATTTTAATCTTTATTCTCATGTTTTCAAGTGAATGAACCTCACTGGGAATACCCCTTCCATATAGGGTCAAAATTGTAGTGTTCAAGTTTCTATGATTAGAGTTGTTTTTGGATACAGAAAGATTCATAGATAAGATTTTTGTTGTCAAGATTTCAGAGCCACTATCATGGTCCATTGTCAAGACATGTGAAAATTATAAAGAATGGATGAAAATAAATAGTGGAAAGGTTTTCACTCTTCTTTTAATATTTATTCTCATGTTTTCAAGTGAGCGAATCTCATTGCGAATACCCCTTCCATATTGGGTCAAAATTGCAGTGTTCAAGTTTCTGTGATTAGAGTTTTTTGTGGATGCATGAATATTCACATGTAAGATTTTTGTTGTCGACGTTTCGGAGCCACTATCCTGGTCCATTGTCAAGACATGTGAAAATTATAAAAAGCATATAAAAACAAATAGTAGAAAGGTTGTCTCTCTTATTTTTATTTTATTCTCATGTTTTCAAGTGAACGAACCTCACTGTGAATACCCCTTCCATATCGAGTCAAAATTGCAGTGTTCAAGTTTCTTTGATTAAAGTTGTTTGTGGATATAGGAAGATTCACAGATAATATTTTTGTTGTCGAAATTTCGTGGCAACTATCCTGGTCCATTGTCAAGACATGTGAAAATTATAAAGAGCAGATGAAAATAAAGAGAAGAAATGTTGTTGCTCTTCTTTTAATCTTTATTCTCATGTTTTCAAGTGAACGAACCTCACTACGAATTCCCTTTCCATATCGGGTCAAAATTGTAGTGTTCAAGTTTTTGTGATTAAATTTGTTTATGGATATAGGAATATTCATAAATAATATTTTTGTTGTTGATGTTTTAGAGACACTATCCTGGTCCATTTACAAGACATGTGAAAATTATAAATAGTTGATGAAAATAAATAGTAGAAAGGTTGTCGCTCTTCTTTTAATATTTATTCTCACGTTTTCAAGTGTATGAATGTCACTGTGAATAGTCCTTCCATATCATGTCAAAATCACAGTGTTCAATTTTCTATGATTAGAGATGTTTGTGGATACAGGAAGATTCATAGATAAGATTTTTGTTGTCGACGTTTCAGAGCCACTATCCTGGTCCATTGTCAAGACATGTGAAAAGTATAAAGAGTGGATGAAAACAAATAGTAGAAAGTTTGACGTTCTTCTTTCAATATTTATTCTCATGTTTTCAAGTGAACAAAACTCATGGTGAATACCCCTTCCATAACGGGTCAAAATTATAGTGTTCAAGTTTTCACAGAAACTTAAACACTGCAATTTTGACCCGATCTAGAAGGGGTATTCGCAGTGAGGTTTGTTCACTTGAAAACATGATAATAAAGAATAAAAGAAGAGTGGCAACCTTTCTACTATTTATTTTTATCCACTCTTTACAATTTTCACATGTCTGGACAATGGACCAGGATAGTGGCTCCAAAACATCAACAACAAAAATTTATCTAGGAAACTTCATGTATCCATAAACAAATCTAATCACATAAACTTGAACACTACAATTTTGACCCGATATGGAAGGGATATTCTCAGTGAGGTTTGTTCACTTGAAAACATGAGAATAAAGATTAAAAGAAGAGCGGAAATCTTTCCACTATTTATTTTCATCCGCTCTTTCTAATTCTCACATGTCTTGACAATGAAACAGTGTAATATTCCCTTTCTTAATCCAGTCAAAGTGGATAGAATCAATCCATGGTACTTACTGTGGTATTTTCCCATGGTATTGACCCATGGTATTTCTTGTATTGACCCATGGTATTTATTGTTGGTATTGACCCATGGTATTTTCCCATGGTTTTTCTAAGTAGCCCGTATATAAAAAGAGGAGGACGAATGAGAGAAACTCATGGAAAAAACAAATTGGGATCTTTCTTTGTGATATTTTTGAGGGCTCGAGCGAGTTTTCAATAGAGGATTTCAGGTGAGATCCTCAGGCTTCCTTCGGTGAGATTCGAGAATCTCACCCTAGTAAGCAAACCCAACTTCGGTGGTTTCTCTGATCACCCTAGTTGGTTTAGTTTATTTTATTTCTTTAGTAAAGAGAGAATTGTGCATCATTTTAATTTTATGTGTTAATATCGTGCCAAGCTCACGATTCCACTTTACCATGTGATTGCCCGCCCTTCACGCATGGTCAAACTACCTTGGGCTGAATAGTAATAAAGTGTTCTCTTGAAGTCCATTTATTTGTATTTAAATGGAGATTTATAATACATCGTATGCACCTTTATGCTTATGGAGTTTATGGATATTTTAATCATGCACCTTTATGGATTTTCTGGATATGGGTATTATAATCAAGTTTATGCTCATATTATTTTATGGCATTCTTTCCATATATTAAGAAGTATGTTACTCTAGTTTTTCATTTTATCAAGCATCATTACAAAAGGGTGCCATTTCTTTACTAAAGCATATTACAGTGGTATCAGATTTGTGCATCCTGCCAGCCTGAGATTTTTATGCAAGGAACTTCGGTGAAATTTATTTTTCACCCTAGCCAGCATTTCTCACTTCGGTGATATTTATCACCCTAGTTGGAATTTTATTTTTTAGTAAATTATTGGGAGACATAAGTGAATGGAAAATCATTTATAAGTCTGTGGGTTAAATTTGTGAAAATATTTGAAGGCATTTGGGAGCAAAAAAAAAAAAAAAAAAAAGGATGATGGATCTTCTTGAAGAAATTTTGAAAAACAACCAGAAAATCTTTGATCTACTAGTGAGGTTATATGGTCCTTTAAGTATCCATATCTCCATAGACCAAAATGATAATCAAAGAAAGAAAAAAATCAGCAGCAAGAATGAAATAAGGAGGAGAGGACTATGCTTTATCTACAAGGGACCTTGGGCCCTTAACCATTCCTGTCCAGGTGATAAGAAGAAGGAAACAAAGATAGAACAAGAGGAGATTACTTCAAATCATGGGAAATATTTTGTAGATGGGTCTATTGATCTTCAGGATGATGAGCAACATTGTGACATTATTCAGGGAGGCTTGCAGGACGATAAGCATTTGGAATTTCATGAGGGAATTCTACCTAATGATATCGATGAGGTAGACTCCTATACAATGGAGTTCATAGATTCCCAGCTGAATATCCATAAAGAATATGAACAATCAAGTATACATAAAATTCCACCAATGCATCTATGTTCGACAGTTGAAAGGGATGAACAGATGGTCTCCACAGGTGAAGGAGACTTGGGAGATTTGAGTGACTATCCACCCACAGTGAACCAGCATGATGAGTATGATCACGAGGAGAAACACAACAAACATAATCTGCAAAATGGACCATTCCTAGAGAGTTGGTCAAAAACTCAAGTTGAAGACGTGGTCGTTGGGCATCAAGTGCAAACAGATACAGAGACAGTTAGCACGGCACTAGAATTTCCAATAGAAGACTTTCAAGAAAGGATCAAGCATTTCAAGACAGATCTTATGTTGTTGAAGCAGAAAGTCTGGACAGTCCGAGACACTGCCTTACAAGAGAACAGAAAAATTGGAGAACTCATAGGGGTATGTGCCGAATCAAAGACCAAGTTGTCTAGTGTTGAAGAACGACTCAAATCCCTCATAAGGCAACAAGAGGAGTACGATTGGGAGTTCTAGAGCAGCCCTCTACAGGAATACATAGATAAATCTTGCAACATCAACAACCCACCTGTATACATTGGGAAGAGAAGGGAAGAGTTATCCAACTGCATCATGTTGGGTAACCAAGTAGAGAAGCATGAATTGAGCATCGAACAACATCAACATAGTAGATTTGCAGATATTCATCCCTCCCCAAGTATGGATTGGCGAGAGATTATGAGTTGGTATTCTATCGATAGGTTGATTCTTTGGAGGATACTCACAGCCGAGGGCATATTGCAGCTTGGGCCCTTTGGTACGGGCAGTGATGGAGGGTTGAAATGGTACCATAACCCATAGGTCCCAGGATTTAGGTGGCATTGGGATCCAGGAGAATCCATTGGGGGTAGGATTGGCCAAAGGATTGTTTGGGATCCAGGTAAATCTATTGAGGGAAGGATTGTTCAGAGGATTGTTTGGGATCTAGGAATCGAAGGATCAGATTGTATGGGATCCTGGTATCAATGTAAAAATGCTTCTGTTGTGGATAGAAGTGGATTTCTTGAGGACAAGAAATCTTTGGGCGAGAGGATTTGTAATATTCCCTTTCTTAATATATTCAAAGTGGATAGAATCAATCCATGGTACTTACGGTGGTATTGACCCATGGTATTGACCCATGGTATTTCTTGTATTGACCTATGGTATTTATTGTTGGTATTGACCCATGGCATTTGCCCATGGTTTTTCTAAGTATCCTGTCTATAAAAAGAGGATGAGGAATGAGAGCAACTCATGGAAAAACAAATTGGGATCTTTCTTTGTGATATTTTTGAGGGCTCAAGCGAGTTTTCAAGAGAGGATTTCAGGTGAGATCCTCAAGCTTCCTTTGGTGAGATTTGAGAATCTCACCCTAGTAAGCAAACCCAACTTCGGTGGTTTCTCTGATCACCCTAGCTGGTTTAGTTTATTTTATTTCTTCAATAAAGGGAGAATTGTGCATCATTTTATTTTTTTGTGTTAATATCGTGTCAAGCTCACGATTCCATTTTACCGTGTGATTGCCCACCCTTCACGCATGGTCAAACTACCTTGGGCTGAATAGTAATAAAGTGTGAAATGCTGGCTAGGGTGAAAAATAAATTTCACCGAAGGTCCTTGCATAAAACCCTCAGGCTGGCAAGATGCACAGCTCTGATACCACTGTAATATGCTTCAGTAAAGAAATGACACCCTTTTGTAATGATGCTTGATAAAATGACAAACTAGAGTAACATACTTCTTAATATATGGAAAGAATGCCATAAAATAATATGAGCATAAACTTGATTATAATACCTATATCCATAAAATCCATAAAGGTGCATGATTAAAATATTCATAAACTCCATAAGCATAAAGGTGCATACGATGTATTATGAATCTCCATTTTTAAATACACATAAATGGTCTTCAAGAGAACACTTTATTACTATTCACCAAGGTAGTCACATGCATGAAGGGTGGGCAATCACACGGTAAAGTGGAATCGTGAGCTTGGCAAGATATTAACACAGAAAATTAAAATGATGCACAATTCTCCCTTTACTGAAGAAATAAAATAAACTAAACCAGCTAGGGTGATCAGAGAAACCACCAAAGTTGGGTTTGCTTACTAGAGTGAGACCGAATCCCACCGAAGAAACCCTGAGGATCTCACCTGAAATCCTCTCTTGAAAACTCGCCTGAGCCCTCAAAAATATCACAAAGAAAGATCCCAATTTGTTTTTCCATGAGTTGCTCTCATTTCTCCTCCTCTTTTTATAGACAGGCTAGTTAGAAAAACCATGGGCAAATACCATGGGTCAATACCAACAATAAATACCATGGGTCGATACCATGGGAAAATACCACGGTAAGTACCATGGATTGATTCTATCCACTTTGACTGGATTAAGAAAGGGAATATTACAACTAGGATAGTGGCTCTAAAACGTTAACAACAAAAATCTTATATGTGAATATTCTTGTATCCACAAACAACTCTAATCACAGAAATTTGAACACTACAATTTTGACCCGATATGGAAGGGGTATTCACACTGAGGTTCATTCACTTGAAAACATGAAAATAAAGATTAAAATAAGAGCTGAAACCTTTCTACTATTTATTTTCATCCGCTCTTTATAATTTTCACAGTCTTGACAATGGACCAGGATAGTGGCTCTGAAATGTTGACAACAAAAATATTATCTATGAATCTTTCTATATCCAAAAACAACTCTAATCACAGAAACTTGAACACTGTAATTTTGACCCGATATGGAAGGAGTATTTAAAGTGAGGTTCCTTCACTTTAAAACATGAGAATAAATATTAAAAAAAGAGTGTCTGCGTTTCTATTATTTATTTTCATTTGCTCTTTATAATTTTCACATGTCTTGATAATGGACCAGGATAATGGCTTTGAAACATTGACAACAAAACTCTAATCTGTGAATCTTCCTATATCCACAAACAACTCTAATCACAAAAACTTAAATATTTTGTTTTTAATTTTTTTAATATAATGTATTTTAATTTTTTTAATTTTTTTATTTTGTTTTAAAAAAATTTCAAGTTGTTTTAGAATTTTATTTTTAATAATTATTTATTAATTTTTTGGGTTGGAAAAAGGTATTTTCTTCTAAATTATTTAATTATGATGTAAATCGTCTTTATTTGAAAATAACTTTCCCAAACTACCATATGTATCATTGTGCACCATTGATTTTGATAATATATAATTGAAATAGTGTCTACCTTAAGATTAAATATTATTATTATTGAGTGGAAAATAGTTTTACAAAAAGGTTTCATAAATGAGTGAGTCCACTACTATGCTTGCTGCTTGCTCTGCCTCACAAGAGCAAAGCATTGTTGTTGATGAAAATTCCAGCGAAGCAAGCACCAACACACAGGGATTAAGGTTGACAATGGGCATGATCCTTTAGCGTCATTCGACCTTGTTCTTTGCTAAAGAAACTAACAGATTTAAATTCTGTATATGCAACTAGGCTGCTGTCGCTGATGGTCGACTGGCTATTGCTATTTACGAATTTATCCTGGTTCACCAAACGCAAGGATTTCTTTTATCGCTACAACTCAATAATTTATGTTACGTAGATTTCTGCTGTTTTTTTAAATGATTGCAATTTTAGTTTTTGCACAGGAGAATAAATGGGATTATTACACAAAAATTAAATGATTGCAACTTTAGTTTTTACACAAGAATAAATGGGTGTGACCCACAATTGCGATCGCAGGGAATTAAATAGAGAAGCTTTGGTTTCATGGCGTGGTCACTTAATACTACACTATCGTATCTGACGCTTTCTTCTTTGCTCGCTTGTCTCAATAAGCGATGTTGTTTAATAATCAATCAATGGGTTACAGAATATTCATTTGGATTTTGAATTTAAAGCCAGGTTGAATTTTGCACATAAATTTAAAGGCATGGCGTGGTCACTTAGTACTACAGTATCGTATTCTTCTCCCGAGAATTTGCGCAATGCTGACTAATAATCAATTAGTTGGTTATATAATATTCTAATGAATGTTCTGAATATTTAATCTATTGAATTTAAAGTTAGGTTGAATTTTACACATAAAATTAAGGTCATTTATATATAAAATCAATATTAAATGCTTTGTGCTTGCTGAAGTTTTAGGAACATTTGATGGTAATGATGAGCGGTTTGGGTGTCTTTAATTTCATTAAAAATCTAAAGAATTAACTAATATGTTTTGGCTTTTATTCCTTGTTTATCATGTTTTTAGGGACTTCTACATAGTTTTTGGTGCTTTGGAGTTGTGTGGAATTAGCGTGCTTTCATGATTGTTTAATAAACACATTAAACAAATCATATATGAAAAACCTTGGAAATTTATGAGTCTTACGTGTGAATTTATTTGAATTTTATAATCTATGTGGCAGTTAAATGACGTGCAGTTTTTAATTTGCCATTTTTTATCGGTTTTTGTCCCAGTTAAGTTGGGTAGAATAAAACAAAAACTAATTTTGATTCCTTACAAATATTATCTTTTAACTAAAAAGTGTTTTTTCCTTTGTCAAATACAAGCACTAAATTAATATTTTGAATTTTCATATTCATATACATATTTAACATATGCATCATTATAAAAAAATATTAATAAATTAATATTTTGAATTTTAATATTCATATACATATTTAACATATACATCATTATTAAAAAAAATCACATTTATAATTAAATGTGCTTTATTCATGAAAAAAATTTCAATTCATTTCCTCACATAATAAAACTTTATTCATTAAAAAAATTTCAAATCACATAATAAAATTAAAATTAATTTTTTATTTTTGTAATGAGAGAAATTCAAATTTGAAATTAATAGTTTAATATTTTATTTTTGTAATGAGATAAATTTAAATTTGAAATTAATAGTTACATTTAAATGTATTTTATTCATTAAAAAAATTTCAATCATTTCATGACATAATATAATAAAATAAAAATTTTATTTTTGTAATAAGAGAAATTCATAATTTAATTGATTTTTATTGTTACTCATATTCATTATCAGAAAAAAAAAAAAAAAAAAATCATTTCAGATATAATAAAATTAAATTATTATTTTTTCATAATCAGAGAAATTTGTAATTTGGATAGTAGAATATGTCTTTACCTACCACTAGTTTGTTTTTCCATAGACTGCTTGGGTTAGCTACAATATGTTTCTTTCTCCATAGATTGGGTGTTTGTTTTCCATGGACTAGTTTAGTTGTTACTATTAGAATACATTTTCAGCTAAAAGTGATAATATATTTTTTAAATTGAAAGGGTTATTGAGTGCTTTAAGGTGTTTATATATTCTCATAGTAACCCATTAATGTTTATGTATTTTTATTGCTCTCACATAAATTAATGTTCATTTCTTTTGAGTAGCCATTGAGGATGTTTTTGTCTTTTTAATGCTATTATGTAAATTAATGTTCATTTATTTTCAATGATATGAAGGAAAGATTATAATTACACATTGAAATTTATTTTGGATTATTCAAATGATGTAATTAGATTTATTTGTTGAAATTTTTGAAAAATGAAAAATGTGTGATTACTAAAGAGGAAAAATGATGAAATTATTTGTGTGTTTATCAAGAGATTTTGTAAGTTATATCTTTAGATGATGTTTTTATTTGTATCCTGCATGATTCATGTGAGAGAAATTCCTCTATACTACTCTTTCATGATTCATGTGAGAGAATTTCCTCTATACTACTCATTCATGTTACTGATTTACAGCCTTTCCTTTGCAACATATGGTGCAATTGCTAGTTTTAGGTTCATTTTAATTTTTATGAAACGAAAATAAAGAAAATTGGGTTATCCTTTTTTAAAGGTATTTTTTAAGATTTTGTTTGCATCAATGAAAATTGTATAGACCATAAAAATGTTTCAATTTTAATGTTTCATTGAAAGGGGTCAACTTGTCTTAGGCTAGAATTTCAAATGAGTTACAATTTTAATTTTATTTTTTTTTAAATTGCTCTTGGTGGAATTACTATCTAATTTAATTACTAAATTTTAAGCTATTTTGTAGTGATGATATTTGGTCATTAATGTGATAATTGAAAAATGTTGGAATTTTAACCCTTAAAAAGTAATGTTACATCATCACTTTTGCATTTTGAGATATTTTTCATGCTTAAAAAAATATTGAACTTTTAATTCTAAAATGAAAAAGAGTGATGCTAGCATTTTGAGATGTTTTTTCTTATTAACTTTGTTATTTACATTCGTGATCATGGTAAAAATATAATTGACTATATTATTTTATCTATCCTATTAATTAATTATATAATTAACATTTGTATTTTAAAAAGTCATAAGCTTAATTTAGATCACTAACCCTTAATCTTAACTCTAAACATATACTTTTATAGGAAACCCAACGAAGATGATCGCTTTTTTTTAAATGGTAAGAATGGTTATATATTGCCTAAGAAATTCGTTATAGTCACACTTGTTAATGTGATACTACGAAAATAAGATAGTTGTTCAAAAATATATTATGTAAACTTTTCAAAACATTAAACAGTAGTACTAGATAAAAGTTTGGTGGTTGTAAGCTTTCTTTTGGTTATTTGTGTTGTCTTTAAAATTTTAGTCTACAACCAACATTTCAACATCTTTCTCTAAATAGCTAAAATAGATTTTGCACACATAACAAAACAAATAGCTTAAAAGTTTTATTTTGTTTTTTTTTACCATGTAATATTTCCAAGATAAAAACATATTCATTATTTTTATTTTTTTCTTGAAAATGCATCCTAAGAACTATAGAGAAAATCAAGTTTTTATTTCAATGATGAAATCTTCCTATCTCCCCAAAACTTTATATCAAAACCATTAGTGATTTTACACAATGGTCATCTCCCAGTATACTCATAATCCATTTTGAAGTCATGAGTCTATTCCAATATCAATTCTTATTTCAATGATAAAATCATATTGTCTCATGAAAACTCTCTGCCAATATTAATGAATATTAGTGATCACACACAATAAAAAAATCTCCCAAAATACTCATAATCCATTTTAAAGACATGACATAACAACCCTAGAAACACCCTACTAACCACTATTAATAAATGGTCATAACCACTAACTAATCCATTTTCCAACATTCTCTCAAATAATTTAACAATTGAACAAAAGACTCTTAGTTTTAGAATTTGTTCCACTAACGTTTTGATTTCTCGAAGGTTGTGGTTAGTTTTATTAATAATTTTTTATAGTTTTTTAATTACTAAGTTTTATTTATTTATTTATTTTATATTTTGTAATTTTAAAATTAAATTTATTTTTATTGGTTTATTAAACTATTCTAAATTATTTTGATTTTGAATTTATATTTTTTTAATTTTTTTAATTATATTAATATTTTTTTTAGTTTAATAGATTTTGGGTTTGTTTTTCAATTTTTTAATTTAATGGTGTTTTTTAAATATTTTTTTCCAAAAAAAAAAATTCTTTAAATTAAAAATAAAAAATATTTTTTTTTTTTCAAATTGTTTTTTACCCCATATATTAATTTTGTCAAAATAAAATATGCTAAAAGCATTCATGAGGCCATCGGCCCAAAGAGTCATTCTATATGTTCATACATATTCAGTTAAACAAGATCAAAAAGTTTTGATTGAGATAGATCATGTCGAAGCAGCTTGTGGGAAGAAAAATGCATCAAAGAATAAATGATATCAAGCTATTATCCATCGTTCTTATTATCATAAATCAAATCATTTCTTTTCCCATTGATTCCTCGTCACGAATTTTTCTGCGTTGTATGGTGATAAAAGTTTCTTTAATCTGAAATGGCGATAAAATTTTCTTTCATCTGAAAGGGCCCAAATGTGTCACATGTAAGTGCATCTCCTGAAGAAATATGCCTTAAAACAAAACTCAAGGGATCCCCTATGCGCATACAAAACTGGAAACATCCACCAAAATACAATCTAACATTTCGCATCCGAGAGCAAAAGAGAAATAGTTATATATATATATATATATATATATATATATATATATATATATATATATATATATATATCAACTAGGTTTTAAATTTTCTATTTATATACCCAATTTAATTTTTTTATATAAATTTTGAAAAAAATTAAATAATTAAAAATTCAAATAAAAAAATGACAAGTGATTTTATGTTTTATATTTTCAAGAATACCAATCATCAAAGTCATAATGTCAATTAATTCATAATTTTAACCAAAAAAATTAAAATTACATAAATTTGAAAATTCATAAAACATAATAATTTGAAAAAAAAAAGGACAAACAAATATTAAGTGATGATTTTTAAGGTTTTTCATATTGATAATATTTGATATTTAATGTCATGGTTGAAAAATGTTGGAATTTTAACCTTAAAATGAAAAAATTGTGATGTCGCATCACCATTTTTAAAAACAAGCATAAAAATCAGCACTAAATGCTACCTCTAAAAAAATGAGCAGTTAGTCAAGTTCTCATTAAGTTGGTAACTTTGTTAAGTTATATGGTTGGAGTTTGGCCATTGTTTGAAACCATTAAAATTTATAAGGACATTGCAATTACGTAATTTAACCAATTCCATACCAAACAATTTTTTAGTTAAATCTTCAAAGCTTCTTCTATAGGTGCATATCAAGTCAAGAAATTCCTCTGGCCATAGAGGATTGGGATTAAATATGTTGTTTAATACTAGATTTCTTACTTATAGCTCTTGCATTGAAATCACCTAGCAAAATATTACTGCTTTGATTTCTTAAATAGTCGTCTTCTAAGCCAAGGAAAGGACAAATTTTATCTAAATCGTTTTTTATAAAATGTTGAGTTTATAGATGCCAAATAACACAGCAAAAAAAATATTTTGAGTACCAATGTCTGATATTTCCAACCACATGTATAATTGAAAGGATATTCCATGATGTCTAATGCATTATGTAAGGTCATTTCTTATGAAGTAAGTTGTTCCTTTTAGCCCTTTGAAATGAGATTTGTTATTTCACATGGACCATAAAGTAAACCCTTCCAAATTAGGACACAAAATTCATTCTTGAGGCTCTAGGGCCTTAACATGACTTAACATCCATAATAGTCTCCCTTTGAAAGAAATATTTATTTCATATGGACCGAACAATAAAATTATTCATATTAGGGACATTATATTCTTTGTTAAGGCCCTAGGGCCTTAACATTAATCATATTCTCAAGTTTTTGTAAGTAAAATAATGTTAATGTTTTTTGAAATATAACTAAGTTGGGACCTTTACTATAACACTCTAGTTTTGATCCCCACATTTGTAATGTATATTTTGTAAATATGATGAATGGTTAAAGGTCAAGCAAGTGTAGAAATTATATGCACTAAGCATGCATATGTCCAAGATCCACCTGATCTCACACTATTTAAATTTATGCAAGATACTGAATCTATTCCACTTGTTAATATTTTGCAGAAAAAATTAATTGCACACACATGTGAAGCATAAACAAAAATTATCAATTGCACATAACACAGTTTTTAACTGGGAAAGCCTAAAGCTGTAAAACCCAACTATATATTATGTAACATGGAGATCATATGAAAATCTCATACAAACATACAAAGCTTATCACAAGCTCTCAGTACAGTGCAATCGTCATACACTAATTAGGCCTAATCTTGCAAATCCATGCACCGATCTATGCCACCTGCTAGCCTGCCTCCACTACGCAATCTCTGCTGAAGAATAGCTCTGAATGAATTTGAATTATCCTTGCTTGCACTACGCAATCCTCATTGGCATCTCCAATATGTGTTGGATGCAATCAATGCATCACTATATTCACGACAGATAGTTTATCTTGCCCTTTCACCTATCTCTCCACTAGCCTCCACTGAAACTGCCATGCACTGTAGTTAACTGTTGTATTGTTTAGTTGATTAATGAGTTATTATTTGTGAATTAATTAACTAATTAATTCACTCCACTCTCACTAGTGTATCAATCAGTTAGACTAGATACAACTAGCTCAACTGAGTCTAACTAAGTTAAACCGAATACAACTCCATAACTACTTCTTCCAACTGTGTCATAACTCTTCCACTTGAGTTCTAACTGTGTCCTCCATGAAATAGCTCCACTTGACCCTCAGGAATAGCGTAATTCCTTATGTTAGCTGCATGTGCCACTTCTGTGCACTTAACTGAAGTGCTCCAAGAGGATAAGATAATGTTTAGAGTCCAAATATTATTAAGAGCTAATAATAATCGACATGCATCTATTTTTAGATTGACGATCTATAAATAGACTTCTCCCAATATTTTAAAAATATAATTTCATCTATTTTTCCAACTTGATCAACCATCCACAAATAGCATCTTGCAACTTCTGAAATATGATCGACATGTCTAAAAATAGACTTGTGCCAAAAATATCCTGCGGACCCACATAGTGAAGGCGACTCTTTTCACTAAGCTCATCATCTTGTTGAATCTCAACACTCCCTCTCAACAAGATAGGGATTATCCTTCACCCCGATCCCCGCTCATGGTATTTGGCCTGCGCGTCGGTGAGCCTTCAGCGAATAGAAGCATCCTCGATCTTCCGTAGGAATGTACTGAAGCAACATGATCTTCTGTTGTACACAATCTCTGATATGATGATACCGATATCAATATGTTTAGATCTATCATGAAACACAGGATTAATCGAGAGTTTAATGCAAAACTGATTATCACAATGAATCACCGTGGGATCTAAATGTGAACCGAACAAACCAACCAGAATCTTCCTCATCCAGATAGCCTCACATGCAGCTAAACTTGCTGCCATGTATTCTGCTTCCACTGAAATGAGTGCCACGGATCTTTATTTCTTACTGTACCAAGAAACTGTCGTAGATCCGATACTGAAAATCCCTCCTGATGTGCTCTTTCTGTCTGTTGGGCTTCCTACCAAATTTTCATCCGTGAAGCCATGCAACTTCACCTCATCCGTCTGTCTGTACCATAAACCATACTCAGATGTGCCCCTAAGATATCTCAGGACATGCTTTCCTGCCTTCTAAAAGAGCTTGGTAGGCTTAACCATCACTTGTGAAAGTTGGTTCACCGCATAGCATATGTCTGGTCTTGTATTGACTAAATACATGAGCGAACCCACCAACTGTCGATAAACAGTGGCATCCACTACCTCTGTCGATGTAGCATCCTCTTTCTTCCAATTTCCTGGAAGAGGAGTGTCGATAGTCTTGCAGCCTTACATGTAAAACTTCTCCAGTATCTCCGGGCATACTTTCCTTGAGACACAAACAGTTCACTATCCCGCTGCCATATTTCCAATCCAAGGAAATAATGAAGGAGGCCCAAATCCTTCATATCAAACTCCTTTGGAAGATCAGCCTTGCATGAGTGTATCAACTGCTCATCACCTATTAGTATCAAATCATCAACATAAAGTACAATGATCAAAATCTTACCCTCAACCACAATCTGGTACAGGTTTTCATCTGCCTCACTCTTGGTGAAGCCAAGTCCAGTGAAATAGTTTTCGATCTGAGTGTACCAAGCATGGGGTACTTGTTTCAGCCCATACAGCGCTCTTTTGAGCCTGCACACATGCAACTCGCTGCTGAAGATCTCAAATCCCTTAGGCTGCTCAATTTACACCTCTTCCTCAATGATCCCATTAAGGAACGCAGTCTTCACATCCATCTGATGAATGTGCCAACCCATCTGCGCTAAGAGAGCAAGGATGGTCCGTATAGAAGAATATCATGCGACAAGTGCAAAGGTTTCTTCATATTCTATCCCCTTAATCTGTGAGAAGCCCCGGGCAACAAATCTTGCCTTATACTTCTCGACGCTCCCATCAGCAGCTTGATTTACCTTGTAGATCCATCTTGATCCTACAACTGATTTCCCCACCGGCCTTGGAACAATCTCCCAAGCACTGTTTCTGACAATGGAGTCATACTCCTCCAACATGGCATCTACCCATGCGGGCCCCTGCACTGCTTCTTCAAAATAATATGGCTCTGTCACAATACACTTGCTCATAAGAGCCATGTATCCAGTATATCGGTCTGGTGACTATCTCTGTCTGTGTTGTGATGTAGGGACTCCTACATTCTGTGCCGCATCCACCTTCAATCTCTCAGCTTCTGTGGTACGCTTCCTTCCTTGTCTGATGTTTGGTTATGCATGAGTGGACTCTTCCACTCCATGAATCTCCTCCTATGGCTAATCCACATCCAGAGGCTCATCTTTGGGAACAATAATTTCCTTCACTGCATGCAAGTCTAGCTCCCTCTCAAGCATAGTTTGTGCAGCACCCACGATCATTCTGTTCTTTCTCTCCGTGACCCCATTCTGTTGTGGGTTATGAGGTGCTATGAGTTCTCTTCGAATTCCTTCTTTGCTACATAAGTCTTTGAATTCTCCCAAGATGTATTCACCACCATTATCGCTCCTTAGAGCTTTCACCTTCTTCCCCGACTCCTTCTCCACCAATGCCTTGAACTCACATAACTTTGAGAACGTTTCACTCTTCTTCTGCATGAAGAAGATCTAGCATCTACAAGAAAATTCATCAACAAATATCACATAATACATTTGTTTCGTTGTTGAAGCAACTGAGAATGGTCCACACACGTCTGTGTGAATTCTCTCCAGGATCACCGGAGCACGGTTCTCCTTCTCATGAAAGGTGGCCTTCACAAACTTACCCATTGTATATCCTTTGCACTGAGCTGACTACGCAAGTGTACCCTTGGGAAGTCCAGTAGAAATTTGCTGCAAAATTTTCAAAGCACCATGGTGAAGATGGCCCAATCTCCTATGCCATAATTCGCCCTCATCCTAGCTCACCACTTCTTCTACTTTGCCTACCATTGCAGCACAGCCATCTACCTCTAGCTTGTAGAGGTTCTTAATTCGAACCCCTATCTTCTTGGTTTAACCTATTGTTTTATGTTGAAGGAAAGGTTTTCCCTCACTGAAAACAACATCATAACCCCTTATCTTCCAGCATTGCGACTGAGACCAAGTTCTTCTTCAGGCCTGTAACATGCATGACATTCTTCAACAAGAATGGATTACCAAACTCCCTCTCAAAGGTAATGGTCCCAATGCCAGTCGCACTGTACCGACCATCGTCACCCATCTCTATATGCATCTGGAGGTCCTTCTCCTCCAAGTCACTAAACAACTCTTTGTCTCCCGTCATATGGAAAGACGCACCACTCTCAAGATACCACACCGATCCCATGCAGCTTGAAACCAAGCATGCGATCAAAGAAAAATCCAGCTCAAATTGCGAGGCTAAGGCCTCTCCAGCTATAGATCCAGCAATCTACTTATTCTTCTTCTTCTGTGGACAGTTAGTGGCGAAATTTCCATGCTCGTGACAGTGAAAACACTTCACTTTGGACAAATCCTGCTTCTTGCCTTTCGCACCGGATTTATAAGGATTTTTATTCCCCTTCCCTTTCCTTTCTTTGGCAGCCAAAGTGAAATTCTCTTCATCTTCATTCTTTAATGCAGATCCATCCCTGGTACCCCGCCTTATCTCCTCCTGCACAAGATCCGACCAAAGTCGCTCCCATCTTGGCAGTTTCTCCTGTCCATTGACAGAGTCTTCGTAGCTATGCCAACTCTTTGGAAGCCCAAGGAGAGCCAAGCTCACCAAGCCTTATTCATCAACAGTAACCCCCACACTTCCCATTTCATCCTTGCAGTGGACAAACTTTGTGAGGTATTTTGGAATACTGTCGCCTTTCTCCATTTTTATTTTTTTGAGCTTGTCTTTAAGCGCCAACTTCCTCTGGTCACTTCTGCTTTGGAAAAAATCTGTCAAAGCCTTCCACATTAAGAATTGAGTGGCTTTCCCATGAAGGCTGGACACAATGTGGTCCTTCACACCTTCCAACAGAATCCTCCTTGTCTTTGCAGTCTTCTTTTTCCATGCATCAAGTAATGCAGCATCGCTAGATCCCTGCTTAGGAACATCACTATCGATGAACTCCTCCAGCACCACCTCCATCCTATCCTTTCATGCTATGTAATTCGAGCCCCCATCAAGGGCATACTCCAATCTCAACCCATTGAAATACATTTCAATGTATACTCGATTTCTGCACCAAGAATCTTCTGTAGCAAATTCGAATTGTCCACCAACACAAACTCACTTCACAATTGCAATCTTCAATCAAAAATGCTTTGATATCATGTCGAAATTATATGCACTAAGCATGCATATTTCCAAGATCCACCTGATCTCACACTATTTAAATTTATGCAAGATACTGAATCTATTCCACTTGTTAATATTTTGCAGAAAAAATTAATTGCACACACATGTGAAGCATAAACAAAAATTATCAATCGCACATAACACAGTTTTTAACCGGGAAAGCCTGAAGTTGAAAACCCAAAATATATATTATGTAACATGGAGATCATATGACAATATCATACAAACATACAAAGCTTGTCACAAGCTCTCAGTATAGTATAATCATCATACACTAATCAGGCCTAATCTTGCAAATCCATGCACCTTTCTATGCCACCTGCTTGCCTGCCTCCACTGCGCAATCTCTGTTGAATAATAGCTCTGAATGAATTCAAATTACCCTTGCTTTCACCACGCAATCCTCATTGGCATCTCCAATATGTGTTGTATGCAATCAATGCATCACTATAGTCACAACAAATAGTCTATCTTTCCCTTTCACCTATCTCTCCACTGGTCTCCACTGAAAATGCCATGCACTGTAGTTAACTACTGTATTGTTTAGTTTATTAATGAGTTATTATTTTTTAATTAATTAAGTAATTAATTCACTCCACTCTCACTAGTGTATTAATCAGTTAGACTAGATACAACTAGCTCAACTGAGTCTAACTGAGTTAAATTGAATACAACTCCATAACTACTTCTTCCAACTGTGTCATAACTCTGCCACTTGAGTTCTAACTGAGTCCTCCATGCATTAGCTCCAGTAAACCCTCAGGAATAGCGTAATTCCTTCTATCAGCTATTGTGCCACATCTGTGCATTGAACTGAAGTGCTCCAAGAGAATAAGTTGTTGTTTAGAGTCTGATTATTATTAAGAGCTAATAATAATCGACATGCATCTATTTTTAGATTGACGATCTATAAATTGACTTCACCCAATATTCTAAAAATAGAATTTCATCTATTTTTCCAACTTGATCAACCATCCACAAATAGCATCCTGCAACTTCTGAAATATGATTGACATGTCTAAAAATAGACATAGTCTAAAAATAGACTTGCGCCAAAAATAGCCTGCAGGCCCACTTAGTGAAGGCGACTCTTTTCACTAAGCTCATCATCTTGTTGAATCTCAACAGCAAGGTAATATGTAAACATTGTATATTGAAAATAATAAAACAAAATTCATCATCTATTAATATTAAACATAAAAAGCTTTAGTGAGCGTTGTAATTCTACTTCAGAGAGGGGATTTAAAAGAGTGTAACATCCCACAAGCCCAATCCCAATTCATTTCTCTCAGTAATTATCACTACTGATAATCCCCATTCGACTTATTAAAGCCAATCACTAATTGCTGGCCGCAGGGTTATAGACGAACACATCAATCCAGCTAATAAAGCGACAGGAGCCATGCATCAGTAGGTGAGGGATTAACTCATTTAGTTATCGCAATTGAAGTACACAACCATCTGTAGAGAACAAAGGAGTCAGAAACGGGATACAGAATGGAAATTCGAGTAGAATATGTGGGTCATTATGTAAACAGTAAGAAGTGAAAGAAAAAATAGTTTTTGGAGCTACAAGAGGTTGTAGTGAGATTTTATGGTGAAAACCAATTTTTAAAGCTATAACTTATGCTATGGAATAATCTAATATGCCGATGAGGATTCCTTGTTGGGAAATTACCAAAAAGTATAAGTAAAGGTTGTTTTCGGCACTCTTGTAATATTTGGATTTCATGGAGTCATAAGCTAAGAAATTCTTGGTTGGGTTTGTGTTGGATACCTGTAGGGTATAGATATTGTCTGAGTGACTACATTACAAAGAATTAAATCTCATCCCTTGGGTTATGTAGACTAATGGAGAATATATTTAGCTAGTTGGAATTGTTGTAAGAGTTGTGACACTATTTTTATTGGGTATTGGGTCATGTGAGTGGAATTTGAACACCCATAGGAGATTATTCATACTTATGGACTAATACCCATAGTTTAGGGGTGACTTTCCACTAAGAGAATTAGAGCAACATATTATATGGTTGGGTGAAATGTCCAACATCTACAATCAATTGTATCAATATTAACAAAGATAAGTAAAATTTAATCACAGTGTTATTTATTGTGTAAATTTCATGTTGAATATTGTGTTTAATTCATGATCTGTGTATTTTAATGCCATTGTGCATGTTTAGCTAACTCAAATTCACGTTTTTAAAAAATTGTGTTAGTTACATGGGCATGTGTATGTCATGTTGTGCACATTTTAATTTTTAAATTGGTATTAAATTTTTATTTTCTAGTAGTGTGGCCCAATATGGGGCATGGGTACATTATAGATTGGTATTATATCTATGATTCAACACTAAACCCATAGGGATTAGATACATGGAAAATTTTAGGGGCTAATATTCGTATTTGGGCTAATTTTCCATGATTTTTCCAAAAAAAAAGATTCGCCAATTTCCATTTTTTATAAAAATGATTCGCCCAAATTTTAAAATATAAAATTATTTTATGTTAAAAATAGCCAACATTATATAGAGAATATATATATAATCATTATAAATTTCAATAATTTTACAAATACATCAATACACATTTTATAGTTTTCATATTAGGTACTAGTGAGATTCGCCATTTTTTTAAACTTCAAAATAATTTTCCATTCTTAAAATTTTCCTTGATTAGATACCAACATGAATTTAGTGAATTTGTTGTTACAAATTTTTTATCTATGTTGAACAAGGAAAATCTGTGAAAATGGAGTAAAATCCCCTTATTTCTAGGTGAATTCAAGTCAAATTTACCCTTAGAATACTCAAAAAGATGATTAATCACATCAATATTAAATTTGTGGAGTTAAATTCTACCTAGAAGGTTGAATGTCATGTTTCCACGGAAATTATGAAGTGTAATGAATTCAATGGGGTTGAAGGAGTGATGGCATATAGGGTTCTAGAGTCCTTAAATTTTCTCTTTCCTTTTGACACAAGATAGGACTTTCTTAGCCTCTCTAAGATAGAGCCATGGAGCAGTAACATGTATTCTAATTCCCCTTTTCGTGTGGACTATTTATTTCCTTGGGATTAATCTCTAGCATTTTGTGTCTTCATGTGTGGTGTTTTCCTCTCCCCACCATAGAATCTAGAAGATAGGAGCATGATGATTTTAGAGGGGGGTTCGGCCCAGTAAATGTTTCTTGTGAAATGTCTATGTGGTGGACTTCTAGAGGCCTCAAAAATTCCTCCATGGAATTGATGGTGACGCTCAAGGAGTTCCTCTTCTTTTTCTTGGGGTGGTGTCAATTTTAATTCAGGTGCCTCGTCATTTATTCCCCCATCCTCCATTTTACCTTCCATTTGTAATTTGAATCCGTGGGAATTTTCTATGTTTTTTTCCCAAGGGGCTTTGTGGTTTTCGTGGGAGATGGGATCGTGTCTACCCTATCCTCTCTTTTTTTTAGTAAGTCATCCATTTTCTTTGACAGAATAGTTAAAGGATGTGTTTTCCTCTCACCAGGTAGAGAAAGAGAGTAAGCTATTTCTTAGATTTTTACAAGTAACATGGGGGTAAAATCCATTTTCATTTGGGGAAAATACTCTAATTCGGTCTTGTCCCTTAAAGAGACTATTGCAGAAAAATGGAGTGTTCCCAAAAAAATATAATGCTTGCAATATGACAGGAAAATCCTCCATGACTTCTCTCAGATCAAGAACTAGTATAATAAGGAACTCTACTATTATATTAAACTCTATATGATGTGGGGGTGCTTCTGGTGCCAGGTCAAAAAATGGCACAACTATCTATTTCAAATATGCAATTCAAGGGAGGGTTTCAAGATCTTCAGCAGAATGGAAGACCTCCACTCTGGTAGATCAAAATAAAAATATTCCACAGCCATATATTGTAGAAAAAATGGAGAAATATCCTTCTATGGAGGTAAACCTCCCTAAGTTTTCTTCTCTTTCTCTGTTCTTCAATCTAAAGTAGTTATTTTCATATTTAATGGTTTTTTGCCAAAACATGAAGCTTTAATTCGGTGGATTTTCTTATTATGGACTCCAAACTATGGCATATCTTTTTGCTAAAAGGGTTTTTTCATAGTCCAATTTGAAACATAGGACCTAGATTATGCTCTAAATGAAGGGTCTTGGTTCTATGGTAGATTTGGGCTATTGAGGCTCCCAAACCTCCCCCCTTCCTTTCAAGTATCATAAAGTCCTTGAATATTTTGGAAACACTTTTGGAAAATACAAAACAACATAACTGAAATGAATAGAAAATGGTATCTTCATATATGCCAGAATATGTGTGGAGATTGATCTTAGAAAAGGGCTCCCAAATCATATAATTTTGAAACACAAAAAATTCCATTGGACACAAATTATAGATTATGAGAATACAATATACAAATGTCGTATATGTTTTCAAACAAGACATCTACATAAATCATGTCCACAAGCAAAGAAGAATCCTAAGAAGAAGAAGAGGCAATCTAACAGGAAAAAAGGATGCCAGTTCTCTTAATAACATCCTTTTGAGGATCAAGAAGAATATAAAAGGGAAATCCAACCTAAAAAAGAAGAAATGAATGATATGGCTCAACAGGGATATGTTAAAAGAGGAAGCTATGTTTCATCTAAGGAAATTGACCATATATTAGAATGCAATAGATCCAAAGGAACCTCTGACATTGGATGGAATTGGTGGCAAAAAACGGTCTCATGTCTCTGGGAACTCAAATTCTGATAAAGAAATCCCCCAAGTGGGATGTGAATTGGAGCATGTAGTTAAGTACACTCGGGTAAGATATGGGTGAGAGAGTCAACTAATTTAGTTATGACAACATGGGCTAAGTGCAATCATCTTGGGCAACAGTGAGATTTGAGAAATCATGGGAGAGAAGAAAATTAAAATTTGAGTAAAATGTGTGGGTCATTATGTAAACAACAAGAAGTGAAAGAAAATAGAGGTTTTGGGGCTGCAAGAGGTTGTGGTGAGATTTTATGTTGAAAACCAACTTTTAAAGCTAGATTTTATGTTATGGAACAATTTAATATTCCTATGAGGAGTACTTGTTTGGAAATTACCCAGAAGTCTGAATAAAGGTTGTTTTCATCACTTTTGTAATATTTCGATTTCGTGGATCCCTAGGCTAAGAAATTATTGTTTGGGCTTGTCTTGGAGCCCTGTAGGGTATAGATATTGTTTGAGGGACTACATTATAGAGAAGGAAATCTCATCCGTTGGGTTATGTAGACTAATGGAGAATAGAGTTGGGTAGTTGGAATTTTTGTAAGAGTTGTGACATTATTGTTATTGGGTATTGGGTCATGTGAGTAGATTTTGAACACCCATAGGAGCTTATTCATCCTTATGAACTAATACCCATATCTTAAGGGTGACTTGTCACTACGATAATTAGAGCAACATATTATATGGTTGGGTGGAATTTCCAACATCTACAATCAATTATGTAAATATTCACAAAGATAAGTAAAATTTACTCACATTGTTATTTATTGTGTAAATGTTATGTTGATTTTTGTGTTTAATTTGTGATCTATGTATTTTAATGTCATTGTGCATGTTTAGTTAACTCGCATTCATTTTTTTTTAATTTTCTTAGTTACATACGCATATGTATGTCATATCATGCACATTTTCATTTTTAAATTGGTATCATATTTGTATTTGCTAGCATTGTGGCTCAATTTGGGGTTTGGGTACAATATATATTGGTATAAAATCTATGATTCAACACTAAACTCGTATGGATTATATACCAACATGAATTTAGTGAATTATTTGTTGCAAAGTTTTGATCTATGTTGAACTAGGAAAATTTGTGAAAATGGAATGAATCCCCTTATTTCTAAGTGAATTCAAGTCGAATTTACCCTCAGAATCCTCAAAAACATGATTAGTTGCATCAATCGTAAAGTTGTGGATTTAAATTATACATAGAAGGTTTAATTTCAGGTTTCCATGGAAATTATGAAGTGTAATGAATTTAATGGGGTTGAAGGAGTGATGGCATATAGGGTTCTAGATTCCTCTACTTTTATCTTTCATGTTGACATAAGCCAAGACTTGCTTTGCCTCTCTGAGATCGATCCATGGAGAAGCAACATGCATTATAATTCCCCTTTTGTGTGGACTATTTCTTTCCTTGGGATTCATCTCTGGCATTTTGTGTCTTCATGTGTGGCATTGCCACTCTCCCCACCTTAGAAGCTAGAATATAGGAGCAGGATGATTTTAGAGGGGGTTCGGCCCAGTAAATTTTTCTTGTGTTATGGATTTTTTGTGGACTTCTACATGCCCCAAAAATTCCTCCATGAGCATTGATGGTGGAAATAAAGGAGTTCCTCTTCTTTTGCTTTGGGTGGTGTCAATTATAAGTCAATTACCCCATCATTTATTCCCCCATCTTCCATTTTACCTTCCATTACTAATTTAAATCCACAAGAATTTTATACTTTTTTTTCCCAAGGGGATTTGGGGTTTGCACAGGAGGTGGGGTTGTGTCCCCCTATCCTCTCTTTTCGTTAGCAGGTCCTCCATTTTCTTTGACAGAATAGTTAAATGATTCTAATCCCTCTCACCAGGAAGAGCAGGAGAAGGAAGCTAAGTTTTAGATTTTTATAAGGAACATGGGGGGTAAATACATTGTCATTCAGGAAAAATACTTTGAATTAATCTTATCCATTTAAGATACTATTGCAAAAAAATGGGGTATTCCCAAAAAATTCCAACACTTTCAATACGACGGGAAATTCCTTCATGACTTCTATTTGATCAAGGAAACTAATACAATAAGGAACTTTATTATTATACTAAACTCTAGAATATGTGGGGGTGCTTCTGGTGCCAGGTCAACTGTAATGTTCCCAATTTTAGCCTCAAGCTAAAATGGAACATTATAGTTGCATATTTTCATTTGTTGAATAAAAGTGGGTAAAGTGACCCATTCATGTAATAAACAGGAATAAAATCCCTTACAATGTGAAAAGGGATCATCGTGGAGCTGGATTTCACACCCTCGTGTGTGAAATGGGTTAAAATGCAAATGGACAAGGCCTAATTGACCAAGTTAAACTGCGTTGGCATGAATTGGAAAGCACTAAGTGGGACAGCGCGGTTTTAGCGGAGTAATATTCCATGGGGGAGGAAACTTCTAGAGGAAGGAAGGTGGAGACTTTGTTATGTTTAAAAGAGGAGCAAGGAAGCCCATTGAGATTATCTTGGATCATTTGATTATTTGTCTATTCAGACAAATTATTGCCTCTTATTGTTTAGCAGAGCTGCAGTGCCCTCGGGCACGAAGAAGTCCTATTTGAGATTTCCTCTCCTTCTTGAGTAGCTCATGAAGGATTTCACTCATCCTCCATATTTTGGCATTCAGGCCATAGCATCAACCATCTACATCAGCGCAATTTCTGCAGCAGATATTGTGCAGTGTTGCTGGATGTTGCTAGGGAGGTTTCCATACACCATTTTGACCTGATATTTCAGAGGAGGGAGGTTCTCTAATTCCGATAGGTTATTGAGGATGGTTCCCGAGCTTATTTCACTATCATTGGAAGGATGCCAACCACTTCCATCAGTTACAGCGCAAGCCCTCTCATAGACTACGTTCTAGTTGGAGCACATTTGTAGTGAGGGTTTTGCAGACATTTCAGAGGGTGAGATCTTTGGTGTAGGGATCAGCCTTGCACTTCAGATTTCCAAAGGAGAAGGGCTCTTCATCAGCTTCATCCATTGAGCCTTCTCCATTCCATTCCATGTATTGATTTGCTGCAGCTACCCAGCAACCCCGACATTTTAGCAATTTTGCATATTTTAGCCAATCCATCTAGGATTGACTTGAGGTAGTGATTGGGAGCTTAGATATTTTCTCCCAATGGCATATGAGCCATGTATATGCAGATCCATTTTTTTTGTCACTCAGTATGGCAGTCTCCCTTCTATGACTGTGCAGTCCCTATTCATGGGTATTCTGCTATGATGCAGCATTGTGTATTTTGGCATATGTTTTTATGGAAGGCTTCTTGCCTTATTCCTTTGATGTTCATTGTATCATTTTTCTGTTGCTCTTTCATAATAAAATGGCTCAAGGGTTTCATAAATTTTGGCATAATGTTTATTCACTGTTATTTCCAATTTATGTCTTTATATTGTTGTAGCTGCATTTTTGGGTTATCTTGAGAGATTCCCAATCTTGTTGTGTTTCCCTCTTGGGGATATTGTCCCTTGAAAACACTCTATAGACAGAGTTTGATAGTGGGTTAGGAAGCCTCTGGAGCTCATCCTTCTTTATGAAGGTGACAAATCCAGTAAATGCCCCTTCATTCTATCTCTAGAATAGATTTTCTTGTCGATTGACAATGTTTCTAAAAAAGGAACATTACAGTGGTATCAAAGCATAATCTTGGCTCAGCCTGTGGATCTTCACCAAGATGCCATCTAAGAAGAAGAGGAAGACTCCACTTTGTGGAGAAGAAGAAAGAAAAAGGAGATGAGCTAGCCAAGCTTCTCCCTAAATCCATCTAGGGCTTTCATGGGAGCCCCAGGCAAAAGAAAAGGGAGAGATTTGAAGAATCTCCACAAGGGTTTGAAGCAGAAACAAACTCTAGGGTTTCTAATGAGGAATGTGAACATGTAGTCACATCCTTTGATGCACAGCGTAGTCACAAGTGCAATTTTTCATGAAAGAGATGGGAAAGGAAGGAGAGGTGACCAAGAAGAAAACTCTTGGAGATTTTCTAATAGGGCATGAGTCTCAAACTCAGGCATTCAGAGATCATCTCACTTTCATGGTTTTTTGCAAGTATAAGGTGAAGGGGAGCCAGCAGAAAGATACAATTGTTCTATCCACTTTCGGAGGTTCACCTACATGTTCAGCCAAAGCATGGGTAGAGGAGTTGAAGACCATGTTGCAGCAGCACCAAGTTTCCAAAGGGGATGCTATCAGATTTGCAACGCTGCACTTTAGAGGTAATACCTATGCATGTTGGATATTTGATTCATGTTCTTTAAAGGATGCAAATACTTCTTCCTATTTCAGATCCATTGAAGCAATGATGGAAGGATTTGGTGGGAGAAAATCTGAAACACATGCAGAGAAACAAACCAAGACTTTGCATGTAAAGGGAGGAAAAATAAACTCAAATCCACTTCAAAACATTGTTGAGAAGGCTGACATCTTGCATCATACCTTGTTGGAGGCAAGGTATCCATCTCATATTCTTGCACAAGAGAGCATGGAGGTCTCTTTTTCAAAAGGAGATCAAATTTTGGAGAAGTTTCCCCTATATGTTGATGAGGAGGAGGGCAACTGCGCTAGTATAGCTAGAGTTGATCCAGTGCCTCATGCAGAGGAAAGAGGAGCTCTTACTCCACATAGAGGGATTCTTGTGTCTTTGCAAGAAATTACCTAGGATCTCCCATGTAGAGATCAAGGCATAACTCATGATACATCTGTGCCATTGTTGGTAGGGTGCAGAGCTATGGAGATAGAAGGAGGAGATAGGGAGGATGACCATCATCATGTGATGAGGAGCACACATCCTGTCTGTTTTATGAGGTTTACGCACCTAATATGATGATTGGATTGCGCAGTGGAAGCATGGAGGGTTTTCTCCATTCATACATTCAGTCATCTCTTGATGATGGTGTCTCACTGCATGGAGAAATTGCACCAAGGAGACCACTAGATCAACAGAGGAGGTTGGATGCTCCACATTGGGGGCCCTCACACCTTGATTTCAGGAGGGTGGAAACCTTGGGAGAATTCAGCACAGCGCAGAGAGTTTGGGATAGGCTCATGGAGGAGGGAGACATTCTCTCATTTTCAGCATCACCCACTCTCATCAGTTATCTTGCGCTGATATAGTTGCTGCAGAGATGGAGGATAGCATCTTCATGATGCAGGATGGCTGCTCCATAGATTTGGTGAGAGAGATGATAATTCCTTTGAGGAAGAACTCTTTCATGCATTGGAGTAGATGGAGGCCACTCATGCTTACATTGCCCAGGATCGAGAGATTCTTTGGAGGTGATAGTCTCTCATGGGAGACTCATTTTCAGAGAGCATCATTTCTATTTGAGCATGATTAGTTGCATGATGGGCATGGTAGAAACTTGGAGGATGACTTTGACATGAGGGGATGTCAAGGTAGCAAGCAGCAACGTGATGGAGCACCATATTGCAGAACACCAGCACTGTCTATGTGGAGGATTGATCCAGGATGGAGGACTCGGCTTTGGTTGAGTATTCCCCAACATCTTGGTGCATGCATGATTTTTGGATGGCTTTGATGGAGATGGAAAATACTTAGTGGATGGTATGATCATCTATCATCACGGCAGACTCTTCTTGACTAGGGATTTTAGTCTCAAGGAGACATTATTGCATGCAGCATATGAGGACTTCCTAGTTATGCATTTGGATGCATACTTGCCTTGCTAGAGGAGTTCACTTGGGAGGGCATTCAGCATGATCTACATCAGCATATGGATAGAAGCAGAGCCCGATTGTCTTTGGAAAGGTTGGCACAACCATTCCCTTACTCATTGGAGGAGAGGGAGAGCATTCAAATGAGCCATTTCAGCTCAAGGTCTCAAGTACATGGTAGAGAAGGTATAATTTCACATTATGTACCTCTTTAATTTATATGAGCAGCATATTGATCAAGGAGGATCATCCCTTCTTGCACTTGGTATAATGTACTTGCAGCTACTTGTAGCCTTGATTTTGGCTATTTTTATGGTGGTTGTGGGGGAAGCCACATACTTCTTGGTGTGCACCATTGGCACCTATTTGTACTTTCATGATTCCATCTCATGAGATGTTTGTGGCAGCAAACAAGTGGCTAGTACAGCACTTGTTACTTTTGATTTTGAGGCAAGCCAAGGAGGCACTGCAAAAGTTCCATGAGTGAGATTTGGAACCACTCTCCGGTTGTCATTTGACAACTTGTTTCTATTGCATATTGCTCCTTATATATTTCTAATGTTGTATATCTATTAAGGAGCATTATTTGGATAGAATTGTATATACAGCCCATTGGGAGCAAGATTCTCCCCATTATACATGTTTTATGTTGCAGGAGACACCATGGGAAAACCATGATTTCCACATTGCTACTTGTCTCTTCTTGTGGGAGAAACCACTTAGAGAATTTGCAGAGGAATTTCATGGCTGATTTTCTTGATGGGGTAGCTTGGGCCATTCTTGGAGGCCATACTATTTCAGCCCAAGGATAGAGGCAGCCCCATGAACACTTCAAATGGAGAGAGGACCATCTTGAGAAGCACAAGCACACTCTCCATTCAGCCCCAACACATTGCAGAAACCGAGGGTTGATATTTTCATTTGGATGATAGCATGGATGAGAGGATAATTAGTGGGAGCAGAATTATCCCATGCATATCATGACTCCTACCTTAAGGAGGCCACATTACAGCGGGAAGGATTTTACTACACCTTCTATCTTTCCATGAGGAGCATCATTTTCAGTTTGCATACTTGGGAGAGAGCATTGGAGGGCAGATTCATTGCAGCATATTTGAGCAGTGGTGGGACCATGGATGAGGAGGCCACAAGAGAATAAGGAGGAGGAATCTTGTTCTCTCTATGCAGTTTCTTGAGGACAAGCAACATGTTGGTGGGGTGGACTGTAATGTTCCCAATTTTAGGCTCAAGCTAAAATGGAACATTATAGTTGCATATTTTCATTTTTTTGAATAAAAGTGGGTAAAATGACCCATTCATGTAATAAACAAAAATCTCCCTTACAATGTGAAAAGGGATCATCATGAAGCTGGATTTCACACCCTCATGTGTGAAAGGGGTTAAAATGCAAATGGACAAGGCCTAATTGACCAAGTCAAACTATGTTGGCATGAGTTGGAAAGAACTAAGTGGGACAGCGCATTTTTAGAGGAGGAATATTCCATGGGGGAGGAAACTTCTAGAGGAAGGAAGGTGGAGACTTAATTATGTTTAAAAGAGGAGCAAGGCAGCCCATTGATATTATCTTGGATCATTTGATTATTTGTCTATTCAAACAAATTGCTACCTCTTGTTGTTCAGCAGAGCTGCAGTGCCCTCGGGCACGAGGGAGTCCTATTTGGGATTTCCTCTTCTTCTTGAGTAGCTCATGAAGGATTTCACTCATCCTCCATATTCTGGCATTCAGGCCATAGCATCAACCATCTACATCAGCGCAGTTTCTGCAGCAGATATTGTGCAGTGTTGCTGGATGTTGCTGGGGAGGTTTCCATACACCATTTTGACCTGATCTTTCAGAGGAGGGAGGTTCTCTACTTCCGGGAGGTTAGTGAGGATGGTTCCCAATCTTATTCCACTATCATTGGCAAGGCCAACCACTTCCATCAGTTACAGTGCAGGCCCTCTCATAGACTTCGTTCTAGTTAGAGCACATTTGCAGTGAGGGTTTTGCAGACATTTCAGAGGGTGAGATATTTGGTGTAGGGATCAACCTTGCACTTCAGATTTCCAAAGGAGAAGGGCTCTTCATCAGCTTCAGCCATTCAGCCTTCTCCATTCCATTCCATGTCTTGAGTTGCTGAAGCTACCCAACAATCCCGACATTTTAGCAGTTTTGCATATTTTACCCAATCCTTCTAGGATTGACTTGAGGTAGTGATTGGGAGCTTAGATCTTCTCTCCCAATGATGTATGAGCCATGTATATGCAGATCCATGTTTTTTTTCACTCAGTACAGCAGACTCCCTTCTATGACTGCGCAATCCCTATTCATGGGTATTCTGTTATGATGCAGCATTGTGTATTTTGGCATATGTTTTCATGGAAGGCTTCTTGCCTTATTCCTTTGATGTTCATTGTATCATTTTTCTGGTGCTCTTTCATAATAAAATGGCTCAAGGGTTTCATACATTTTTTCATAATGTTTATTCAATGCTAATTCCAGTTTATGTCTTTATATTGTTGTAGCTGCATTTTTGGGTTATCTTGAGAGATTCCCAATCTTGTTGTGTTTCCCTCTTGGGGATATTGTCCCTTGACAACACTCTATAGATAGATTTTGATAGTGGGCCATGAAGCCTTTGGAGCTCATCCTTTTTTATGAAGGTGAAAATTCCAGTAAATTCCCCTTTCAGTCTATCTCTGGAATAGATTTTCTTGTCGATTGACAATGTTCCTGAAAAAGGAACATTACCTCAACAAATGGCACAGGTATCTCTTTCAAATATGCATCTCAAGGGAGTTTTTTGGGATCTGTAGCACAAGGGAAGATGTCCACTCTGGTAGATAAAAATAAAAATATTTCCGGCCGATATATTGTAGAAAAAATGGAGAAATTCCCTGATATGGAGGTAAATATCCTTAAGGTTTCTTCTCTTTCTTTGTTCTTCAATATAAATCATTTATTTCCAAATTTAATGGCTTCTAGCCTAAACCTGAAGCTTTAATTCATTGGATTTTCTCATTGTGGACTCCAAATGGTGACATATATTTTTGTTAAAAGGGTTTTTTCATAGTCCAATCTGAAATGTATAAGGACCTATATTATGCTCTATATAAAGGGCCTTGGTTCTGGGGTAGATTTGGGCTATTATCACCCCATGGTTCCTTGAGTTTCGTGCCAATACTATGGTGGTTTCTACCATGTCGTGAGGCTCCAAATCAACCTCCGCCTTGTTCCTTGAAACTTGAGTTTCGTGCCAATACTATGGTGGTTTCTACCATGTCGTGAGGCTCCAAAACCTCTGCCTTCCTTTATGGCATCATAAATTCCTTGAAGACAATGGAAACACTTTGGGAAAATACAAAATAACATATATGAAATGAACAGAAAATTGTATCTTCACATATGTTATAATATGTGTGGAGATTGATCTTAGCAAAGTGCCCCCAAATCATATAATTTTGAAACACAACAAACTCCATTAGACACAAATTCTAGATTATGATAACACGGCATTATGATGTCGTATATGTTTTCAAATATGACATCTACAAAAATCATGTCCATAGGTAAAGAAGAATCCTAAGAATAAGAAGAGGCAATCTAACAAACCAAAAGGATGGCAGTTCTTAGAAAAATGTCTTTCTGAGGATGAAAAATAAGATAAAAAGGAAAGTCAACATGAAAAAAAAAATGAATGATAGCCCAACAGGGAGACATCCTGAAAGAGGAATTTATTATTCAGCTAGGGATAGTGACCATACAACATAATTGAATGGATCTGGATGACCGTCCAACATTGGATGGACAAAATGGGCTCATATCTCTGAGAGCTCGGATTTTGATAAATAAGTCCCCCAAGTGGGATGTGAATTTGCCTTGGTTATTTTCAAACCAAATCCCGATGGTTGGAAAAAAGTGCAAAAGAGGAAAAAATAAAAATAAAAAACTAGCACTAGTTGTCAGTTTTAACTTTATTTTCTTTTGTTGTTCTTTTAGGGATATGATTTGTAGTTCTTAGTCATTAGAGGAACATTTCTAATGTAGTTTGTCCTTTTTTTCTTCGGAATTCTCTTTTTTTTTCCATATGCAAACACACTTTTTTTGTATTTGAAATGTAATTTTTATACCATTAGTAAAATTATGGTTTTTTTCTCGTCGAAAAAAAAAAATATTTAATGGATTCGATGGTTCAAATTATATATGACCTTGATATCAACAATCCAAATGCATCCTAGGGTTGGTCAAAGTCTCTAAGTTATAATTCGATTCATAGAAGAATTTTTTATCTGATCGTTGAGGGTGGTGACGTGGTTGTATCAGGGGCTAATAAGTGGAAATCAATGACACATCAATAGCCATGTGTTATGCCACACAAGTCAAATTGCCACATTAGCAAAATGCCAGTCTTCTAAGAAAAAGCAATGGATACAAAAACTTGTTTTTGCCATAATATGAACATATTAACTTAGAACCAAATGAAATTTAAAGGATCTATCCATACTAAATATGCCTACAAAATATTTAGTGAGGACTGTTGAAAATGGCACCAAGAAATATTCTAATTTAATTTTCCCTTAAATCAAATTAGAATAAAATTGCAATTCCACATCACATGAAAACTTGTACGATTTAACTAAGTTAGTTTGATTTAGTTGGTTCAGTTAATTCGATTTGAGGGTCTAACTTGAGTCATGTGGAGTGGCTCCTACAAAATTGGATCTGTGGTTTATTTTATTTTGATTTGTAATTAATTAACTTTGTTTATCTGAGTTAAAGTCAATTTAACTAGTTCCAATTGATGGAGGAACTAGTGAGAAGTCAAAGTGTGGAACTTGAACTTGAACCACATGTAGTGATCCATAAGATAACTGATAAACCAACCATAAATAACTCATACATGCAGATCAGAGAAAGACCCAGTTGACATTGGACTTCAAGGGAAATGTACTATCAGTTGTATAATCATCCAAATTGTATGTGTGGTGCATGCATTCAGAGGAAGGCCCTAGATGTATTGTGAAATTCATATTGGGAATTTCCCTAATTAATAGGGACTAATTACCCAAGGAAACAACACTAGGAAATAGGGATCTAGGCAGGCAGAAAGTTGGTTAAGTATTGGCCTAGGCTTGTCTGGGAAGTAGTGGGACAGACAAAGATAGTGCAGAGGTTTCTCAGGTTGGAGAAAAGAATTGTAATCTTCTCATATTTTCCGACTTATGCAATATACATATAGAGGGGTTTTTAGATGTGGCTTTCCCTAGGAAATCATTGTGTAATGTGTGATTGAAATTATTTCTCTTTTATGCTTTTTTATTTCATGATCGTAATTGGTTTCCACAACTGGTAGAGTAGATTCAAGTCTATTGTTTTATAATATTAGAATTAGCAGTTTGAATCTACGTGGATTTTCTACAAGGACCAAAGATTATTTCTACTCCAAATCTCCATAAAATGAAAATTAATGGCTTTTGAAGGACATGGCAATACCCTTTAACAAAGGCCTTGTTATTAATGACATCTTTATAGGAAATCCAATAAGTAGGTATGAAGGTACATAGTTGGGATTTTGGTTATATTCCAAATTGTTGTGAGTGGAGGTACCAAAATAAGACAAAATCCACTAGTCCAAGCCACTTTTGGGGGGGTTTTGAGATCTTCAAAGGAAGAAAAGTGGCCCCAAATGAAAAATATAGAAAACAATATTTACTAGATATTTTACTTCCTTGAAAAGAAAAGAAAAATTTGTCTTAGTGAACTTTTCCTATTTCTACTCCATTAGGGAGATAGTAGTTTCACTAAAAATTTAAGTCTAGGAAAAATGTAAAAAGTGCAAAGTTGATAATTCAAAAATTATACAAAATTTGACTAGTCCATCATATCACTATTTAGGAAGTTGTAGATTTCTTACAATTATGAGTATCATCTACACCAAATACAACAAAACTATGGTTCCTTGCATATTATCAACTACATGTGGCAAAATTTAACCTTTAATAATTATTAAACTAGTTAAACAAGTAGAGAAAAGGGCACAAGTTAGTGAAATGAAAATTTTAGAAGCCATAATAACTCTCATCTAGGGAATTACATTGAAGCATTAATAAATTCATTGTAAAAGTGATATAGAGGAAAAAATAATGGAAGGTTAAGTTCTCCAAGGAAATTATATTTTTCTCATAAAGTTGTAAGGAAAAGATTCATTGGACATGTGAATAATCCAAGTGCTCAATCTATAAATTTTCCAAAACAATGTTAATTTTGGAAAAGCATTCCAATTGATAAAGGTACATATAGATGCGAGTATTTGGTGATAAATACGGCATGCACATGTAGTGGTATGGAGGAACATTTGGAAATGTAATAATGTAACAATGAAAATGGGTTGTGTTTTAGGGTATTGTTGATTAGTAGAGAAACACTCAAGAAGAGAGTGTTACGTTAAGGGATTCGTAACAAGATGATAAGATGTTGCAATTGTAGATTGTGTGGGTATATTGTAGGATATAACTTCAAGGTACAATCATGAAGAAAAGAGTTTTGAAAGTTAGAACTACTGCAATTGAGTAATGAATGGAACAAATTAATGCATAAGTGTATTTATTTTTGTGAAACATGTTACAAAAGAGAATAAGGATCTCCTAAGGTGATGTATGGGATGGGGAGTCATCTCTATGTGTAGGCATAGGAATGTATGGGAACGAATGGCAAGTCATGAACCATCAACTTCTAATTCATAGTGTTAGAGAAATAAAATGACATATATTATCAAAATGCATAATGAAAGAAAGGTACAAGTGTCTTCGATTAGGGGAATTTTGAAGTCTCAAATGGGTCTTATAAGGGAAATAATAAAATAGTATTTAAAATAATAAAATAAAAATTGTGTTTTTTTAAAGAAAAAGAAAGGAAACTGCTTGCTTTAATTGTATTTCTAGGTTATCTCATTGTAGGTTTACCCAAATGTCAAATGTAGACACCCCTTGGATACGGAATTAAATTCCACATCCAACAAGTACCACTTTGCATACTTCCGAGTAGACCCGCATTGAAAAAAATTGAAAATACATGAAACAAGTGTATTCAACACATTTTTTCATGTATTTTCATAAAAAATTATGTGGTTATACTCGAAATTATGCAGATTGTGTACTCCTTGGATGTGGAATTCAATTATGCATCCAACAAGTGTCTACACTTAAAATTTTGGTAAACCTATAAGGAGATAAGCCAAAAATACAATTTAAAAAAGTAGTTTTCTTCTTTTCCCTTGAAAATATTTACTCATGGGGATGAGGTCATCATCTTGAATCCTATTGGTTCTTTTAAATTTAATTTTGTTAGTAAATTTTTTGGTTTTGAGGCCCATTTTTTACCTGAAAAGTCTTCTAATTGGAAAGAATATAGGGGATGGAATAAAGAAGGTTCATTTATTATAAAATAACTAATGGAGAAATATATCCAAACTTGGGGTAACAAAATATAGTGTGGTGTTGATAAAGAGCATCAGTCATATTGTGAATGAGGACAGCTTGATTGAATTGAGTTTTATACTAGAAGGTTCCAATAGAATAGGTTGGGACATGAATGAATATGTAAGGTAGTTGCTAATGGGTTTACAATGCTAATAAGGTGTATTGGATAGAATTGCAAGATGGCCAAGTCTGACTTGTCTAGAAGGTGTTCAAGGGAGTAATAGTGCATACATGAGAAAAGTGAAATTGCACAGGGTAGTGAGGGTATAGAGGAATTCAAAGATAGCTATCTACACACACATACATAACATATACATAATTTGGAATAAATATCCATTGGAAGACATAATGTTAAGTGAAGTAAAATGAATAAATGATAGAGGTGGATATTGATGGCCTCCCACATCTTCCACAGACTCAATGGTAATATATCTTCTTGGCAGTTTTTTATGGTTTTTTGGGTCCTGATATTTTGGGGCCATTGTGAGGCCCTAAACAATGAATATTTTCCAATTATGGGGGGCCAATGGTTGGCATTGATTTACTCAAACCTGGTTTAAAATTATGTTCCTTGAATAGTTCTTTCCAATGAGCTATTTTGTGTCACAAATGTATATTGTATGAAAAATTTATACCCCCAGGAAGTTGATGTACCAACTAACTACCTCGGGGCCCATAAACATTTCGGCACTCCATATTCTAGGGTTATAGTTTTTTAATTTAATGGTTCTTAGTCTATGTTAAAATTCCATTCTTTCGACCTCTTGTAATGGATTTTGCCAATGTGTGTCGTCACCAACTCTCTCTCTCTAGAGATAGTTACACCATTCTAGCCAATTTGTGTTCTATAGTATTTTTTTAATTGATTGATTAATAGAAGTTTGAATTTCACCATATTATTGTGTTGTATTTTATATTTTTATCTATGTGTGTTTCATTTCTTTCTTATATTTAATTTCACTCCTTGTACAACTCAGATAAATGGTATCAAAGAAATATGATCCTTGATGTTTTTTGGTGCATGTCCAAGATAAGGTCAGTGTACAGAGAATTAGGTCTTGAGCTAGTTTCACTTGGGAACGATCTAATCTGTATATGTAAACTTGAAGGTTTATGGTGAAAATTGCAAGTGAAATTTTTAGGGTTTTTATGCAACTATGTCAATTACATTAACACATAAAATATGTTTTTATCTTAGTTTTGCATAAATAAAAGAGACAACTGTACCATAACAGTAAACACAAAATAGCAAGTGATGAAGGAGTTCAACCCTCCTGGGCTAAATTTATTGGTCCAACTTCCAATGTTGGACCTCTTTCATTATGATAAAAAATATGTGTTTACATAAATTTACATTGCTCAGAATGAAAAAAAAAATGTCTCCAATGGCTCCAAAACAGTCAAAAACCCCTATCTAGGCTCTTTTTTCACTCAAAAAGGTCTAAAATTGACTGAGTTATGCTTCAAAGAAGTTTTTGTGCTAATTGTCCTCCAAATCGCACCTACTTGCTATCCATTCTACAAAATCTTCCTTTTTTGGCCACTTGGGGTGACAAATTTTCCTCGTGCCGGAGAGATTCCCATCATTTCGGGTGCAATTTTTTTAACCATTAAATTGTCTATGTTGCCCCACGAATTGACACAATACCACAACTGAGACCATCGGATCCAAGGTCGGTTTGAACCAATTCCTGCCAATGGTTGAACTTTTCTTGTGACTGGGATTAAGTGCATGAACTGTGGTTGAGTTTGTTTTGTTTTACTACACCAAAAAAATGTGGTATATTTCATTGAGTTTATTGTCTCGTCGAGGTTAATTTTTGTTCTAACTACGTCATAACATGACTTAGTCATGCCTCCACCATACTGTTCACATGTGATGTCGTTTGTGTTGACCGAAAGTGGTATGGCTTAATGCACTTGCCATATATGTCAACTGCTCATGAAACTATGGTGATTTCAACCATTTACATGTTCCATGTAATATGTATAGACCATCGGAGTTAAATCCATAACCAGCCAAAACTTTGGTTATGGTTTTAATATATGGTTCGCGTTTTAACATAAGGTTAGGGCATACAATATGAAATACGGTGTTGGGGTTAGGGTTAACCCTGCACCCCTATCTTCCCGCCACGTATCGTGGTTGGGTGGAGTGGGGGCCAGGGTTTAGCCCCAGTCCCTACCCACAAACGAGTTTACAATAAACCTTAAATAGTAAACATTAGGGGAATTTTGAGGTCTAAAATGGGCCTCATAAGAAAAATGTATAACAAAAATAAACTTTATAACAACCAATAGGATTCAAGATGATGATGTCATCCATAATGGATGATTCACCATTTTTGGAGTAAAAAAGTAAAAATATTAAAAAATAATAAAATAATAAAACTACTTTTTCAACTCATATTTTAAACTTATCTCCCAAAAATTTTACTCAAATTTCGAGCGGGAGTACTCGTTGGATGCGGAATTTAATTCCTCATCCAAGGAGTACCCATGTTGCATACTTTCGACGAACTATTTTACACGAAAAATGAGAAATGCATAAAAAACGTGATTGTAATCATGTTTTTTTATGTATTTCTCATTTCTTGTGTAGTAGGACCCATCGAAAGTATGCAACATGGGTAATCCTTGGATGGGGAATTAAATTCCGCATCCAACGAGTACTCCCGCTCGAAATTTGAGTAAAAACTTTGGGAGATAAGTTGAAAATATGAATTGAAAAAAGTAGTTTTTTCATTTTTCCCTCTAAAATTTGATGATGTCATCAAATCTTATTAGATTTTTTCCACTATTATTTTATAATTTCCTTAGGAGGCCCATTTTAGACCTCAAAATTCCCCTAATGTGAGCACTATGGTAGTTAAGAGCCACCACTGGCGCAATGGTATGAGCCTGCACTGCCACTCTAGAGGTTTGTTGTTTGAATCCTGTGGAGGTCGAATTCATCCCAAACCCAAAATTTTACATCATCAATAGGAGGCCACATGGCAGCCACCAATTAGCCCACATGGCTCTTCCCAATTGGACCACATCACAAACCCATAAACCAATCAAAAATGCAAGATTCACAATGTGACACTTGTCCACCAACAACTGGCCCAAAAAAAACACAGTCATGCCCAGTCACCTGCCTAGTCAGCCTACAGACTGCTGACTGGGCATCCTCCAACCCAAATTCCAAATATTTTAAGTATTGTCAAATATGTCAGAACGCGATATCGAGAGCATACGATATCAATTTTGAATAAAACGAGTTGCATTGGATTCAGGACGATGAGATTCTCTTTGGCACCAATTTAGAGTCGTTTCGAGTACTTTGAATTTTGAACATTTTATTTATCCACCAGATCATTCCTTCCCAATGGAAGCTCAATGACCTCCAAAAGCTAATTTTCAGTCAACAAATAGATAAGGGTATAGTTCCCTCACCTTTCCAGTCTCAATCCACTTATATTTTCTTGGATTTTTTGCTTTGAGCTTTTCATGAAGGTACTTCGTTTTTTGTGATTTCGAAGTCCTTGTCTTGCTGTCAAAGATGGCATCTTGCTGCAATTTTCCAAAATATACATAAAATAAAATTTCTCTTCAATGAATTTGAACATTCCCTCCTTGGTCGTCAATCAAAGGAAACTTATTCACTTTCAATTTCACTTCACCTTTAACATCGTCTCCATAATGATGCTTAGCATGTCTAGCCTTGCACTTGGCTCGAATATTTACCAAATGTGATTTCCATCGCCATGCACCATCCTTCTTCAAAGCCAAAGCATTATGAAATCCACAAGAAGATGTTTTAGAACCAATATCCTCTTTTTCAAATAACCATTTGATTTTTGACCCCTACATTCTTTAACATTGGCATCTTGTTCATCCCAATGTTCAACCATGATGCATCATGTTGCAATTTCACTTCATGTTGTTTACCTCTTTTAGGAGGAAACATATTAGACTCCTGAAACATATTATCACATGGATTAGAAACCTCAATGAAATCATATTTCAAACTTGATTCATATCCTTGAAAGTCTTTAGATGTCTCAACATCTTTGTGCTTGAATATTAACAATGAAAAATTTTGACTATCATTAACAATTCTCTTCATTTTTCCAGCATTCATAAGAGAGAAACTCAATTTCTTGCTATGTGATATAACAATGTACTCAATCCCATTTTTAACAAATGATATTTGTTCTCATGGTGATGAAAATGGCTCTCCTATCATATAGATATGGGCTTCCCAAAACAATACCACATATATCAAGCGGAACAACATCAAGTTCAACCTCATCAAGAAAGTTTGCAGAGATGGAAAATATAAGTATGCATTTCCTTGTCACCTGTAATTTTTCATTCTCACATACCCAACCTAAAGGATAAGGTTTAGGATGAGGAATGGTTTCTAAATTCAACTTCTTGACAATGTCTTCAGAGATAAGGTTTGCTTCTGAACCACTATCAAACAGTGTATCTATCTTGGTATCTTTTGAAATAACTCTAATGTGGAAAAGCTCTATTATTGTTTTTTCATATTGATTTACATTGAAACTATTTGAAGAAATAGTACTTGAAATGTACATACCTTTCAATCCCATGGTTTTGATATTTGTTTCATCCATGGAATCTGATCCTAAATCATGTTGTATAGTTGCAGCAGCTTTTTCTTTCTCTTCGTTTTTAAACTTTTTGGGTCTCATCTTAGGATGAAGTTTCCAGCAATTATCTCCATCATGGCCCTATTTGGAGTAGTGTTTTCATGTGAGTTTCTCTTTCTCCATCTTTATGGCAGCATTCTTCTTCCCTTTTCCTTTGAACTTTCCCTTTCCTTTGTCTCCGTACTCAAAGGATTTCTCACTTGTTTCATCAAAAACATTCTTCCCTCTTGCTTATATATGTGCGGCATGTACACAAAATTCATATAGATTTGTAAGGTTAAACATAAGAATAGTGTGCCTCAAGTAACTATGTAAACCTCCAATTTATTTGAGTAAAGTTTCTTGAGATAAATCTACACCCAAAATCAATGCTCTCCTTCTAAACTCTTGGGTATAACTTTTCACACTTTTACCCTTTAATTGCCTAAAGTTTTTCCAATCCATGTTATCTTTCTGCATATATGTTAATGAATAAAAGTGTCTTCTTAATGCAACAATAAAAATATTCCAAGAGGATAAAACCTTACCATGTTTCTTCATGTCTTCTTGAGTTTTGGCTTCCCACCAAATAAGTGTTTCAGTTTCCAACCTTAATGAAGCAATTTGAATATTGGTCTCATCATCCTTGATCCTTTGTATCTTGCAATACACTTCAAGCTGATGAACCCAACTATCTAATTTCTCAGCATTTGCCTCTCCATTATACATAGGCAATTCAAACTTTATGTCAAGTTTCAAAAGAGGAGTTTTACCGTGTCCCTTTGGAGACTGTGGAGGTGTTTGTGAAGGGGTTGATGTATAAGATGATGATGGTGAAGATGGAGGTGAAAAGAAAGGTGGAGTTAAAGGTGGTTGTCACCTTTCCCTCCATTCCCTTTTGGAGGCTTGCCCCCATCTCCTCCATCTCCTTTTGGAGGTTTATCTCCTTCTTCCTTTGGAGGATTGGAATTCTCATCTTGTAACCTTGTATTCCTCACTTCATATAGAAATTTCACCATCTATGTCATTTCAAAGAATTATTTTCTAAAATCATTCTCATCCTCAGACATATTTTCAGGCTCTCCTTCATGTGCCATGATTGGTGAGGCTTTTAGTGAAACTTGAGGTGAAACTTGTGGTGGATATTGTGGCAAATGTGCTCTCCTTGAACTAGCTTGAGAACTTTCACCCACAAGTTTTCATTCTCCTCTTTTGAGCTTAAACCTTGTAAGCATAAAAAACACTTGCAACAAAATTAAACCCTCAAATCAATCAAATAACCAAAGAACCTAAGCTTTGATACCAATTTTATTTGTAAATGTAAACTTGAAGGTTTATGGTGAAAATTGCAAGTGAAATGTTTAGGGTTTTTTATGAAATTATGTCAACTACATTAACACATAAAATATTTTTTTCATATTTGTTTTGCATAAATAAAAGATACAACATTACCATAATAGCAAATAGAAAATAGCAAATGATGAAGGAGTTCTCCCCTCTTGGGCTGCATATCCTAGTCCAACTTCCAATGTTGATCTTCTTTCATTATGCTAAAAAATATGTTTTTATATCAAGTTACGATGCTCATAATGCAAAAAAAAATTCTCCAATGACTCCAGAATAGTCAAAAACCCCTAGTTGGGCTCTTTCTGTAGTCAAAAAGGTCGAAAATTGACTGAGTTATGCCCCAGAGAATTTTTTTTGCTAATTGTCCTCCAAATCGCACCAACCTGTTATCCATCCTACAAATCTACCTTTTTTGGCCATGTGGGGTGAAAAAAATTCCCCGCGCCAGAGAGATTCCCGCCATTTTGGGTGAAATTTTTTGAACCATTAAATTATCTATGTCACCCCACGAACTGATAAAATAATGCCACTTGGTGCAACTGAGACCATCGGATCTGGGGTCTGTTTGAATTGATTCTCACCAATGGTTGAACTCTGCTTTTGACCAGGGTTAATTTCATGAACTACGGTTGAGTTTGGTTCATTTTACCACGCCAAAAAATTGTGGTATGGTTCATTGAGTCGAGGTTCCCCTCTAGGTTAAGTCTCATTCTAACTGCGCCATAACATGACTTAGTCGCGCCTCCACCATATTTTTCACATGTGATGTTATTTGTGTTGATCGTCAGTGGTATGGTTTAATATACGCACCATATATGTTTACCACCCATGAAAATATGGTGATTGCAACTGTTTACATGTGCCATATAATATGTATAGACCGTCAGAGTTAAACCTATAACCCGCTGAAACTTTGGTTATGTTTTTAATATATGGTTTGTGTTTTAACATAAGGTTTGGGCATACAATATTACATATGGTGTTTGGTCTATGGTTAACACCACATCCCTATATTTTTGCTAGGTATCGTGGTTGGTTGGACCTGGGGTCAAGGGTTAGCCCCAATACTGACCCCCAAACGAGTTTACAATAAACCTTAAATAGGTAATAAGCATTATGGTAGTTAAGAACCATCAATGTCGCAGTGGTATAATCCTTTGATGCCACTACAGATGTACATTGTTCGAATCTTGCGAAGGCCCAATTCAGCCCAAACCAAAATTTTACACCATCAACAAGAGGCCATGTGGCAGCCACTAATTGGCCCACGTGGCTCTCCCCAATTGGATCACATCATGAACCCATAAACTAATCAAAAACGTAGGATTCACAACCAATAACAATGTGACACTTTTCCACCAACAACTGGCCCACAAAAAACACAAGCATGCCCAGTCACCTACCTATTCCACGTATGGATCGTTGACTGGGAATCTTGCAACCTAAATTCCAAAAATTGTAGGTGTTTTTCAAATAGATCAGAACGCGATATCGACGGCATATGATATCGGTTTTGAGTGAAACGAGTTGCATTGGATTCAGGGTGACAAGATGTTTGTTTTGACATTAGTTTCGATCCGTTTTGAGCACTTTTAATTTTGAGAATTTTACTGATCCACCGGATCATGATCACTTTCACCAACCCAAGCGTCCTCCCATAGAGGGAGAAAATTGTGCTAAAATTTGGATATTAGGGACTTCAAGCAGTGCCTAGTTCTAAGGTATTGTATTGGTCTATATATATATATATATATATATATCCCATTTTTTGTTTACAATGAACATCTGTGTATCATTATATTTTAGGAGAAACATTTGAGGTTACTAATTAGAGAACTTTAGAGGTCTAAAATGGGCCTCCTAAGAAAAATGTACAACCAAAATAAAATTTATAATAACCAATAGGATTCAAGATGATGATGTCAACCATGGGGGATGATTCACCATTTTTGGGGTAAAAAAGCAAAAAGATAATAAAATAATAAAACTATTTTTCAACTTGTATTTTCAACTTATCTCCCTAAGTTTTTACTCAAATTTTAAGCGGGAGTAATCGTTGGATGCAAAATTTAATTCTTCATCCACTGAGTACCCATGTTTCATACTTTCAATGGACCCTACTACACGAAAAATGAGAAATACATGAAAAAGACGTGATTGCAATTATGCTTTTCATGCATTTCTCATTTTTCGTGTAGCAGGGTACTTCGAAAGTATGCAATGTGGGTACTCCTTGGATGAGGAATCAAATTTTACATCCAACCAGTGTTCCCAATCAAAATTTGAGTAAACCCATAGGGAGATCATTTTTAAATACGAGTTGAAAAAGTAGTTTTTTCTTTTTTCCCTCTAGAATCTGATGATGTAATGTAATCTTATTTTATTATTTCCACTATTATTTTATAATTTCCTTGGGGGCTCATTTTAGACCTCAAAATTCCCCTAATATGATTCCTACTAACAATGAGGTTTCTAATTCACTATTTCACCACTCCACTTACTTAACACTTCTCACAATTTTTATTTTTGTAAGCCTTATAAGTCAATATTTTTTCTAGATTTTGATGTGATAAACGATTTTTTACTACTTATAGATATTTGATTCAATTTTGGAAAATTTATAAATATTGGATTTGTTATTTAACATTGTCAATGTTAACATTTTCTTGTTAGAGATACATATATAAAATATGATTTAATTTTTGTTACACTCTAGCACTAGCCCACCTAAACCTTAATCTAATATGCATTGAGGAGGTTACAAAGTGTAAGGATGCATATCAAATTCTATATTGATGTATCAAATATTGGAATTTGAGATATGCATCCTTGAGATTCACAACCTTAAGGTGTATACCTAATACAATTTTAGGTGCACCTATACTAGTGCCCATATTCAATGCACTCAATGCAATATGACTTATAGATATAAGAGTTGATCAATCAACCTTACCCCATACCTAGGTTGTACAATGCATAATTTTGTGTTTGGTGCAAGTATGGCTCCCAAAATAGTAGTGTACATAATTATTCTCTCATCAAAGCTATTGAAAACAATGATGTTTCTGTCATTTAACATTGCATTGTTGAACAAATGGTCCCTACAAGCTATTCTAACATGTTTTTGTTTGTCAATATGCCTATATATTTAAGTTGTAGCAACATTGTCCCAAGGAAGGGGTTTCATGCTACAGAGCTCTAAGTTAGAACATATTTTATTTTAGGGGCCTAGAGTTCGCGAGTTTTTCTCAGTTACTGAACCTCCAAGCTCAGCTTATTATGGTTTTCTTGTCTTTTATCCATGCCCGAGGAACTAAAATTTCAATGCTAACTTCTTCTAATTTTATTTGATGAATTGTATTTTTTATTTTAATTTTGTTTAAACTCACCTAAATAAATATCACTTTCATTTTATATGATTACAAAGACTATTACAGAGGTTAATTATACAAATATGTAGAAACCGTAATTTTTTCAATAACCTTTACCTATTTCACTAGGTGAAAAAAATCAATTCTTTTACAAAAACCCATTTAACACAAATAATTAACACTCTCTTTTTCCTAGAAAAACACTCTATATTTGATAGGTAATTAACTTACTACCTCCATATTATATCATGCTACAACATGCAATTATACATAACACCATGACATGACAATGTTCTTGATCAATGTGTTTCCCTTTGTTTTGGCATAAAAAAACCATGGAGTATGAATTTGGTATTTGTTAAATGGATGTAATTAATTTAGTACTTTATAAACCTTCATTATCACAATGCATCCTCCAGGTACTGTTATGAAGGACAATGTAATAAAAGTTGATGTAACTCTGAATGATGGATGAAACTATCAACCCTAATCTATTCGGTTTCAACTATTTACCCCTAATTTGAGTTTGTGAGATTTTATTTTTAGTTGTCTAAAGCTATATTTATAATTTAATTATTTGTTCCCTTTTTAAACCACTTTTTCCCTATTTATTAATTTATTATTTATCTATGGAGCAAAACGAGATAGGGAAAGGCCTAGTAAACTAGAACCAACAATGGAAAATGAATCAAGGATGGGATTCATGATTATAAATTCATAGGGTTATATCACCCCTTCACCTAATAAGATCACCATGTTTCAACATAGAAATTCCAATTCCTTTTAAATATGGGTCTTTAATGATTAAGGCCTTGCACGCCTGTGCACCACCTTTATTTTTTAAGACAATTTTGAGTATGAATAATTACCAACTACATAAAAGTGTTCTTCTCATCTGTAGCTAAACTTGAAAATTAAGATCTCATAAAGTATGGCACTAACAAAGATTACCCATCCATCAAGGAGTGCTTTGAGCAGTTGAAACTTGTCTCAAAACTACTTGATAGGTAGAACATTCTTTGGCTTTTCCTCAAAGGGATGGTTAAATATTATATACATAATTTTATCCCAATTTTAATAATGTTAATTACTATATATACATATCTGTACGGCATGATCAGTGTATTTGTACATGGTGGTAAATCTCGTACACATGGTTTATTTAAATGTATATTTCTTAACTAATATACCAATTTTCCCTTCATTCATTCAATTTTAGAATTTATGAAAACCCCATAGACTTGATGGTAAAGTTTGATGAAAAAGCAGGGACATTTTCTAGAAGACTACACATAACCCAAACATGTATAAAGTCTAGTTTGTTTCTACAAAAACATGGAATCGTTACTACAAATTATGTTTACATGCTTCTATTTACTGATATAGATATAGCTTTGAGAAGAATGGCACTGTGTATTTCCTTCAGGTTCACCAAATATTGTAATTTTTCTATAACATTGTAATCATCAACTGGACTAAGTTATTGAATCTCTCTCTCTCTCTCTCTCTCTCTCTGTCTCTCTCTCTCTCTCTCTCTCTCGATGAAAAAGCAGGGGCATTTTATAGAAGACTACACATAGCCCAAACATGTAAAAAGTTTAGCTTGTTTCTACAAAAAACATGGAATCTCTTCTACAAAAACATGGAATGGAATCTCTCTCTCTCTCTCTCTCTCTCATGATAAGCACTACACAAAATTGCATTAGTGTTCACTGTGAAAAAAGTGAATTTGATACAATAAACATCCATGTGGGTGCAATTTGGGTTCTCTCTCTCTCTCTCTCTCTCTCTCTCTCTCTCTCTCTCTCTCTCGGGTGCAATTTGGGTTCTCTCTCTCTCTCTCTCTCTCTCTCTCTCTCTCTCTCTCTCTCTCTCACATGATAAGCACTACACAAAATTGCATTAGTGTTCACTGTGAAAAAAGTGAATTTGATACAATAAACATCCATGTGGGTGAAATTTGGGTTCTCTCTCTCTCACACACACACACACATGATAAGCACTACACAAAATTGCATTAGTGTTCACTGTGAAAAAAGTGAATTTGATACAATAAACATCCATGTGGGTGCAATTTGGGTTCTCTCTCTCTCTCTCTCTCTCTCTCTCTCTCTCTCTCTCTCTCTCTCTCTCTCTCTCTCTCACATGATAAGCACTACACAAAATTGCATTAGTGTTCACTGTGAAAAAAGTGAATTTGATACAATAAACATCCATGTGGGTGCAATTTGGGTTCAATTAAATGTTTCAGTACCCACCATGGAGAAGTCTTAGTTTAGTGTCGATTTTGTTATAATGAGTTTTACTATTAATTTCCAACAATGTGATTCTAAATTACACACCATCTTTGGATCATGTTGTTATTGTAATTATGTTGATATGAAACTTGAGTTTATATTGTATATTAAATTATGTCTATTCTACAATCAAGTTTGGCATGTTTCTTGACATTTGTGCTAGGTATCACCTCCATATACCATGTTGAATCTATAATTTAAAAAAAAAATATGTGTTGCATGCATTCCTTAAAGGGAGACCAATGAATTCTAGAGAGCTCACTACTTGATAGCTTCAAGTATGTTATTTACATGATCATATAATGGTTGTATTATTTTTTCCACACATATGACAATAGGTTCAATGTTTATGAAACACCTTCTAGTCAATTTATTTGGATTATTGAATTTCCAGTCATGTTTACTATTGTTAACTTTCAAACCTGTGATTAAAAATAATATTGCAATGCTTGTGGGTATAAATTCACCAAACATTGATGGCATCGAAGACTCATCCAAATTTTCAATGGGGAGAAGACTTTCCCAATTTGTAGATTATAACAAAAGCTACACTAAACTTACACTTATCCATAAGGCATTAACACATTTAACCCAATTCAAATTGCACTTATATGGATAGTTATTGTATGAAATACACATTTTTAATAGAGATCACTTTAAACATTTAAATAATATTGGATAGTTGAGATATTGTCATTACTTAAGACCACTTGTATTAACATTTGATCAACTTTTGATTGATTTTACTTCGTTTTTTCAATTTAATGAATGTTGTAATACTTATTCCCAACTGATTTGTTGTAATTGTATTGGAACCGGACACTAGCAATGAATATTGTAATTCCAAACAATTTTTCCACCCTCCAAATTGTTTTCTATATACTTAGTCCTCCAAATTAGCAAATATCAATGTAAACAAGATTAGTATTGCCTATTTCCAAACTTTCCTAGTAGGAACTAAGCTTCCATGCAACACTTATTTTTATTAATGTTCATTATTTGAACTATATTTCCACATTAGTGCCTACACTTCACATCATATGCTTTCATTGAAATATCTTATTGATATATCCACATCCACATAAAGGGATTAAAAAATAATTAATATTTTTACATTTTTAAATTTTTTTAACTAAAATAATATTATTTCGTTTTTTAATCGAAAAATAATAATAATTTTTTTTCAGACTCAAAATATGCTTATGTACTCTGCTTCCTACCATGATGATCCTCCCTCATATTTTGCGTTCTTCATCCTCGGCCCTCCCTCATGGCCCCTCCGGATTCATATTCGAGAGGGGTGCTCTCCTCCGTTGGCCCTACTTCTTCTCTGTCCTCTCCCAGCGATGGCCCTCCTTCTTTTGCATCCCATCCCGATGAGGCTTCCCTTTCCTTCGTGAGTATCATTACCTCAATTGGCCCTCCTCGAAATCACCCGGTTGTTTTGAAGTTTGTTAAGAAAATAGATGATATTATGAAAATATTCCTACCTTCAGCTCTACCTCGTAGAGTTTCTCTCTCTCTTTCTGAAAGGAGACTTATGGGTCAGTTCACTGGCCTCTGGCCATCTCCCAAAATTGTGCAAAAATGGGTGAAAAGAAACTGGTGTAAAAATATCTATTCGTTTTTCTAAAAGAGGTTTTTTCACCTTCCATTTCGAATCCAAAGAAGACAGAGACTTGATATTCATAAACGATCCTTACTTCATGGACACAAGGGGCTTATTTCTAAATATATGGACACCTAACTTGGACCCAGATTTGGATGTTCCAAGTGTTTTTCATGTTTGGGTTTGCCTTCCTCATCTCCCCTTACATTGTTGGGGAGACGAATTGGTGAAAGCAATGTGAAATGTTGTTAGGAAATATATAGATTGAAGTGAACCTAAGAAAAACATGCATGCATGTGCAAGGATTTGTGTGGAAGTAGATCTTGGAAAAGGGCTTCGATAAGCAGTGAAAATAAAGGTGGATATATGGACACACATCCAACAACTGGACTAAGAGCATATTCCATTTAAATGCAAGTTATGTCACGAATATGGTCACTTTTCAAATATATGTTCAAATAATTATGTAGAAGAAACTAGTGAACCCAAATATCCCCAGTGGGAACCGGTAAAAAAATAAAAAGTCAGGAAATAAATCTTCGAAATCTGTTTCTCCCCCCCCCCCCCCCCTCTTTCCTACTGACTCCAACCCTTTTGTTTCTCTCGATCCCCCTCCTTCCTCCTTGGATTAACTTGACCTGCCTCCTCTCCCTGTTGTCCCTCTACCTTCTCCTCCTCCCTCTCCTTCAGCTCCATCCTATTTACCTCTGCTTTCTCATCATGTTTCCTCTTCCCCCACTTTGAGTCCTCTCCCTCCCTCTTTTTAAATAATTCTCAAAACAAATTAGTATATGGATTCTCTCCTCTCCTCTAATTTCCATAAGAATTCAGGAATAAAAATAAATAAATAATTAAGGGACAAAGTCACCATAAAATAAATGGCATTGGGAACCCAACAGCAAATGGAAGCATTTATAGGAAAATGTGCAAGAACCAAGGAAAAAACTCGGCAATTAATCCGAGGGAAAGGTCCCTCAATCTCAAGCCAAAGTAAATAATGAATTTGGCCTCCTAGAATTATATAGGCCTTGGGCATACCTCGAAGATCAATGAAATCAAGGATCTAATAAAAGCAGAAATACTAGACCTCCTTCTGGTTCAGGAGACCAAATCTACTAAGTAATAAATTATTCAAAATATTAAAAAATTAAAACAATATGTAGGAACATCCATATCAAGAACAGGAGCCTCAGGAGGTATCATCACTTGGTGGAACCAATCCACTTGGGAACTACTCTCCCAATACAAAGAACTGCATTGGATAAAATTGGATTTGAGAAACATAAATATAGGATTACAAATATGTTTGTATAACATTTATGCCCCAACCCATTTTAGAGATAAAGAGCACTATTGGAGATCTCTAGCAGAAAACATTATCATGGATGCAAGTCATTACTTAATAATTGGGGGTGACCTGAATCTCCTTCTCAGTGCAAATAAAAAAAAAGGAGGTTGCTTCCAGGCATATCCCTTCATAAGAAAATTAGAAAATATTATATAGGAGAACAATTTAATGGATATCATTCCAAAAAATGGAAAATAAACATGGAGTAACAAAAGGATCATAATGGGAAATATTAAGGAGTGACTGGACATGTTTATTCTCCAAGACTGTCTCATAGCAGAATTTAATACAATCTCATCAAAAAGTATTCCATCACCTACCTCGGATCACAAACCAATTGCAATAAAATTGAGAGAGTGAAATTTTGGGACTTCTCCCTTTCATATATAATCCCCTCTGGAGTAGTTAAGAAGAAGTTAGGACGTTTATTGCAGTGGCTTGGAAGCAAATAATAAGTGATTAGTCATGCTTTGTCTAGGAGACAAAGATCAAAAATGTTGGAATTTGTCTAAAAACATGGGCCAAAGCTCACTACAAAGAACCTCAGAGGAAGAAAATCGAGCTGCAGGAAGAGCTAGGAAAACTTTAGAATAAAATGAAAGAATGGGAGGAAAAAAAATAATACAAGTTAAAATAGAAATCATTTCATTGGTAAATATACAAAAACAAAAGAGAAGAGGAAGAAACTTGGAGACTTAAATCAAGAAATCTATGGATTCAAGCAGGTGACCAGAACACTCCATTTTTTCTCAATACTACCAAGATGAAAAAAATAAAAAATCACATTGAATCAATAATGGGAGAAGGAGAAAGAGAAATTATGGGGAAAGAGGAGCTAAAATGGAATCCCACCAGCACTATAAAAACCCACTAATAGGAGAACTGGAAAATCCAAACTGTGAGGAATTCATAAAAACATATTCCCAAAAATATTTCAGAAAAGACAAATTCAGAAATTATGAAAGAGGTTAATGAAGAGGAACTTTAATTTTTCATTTGGTTGTTTCACCCAGACAAGGCTTGAGGACCAAATGGATTCCCTTTTTCTTTCTTTAGATTTTTTTGGATGTTAATATAACAATATTTTCTTAATATGGTAAGATGGGCTTTCAGGAAAAATAAATTAGGTGGTTTTACCAATTCCACTTATCTCGCTCTTATTCCTAAAGAATTGAAACCTACCTCCTTTCATCATTTTCTTCTAATTTATCTTTGTAATTCCTCTTACAAGATTATAACAAAAAAATTAGCCAATAGGATAAAGGCCCTCCTCCCTGGCCTGATTTAGGAAGATCAAAGAGGTTTCATTCCTCAAAGACAAATCATGGATAATATTATGGTTGTCTAGGAATCTCTCCACTCAAGCCTACTCAAAATAGAGCAAGGCTTCATTCTAAAATTAGATATGCCCAATGCATTCGATAGATCTAATCTATCCTTCTTTACAGCGGTGCTCCTAAAATTTGGTTTCTCCAACGAATTCACTGAACTCATCAAAGTTTGTATCATCAGGCCCTGTATTTCCCCTCTCATCAATGGAAGGTAGAGTTGATTTTTTCAAAGTTCTAGAGGATTAATATAGGGATTTCCACTCTCCCCTTTCCTATACATTCTAATGGTTGAATCTCTCAGCATCAATTTAGAACATTGTATGATAAATGGAACTATTACAGGCCTATCCTTCAGCAACGCCATCAAAAGCATCAACCACCCACTCTTCGTGAATGACACATTGTTTCTTGGAGGTGCCTCTTGCGCTGTGGCTCAAAGATTCAAACTCATTCTGGAAAAAAATTTAGAGGTTTCCAGTTTCCTCATAAACAATCCAAAACTAATATATGTGGTTGGAACGTTCCATATAGAACACTGCAATGCATATCCAAATTTTTCAATGTTCCATTTCAAGAAAATTGGACCCATTTCAAGCATTTTGGGCTACCAATTATGAAAGAAAACATGAAATCATAGATATGGAATAACTAAATAGAAAAAATGAAAAAGAAAATTTATAATTGGGGTATTCTTTGGCTCAACCTTGTTGGAAGGGTAATCGTGATCAAGGTTGTTTTATCATCTCTCCCATTGTATCAATTTTCAATTGTTCATGCCCCTGTTGCTCTTAAGCAGATTGAAATTATCATTAGAAACGGAAAGTAGGTAAGAACAAGACAAAAAAAATCAATCTCGTCAGTTGGAATCAATTTACCTCTTCTTATGAAAAAGGAAGGATCTCCATTTGGCTTCTAGGACTAATAAATATGGATCTTGGAGAAAAAATAATTTGGATATTAATTACATGGGATTCAAGCTAGTGGAAAAAAATTCTAGAGGCCAAATATTTAAACTCTTTTCGATCTTCTCTTCTCATTGAAAGAATCCCAAACATGACTTGCTCTCATCTATGGAAATTAGTTAAAAAATCACTTCCCCCTACCTTTGAAAATGCCTCTATAATTTTGAGAGGAGGACAAGACACCCATATTTGGAGGGAAAGTATAAAGGGATTGCCTCCCATCTCAAATTACCAAGAAATTCATCCTCCAAACTCTTGGATGATCAAGAAAGGAATATTGTATTTAACTCAGATTTGAAATTGGAACCAAAATGATGGTACTTAGGAAGGCTGGAAACCACCTACATCCTCTCTATAATTTAAAACACAATGAGATATAATGTTAAGTCTTTTGAAATTCATTTCCCATATCATATTGGTCCAACAAGACACTTTCAAGTGGAATCCTACAGGTGGATACTTCAATGTTAAAACGAGGTACTTAAAGCTCCAAGAGCAAGGAGACAATCAGGACAATCAGGACTGGACCTTTTGGAAAGTGGCATGGAAGATCGAAAGTCTTACAAAATTAAAATTATTGATCTGGACCATATTAAAAAGGAGGATACTAACAACTGACAATCTCAATAGAAGAGGCATTCTAGGTCCTTCTAGATGCCCCACGTGCCTGGAGGAAGAAGAAAATGTTCATCATATATTCATTGGTTGCAAGTTTACAAAAGAGTGTTGGACTAGGATTGTTTTCCCAATTCAACCCAATATGGAATTTAATATTAGCATCCCTAAATTCTACATGAATTGGAAAAATAAGTATTGTTACTGTTTTAAAAATAAGAATATTATAAAGAGGTTTTGGATCAGATTTCCTTCCTTCTTACTTTGGCATATATGGATTGCAAGAAACAACAAAATCTTGCAAAATATTTAATCTGATGTAAGGAAAATTCTAGCCAAAACATGGGGCTTAGCAGTTGGGTTCTTGTTTTCAATAGGCGTGAAAAATATGGACATCAGTATTCTACAACAAGAAGAAAAAACATGGATCAGCCTAGCATCATACTAAACACATCAATTTTGAGCTCCCCATACAAATCCTCCTATTAAAAATAAAGATTGGAAAATCTGATTAAAAGAAAATGAATTCTATAGAAAATATAACAACAGGATTCAAATTGATCTTATAATGTACTAAAACAAGATATTGAATCCTTCTACAATTTGCCGAAAAAAAGAAAAAAAACACTATTACACAATCACATAAGTAAGAGAAAGAAATAACCAATTGCACATCACAAGATGTAAATGGGGAAAGCACACTGTCTAAAACCCCGCTATATGTATATTGTATAAAGTCAAGGATCATGAAACAATACAATGCTTCTCTCTCAAGAGAAACTCATGCACTTTGCCAACTGTCTCACTCTGATCTAAGCAAAATCGGAAAAATACTTAGACAATTATTTGCCTATGCTCAACATACATTTCTCACACATTTCTTGAGGAATTAAATCCCTATTAAATAGGAAAATCCCTTGCCTTGATTGTGCAATCCTTCATAGGCCTCCAACTGACTCTATGATTGACCTGTACAATTTTCTAGTTATAAAATTGATAGTTGTCATCCATTTAACCTCAATATCAACTAGGCCTTCCTTAGAATTGACATGCAACAGCTATTTATAGCGAATTATTAGTTAACTGATAGATCACTTCTTGTGAATTAAATCATATTTAATTCACTTGACCTCTCACTAGCTCATCACTCAGTTAGAACTAGTTAAATTTATTTTAACTCAATTTCTTGAGTTAACTAATTACGACTCACAAAAAACTATAATTGGACCCGCTTAAATCATGGGATAACTCTACATGCATCCTCTTAGACCCTCAACTCGAATTTCTTAAGCTACCTCAGTCATTCTGACTTAGTTAACTAATATAAGTTGTTATGAGATGAAATTACATTTTTTCTTCCAATTTAATAAAGGGAAAATTAAATCAGAAGCCCCGCTTTGGGGTGCCATTTCAACACTCCCTCTCAAAAATAAAGGGATTATCTTCTACCCAATCATGTCTCTATGGAATTTGAATTTTCTTCTTTTTATTGCCTTCGTCAATATGTCTGCATCCTGCTCCTCCATGGGAATGTACTCTAATGACATAATCCTCCTCTGAACACAATATCTAATATGGTGATACCAGATATCAATATTCTTGTACATGTCATGGAATACTGGATTAATCGAGAGTTTGATGGAACTCTGGTTATCACAATTTATCATCTTCAGATCCATCTGTTGACCAGACAAACCAATAAGTATACTCCTCATCCAAACGGCCTTGCATGTTTCCTGAATGGCTACCATGTACTATGCCTCTGCTAAATTGAGTGAAATTGATCTATGTTTCCTGTTGTACCAAGAAATTTTTGTTGATCCTATGTTGAATATGTCTCTTGAATTTCTCTTCCGATCGGATGGACTCCCTACCCAATCTGCATCAGTGAAGCCTTGAAGCTTCACTCCCTCTATCCATTTGTACCATAATCCAAAATCTATAGTGCCCCTGATATATCTCAACACATGCTTCCCTGCCTTCCAAAATAGCTTGGTCGGCTTAACCATAGCTTGGATTAGCTAGTTAACTATGTAGCATATGTCGAGTCGTGTGTTCACCAGATAAATGAGTGAACCCACTAGCTGCCTGTAAATAATAACATCTAATACTTCACCTGAAGTAGCATCCTCCTCCCTCCAGTTTCTTGCTAGAGGAGTCTTCATGGGTTAGTTTCCCTCCATGTGGAACTTCCTTAGAATCTCCTTTTCATACTTTCCCTGAGATACAAATAGCTCCCCATCTCTTTGAAATATTTCCAATCCAAGGAAATAATGCAAGAGCCCCATGTCCTTCATCTAAAATTCTCTTGCAAGATCATCTCTATAAGACTTTATGAGCTACTCATCACTTGTCAGTATTAGATCATCAACATAAAGTACAAGAATAAAAATCTTACCATCAACTGCAATATGATATAGGTTTGCATCCTCTTCACTCTTGGTGAAGCCCAACCCGGTGAAATAGTTGTCAATCCTAGTGTACCAAGCACAGGGGGCTTTCTTCATCCCATACAATGCACTATTGAGTCTACACACATGTGCCTCCCTCTCTAAGGTATCAAAACCTTCTGGTTGCTCAAGGTACACCTCTTCCTCAATAACTCCATTGAGAAAGGTTTTATTTACGTCCATCAGATGTATCTTCCATCCCATCTGCGCTAAGAGTACAAGGATGGATCTAATAGTTAAGTGCCTTGCAACTGGTGCAAAATTCTCATCATAGTCAATCCCCTCCACCTGATAGAACCCTCTGGCCAAAAATCTAGCCTTGTGCTTCTCCACACTCCCATTTGCTGCTTGTTTCACCTTGTAGACCCATCTGGATCCTACATCTGACTTCGCGACTGATCTTGGAACAAATTCCCATGCAATGTTTCTGATAATGGAGTCATACTCCTCAACCATGGCATAAACCCACACTAGCTACTACACTTCTTCCTCGAAAGAGGATAGTTTTGTCACAATACCTTTGCTCATGAGAGCCATGCATCTAGTGTACCGCTCGGGGGACGTTCTCTGTCTGCGTTGTGATGCGGGTGCTCCCACATTATCTCTCACATCGAGCAATAATTTGTCAGCCTCTCTAGTGTGCTTCCTTCCATATCTAGTAGATGGCTCTACATGAGTGGTTTCTACCACTCTATGTTCCTCTACTTGTGGTTTCTCCACATCCTAAGGTTCATCCTTTGGAGCTAAGGGCTCCTCAACCGCATTCAACTCAAGATCCCTCTCAAGGGACAATCGCATGGCTTTGTCTTCATCAAACTTCGCATCTCTTTTTACCATTATCATCTTGTGTGCTGGAAAGTACAGCTAATAGTTGTGAGGTATATCAATGTACCCCAAAAATATCCCCAACTCTGTTGTTGGCTCTAGCTTCTTCCTGGCATCTTTGGTCACGTGGAAATAAACAGATGAACCAAAATTTTAAAATACGACACATTTGTTCTCTTACCTGAAAAAGGCCTCGTCTAGTGTACTCAACCCAACTATCCGATGAGGACTTATGTTCTTCACAAGTATTGTTGTATTGCATGATTTCGCCCACATATGCAACGGTAGCCCCTGATCATGCAACATAGCTCATGCTGCTCCCACAATAGTTATGTTCTTTCTTTCTACAACCCCATTCTTCTATGGGTTATGAGGTGTGACCAATTCTCTTCGAGTTCCTTCTGAGGCATAGAATTTCTTGAATTATTTAGAGATGCATTCTCCAACATTGTCACACCTTAGAGCCTTCACCTTCTTCCCTGTATCTTTCTTGAAAATTTCCTTGAAATAACAAAACTTGGAGAACGTCTGATCTTTATTCACATGAAGAAAATCCAACACTTTCTTGAAAAAATAATCAACAAAAATCACATATTACTTGTGCTTTTTTGTGGAAGCTATCGAGAAGGGTCCACACACATTTGAGTGAACTCTCTCAAGGATTGTCGTTGCTCAACTTTCCTTATCGTGAAAGGTGGATTTTGTATACTTCCCCATAGTACACCCTTTGCATGTGTCTCTCTGCACAAGTGTACACTTTAGAAGCCTTGTATAAATCTGTTGCATGATCCTCAAAGTGTTGTGTTGTAGATGGCCCAACCTCTTATGCCATAACTCACCAATGTCTCAGATTTCCACCTTCTCTGCTTTACTGCTTAATGTTGCGCAGTCATCTACATCAAGTTTGTATAGGTTCTTCACTCGAACCCCAATTTTTTTCACCTGTCCCATGGCTTTGTGATGAAGGAAGGCCCTTCCTTCATTGGAAATCACATCATATCCACGATCTTCCAACATATCAACAGAAACCAGATTCTTCTTTAAACCAAGTACATGCATGACATATTTTAATATGAGGGGTTTACCTGACTCTCTCAAAAAGGTAACTGTACCAATACCAGTAACACTATACCTCCCATCATCACCCATCTTAATGTGCATCTGGAGATCCTTCTCCTCCAAGCTGCTGAAGAATTATTTGTTGTCAATCATGTGGAATGAGGGTCCATTATCACCGATGACACCATGCATGCAATGAGGGTGAATTCCAACTCGAACTATGAAGCCAATGCTTCTTCTACTACTCCTCCTTAGGCCTTCTTGTTGTTCTTCTTTTGTGGAAAATTTGTGGCATAGTGTCCATGCTCATGATAGTTGAAACATTTCACCTTTGATAACTCTCGCTTATTTTATACCTTTTCGGTCTCAGATTTGGAATGGGATGCCTTCCCTTTTCCTTTTTTCGCATTGCCATCCAAGGCACAATTCTCCTCATCATCAGTCTTTGATGAGGATCAATATCTGGTGCTCCGCTGAATTTATTCTTGTGCCAAATCGGACCATAGTCGCTCCCAATCTAGCAACTTCTCCCTCCCAATAACAAAGTCCTGGTAGCTACACTAAATCTTGGGAAGTCCTAGAAGAGCTAGGCTCACCAAATCATCAGATTCAATAGTGATCCCAACGCTTCCAAGCTCATCTCGACACTGAGTGAACTTTGTCAATTATTTTTGGATTGTGACACCCTTCTCCATTTTTCTCTTCCTGAGCTTGTCTTTCAGCACCAGCTTCTTGTGGTCTCTTCTATTCTAATACATATTTTTTAAGGTTGTTCACATCGCATATGGAGTCGCCTTACTGTGGAGGATCGAGACAATATGGTCTCGAACTCCCTCTAACAATATCCTCCTTACCTTTGCTACATTCTTCTTCCATGAATCAAGAAGTTGATCATCTGCTGTTGCGGGATATCAATTTCTATGAAAACCTTCATTTTTTTGTCCTCGAGCATTGCCTCCATCCTGTCCTTCCATGCAATATAATTTGAATTTCCCTCAAGTACATATTCAAGTCTCAAGCCATTGAAATACATCTTGATCTATTGTTGGATACAGAAGAATAAATCTGTAAATTTGAACCTAATCAAAATAAACTTTGTTCTTCTCTTCTTATTGTGATTCCTGGTGCTCTAATACCATGTGGAATATCTAACAACGAGATTGAAACTAATCCTATAATGTACTAAAACAAGATATCGAATCCTTCTACAAATTGCGGAAACAAAACACGATGGCACAATCAGATAACAAGTAAGAAAAAGAAATAAGCAATCGCACAACACAAGATGTATCTAGGGAAAGCACACTACCTAAAACCTCACTAACTGTATATTGTATAAATTCAAGGATCATGAAACAATACAATTATTCCTCTCTTGAGAGAAACTCTTGCACTCTGCCAACTGTCTCACTACGATCTAGGAAAAATCAGACAAATACTTAGCCAATTATCTGCCTCTTCTCAGCCTACCTTTCTCACACATTCATTGAGGAATTAAATTCCTATTAAATAGGAAAATCCCTTTCCTTTATTTCGCAATACTTCCTAGGCATCTAACTAACTTGTACAATTTTTTTATTATAAAACTGATAGTTATCCTCCCTTTAACCTCGGTCTCAACTAGGCCTTCCTTAGAACGGACATGCAACAGTTATTTATAGTGAATTATCAGTTAATTGATTGATCATTTCTTGTGAATTAAATCAAATTTAATTCACTTGACCTCTCACTAGCTCATCACTCGGTTAGTACTAGTTAAACTGATTTAAACTCAATTTCTTGAGTTAACTAATTACAACTCACAAACAATTGTAATTGGGCCCCCTTAATTCATGGGAGAACTCTACATGCATCCTCTTAGACCCTCAACTCGAATTTCCTAAGCTAACTCAGTCATTCTGACTTAGTTAACTAATACAAGTTGTCATGAGATGAAATTACAATTTCTCTTCATTAAGGGGAAATTAATTCATAATCCTAGCTTTGGGGTGCCATTTCAAGAAATTCTAGCTTTGGATAAGCACTTTAAAGAGGTCTTTCTTATTTTTCGACGGTGCATCAAAATCATATCCAGGTAGAGTTGGAGCAATAGGTTTTATAGTTGATCAAAATCAGAGAATTATGACTGCCTTTGAATGGGGCCTTGGCATCGAATCAAATAATAAAGCAGAAGCCTATGGTTTTCTCATGGGCTCCCAAATCATAAAGAGGAGTAATATTATGAATCTATTTATCTTCAGTGACTCCTCCATTGTTATGCAGCAAATGGTCAACAAAACAAAGTTGAAAAACGCAGACCTTGGGCAACTCATCTCAGGCATTCGCTCCAACCTGGAAACTGTGGAATAGTCTCCTTATACCATATTCGGCATGAAAACAATAAAAAAATTGACGAATATAAAAATAATGAAGTCAATATACCATAGGGAGAAGCCAAAATTGGAAATTATATCTCTAGTCAAATCATTCCTTAGGAATTCATCCCCGTCATCCCATGAGCACCACTTCCTCATGGTTTTAATCATCATCAAAATCCATAAAAAATCATCTTATGCTTCAATGCACTACTCCAGGAATATATGCCATACTATTCTCGATTGCCATCCTCCTTGTTATCCTCCTCTCTTTGTCCTCTCTGCTACTTTATTCTCCCTCTTCCTTATCCTCATATGATCTCCTTGTCCTCCCTGCTCCTTTATATCCTTTTTCCACCCATGGATCTTATGCATCTCCTATATCTTCCATGTTATCCTTTTCTTTGTATTTCCCTAGTATCCCTTTCTCCTTCTCCCTATTTTCCTCTCCTGATCTGTGTCCCTCTCTTCCCTAGAAATTCCTCCCTATTGTTCTCCCTTCACCGTGGTGTATTTTTGTTTTGTGTATTGTTGAGTTGCGCTCCTCTCTGGAAGCTCATCAATTTTTCCTCCTTGTGCCTCCCTATTACCTCTAATATTTCCAAAATTTATTCCCTAAAGAATAACTTGAGCTCATGCCCCCATTTCAAATCCCAGAAGATAATGTTTGAACATGTCAAGGAAATGCACCTTCAGCTTCGGGCTTAGACTCACTCTAAGAATGCATTCATCTATCAAAAGCTCAATGAATACAAGAAGGAGTTCTAAAGGTTGAAAAATAAATGCATCCATCTGGAAAATACAGTGACCTTCCTTCGTGAAATCATTGCTAAAACTACATGAGAAATTTTAATCTATCTAGATCGCAACAGCAGAAATCAGCCCCAAGAAGAAATTATAGTTAACCAAAAGTAGCAGCAATCAGTTTTTTTCAGCTCCAGTCAATCAATTTTTTTCAGTTTCAGTATTCTTCAGTCATCAGTTTCAGTTCCAGTTTCAGTATTTAGTTTCATAATATCTACAGTATTTAAGCAGTCATGAAATATAAATGTGTCTTATTATTGTAGCAAATTATCAAGATTTACAATCTAAATGTTGTAGCAAGAATAGGTAGTTATGAAGCAAGCAGAAAAGTTGTAAAAGAAGGTTCAAGGACTCTATTCCTCTCTTCCCTCGTGAACTCTTCAGTATATTTGTACTGGGAATCTTGACTTCCTTCTTTTTGAATATATTATAAAATACCTGACTTTGTTAAAAAAATAATAATAATAATTTTTTTCCCTTCTAAATATACAAATAAATTCAATATAACATTGTGTGTGTGTGCATTAGCCACGGTGCATATAACACACGATGAAAAGGTGTTTTTTTAAGGCACTTCGTGGAGTAATGGTGTGTGGGTGTGTGTGTGTGTGTGTGTATTAGCCATGGTGCATAGAGCATACGATGAAAATTTGTTTTGTTAAGGCACTTTGTGGAGTAAATATCACCAGTTCTAAACTATGTGGTAAAAAATCCAACTATGCTAAGTGTTAGTGTGGCCCAAGCTGGGTGTAATCCCCGAGTGATTTTGATGGCTTAGATGCCCCTAGCTCATGGCTACTCAAGCCACCGGTTAGGCATGCTAGTCATCTTAGGAGTCACATAACCTTGAAAACAAAAACAAAAAACATAATCTTTGTATTATAATAATTTATCACACTAAAATATTAAATTAAAACATAATTATAGACTTAAATAGATTTATTTAAAGCCTATAATATTAAAATTAATAACAATACTCATTTATTTATTCTCTTTTTAAAGTTTGGCCTTTTGTTCATTTAGAAATATGTAATGGATAGGCATAAAGTGATTAGTATGGAAGATAATAGGGTTCCTCGTAGCAATTCAAATTTTAGCTTGAAGTCATTGTAGACTTACAAAATGATGGCATAGGGATGTTGTTTCTTGGCTAAACCATTAGAGGATTCAAGAGGAGACCACTCACAAATATATTGAAAAGAACAAAAACATTATCACAATTAATCTACTATAATAAAAAAAGAGTCTATTTACTATCTAAACAAAAAAAAAAAACTAATCGATTATAAAAAAATTAGTAACCCTAACTTATAAATTTAAAACATTCTTTCTTCTATGTTTTATTTAAAGGAGAAAATAAACATTGCTAAAATAAGAATGAACTCTCACAATAATGAAAGTGGGTGTTGGAGAAGACTTGAAATACCTTATGAAAATAGCATTTTTAACCTCTGTGATACTAAGAATATAGAGTATGAAAATCTCTTTCTCTTATATTCCCTCTTATGTGTGTATGAGGGTTCAATTTTCCAATATTTCTAATAAATCATGAAAACCAAAATAGATCTAGGGAAATTTCAGGGAAATTTCTTTGTAATCTTTCAATCGTAGAAAAAAATGTTAAACTAAATCAATTAACTATATAATTTATCAAGGTTTAATAGACCAAATTTGGTCTCAATAGACAATAATCATAGTCATCATTCTATTTGGTTATTATAGTATCCGTCTAGATCCATATTAACCCCAAATATATGAAACACCAAGAAGGATAAAATTCCTTGGAGTGTAAAAATTGTTTGCACCTTGAGATATTAATCCCTCTCAATGCTTGATATATTTGGGGTTAAGATTGATTCACATTAAAACTTTAATTGTAAGCAGTCATCATGACACTATATTCCCAATGAAAATTTGTTCAAAATCGCTAACCAATGCAATTGATCCCCTTCCAAAAGGAACGTGTGAATTTTCACAAAAATATTAATGAAGTTGAGAGTCAATTTGTGTTACCAATGATTTAATTATAAAATGCATGTCATCAACAATTTTATATTTGACATGACTCAACTCCTCTTGTTAGTTAATCAATTGTGACCATTGCAAATTGGTCATGTACCTTACTTGAATATGAATTTGAAATTCCATTGTTTATGTAGATATGTTGAATGTAAAAAATTTTGAAAGGTTTATAATAATGCTTGAGCTCACACATGTTCAAGGGAAAAATTGTTAAATGACATAATCATACTCATGAAACGATGGCGGCGAAACCCTAGCTGGTTCATACCCTAAAAAATGGTGGTTACCATTGGAGTGTGACATGCTGATGGAGGAGATTTGAACGGCCCATGGCAGTTGATAACAATACACTGAACCAGTGACGTGAGACACTTAATACATCACGGCGACTTTAAGGAATTTTTTTCACCATTATTAGGGGAACGCTCATAACCCACGGTTACTAGTGGTTTTGGTGCTAATGGTCACAGACTCCTCGGCTAAATACTGGAAGCTACACGCCCTTGGCGTTTCTCAATGGACCCGAAAACCCGACAGTCGGGAAATAATTTTGACCCTTCGTATATACCCTAGACCCCAGCTGTTATAGTTGACGGCCACAGTCTCTATGCTAAATCCTCGTAACAGACAAAGGTTTTCATGGCAAGCTCAGGGAACTCTCGGTAACGGAGGAGAAATTCTTGAATGGCAGTATGGAAGAGGTGGAGTTGGATTACTCTTCCGACAACCTGGAACCATCGTAGATATGGGCAGGTATCACACCTCAGTAGACAGGTGGCTGCCTCAAGGGTCTGACCTGGCAGAGAAATAACAGGTGTACATGGAGCTTGGTGAGTCATCACAAGCTCACTATGCATCTAAGGAACCCTATAAGGAAATCACAACAGCTTATTTTGAACCCTTCCCTATGGCTTTGGATTCGCCAGCTTTCTTAATACCCTCACCATGAGTGCTCAGGTTATGGGAGCAACAAACACAAGCAACTCCAAACATGTTGCGTCTGATCATAGAAGGATTGGGGGTGAATGTCGGTAACCTAGATTTTTCCTTTGGATTTGAGCACCTAGGTATCAACCATGTAGTGGACGGAAACATACCTATAGATGATCTAGGGGGATCCCATGTTTGTGGCTGCATCTGGCTGCTTTGAAGGCATTACACTGGTGATTCCACCGCCCGAGGACATCAGGACGTCTGACTCGGACGATGCGATACCAGAAGGTGAGGGCCATATCTGCAATAGGAACACCCACAGGATAGGAATGAAGAAGCATAGGTGCAAAAAGAGTAGAGAACATAAGAGGAACTTGGTCTTCAGTGAAGGCATTGGAATGGACAAGTTGGAGGAAACCTCGCAAACAGTCCAGGTCGGACATGTTCGAGGGAGGAAATACACTACTTCCAGACTCAAGATATGGACCGTTGAAATTTGGGGAAATATCCTGGAGCAAATACATGGGGTGCTCACGATGAATAGAGGGTGTTTTTATCTCATCTTCCCCCATCGTGAGATAGTGAATTGGGTGCTAACCAAATACTGGCATATCAAAATGACCCCTATGTTCGATCCTGATAAGGAAAACATGAGAGCAAGACCAATTTGGGTGCAACTGTCAGGACTCCCACTAGAATTCTTGACATAGGAAGCACTTTGATACATTGGAGAAGAGTTAGGAATTTATCTGTACCATGACAGGTCCTACCTTGAGACTGGATATATTTCAGTAGCTCGGATACTTGTTCACTTGGACACGTGGGAAGGATTGGTGGAGAACTACAATTTGCATTTCAAAGAAATCTCAAGATGCCAAATTATGGATTATGAAGGGATACCATTCTGGTATCATCGATTCCATGAAGTGGGGCATTTATATAAGGAATGCCCGCTAATCATCATGGCCAATACAGAACCAGAAAAATTATTGGTACATGCAGGGACCCAAATTGTCGGATTTCGTGAACCAGTCACTACTCAGAAGATGCCCTCGTTAGAGCCTGTTATGATGTGTCCTCCCAGGAAGATGTCGCCCTATCAAGCGCCACTAGCTCCTCAGGCCTGCAGCTCACATCCTCAAGAAGTGGAGGCAAGTCTAATCCCAAGTACTCCTCTCACTTCTCCTTATACCTTTAATTCTGAATTTAATTTCTCTGTATCTCTAGTTTTAACCCAAGCTACATCTAGAGTTGATTTAATTATATGCAATCTAGATCCCATTGTATGTCCTGTTGCAACCGCCCCTCCTTCCACTCCCTGGTCGGACCCTCTTACACTAGTGGGAGACTCTATCTCCCAATCCCTTACTGAACCCTCGGGCAACAGCTCTGACCACCATTACAACCTTAGATCCTCAACTAAGGCTTATGCTCCCCATGCTTATGGTCTTGGCACTGACCCCATAGTATTCCATTCTAAAGCAGCCATGGGTAGACCTTCCTCTCTATCTAAAGCTATACTCTGGGCTGGTATGGAGGTATTTTCAGGGAAGAAAACTTCTATCGACAGGGTAATTAGAGCAAAGGACACCCCTGACATGGGTGATCTATGATCTGTCTCTCTTTTAACTGTAAGGGTTTAGCCAGTCCTGAAAAAACCTAGCACTAAGAAGGTTGGTGGTTCTTGTGAGAGTGGATTATTTTCCTCTAAAAGAAACATTTGGCGATGGTGATTATATCCACAAAATTCTCACCTCCCTGCTCCCGGACTGGAGCTTCCATACATTGGATGCAAGAGAGTGATCTGGAGGTAGTGCAATGGGTTTCAATAATCAAAAAATCCAAGTGGGAAGCTAGTGGGGCAGATATGGGATACTTGGTGTAGACATCTCAATCATCGGGCTTGATATGCCCATCTGTTTGATTAATGTCTATGACCCTTGTCACAACAGAGAGGACTATTGGAATAATCTGATGGCCTCTGATATCATGAAGGGGGATCATATTATCATCGGTGGAGATTTCAACTTCTCCATTGACCTAGCTGAATCATGGGGGCCTAATGCAGTACCGAACCCTTTGTCGGAATACTTTGAACAATTAATCGATGATGCTAAAATGTTGGATTTGGCCATGCCCAAAAAATTCCCTACGTGGCACAATAGAAGGACTAGTGAGAATGCCCTAGCGTGAAGACTAGATCGGTTTCTTATCAAGACCAAGCTAGCTGATAGGATTGACAAGGCTCGAAAATGGGTTGGATCGAGAGGATCATTTGATCACTCCCCCATATACTTTGAAATACTCAGGGAAAGCATCAAACCTCACCCCCCCTTTAAATTTCACTCTTGCTGGCTGGAGGATCCTGCTTTCCACATTCTTGTAAAAAGCTCCTGGATCTGCTGTGATTAGATGCCAGACTTCGAGCCGGCCCGAGTTTTCTCCAACAACTTGACCAGATTAAAATATTGTACAATAAATTGGGCTAGAGAGAAGTAATTCAAGATGAAGAAACACTAAAAAATATTGAGAGTGAGTTAAATGGACTATTGGGATTGGATTGTCTTGGCTTTCAATCCACATAGGCCAAGAACCATCTCATCCAATTGGAAATGGAGAAATCTAAATTGTTAAGGAAACAGGAGGAATCGTGGAGACTCAAAAGCAGGGCCATCTGGCTCAAAGCGGGAGATGACAACACAAAATTCTTCCAGAAATTTGCAAAAGTCAGAAATAAAATCAACACTATCTGGGAACTGAAGGACTGGGATGGAAGGGTGGCCAATAATCATGCACAACTCGTCGATATGGGTGTTAAACATTTCTCTCATCTCTACAGTGACCCCAGAGTTGCCAACATATTAGAAGTACTCCAGATTGCTAGGACCATGCAGAGATATGTGGAGGAATATGATATTGAAAATTTAAATTCTCATGTTACTTTAGGGGAAGTTGAAGCGGTATTAAAATGGTTTAAGAAGGACAACAGCCCTAGTCCGAATGGATGGCCTATTGAATTCTACCTCACTTTCTTTGAATACATTGGGAGGGACCTCCTATAATTCATTGAAGAGAGTAGGACAACTAGTCGTATATATGATGGATTCAATACATAGGATTGATAAACCCTTGATTTTTAATGACTACCGGCCCATATCCCTTTTCAAATGTATCTACAATAGCATATCCAAAATCATTTCCAACCGTATCAATCCCATTTTATCTCTTCACATATCCAAGTTCCTTCCTCTACCAGAGAAAAATTAATGAAGCTATAGGTACGGCCCAGGAAGCCCTACACTCTATCACTCCTCAAGATTTACCTTTCCAAGGCTTTTGAGTGTACATGTTGGACCTTCATACAGCTCATCCTTCTCCATGCTAGTTTCCCTCACTCATTCATCAATTGCATCATGGGATGTATCACCAATGCATCCTTCAGTATACTCATCAAAGGTGTAGCATCTGAATTTTTTCATGCAGGTAGAGGGCTTCGTCAAGGATTTCCACTATCCCCACTGCTATTTTTACTAATCAAGGAAGGACTGACCAAACTTTTGGCAAAATCCAAGGCTGAAGGGACTATAAAAGGAGTCAAATTATCCGAATTTATTCAGCTGAACCATATTTTATTTGTTGATGATGTGCTTATTTTTCTCTATGGAACCATCCTAGACACCAACAGCTTCAGAAATATTCTGGCTATTTTTTGTAAGGTCACAGGTATGCACCCTAATCACAGTAAATCTACTATCGTATTGGTGAAGTGCTCAGAGCAGGAATGCAAACATGCCCTGGTACATTTTCAATTTAGACGCAGGGAGTTAGAGGATGGCATTAAATATCTAGGGTTCTACCTCAAGCCTAATGACTACCGAATTACTGATTGGAATTGGTTAATCGCGAAAGTTGAGGAGGGTAAACATATGGAAGCTGAGATGGATCTTTGGATTTGGGTGATTAGTGCTTATAAAACCGGTGTTGGAGGCAATTCCTGTCTACTGGATGGAACTGGCATGGATTCCCAAAGGATTGATTGTCAGAATACAACAAATTTGCAGAAGATTCCTATGGAGAGGAAAGTTTTATGGAAAAAATTTTGCTTGGGTTGGTTAGAAGAGGATTTCCAAGCCCAAAATCTGGGGTGGTTGGGGGATAAAATACCTAAATATTTTTTCCACAACGTGCGCAACCAAAATGGGGTGGAATTTCCTTAATGCTAGCATCATCTAGTGAGAGGTCACATTCTACAAATATATAGCTCCTCGGATGACCCTCGATTGGATCAGAGGCCCTAGCTCATATAATCTAGATATACCCAACAGTGTGCCATCACCGAATCCATTCACATCATTAAGATCAAAATTTCTTGGAGAAGTGGGTGAGGAGAAAAAATTAAGATTGGAGTGGATGCATGGTCTGGTTGTGGTCAAGCATGTCAATTTCCCTTGGCCATAAGACAGCTCTTGATGGATTCAAGAATACATACTATATCACAAATTGTAGAAAGGGAAAACACCACTTGGATCTCACAAGCTTGGAAATCGGCTCAGGATCTCGAAATCCTGGACATATGGCATCCGGTATGGAATAGTTATCTCAAGGTGCTCTGTGCCACCAAAATCAGGATCACTGAGAGGGAGGACGAATTTTTATGGGATTTTCTCCCAGGGGTAGTTACTCACTAAAGGAGGGGTATGTGTCTCTCAGTGCGGAGCTTGAACCCTAGAACAGACAGTGGTGGTGGAGACACCTTTGGAAGTTGAAGGCACCCCCAAAGGCCAAATTATTCATGTGGTGCATACTCACCAACTGCAACCCTACAGAGGACAATCTCACCAAATGTTCCATCCATGGACCCTCCAGATGCTGCCTATGCAAATTACAGTCTAAGGATACAAATCATCTCTTCCTCTCTTTCCCATCCATAAAATAGATCTGGAAACTCTCCACTTTTGCCCTGGGAATTACTTACAATTTGCATGGTAGCTCTGTCTCTAAGGCTTGGATGAATTTGTGGCAATCGGTTTTCTTCCCAAAAGATAGAAATATCCCCCTCTTAATATCCTGGGGAATCTAGTTGGCCCGTAACCAATGCATCTTTCAAAAATCTGTGATTGATTGGCCTTGCATATGCAACTCTATTACAGCATTGTTCCTCTCAATTCCTAAAGACGAGCCCAGTACACAAGGCAGAGTACTCATCTCAAAGGCTATTCAAAAATACTACCCTTGGGCCTATTTTGATGGGGCATCAAACATATATGGTTGCGAAGGGGGGCCACTCTCTACATGTCAGAATATCACTACTTTAAGATCAAAATGGGATTAGGTCCAGGTACTAACAACTACGTTGAACTCAACAGTCTTATACTCCTTACGTTTTCCCAAGAGAAGAGCTGCAACAAGATTCAGATATTTGGGGATTCCAAAATTATTGTAAATTGGTTCAACAATGAAGCATGATTTCATGTTCATACTCTTAGAGGATTTTTGGATGAGATTATGGCTCTTAAATCCTTTTTTGACTCCATTACTGTTGCTCATATTTATAGGAAAAGGAACGATATGGTTGATCAACTTCCAAAGAAGCCTTGGAGCTAGTTTGGCGCCAATGGTTCATTATTGAATAGGATGGACAGGACGAGTATCAGTACTCTCACAGACCCTTCATAGAGGATTCATATGGACACGAGGCAGTCTAAATAGGTTGTCGGTTTTTGGACAGTTTTTTGGCTGGTTTTTGGCCGGTTTTTATATTTCACATGTGATTATGTAGATATTTATCTCGATATGCACAGTACTGCTTCTAAATGTTATTTTTTATCATATAAAGTATATGACTGTAAGTGACTTTTTCAGTTGCATAGATGACTGCATTGCTTATACAACATGTAATTTTCTCTCATGAATGAAAATTACGATTTTTTGCCTGGAAAAAAAATGTTGAATGTCACAACATAAGACAAGGGCATGTTTAACAATTCTAATCAAGTAATACTTTCTCATATTCATAATCTCCTATAAAATATTTCATAGTTCTATATCTACGTTTTATCTACTACACATTTTTTTGTTCAATATCTTGAATTTTTTTGTATTTAATATTTCTAACTTATGTTGTTTACAATATTGTCCTCTTTATTTTTCTATTTTTTCATGTGATTCATTATTTTTATGTCTCACAGCATATCCATGCAATATCCTTATTTTTTCTTCATTTTCAACAATATAATGAGCCATGACTATGTCAGTTCAATGTTATACTCTAAATACATACCTTATAACATAGCGGAAAATATTCCTGGTGAGTGCTGTTGGACAGAATGGAAACCAAATTATCCAACTGGACCCACTGTTCCCTCAACATAGCTGGACACATGGTTCTCATCAAATCGGTCCTTCAATCTCTCCCCATCTATCTCTTCTTTGTTCTAGCTGCTCCAAAATGGGTCCTCAAATCTATGCGCAACTTGCAAAGGACTTTCCTCTGGGGAGGAACTAGAGAGAAAAACAAATGGGCACTAGTCAACTGGAAAGAGGTATGTAAATTGAAATCACAAGACGGACTAGGACTACGAGATCCTGAGCACAGCAACAGCATCATGGGAGAAATTATATGGTGGAAATGGGTCTCCAACCCTCACACGCCCTGGGCAAACCTGTGGGCAGACAAGTATGCAAGGAATTGGCTCTAGGAGGATCCCAAATATGGAATGCAGACAGCCATTGAAAAAATTTGATCCAAACCCATAGCTTGTAGGTTTTAACCTTGTACAAAAATTAGCCGCAAACGAATCTTAAAAATAGAAAATAAACAATAGCAAGAGCATAAAACATAAAACAGATATACACAGAGATTTTCCCCTGGATCCCAAATCGGGACGACCAGCTTGATTTTTCATTATATTCCTTTTAGTATTACAACACATATATACATGTCGAAGCATACATAAACCCCAATCCATTAACCCTGGATTAGAACATAACCGTAGTTCCCTTGACCAGATCTACAAAATACCAGGGGCCATAAACCATCTTACCCCAAAACCATGTGCAAACCCATGCACAAAACCATGGGCGGATCCGCCCACCGGAAAATAAGGACCAAAAAAAATTTCCGGGGCACTACCTCGGACCCCGACAGGGGGGGCTACCACCCCCCCTATGACCCCCTCCCCCCCCCGCGCGTGATTAATCGTGGAAAGAATATAACGCATACCCAACATTCTCCCACTTGTTTTTTTCTTTCCACAGGAGAGCTTAGTCATTAGCCCAGTTCTGCAGCACCCATTGTTTCTCTACACCAAGAGAACTTCTGAGTGCTTACAGACTTCATCAATGCATCTACAACATTCTTCAAAGTGTCCACCTTTACCAGCAACACCCTTTTAGCCTCAACCATATCTCTCACAAATTGATATTGAACATCAATGTTCTTTGTCTTTGAATGATAAGCAGGGTTCTTAGCCAATAAAATTGCACTTTGGCTATCACAATTTATCCTTATAGCTTGCTACACCAACCCCATACTTGAACACAATCTCTGCAACCAAATTACATCCTTGCTTGCATGAGTGGCTGCTATGTATTCAACCTCTGTAGTTGAAAGAGCCACTACAGACTGTCTTTTACTCATCCAACTGACTACATCTCCAAATATGCTAAACACATACCCACTTGTAGATCTTCTTTGGTCCAGATCTCCAGCCCAGTCTGCATCAACAAAACCACGAATGTCCAACACTCTTTCCAATCCTGGTCTTCCTTGGTAGCACAAGCCATAATCACTAGTGCCACGTAAATATCTAAAAACCCGCTTCACTGTTGTCCAATGCTCCTTCCCTGGGTTTGACATAAACCTTCTCAATGCTCCCACTGCATGTGCAATGTCTGGTCTAGTACAGACCATTGCATACATCAGGCTACCCACTGCACTTGCATATGGAACACGAGACATGTCCTCCTCTTCTTCTTGTGTCTTGGGACACTGTTCAGAAGAAAGCTTTGTACCTACAGGAATCGAAACATTCACCAGTTTACTATCCTGCATATTGAACCCCTGCAATATAGTCTCAACATACTTCCTCTGGTTTAAACAAAGCTTCCTCTTTGCCCGATCTCTCTTAGTTTCCATGCCCAAAATATAGTTTGCAGCACCAAGATCCTTCATGTCGAATTTGGAGAATAGTTGGGTCTTCAAATATTGGATAATTTCTTTGTCATTTCCAATCAACAACATATCATCCACATACAAGACCAAATAAACAACACGATCACAAATTAATTTAAAATAAACACAGTGATCCTCCTTGCTTCTGGTGAAGCCAAGTCCCCATATGTAGGTATCAAATTTCTGATACGACATCCTTGGTGACTGTTTTAACCCATACAGATACTTCTTTAACCTGCATACTAGTTCTTTCTTCCCCTTCACCATAAAGCCTTCAGGTTTTTTCATGTAGATCTCCTCTTCTAGATCCCCATGAAGAAATGTTATCTTCACATCCATCTGTTCTATCTCAAAATCAAATGCTGCAGAAACAGATAAAAGTAATCTATTGGAAGTAACTTTGGCAACAGGAGAAAAAATATCACCAAAATCAATTCCCGACACCTAGGAATAACCTTTTGCTACCAACCAAGATTTGTATTTCTCCACCTTGCCTTCTACATTCATCTTCTTCTTAAACACCCATTTTCTCCTGATGGCCTTCCTTCCAGCCAGCAACTCCACTAGATCCCATGCCTCATTTTTATGCAAGGATTCCATTTCATCAACCATGGCCTCCTTCCAGAGTTTTCCATCCTCTGAATCTACTACCTCCCTGACAGTTCTGGGATCATCATTAGTTATAGTTAAAGCAAAATTTGAACAAAAAGTAGATGGACTATACCTTTCTGGTTGTCTTCTTTCCCGAGCTGATCTTTCCACATCTGGAGTTTTTGGCTCTTCCTCTTCTGAGTCTTCTTCTATTGTAGAGTCTAATTCATCCTCCTTTAGCTCAAACTTTATCTTCTCAAGTTCCTTTGGTAGGACTTCATGTTTAACAACATCTTTCACCTCTCTAAACACCACATCTCTGTTGTACACAACCTTCCTTGTTTGTAAGTTCCAAATCTTGTAACCCTTTAAACCATCCTTATACCCAATAAAGATGCACCTTTCAGATTTATTATCCAACTTGGTCCTTTTCTCCTTTGGAACATGTACATATGCATCACATCCAAATACCCTCAGAGGTGAAAGAGAGGGTTTCTTACCAGTCCATACCTCATGTGGAGTCTTATCCTCCAACGCTGATGAAGGTGATCTGTTAACTAAGTAACATGCAGTCTCCACTGGCTCTGCTCAGAATTCTTGTCCTAACTCGGTACCACTGAGCATGCTTCTTGCCTTTTCCATCAGCGTTCTGTTCATTCTTTCTGCAACTCCATTTTGCTGAGGTGTGTATGGAGTAGTCTTCTACCGTGTTATACCACACTTCTTACAGAACTCTTCAAATTCCTTCTTGCAGAACTCCCCACCATTATCTCACCAGCACCTTATTCTCTTCTCTCATTCTGGTTTTCCACTAGAGCCTTAAATTCTTTAAATCTATCAAAGACTTCAGATTTATTCTTCAAGAAATATATCCATGTATTCCTTGAGAAGTCATCTATGAATGAAACATAGTACACAGACATTCCTAGTGATGGAATTGACACAGGTCCAAACACATCATTGTGCATGAGCTCTAATATCTTGTTCGCCCTCTTAGTACTAGAAGGAAAACTCACTAAATTCTACTTCCCATATACACAATGTTCACATGAATTGAAATCCAAAAATAAATTAGAAATACCTTCTACCATACCATTTCCATGCAGTATCCGAAGGCCCTTCTCTCCAATATGTCCAAGCCTTTGATGCCATAGCATGGTATTTTCTCCAGAGACTGCTAGGCTTTCTGCTCCACTTTCGGGAACCACAGAACTGTTGCACCCAACAATAACAGTGTTTCCCTAAAGCTTTTACAGAGTTCCAATCCGAACTCCCCACATTAATACCAGTCCTCCCCGGACCATCTTATATGTATCTTTCTCGAACATTTTTTTTACACCTGCATCATCCATCTTGCTTACAGAAATCAGAGTTATGGCCAATGCAAGAATGTGCAGAACACCACGGCGGTTCTAATCCTTCCACCTTGCGCCTTCAAATTCTGAATTTTCCACGTCCGACGATTCTGGCCTTCCTATCAATCCCTAGGAAGACATCATCACCATCATATTTCTCATACTCACAGAACCACTCCCTATGGAGAGTGAAGTGAAAGGATGCACCTGAGTCAATCAACCATGACTCATGATCTACATGTGTATTTGAAGAAGAAGCCAAATACACATCCCCACCTTCATCCGAGGTGGTTTTTGCTTCTGCAGAAGGACCTTCATTAGATCCCTTTCCTTTCTCAGGAGCTTTAGATCTGCATTCCTTTTTGTAGTGCCCTTCCTTTCTGCATTTCCAGCACACCTTTACAAACTTTCCAGGAGATTTAGATCTTCCTCTAGATTTAGATCTCCCACTCGAAACCTTATTCTTGTTTCTGTTCTGGGACCTTCCTCGTACAGATAAGGCATCTCCATTCTGACCCTCCATATTTCTCCGTCTCATTTCCTCCGACAGCAAGGCTGAGACAATGTCATCAAAATTCAAGGTAGTTATATTGCTACCTATTGCAATAACCAGACTGTCCCACGAGTCTGGTAGAGAACACAACAAACTGATGCACTTATCTTCATATGAGATTTTAATATCAACAGATGACAGCTGACTTACCACAGTATTGAGGGCATTCAAATGCTCTATCACTAAGTCTCCATCCATCATCCTTAGGTTATACATCTTTTTCCGCAGGAACAATTTATTCACCGGAGACTTAGATTGGTACCCCTATCTTGTCCCACAAGGTCTTCGTCATAGCTTCCCTAGATACATTCAAAAATACTGAATCTGAGACAGACAATCGTATTGTTCTCTTTGCCTTTCGATCCAGCTTCTTCCAGTCTTCATCTAAAATTGTCGTTGGTTTAGTACCCGGATCTACCACGATCCATTGATCTTTATCCACCAGCAGATCCTCCTTCTTGAGCTTCCAAAACTCAAAACTCTGACCATTAAATTTCTCGATCTCTATCTTCCCGCCACTTGCCATCTTCTTTCACCGCAAGAATCGATCCCGCAGATCTCCCACTGAATAGGGTCTACCACAGGCCCGAGAAAAAAACCCTCAGCAGCAAAGGCATCCCCTTGAAGCCGAACCAACTCTGATACCAAATGTAGGTTTTAACCCTATACAGAAATTAGCTGCAAACAAATCTTAAAAATAGAAAATAAACAATAGCGAGAGCATAAAACATAAAACATATATACACAGAGATTTTCCCCTGGATCCCAAATCGGGACGACCATCTTGATTTTTCATTATATTCCTTTTAGTGTTACAACACATATATATACATGTTGAAGCATACATAAACCCCAATCCATTAACCCTGGATTAGAACATAACCGTATTTCCCTTGACCGGATCTACAAAATACTAGGGGCCGAAAACTATCGTACCGCAAAACCATGTGCAAACCCATGCAAAAAACCATGGGTGTCCGATCCGCCCACCGGAAAATAAGGACCAAAAAAAATTTCCGGGGCACTGCCTCGGACCTCGACAGGGGGGCCTACCGCCCCCCCTGTGACCCCCTCGCACGTGATTAGTCGTGGAAAAAATATAACACATACCCAACATAGCTTCTGGGAACTATGCAGTGGCACTCAAGCCAGACTCTATGACAATTCCTAGCAGCAAATGCCCAGACTTTCCTCATTTTTTCCCAGACCCCTCTAGAGAACTGTTTTGCAAGCAAGGCAACATAAATGTGTCCAAGATTTTTGGACCAATGAAATAACTCAGAGCTACAGGACCTAGCTTCACATAGAAAGATGGAAAGATGACTGGAACAATGAAATCACAGAGACATTTGGGAGGAACTAATAACTAAAAGAAGAATCAAAGCCCAACAGGGACCCGACATTCTTCGATGGGGCACACTCCAAGTGGAAACTACTCCACTAAGGAAGCCTAAAATCTCTTACAACAGCAGATGCCAAATCCTACCAATCACATATGGAAGAAGATATGGTCTGCCAAGCTCTGGCCCAAAGTAACTACCTTTCTATGGTTTCTCATCAAACGATGCATCCTCACATGGGGGAATCTATTGAAATGAGGATTTTTAGGACCCTCAAGATGCCCTCTCTTCCAGGAAGACCAAAAAATCATCGATCACTTTTCGGACCTCTGCCCCATATCCAACGCACTGTGGGACAGGATTGAAACTCTATGCAGACTTTCCAACTGAGAAAGGGGTAAAATCATCAACACCATCAGCAAATGGACAGATAAACCTTACTCTAGAAACCTTTTGAATTGAATCTAGCAGTTGATTTCAGGCCTCCTTATCTGGAATATAGGGAAAGAAAGAAACAGTCGAATCTTTAAATACAATGCCTCAAATTGAGAGAAAATCTGGGCAAGGCTACACAGAAATCTCACAGAAAATATTGCCATGACTCCTTGGAGGAAGGAAGACCTCCCGAAAACTACTCTTTAACGCAATATTTTGAACAACTAGCATATGAGCATCAACACCCCTCTGGAAAACTCCCCAGTGAACGCTGGAAGAACCATCACACCTGAAAAATGGAATCCCCCACCCACTGGTTTCCTCAAATACAACTTCGATGGAGCCTCCAAAGGCAGCCCTGGGAATGCTAGATTCAGAGGCATCTTTAGAGACTCCCATGGTAACCCACTTCTGGTCTTCTACGGAAACATGGGATGGGACAGCAAAAACTCTTCGGAGTTAGAGGGGCTCATCCAGGGCATCTCCAGAGCCATTGAGTTCAAATTTTTACCACTGGAAATGGAGGGAGACTCGTAAATCATCACTTAGGCTGCCACTCGAATTATTCACGGCTCCCCCTCCTCAAAGGTCTCCACCAGTTGGAGGCTCGCTAATAGGCTCAAACTCCTGTAACAGTTTCTACAAAATCACAGAGCAATAACATTTCACCATGCGCACAGAAAAGCGAACACTGTTGCGGATCTCCTATCCAACAAGGGTGTGGAAAGCCATAACACGTTGCACTACTCTGACCTCTCTCATATTGAGGACAACTCCTTATGCATAGAATTCCAAACTCTCATCCAAAAGTATCATCCCTCCCCTAATGCAGGTGACATGACGCGCAAGCATGAAAATGTTCCCTCCCACACAGGAGTTGATGAAGATCTGCAACGCAGGCCTTCACGTGAAGTGGATCTACCTCTTTGCAATAATTTGCATGAGGTTATGGAGGCACAGGATGACGAAGATACGCAATGCCAGTAGCCACCTGGTGTGGAACCTCTCCTCTGCAATCATTTGAATGAGCTCCTAGATGAACATGATTCAACGCCGCCTTTCAAGCACGTACTTACACATGAGAAGTTTCGACATGCACCTGAGAACGTCTCACAATAATACACAGCATCTATGCTTGTACCACAGGTCTACAAAAGGGAATGCCCCTCCACACTCTTTCATTCATAGTTTGTTCCTTCTGGTCTGCAAAGCCCTCCTCGCCCCCTTAGCCATTCTGCTTCAGTCACAGCCCTCTTGTGCACTCCACCAGCTACCAACCTCCCCCCAGTGCCTGGTCACTGGGCACCCTCTCAGTTGCTTATCTTCCTGACTACGTGCCTCCCTTTGGCTCTCTCTTCCTAAATATTTTTTCCCAACTGCACACTCCCAGCAACAAGCTCCCCCTGTGGTGCACCCCCACCTATGTGACACCTTTCCCAATATCACTTCTCGACTCTACTCTTGTATTAACCACCACCCCAAAGAGAAAATTTCCAATACCTTTCAGCCCCCTATCTCATTATTTCTTCACTCTCCCATGGCTCTGCGTCTGCGCCAAAGGAAAATCAGGCGCGACCAAAGAGGTGTGTTCCCCAGACGCTACCAATGAGGGCCTGATAATCATTTGGAATCCTTTTAGGGCTCCTCTTCCAGGGATGCTCCACAACGCCCTGCGCGCGACCGGGAGGAGGATGCCCCTGCTCAAGAAATGCAAAGAGGTAGAAGTGGACCCAAGAAATCCACCATTGCGCACCAGGAGAAACCCATGCCCCGTAAAACTGAGCCTCTTTCAATTCATAAGGTTGTGTGGGAAGACACAGATGTATGTATTATGGACTTGGAGGGCGTTTGGACACGAGTACTGCAAGTTGAGTACCCAGTCATTCCATTCTTTTTGCACATGCTTCTCGACCTCAGATCCAACCTTCTGATGAGGAGGAGGCCATATCACAAGAGTACGGTTGTCGTATCGAGGAGGAGGACCCAGAAAACGAGGATGATGTTGGAACACCATGACTGCACGGTCGCTCAGATTTTTTTATTTTTCTATTATTTCAACTCATATTATAGAAATTTTACTTGCAAAAGTGCCACGGCACATTTTGTAATTTTCTGTCTGATCTTATTACAGGGTTGGTATCCTCCAAGGAGGCAGCCCCATACCTGCGCTACTTTGAAAGAAATAAAGGTTGGGATTGGCTAAGCGCAGCTTACCAACTGAGCCTGCAGCCTATGTAATGTTTTACTTCGACTTAATATAGTTTAGCCTAACTTACCAAAAAAAAATAAAACATAGAGGAAAATACTAAATTATATGCATTTTCAGAAGGAATATTATCACTCATTACAAAAGCAATGCCTTCAAGGAAAGAACTTAATAATCATATTACGATATTAATGCAGCGTAAAGAGGAACATAATATATTTACATTGATATCAATGCATCTAATATAGAACTTAAGAGCTTGATGGTTAAATTGATGCACTATAATAAGGATCATATTATTTTTTATGTTATCATCAATGCAATATAAAAACAAACATAATAATTGTACATTGAAATCAATGCACTTAAACAAGGAATGTAAGAACTTTATGATTGAAATCATTCATTATAAGAAGCATCATATTACTTTTATGTTGTGTACAGCCTAAGTGGGTCTAACAATTAAGAATGTGTGTTTTATCCTTAGAGGTTAGAAGCTCAATTTTAGAAAGGGATGGTATGTACATGTGACCAAATTTTTGTTTGTATATATTTGTGTGACACTAGTAAGGTACTAAAAAATCTTATTCTTTCTTGAATGCTAAAGAATGGATTGAATTTGATTTCCTAGTTGGTCCTCAATAACCAAAATTGTCTACATCAACTATTAATTTGATGTTGAAATCAATGTACAACGAATATTAAGAATTTGTATTGTACTTATATAGTAAATATATAGAGCTTACAAGTAATATATGAAGGATCTAAAACTATGGGAAAGAGACAAAACTAGAATATGGAACTTACATAAATAGAACCCTTTATTCATGATAAAAAAGTGAGAAATGTTCACTAGAATCATTGAAGGAGAAATCTCCAAATGATTAGTACTTCAATGTAATTATAATTCTTGACAAAACATTGCATGGATTTCTACCTCTATAAATAGTTTCTAACTATATGTACCGTAACCATTGCTACTCCCAACATTAATGAGTATCCACTACTTAGTGGGATTTATTCCATAATTATGACCATTTATATTAGAAAAATATGAACAACCTTGTGTACCTTATTCAAATAGGATGGCTCCATATGTTAATTAACTAACTCCTAACTACATGTAACTAGGGAGGTTATGGTAAGGCCCTAACACACCCCCCTTCAAAGGAAACATTCTCCTCAAGGATGGAGACGTGGAAATTACGATAAAACCATGGTTGGTTCCCTGGCATCTCCAGGTTGCATATGATTTCATTATATTAAGACTTTATATGTGATGCATTAGTGAAATCGATGGCCTCTTTTGAAATGTTACCTCTAACTATGATCAAATTGAATCATCTTCATTAAGTTTGAGGAATGGTTTGAATGTTACAATTTGATCTAACCACTTTGTTAAAATAGTACATATAAAATGGGAGGTGGAACTTTGAGTGGATGGGAGAAAAAACCTATAAGCAACTTGTCTAATTCATTGGAGGATTTAGAAGGGGCCACAAAACTTTGGTGCTACCTACGGTGGCTATTTTCCTTGGGAAATTCCTTATAGGGTTGACAACAAAGAAATCATTAAACCCATTCTTGAAAGTAACACTCTAAGTGATGCTAATCTACTTGTTACTTCATTTATTTTGACTCGAGAATAACTTGTCCTTAATTGTATGGATATTTTAACCCTTATGTTAAGAGTGATATTATCTTCCTAAACCTTGGATGTGCTAAGTAAATATGAGGCCATAAACGGTGATTTTTATCCATGGAAAAATCATAGGGTAACATTATGTATAACCATACTAGAGGTGGCATTTTGGGGGCAACATAATAGGTGACAATGTGTAGCACCATAACGGTGTTAATGTACCACCATTATGAAAGGGATAGCCATTCAACTTGTTGTTCTTGCTAGTCTAATGCAAAATATCTCAAATAAGTTTATAGTAACTTATTTACTACTTTTATCTAACCATATTTTTTGTGTGATAAGCTATTCTCAATTTCAATTAAAACCTTGTCGTTTAAATAAACCTTGCCAAAATTTTCTAGTGAATATAGGATCATGGTCCATCATAATCAAAATTGGCATGCCTTATAATTTAAAAGAATTATCCATGAAGACTTGGGCAAATATAGTTGCCTTAAAGGATATTGTAAGGAACAAATTTGGTCATATTTGGAAAGGTAGTCTACAACCACCATGATGTTATATTTTTTTAATGATTTATGGATCCCAATAATAAAATCCATGGAAATGTCCACCTAGATTGTTGTAGGAATTGGTAGAGGTGGTACTAATATACAAGGTTTTAGCATGTCAATTTGCATCCATATAGTGCTCAAACTTCTAGTTGAGTTATTTGTGTCAATGTGAGTCATTTTTACACATCACTTTTTTGTGTCAAATTTGCATCATCGTTGCATCATATTTGTGTTATATTAACAACACTCCAAATACCAAAAAATATGGTATTTTTATTTTTCATCATGTTAGCATTATTGACATCATGTTAGCATTATTTGCATCATGTTTGCATCATTTTTATGTTGCCTAAATGAATCAAGCATCCACTAAGACAATTTCACATCTTTTTGCATTGAATAAACATATTTTCCATAAACATATAGTGTCATGTTAGTATCTTCATGATATTTTTGATATAAAAAATATTTTTTATGAAATGCTTATCATGTTTGCACACAATTTTGATGCCATCCTTTGAGGGATTTCCAACTAAACATTTATAAGAGTGTAGTTTAAAAAACTTTATGGGAAGCACCATAAGGTAACTATAAAGGGAATAATATAACCTTATGCTAAGAATCATAGGTAAATGTTGTAATACCCCCAAATTTTAAATATACATCTATTATATAGGTTGGTGAGTCAATACGGCTTTAGGGCTAGAGTGCTGTGTATATATGTTTTGGGGGTAAAGTTCTTGTGCAATATTAGGATGAAGAGGTTGTATTTTCAACAGGTTGGTGAGCCTAATATTGTAAATTTTAATCACCCTTGTATAGTAATAAAATACATTAGGATAAAAATTGTTGACTGCTATTCTTACAATAGTTATGCTTGGGTTCTGTGGAAAAAAAATGTTCTGCAAATGACACGCGCGGCTAGGGTTAAAAGAATTGAGTAGAGTTTCAAGGATCTGCAGGCTGATTAGAAGTTAGAAGCGGCAGGCAACAGCTGTCAGGAAACTGACAGAGGTAATGGGGTGTTACACGTTATTTTGTCACCATGACATTTAACTGTATAGATGGGTTCATCATTACCTATATTATGCTCCCTTAGAGGTCAAAAACCCCAATGTTCCTAAACCTAGACTTGGAATTGGAAAAAAGCTCATCAAAACCCTAAAAATTCTAACTCCGCACTTTTCCTATCCCTTGCCTGCAGATCCGCAGATCTTTGTTCTATCTTATAAAAATTGTGAACCCCAGTAAATGGTCAAACAATGGAAAAATTAAGTTCTAGAAGCTCAGCTGGACGAATATTCTCCCAACTGGAAGCTTCTAGAGGCACGGTTAGTTCGAGCTTTATCCTATACTCATGAGCTCTATCCCTTCACTCATGGAGTTTTCCCCTTGTTATTTGGAGCTCAAATCCTTTCATGAGAGGAATCCATCCCCCTCTTCATGGAACTAAAACTACCTCCATTTCCCTATAAATTGAGCTCATGTTTCAGTCTCAAGAGTAGACTGAGTAGAGACTAGATGGTAGACATACATATGAGTTGCTGAAGAATTTCATAATAGAAGCATACACTCTATACTAGCCATTTTTTATATGAGAAGGATCACATACTCATGTTCATAACCTCATGCTAGTTCAAAGAGAAGAAGGCGTGTCAATATGAGGAGGAACGATTGTTCAGGACCCCGGAAGAACCTGTATAACATCAAGACAAAAGGTTGTAAGGTTACTTATTTTATACAAGTTAATACAAATGGATTCCATTTTCTCATTGAATTGTTCATGTATCTATTTGAGTAATTATATTTTCAGATTCCTTGATCACTAAGATAGATTAGTGTTTTCTCAATTATTATATCTTGCAGGTGCTTTTAATCTTTTTATTGGTCTTTGATTGCAGGTCTTACATGTTGAAGTGACCTCTTTTGGAGCAACTGGATAGAAGATTACCACAAGCATTGGACTTCAGGTAGGGGCATGTCCTCGTACTTTTTTAATTAATAATTCTGAATCACAAATGATCTAGAGGAAACGGTTTGCATTTGGTTGTTTGTTTCTAGATATCCTTAGGATACTAGGGATATCGTTCTTGTCCGCAAGAAGGATTTATCCGCGTAACAAAATGGCGACTCCACTGGGGAATGAACTTAGTTTTCCTTTTTATTTTTGAGATTGAATTTTAAACAGTTTTTTTTATTTTGATTAGTCTAAAAACTGGGTTGTGTAGATAGCTTATCAGAATCCCTGAAAACAAAATTTGAATTTTTATTCTGTACTTTTCTTGGCCTCCGCAGTTTTTATTTAAAAACAGTGTGGTAGCCTCCGCAGTTTTTAGTTCAGAACAGTGCGGTACCACTCTGTTCTCCATTAAAACCTACAGACTTGTGGAACATTTTTGAAAAATTAAGAATTCTCTTTTTAGGATCCAGATTACCAGATTCTCTGTGTTTGCCCCAATTTGTCTTGACTGTCAAAATCTTATGTGTGAATTTCATTTTAGCAACTTTTGTGTCAATCTCCGTTAAGTTAATTGGGTGTTTTGAGTCTCTTTTTTGAGAAATTCTTATTTTTATTTCCTTTGGTCGTTACTTCGAGGTTTGTCTCAGTCTCTTAAAAATTTTGCATCTTTTTTCTTTTGTTTTTGTCTGAGTGTTAATCGCCTTTGAGTGTTTTTACTTTTGACCTTAGGAATTCGCACCCAATTTTCTTGACTTGCACTTGATTGGTTCTTTAGATTACATTAGAGTCATCTTGTGTTTGAGAATTCTCTTGCATAGATCACATTTGCATAATTAGAATTCTCATTTTTAGAATATGAATGAAAAATGTGCATAGATTACATTTGCATAGTTTTCAAGTGAATTGTGCATAGATTACAACTGCATAGTTTACATTCTCGAAAAATCAATCGTAGATTTAGATCAGTTTCTTTGATTTGAATTTACATGTTTTTATACTTGTTTTTAAAACATAAAAATAACAATTGGAATTGATTAGCATTATTTTTCATTGCTGAAATTAGTGCATTAGAGAATTTGTTATATTTTCTCTTATTTATCAATTTTTGCATTGTTGGAAGTGAATGGAACCTCTTTCCTTACTTTAGCTAGGATTCATCGAATTGAAAAGATTACATTATCATATCTGATTGCATTCAGTTTGGGTCAAGTCATAACACCATTGGTTTCATATCCATTTACGCTTTGAGTAATAACAGCCCAAATAACACAGCGCTTAATAAAATTCATCTAGAAATGTTCACATTTTTAGGGCTCTTTCCACCAATCTAGCTCAGGATTACTACTTTGGAATAGGGAGTAGTTAACTTTCCAAAGCAACTAAAAAAATAGTAGCATCTTGCGGTAGAAAAAATTCTAATTTTTGAAATTGTGCTTTGGGAAGCTCTTCTTAAAAGAGTCAAGCACTAGATCATGTCGGAACCAGTGAGGTAATCGTACCTATCTCATTGGGAAAGATAGCAGATGTGCACGTATTAAAAATGGTAAACCTTGAATAGACCATTGTCGAGGAGCCTGGGGTCACTTGTTGGTAAACCTTGGATTATATCAAGGAGCCTTCAAGGGGATTGAACTTGTTACTCTACCCTTGCGTGTATATCAGATCGTAGACTGTTCCCCCAAGTGCATTTGTCTCAGTTGGTGACCTTAGTGGCCATAATATTTAGGATTTTTCCCCAAGGTGACGGTGGAGGGAAGGTCCCACTGTACCTGGAGCAGACGTTGACTAGACTCACTCGGACTTTCTGGAGGGTGCACTTCACTTCAAGATGGCATAGTGGAGGTACTTGCACCAGACTGTTTCATTAAGCAGGTTGTCAGGGTAACTGTTCCGACCGCTAGTTTTTCACATTGATCTCTACGACGTTGGATTTCATCACCAACTAGTGATTTCGCTGTGAAAACAAATTGTTTGTGTGTGGTTTGACTCCCATATTTTTTAGCGTGTGTTCATTTGTTTGTTTTTACTTTTTAGAGACCTTAGGTGTGAATTGTGACTTTTAATTGTTAGGTTTGAATTGTGAATTGTAAATATTTTTAAATTTGTTAATAAAATTCACTAAATTTGAATCTAATGGCAACAGTTTTGGAACTTACCAACCAAGGAACCCCTCTTAATGAGAATCCTAGTACTTTTCCTTGCCTTGGAAATGTTGGTCCTCCTTATATGGCTACATTTTCATTACGTGGATTTACAATAGGTTTACCAATATGGTTATTTTCAACTTCATTTGATTCGAATACTCAATTTGTTCCACCTCAACTGGATGCTTCACCTCAACAGCTTTCACCATCTCAACATCACCAACCTCATGTTGAGCCTTTACCTTCTTTGCCCAACATTTCTTCCTCCCTTTCTTCCTCTTTGCTTGGTAAAAGCCTTGATGCTAGTAACCAAGTGGCTAAGAAGAAGAAGAAAGGGAAGAAGAAGAAGAAGCAAGATAAGAAAGATTTTAACCAACCAATCATGGTTGTAAGTGTTGGTAATGTTGAGGAAACCTCCAACATGAATCGTAAACCCAAATACCCTTGCAATATTTGTAAGGGTGACCACTTCCTTATCAATTGTCGTGGTATTCCGAAGGTTTTCGAAGTATGGTCAGAAAAATCATATCAACTTACCATTGATCCATCAACTAGTGATTGTCAGGTTCCTGGGAAAAAGGGTAAAGTTAGGTTTCCTTGTAGGTTATGAAAAGGGAGTCGTAAAACTCACATTTTCCCTCACATGGCTGAAGCCTCAAAATTGTTGGAAAACCATACTGTTCCACAGCAACAACTCCAACTAGTTACCGTAAACTTTCTCCCAACCTACCGTCAACAGACTAAGTGATTGATCTAATTCCAACTACAGTCAATCCTACTCTTCCATTAAGGAGTGAAACTCCTATCACTCAGGTTGATGATCCATTATTTTATCAAGCGGTCAACTTGATTTCACATTCGGTTGATCCCACTCTCCCTGCAGAGAGTGAAATTCATACCGCTCAGGTTCTTCTCGTTACATCAGATTTTTCTACGCTAGGGGAAATTTCACCTGTCTTTTCAGAACCCCCTCCAAGTACCGAGGTCTTTTCCTTTGATTGGAATAGACTGACAGAACCTCATCTTCCTTCCTACATCCCTTTCCAAATAATTGTGAAGATTTGTGGTAAAAATGTGCGTCGCACAAATATAGATGAAGGTGCTTATGTTAGTATTTTATCCTCAATTGCTTGGAAAGCTTTGGGTTCCCCTCAGCTTGTGCATGTTACACAGAATCTGTTAGATTTTAACATAACCATTAGTGAACCTTTAGGGATCCTTCCTAAATTTCCTATTACCTTGGAAGGTAAAACTGTCTATATTGATCTTATGGTAGTCCGAGGCCCCTTGGATTTCAATTTTCTCCTTGGGCGAGATTATGTCTATGTAATGAAAGTTGTCGTATCAACACTCTTTCGCGTGATGTCTTTCCCTCACAATGGAAACATTGTAGTTGTTGACCAACTTTCATTCACTAGCCTTGATTCGACTACCAATAATCTAACACCCCTAAATGTTCCTTATACGGAAGTGGTATCTACCCCGCCACGGGTTAATTATGTGGCAACCAGTCCCATGTTTTCAGTTACTGATGCAAGCAAGCCTCTCACCATTTTCTCGACTTCCTTTGACTTAGATCCAGTAATTGACATGGCAAACCCTATGGGATTATTTAAACACGATGTTCTTATCCCTATTGAGTCCCTTGACATGGATTCCTTCTAGAGAACTGTTCTTCCATCTGATGAAGACCTCTTGGAAGCCATGATCGAGGTGTGTCCCTTGACATGTGTTTCTTCCAGTTGGAAGCCATGAACAAATCATCCTAAGGATGGTTCTTTTACTGTTTCAACCTCATTAAAAAATGAAACTAGCCCTTATGAGGATGTTCCTTTTCCTGTGTCAACCTCTTTAAAAAATGAAAGAGGTGCTCATGAGGATAGTTCCTGTTACTGTGTCAACCTTGTTAAAAAATGAAATAGAGGTCTGTGAGGATAGTTCCTTTTACTGTGTCAACCTCGTTAAAAAATGAAACAAATCTGAGAGGATAGTTCATGTTACTGAGTCAACCTCGTTAAAAAATTAATTAGGTGCGAGGATAGTTCCTTTTACTGTGTCAACCTCGTTAAAAAATGAAACAAGTTTAAGAGGATAGTTCCTGTTACTGATTCAACCTCGTTAAAAAATGAATCAGGTGTGAGGATAGTTCATTTTACTGTGTCAACCTCGTTAAAAAATGAAACAATCCCATGAGGATAGTTCTTTTACTATGTCAACCTCGTTAAAAAATTAAACAGGTCAACTTGAGGATAGTTATTTTATTGTGTCAACCTCATTAAAAAATGAATCAGATTCCATGAGCATAGTTCCTTTTCTTGTGTCAAGCTCGTTAAAAAATGAAACAAGTTACCAAAGGATGGTTCTTTTACTGTGTCAACCTCGTTAAAAAATGAAACAGGTGCCCATGAAGATAATTCATGTTACTGTGTCAACCTCATTAAAAAATGAATTAGGCATTGAGCATAGTTCCTTTTCTTGTGTCAAGCTCCTTAAAAAATGAAACAAGTTTCCTTGAGGATAGTTCTTTTACTATGTCAACCTCATTAAAAAACAAATCAGGTCCCGAGCATAGTTCCTTTTCTTGTGTCAAGCTCGTTAAAAAATGAAACAAGGTTCCATGAGCATAGTTATTTTCCTGCGTCAAGCTCATTAAAAAATGAAACAAATCCTCTCCTAATTCAGTCGAATCTTTGATTAGATCTCATAAGTGTCAAGTCGAGTCTTTCATCTGATCTCGTAAATGAACCTTCATTCCATCCACCTATTAGTAACTAGTATTTTACTTAGTTGAATGAAATGAAGCTTGGGGGCATGCGCTCTAGCAAGTTACGCTTGGGGGGCATTGAAAAACCATTCTCAAGCAAAGTTTTCTTTGTTTCAAGCTTGTGTAAAAATGAAACCACTCTCAAGCACAGTTTTCCTATGTTTCAAGCTTGTGTAAAAATGAAACAAACCACTCTCAAGAATAATTTTCCCTATGTTTCAAGCTTGTATAAAAATGAAACCTATCTCGAGTCTATTTCGGTTATTATTTTCAAGACTCATTAAACTCATGAAAATCCTGATATTATTTTGCTATATTTTATTTTCGTAAAACACATGAAAATGCCAAGTTCTTTCTGTCTTTTCCTAATCGTAAATTAAATTTAAAGTCGGCCATATGAGTACACTTTTTATCACTTTTTCAAACTCATTAAAACTTACGAAAAATAAAAACCATGGAGTTCTCTTTTAAGCCCTTTTTAGACTCTTTAAACATGAAAATATCGTCGAGTACTTGACTATTCAAACTAGTTAAAGGAAATGAACAGTTGTCCCTTCAATATAAGTTTACCCCTTTCCGGACTGAAATGGACTATTTACGAACAAGGTATACATTGACTAATCATGGTCAATAGAGTTCTCTCCTGCATTATTTTATCCTTTTTCGAGATTGAGAGACTAAATTTACGAAAAAGTACACCCATGGAGTTTTCTTATGTTTTTCTTCTGACTCCCTAAAACTGAAAAACACCGAGTTTCTCCTATACTGGACTCATTAAAACTTAACAGTAAATGGCGTGTCAATTAAAAACAATAATGAACCACTCCTTCTTAGGGTTCGATTTTTGTACTAATATGGACTCATCCGAAGGATGAGCTTACACAAACAAGCAAATTTTATCCTCCTCAAGTTTATCAAAAATAAAGAGGTACTTGCCAGAAATGGTGGGGGGGGGAAGAGAAAATGAATCCAGTTGTCATACTTTGTTTCAAAAAGCAGTATACTACTCTTGAACACAACACTTTTTTCACACTCATACCTAGGTTGGGAAAATCCTTTGTCTAACAGTTAATCAAACCACATTAAAAGTCTTCAGCTGGTTTATGGGTATTAGTTTTAGGTCAACTGTTACCAAACCATCTGCAGTGTCATTATGTGTTGAAGAGATAGTTTAAATAAACCATTCATTGCAAAAATTTGTCTCCATTTGCATTGACCATCCCTGAGTCAGTTCTTGCAAATATTTCTTCAAAAATTGATCTAATGGTTTCATTTTGTACGCTTTCCTATGACGGGTCACTTTCTATCGATGACAGCTTATCATCTAGAAATTTGATCTAGAATCCTATCAGTACCTTGGGATCTACATGCCCTAATGGCAGGATTCTCGCCTTCGACGACAGGTTACATCATTGACCTTCGATCGAAGGATTCCATGAAGTTTTCGACTGCAAGTCATTCATTCACACTTCATGGATTGTAGTTAGTTCTTTGAGAGCCATCGTCATTATTGGTGGTTTCTCTCACACTTGTTAACAGTTCACATCATTGACTGGTAATCAAGTGGTTTCTACCATGTTCGACTTCGACACAATCAATCGCATGGATAGAATCGTACTAGTTCAGGAAGCAGAAATCAAGACCCTGGATCTAGTTTCCACCATCCAGGCTGCGAGGAGTTTTAATATTCATGATACAATAGACTACTTATGACAGATGGCTGCATCCATGCTGTGTATACTCTTGATGTAATTCTAAAATCATTTTTGTATCAGAACATGTAGTTAGTTTTAATCTGAGTATGGTAATGCCTACCTCAGCGATGATATAAATATATATGTTTTCATTGAATGTTTTAATAGGTTTTCAACCAATGTGTCCACAATCCAATCCTCAGAAAGATAAAGCACTTCACTCTTCAGAACTACTTCAGACTTCCCACTTTAGGGGGCAATCTGTTACACATTATTTTGTCACCATGAAATTTAACTGTCTATATGGGTTCATCATTACTTATATTATGCTCCTTAGAGGTCAAAAACCCCAATGTTCCTAAACCAAGACTTGGAATTGGAGAAAATCTCATTAAAACACTAAAAATTCTAACTCTTCACTTTTCCTATCCCTTGCTTGTGGATCCGCAGATCTTTGTTCTATAGCTTGTGGCACATCCCGCATGTTCTGCTTATAAAAACTATGGACCGCTGTAAATTGTCAAATAAAGGAAAAATTAAGTTCTAGAAGCTCATCTGGACGAATATTCTCCCAACTGGAAGCTTCTATAGGCACAGTCAGTTCGAGCTTTATCCTATACTCATGAGCTCTATCCCTTCACTCATGGAGTTTATCCCTTGTTATTTGGAGCTCAAATCCCTTCATGAGAGGAATCCATCCCACTCTTCATGGAATTGAAACTACCTCCATTTCCCTATAAATTGAGCTCATGTTTCAGTCTCAAGGGTAGACTAAGTAGAGAATAGATGGTAGACATACATGTGAGTTGCTGAAGAATTTCATAATAGAAGCATACTCTCTATACTAGCCATTTTTTATATGAGAAGGATCACATACTCATGTTCATAACCTCATGCTAGTTCAGAGAGAAGAAGGGTTGTCAATATGAGGAGGAACGATTGTTCAGGACCCCGGAAGAAACTGTATAACATCAAGGTGAAAGGTTGTAAGGTTACTTCTTTTATACAATTTAATATAAATGGATTCCATTTTCTCATTGAATTGTTCATGTATCTACTTGAGTAATTCTATTTTCAAATTCCTTGATCACTGAGATAGATTAGTGTTTTCTCAATTATTATATCTTGTAGGTGCCTTTAATCCTATTATTGGTGTTTGATTTCAGGTCTTACATGTTGAAGTGGCCTCTTTTGGAGTGACTGGATAGAATATTACAGCAATAATTGGACTTCAGGTAGGGGCATGCCCTCGTACTTTTTTAATTAATAATTCTGAATCACAAATGATCTAGAGGAAACGGTTTGCATTTGTTTGCTTATTTCTATATATTCTTAGGATAATAGGGAGATCGTTCTTGTCCGCAAGAAGGATTTATTTGCGTAACATGGGGACACCATATGGGAGGGGGGTGTGATCCCCTCCTATAGCAATGTCATAGCGAGTGAGGCAAGCGGGAGAAAAGGAAAACAATTAGGTGCCCAGACAAATGATGAAGACCCAGGCCCAGTCTTGGGCGCAAGCTATCAGGCCAGAATGCGAGGCCAATGTCTTTTGCGAGCAACCAAGAAACCCAGATTTGTGATTCCAACAAACAAACTAGAGAAATATGGATCCAACTGAAATGGCAGCCAAAATACCACATCAAAAGAAAGCTCGGTTCCAGAGGCTTCTTTATAGTCATATTCTCAAACCTACAAGATAAAGATAGAATATTTGAAAATGGTATGTAGTTCTACCATAATGTGCGACTATTCATGAGGTACTAAGAGGAACGTTATAATCTAGATAAGGAGTATTTCGACAAGTTTGTGAATATCTTCAAATCCACCTGCGGAGGGAGATATACCTTGTATGCCTGCATCTGTGTGTATATGAATATAGCATATCCCCTCCCAGACACTGTGGAACTAGAATACCATGATAAGGTTTGGAAATAACCCCTGGACTATGAGCATATCTCATTCAGATGTCGATGGTGCCATGTGTACGACCATTTATACAAAGCCTGCCCTCTTAATAATCGAGACATAGGGGAAACATAGGAAGGAAAATGACCAACGAAGGAAGCAGAAGAGGAGGATGGGTTCACAGAGGTCAAAAGAAAAAAGAAAAATACAAAAGAGTCACTGGCACTAAACCATAACCACCATAAACAAATTACAAGTCAAAATAGTTATGAAGTGTTATCGGAGGAAGGGGAAGCATTAAAAGAAGTGTAGAAGACAAATGAGGGAGATCGGGAGTTAGATCCGGAAAATCCCAAGGAGATGGAGGTGGAGACGCAATAGGAAATAGAGAAATATCAACATAAACCAACAACAACACCAAAAAGGAAAGCCAAAATAGAACCAATGGATAAGGAAGAACAAGAACAAACCCTAGACAACTCGGCCATGGAAAGAGACCTCCAAGGAAGAGATGAGTTCAAAGGAAATACTGTTGCGAAGGCTACTAAATTAATGGAGACACCTGGATGAAATGTTTATAATAGAAGACCAAAAGAAGTTATACAGAGATATGTTTCAGAATTACATGGCCAAACAGAGACAAAAAAATGTGGACCAAGGGGAACAACAATGACCTCACCCCGAGGCCAAAGGAGGGAAAAAAAAGGAAGGAAAAATATTCAAGAATCAATAGAAATTATAGGTGAAGAGTTGGTGTACTTGGGCATGGTAATACCGCTATCAACGGTATTCCAACAAATCCACAAGGTTTCCCAATGATAGTAATCTCCTAGAATGTGTGAGGCCTAAACAGTCGGGGAAAACAGATGTACCTCCAAGAACGAATGCAAAAGGAGAAACCCCAGATCATGCTCCTGCAAGAAACCAAGATATCGGGGGAAAGAATCGCGACCATTCTAAACCAAATTAAACCTTGATACGAAGTAGTCTCAATTGATGCAAAGGGCAGTGTAGGAGGAATAGCAATACTCTGGAACCCCATAGAGGTAATAGTAGATATGTGGATGAGTATGCCACGTATATTATCAGGCAGATTTCAACCCATAGGAGCCAAATATTGGGTTCTTATATCGGCAGTATATAGACCACACATTACAGGAGAGAAGGAGGCCTTCATACAGGCCATGGGTAAGCTAGGAGAGCTACATGATGAAAATTTATGGATGATCAGTGGAGACTTCATTCTGATCACATCATTGGCTGAAAAAAAAAGAGGCATGTGAAGAGAAAAACCATAAATGGAACTATTTAGAAACATGCAAGCTAAAATGCATATGGCGGAATTACCTACAATCAACGACCTCTATACTTGGAACAACAGACGAGATATTTATTAAGAAGCCTCGATACTTCCAAGCTCGGGATCTGACCATTGTCCCATCAAGTTAGAGGTAGACCTCAAAGAAGGGAAAAGGAATAGGCCCTTCCAATTCGAGCCCTTCTAGCTATGAGCCCCAACCTTCCTGGATAGATTTAAGGAATGGTGGTGCTCAAGTACAGAATGGGGGAGAAATGACATGCATACATTCTAGGTGAAACTGAAGGAGTTAAAAAAAAAAGTCAAGAAATGGAACATGGAAGAATTCGGGCATATTCAAATAGAAAAGGAACTGCTTCAAGGGAGGATGAAACAGTTCCAACAAAATATGATCATGCAGGGAAGAACAGAAGCATTAGTAGAGGAGGAAGGGAACTGGTTGCTCAGATTGAGGAAAGAAGGAAGCAGGAGGAGATATTATGGAGGCAAAAATCACGAATTCAATGGCTTAGGGAAGGAGAAAGGAACACCAGATTTTTCCACAAGGCAATGATCCAACACAGACAACAAAATGAAATATTCTCCTTGAAGAACCTAGCAAGAAATAGGGTGGTTGAGCATGTAGACATGGAAAACCTCATGGTAAACCACTTCCAAGATATCTTGTCAAAACCAAACCCAGACCGGTTAGCGGAAATTGACAAGATCACTTAGCACATACCCCGGTTGGTAAACAGGGACCAGAACCTTGCACTGATGCGGGATGTCACTGTGGAAGAGCTAGAGGAAGTAGTTAAAGGGCTAGCTAAAAATAAGGCGCCAGGCCCGGATGGCTTCACAGCAGAATTTTACCAAGCAATGTGGCCTATCATTGTACCAGACATTCTAAAAGTGGTAGAATAATCAAGGAGAACGAGAAAGGTACAACTTGCCCTCAATTCTATTTTTCTAGCTTTGATTCCAAAACATGATCATTTTGAAGAACCCCATGGTTTTCACCCTATCTCTTTATGCAATGTAATTTAAAAAATTATCTCCACTATTATGGTAAACCATCTCAAACCCCTTCTACCAATTTTTATCTCCCCAGAATAAGTTGGTTTCATAAAAGGGCGCAAAATCATGGACAGAATTTTGACTGCTCAAGAAGAAATCCACTCCCTCAAGACCCTTCAATATAAAGGCATGATGATAAAAATGGAACTCTCAAAATCTTATGACTGGCTAAGCTAGACCTATCTCCTCCCAATACTTCAGGCCTATGGCTTTGACGCTCGATGGATCGAGTAGATCTATTCCCTAATTTTGACTCTAGTCTTCTCCATCCTCCTCAATGGCTCTCCAACTGACACCTTTAATGCCTCACTATGTTTAAGACAAGGGATCCCATCTCCCCCTTCTTGTTCATTCTAACTGCTAAAGGCTTGGGAAGTTATATCAAAGTCGAAACTCAAGAAGGGAAATTCAAAGGAATGAGGATGTGGGGTAATGGCTTGGCCCTCACACACTAGAAATTTTTAGATGACATAATGATGTTTTGTCAGGAAACCCTAAAAGAGGCAAGAATCCTTCTAAATATATTCCAGGACTTCATGCAAGCCTCTGGAATGTAAATAAACAAGGAAAAATTTGACATCTATTTCTTCAACGCCACTGCCCAAACTCAAACCTTCTTAGCTAGGAATATGGGTTTTCATATAGGGGTTCTCCCAGCCAAATATATGGGCATCCCCCTAATCCTTAACTCCCTGCAAGCCTCAACTGGAAACCCCTTCTAGGTCGGATTCAAGGGCGCCTTCAAAATTGGACCTTCAGGGCTCTTAACATGGCCAGTCGGGTGGTTCTCCTAAAAGCAATGCTTCAATCTATTCCCATATTCCAGTTATTGGGTCTTGCAGCACCTAAACTGGCCTGCAATGAAATGGCTAATATATTTAAAATATTTATGTGGCAAGGGGTGAAAAAAGAAAAAAAAATGTCTCTCTTTTCATGGAATTATCTTTCCAAACCTCGGATGGAAGGCGGTCTGGGTCTTCGAGACCTGCACACCCTCAACTAGGTGATGAGAGAAAAGTTATGGTGGTGATGGATTCAAGGTGGGGGTGACCTGTGGAATAAAATCTGGGAAAGGAAATACAGGATGCCACAAGCCATGGAAGAGAGACTCAGAATTCAAGAAACACCAATAGGATCTTCAATTTGGAATTTGGCAGTGGAAAACATGGATTTAATTCGTACACACAGCTTCTAGGAAATTCTAGGAGGAGACAAGGTGTTGTTCTGGGAAGAGTCATGGAAACAGCAAGAGAAGCTATTCAATAGACAAGACTTGGCTTAAATCTTCATGTTCATGAACAGACCAAATAATAGGAAGGTTAACAAATACTGGAAACCAAAACTGAGGAATAACTGGCATACATGGAAATCAAGAGAACATTACCAGAATGCACCAGATTCTCCACAATGGAGAGAATTTGAGAAGGAGATACAATCCTGGAAAATATTCGTTACAAAGGGACCTGACATTCTCAGATGGGGATATCAGAACAAGGGGATGTTTACTATCCAGGAAGGATACAAAATCAAAGCTGAACACCGAAGACAAAACCTTCCAGCTATTTGGGGAAAAATATGGAATCAAAACCTTTGGCCCAAAGTAGCCTTCTTCCTTTGGCTAGTCTACCATGGTCGTGCCCTCACCTGAGACCAACTACAGAAACGAGGGGTACATGGGCCCTTAATTTTCTCCATGTGTGGCACTCATCAGGAATTGCTATAACATCTTGTTAGGTCCCTATATCACTAGTATATTCCCTTATTATTGTTAGTGTAACCCCCTTATTGTTATTATTGTACCCTTGTAACCCCCATTTTGTTATTATTGTGCCCTTAAATTATTATTGTTAGGTCGGCTAAGATTACATTGTGGTCCACTAGGATTACATTATGGCCCCATGGACTCCTATATATAGAAAGGAGGTTTTGTAAATTGTATCATCCAAGAAGTGTTCATTTATGTAATGTATTGGAGGTTGCCCCCTCGAAGTGGCTCATTTCTAAGGCGTTGATATCTCTTTTCTTCTATTTTTGGAGCTGATTACACAACATTTGGTATCAAAGCTTGATTCTAGGGGTTTTGTGCTGCCCAAATGAAGTCATCGAATTTCGCTATAACTTTTTTTCATTGTTTCTTGCTTTAAAATTTTAGGTGCGAAGTTTAGCCAACCCAGTAAGGTTGTTCAAAATTTTAGAGCTTGATTTGCAATATTGTCGAGACATGATCTCGTGGGTTAGGTCTTTTTTCAGTTCAGGTACTAAACATCATGGAATTTAAAATTATAACTTAAGCTTTACTTGCTGTCTGTAATCTGATATTTTTAGGGTGAAAGCTGAAATCCCTGAGAAAAAATTTCTTTCAAAAACTTTTAGAGCTTGGTTCGGCAACATTGGAGATATGATCTGGGAAGGTAGTGCTTTTGGATTTTTCAGGCTCCTGAATTTCATCTCAAAGAGGTGATCGTGGGAAAAATTCAATAACTCTCTCTCTGAGAAGTGGATTTGAGTGCCGTAAAAAGTGGTTGCAAGTACATGGAATGTAGTTTTTTGGCTATCAATTTCAGAGACAAAGGACGAAACAGTGACACATGGCAAGTCCTACAAGTTTGCTTTACTGAACCAGTCCAGAATTAGGTGATTGTGGGAGATTGGACACAACTTTGTCTTGGTGAATCCAAATTAGATCAGACCTATGGAATTTGAAAGAAGCTTCAAAGGGCTACTATGGAGCTAAATTTTAGATATTTAAGATTTTCAATTACGTAGATAATTCAATTTAAATATAGAGCTTCTTAAAAGCACGTAAAAGGTGTGTATTTTTTTTTCCGAATTGCATAAGTCTTGTTTGAAGAATCAAGTTGAATTGATTCCAAGGGCATATTGTAGATTAGATATCAGTATTGGATTCTAAAATGGCCCCTAAAAATAATTCAACACCCATTAAGCCTTTAGAAGGCTCTACTATGACTCATGAAGACGAAGAATGGAAACATGACATATCAAAATTACAAGAGCAAGTGCAACAAATTTCGCTCTCGCAAAGAACAACAAAAAAATGAAATGGAAGTTTTGAAGAAAGGTGTGGAAACTAAGATGAATGGTTTGAAGAAAGGCGTGGAAGCTAAGATGAATGGTTTGGAAGCTAAAATGGATGGCATGGAAGTGGGCATGGAAGCTAAGATGGATGCCATTGAAGCTAATATCGATGAAAAAATGGAAAACATGAAGAATGATCTAAAAGCAGACATGGAAGGTTTGACAAAGTTGATACAAAAAATGTTTCCTAATGGTGAAAAGATAGTAGAGGAAACTCATGATGAGAACAAAATAAATGTTAATCATGATTTCATAAACTTTGATGTTGGCGGGAAGAACCACCATATTCCAAAGATGGATATGAGGAATTTTTACGGAAAGGATCCTGTAACATGGATATTACGGATGGAGCAATATTTTGATCTCCATAATGTGAAAAACACACAAAAGGTACGCATTGCAACTTTACATTTAGAACAAAATACATTTGTATGGTATCGATGGCTTTGCTCCCGTAAAAAAATTGTCACTTGGTCAATTTTGACGGAGGAAATGATAGCACATTATGAGGATACAAAGAGAAACACCTTCTTTAGCCAATTGATAAATCTCAAACAAAAGGGTTTAGTGGGGCAGCACATTGCGGACTTCCAAAAATTGAATATAAGGGTAACTGATATTCCAGAGGAACACAGGATTGATATCTTCATAGGCACTTTAAAGGATAACATCCAACATGAAGTTCGCGTTTTGGAACCTGATTCATTGGAGAAGGCATTCAGGTTGGCAAGTAAAATTGAATGTAAAATTTTGGCAACAAGGAAGCCTACCACTCACTTCTATAACGAAGGAAGTGTTGCTACGCCTAGAATTCCACAACCTACAAGGTTGACACCACAAAAATTGGAAGAAAAAGAGCAAAAGGGCTTTGCTACAGTTGTGATAGAAAATACACTAAAGGTCATAAGTGTGCTGAGAAGAAATTATTTTACATAGATTGTGAAGAGGAAGAAGAAAATGAACAAGAAGAGGATATACACTAGGAACTAGCCCTAGAAGAGGAAGAAATGAATCTGACCATATCGTGTAATGCACTGGCAGGAATTACCACTCCTCAAAATCTCAAGATAGAAGGACATATCAAGAAGAAAAGGGTAATAGTGTTGATTGATTAAGGTAGCACCCCTAATTTTATTCATTGTAAGGTAGCCAAGGAATTAAATTGTTTCCTATACCCAGCACCAGAATGTCAAGTGATGGTTGCAAATGGAGGAACTATAAATTGCTCGGGAAAATTTCATAATATCAAGCTAACCATGGGGGAATATGTATTGACTATTCCAATGCTTTCCATTCCTATGGGAGGTGCTAATGTTGTACTAGGAGTACAAAGGTTACAATCTTTGGGGACGGTAGCTTTTAATTTTCAAGAACTTTTCTTGAAATTTTTTTCAGAAGGAAAGGAAGTCAAATTACGAGGTATTGCAGGGAAGCCAGGAAGGATAATAAGCTCTAATGTCATGACAAAGCTTATAAATAAAGAACAACGAGGCGTAATTGCACAATTATGCTCACTAGAAGTTCCATCAAAATCATCTATTTCTGCAGATCTCCAACAAGTCTTGGACAATCATTCCAAGGTGTTTGAAACTCCCAAAGGACTCCCACCTATTCGTGATCATAATCATGCTACTCATTTGATTCCAGGAAGTGTTCCTCCAAACATCAGGACTTATAGATATCCTTACGTCCAAAAGAGTGAAATTGAACGTATGATTGCAGAAATGTTAGAGGCAGGTATAATTCAACCTAGTCAAAGTTCTTTCTCTGCTCCTGTAGTATTGGTACACAAGAAGGATGGATCATGGAGAATGTTTCCGGATTATAGGGAGCTCAATAAGCTCACCATTAAAGATAAATTTCCCATTCCTGTGATTGATGAATTATTGGATGAATTACATGGAGCAATTTATTTTACAAAGTTGGATCTTCGTTCAGGATATCATCAAATTAGAATGAAGACTGAAGATATTCCAAAAATAGCATTTCGAACTCATGAGGGTCATTATGAATTTTTGGTCATGCCTTTTGGCCTTACCAATGCACCTTCTACATTTCAAGGGTTGATGAATTCCATTTCCAAACCCTTCCTTAGAAAATTTGTGCTAGTATTTTTTGATGATATACTAATCTATAGCAGGTCTTGGAAGGATCATGTTGAACATGTTGACAGGGTGCTCAAACTATTGCAGGAGAAACAATTATATGCAAAAAAATCCAAATGTTTCTTTGGAGTACGAGAGGTGGAATATCTGGGTCATATTGTATCTCACGAGGGTGTTAAAGTAGACCCTAAAAAAATTAAAGCCATTAAGGAATGGAAAGTCCCCACAACCATAAAGTAGTTGCGAGGATTTCTCGGGTTAACGGGGTATTATCGCAAGTTTTTTAAGAATTATGGGAGAATAGCAGCACCTCTAACAACATTATTGAAGAAAGATGCATTTTCATGGACTCCTGAAGCAACTAAGGCCTTTGAGCATCTTAAAGAGGCAATGTGCCTAGCACCGGTCTTAGCTACACCAGACTTCACAAAAACCTTTATTGTGGAATGTGATGCCTCAGGAAATGGAATTGGTGCAGTTTTAATGCAGGAAGGAAGACCCATTGCTTTTGAGAGTCGTCCAATCAAAGGAAAGTATTTACAGAAACCTATTTATGAGAAGGAAATGTTAGCAATACTACATGCACTAAAGAAATGGCGAACTTACCTAATGGGAAGACACTTCAAGGTAAAAACTTATCATGATAGTCTTAAACACTTTTTGGAACAAAGACTATCTTCAGAAGAGCAGCAAAAATGGGTCACAAAGATGTTGGGTTATGACTTTGAAATAATCTACAAAAAAGGAAAGCTTAATGTTGTTGCGGATGCACTCTCAAGAAATAATGAAGAGGTGGAAGCATTGCTTTGTGCCATTTCTATTATCCAACCAGATTGGATAACCGAAGCAAGAGATGAATGGAAGAAGGACAAAGATGTATGGACACTCATTTAAAAGTTGCAGCAAGATCCTAGTACATCTGATACATTTAGTTGGAAAAATGATTCCTTATGGTACAAAGATCGCTTATATCTTTGTAATAATTCCCAATTAAAACAAAAGATTCTTCTGGAATTGCACACTTCTCCTTTAGGAGGACACTCGGGATTTTTAAAAACTTACCACAGGGTGAAGAAAGAATTTTTTTGGGATGGCCTTAAATCTGATATTCAAAAGTTTGTGATGGAATTTTTGGTTTGCCAGCAAAATAAAGTTGAGACAATTAAGATCCCGGGACTTCTACAACCTTTATCCATTCCAAGTCAACGTTGGGAGGAGATTTCAATGGATTTTATCACAGGTTTACCCAAGTCTGAAGGAAAGAGTGTCATCATGGTGGTAGTTGATAGACTTACCAAGCATGCACACTTTTGTGCATTATCTCATCCATTTAAAGCAAGTACAGTTGCTACTACATTTATGGACAGAATTCAAAAGCTATATGGAAGCCCAAGGGTCATTATGAGCGACAGAGATCCCATTTTTACCGGAAATTTTTGGACGGAGTTATTTTCTTGTTTGGGTACTCAATTAGCTCATAGCTCATCTTATCATCCTCAATCTGATGGTCAAACTGAGATAGTAAATAAATGTTTGGAAGGATATCTTCGTTGTTTTGTATCTGATAAACAAACACAATGGGTCAAGTGCTTACCTCTTGCTGAATGGTGGTATAACACTTCCTTCCATACTGCAGCAAAAATGACCCCATTTATGGCACTTTATGGATATCATCCACCATCCATCACATCATCTTTAAGGGAAAATTCGAAGGTTCAAGCAGTGGAAGATCACATCGAGCATCAGCAAGAAGTTCTCCAACTCTTAAAGGATAACCCGAATTTGGCACAAAATCGAATGAAACAACAGGCAGATCAACATCGCAGCGAGAGAAGTTTTGATGTAGGAGATTGGGTATTTTTACGGCTACAACCATACAAACAAATGTCCCTCAAGCAAGCTAAGAAGGATAATAAAATATCACCAAAGTACTATGGTCCTTACAAGGTGTTGCAAAAGATTGGTACTATGGCATACAAATTGGAGCTTCCTGCTTCTTCGCGAGTACATCCAGTTTTCCATGTTTCATGCTTAAAGAAGGTTATAGGTGAAAATCTTCCAGTTCAAACAATATTGCCAGAACTTGATGAGGAAGGAAAAATCATATTGGAACCTGAAGCGGTCATGGAAACAAGAACTCGACAGCTACAGAATCGATCAATTTCAGAGTATCTCATCAAGTGGAAGAACTTACCCACTGAAGATTCTACATGGGAGGATGAGAATTTTATACAGAAGCACCCGGAGCTACTCAAGCATTGAGGACAACACTTTTTTAAGGAGAAGGGCATGTTAGGTCCTTATATCACTAGTATAGTCCCTTATTATTGTTAGTGTAACCCCCTTATTGTTATTATTGAACCCTTGTAACCCCAATTTTGTTATTATTGTGCCCTTAAATTATTATTGTTAGGTCGGCTAGGATTACATTGTGGCCCACTAGGATTACATTATGGCCCCATGGACTCCTATATATAGAAAGGAGGTTTTGTAAATTGTATCATCCAAGAATTGTTCATTTATGTAATTTATTGGAGGTTGCCCCCTCGAAGTGGCTTATTTCTAAGGTGTTAATATCTCTTTTCTTCTATTTTTGAAGCTGGTTACACAACACATCTTCTCGATTCGTGCCCCTACACCCAGTAGTTGTGGCAAAGCCATGAAGACCTCTTTGGGTACTCAGACCATGATCATAACAGTGTTCCAATCACTATAGAAAAATGGAAGAAGAAATTTTACAAGAACGCAATTCTAAACAGAATGTGGGGTATATCCATTGGGTTCCTCCTCTGGGTAATGGAAGGAAAGAAAAAATAGAATATTCAAAGTGGAAAAAAAGATAGAGAAGGAAGCCTGGGTGACCATTATACAAAATATCTGGGAATCAATACTGGCATAGAAATTGCATCGAGATGACTAAAATGCATTGGGGTAGGAAGCAAGGATACTCATCATGATGAACCTTTCACCACAGATGCTTGAACCAAGCTCATGGAAGCCCCAAGCTCACCGGACCCTAGAGGATGCCCGATTCATGAATCTGCCTGTTGGGTTCACAAAATTAAATTTCAATGGTGCCTCGAAAGGAAACCCTATTGAGGCAGGGTATGGAGGAATCTTCAGATACCATACAGGAAAGGCAATCAAAGTTTTTGCAGCTTATTGTGGCATAACAAGCAATAATGAAGCAGAATTTAATGCGGTGAAGCAAGGTCTAAGCCTGGCACCACGAGAAAGATTTCGTAAATTAGTGGTGGAGGGATACTCCAACTTGGTGATAGACACAATAAAAAAACTCCACCAAGGATCCAAATGGGAGAATATCAGCAAAAGCTAAAGAACGGCTAGACTTACATAGGAGATAGGTGTGTTAATCATAGGAATGCACTATATTATCTCGACGCATGTGCGATGCTCAAGTAATGCAGCGGCGGACTTCTTAGAAAATTGGGGATGTCATAACCAGGACAAGAAATTAGACCTTGCAGGGGAAAGGGTCAAGTAGGAGAACGAGCTAACAAAACTAATGGAAATTCTGGAGAAAGATGCAGAGGGAAATGAGACACACTACCCCTGATCGGGGTGCCAACAGTACAGATAGTTTGATCGAACCACTCATGGATGAAGGGTCGAACAGGAGGCTATGGAGAAGGGTGCGGATCCTGATGCTTCCACATGAGAAAGGTAATGAATGAGCATGCAGGTGGAAGGTGGGCCAGTTGGCTCATAATAGTGGAGACGTTCGGTAAATTTTATTAAAGGGCATGCATGCAGAGCATGCAACCTAGAGAATGTCAAAGAGGGAAGCAGTTGCAGACAATCATGCGTAGGAGGAGGAAACAAAGGGTTCATGTGTGCCACAAGGCACCAACGAAGTGAAGACATCGGTATGTAGCCCAGACCCTTTTTTTGCATGATTATAGAAAGAGGAAAAATAATTCTTAGTGGTTCTTGTTAGTCAGGGATGGTAAGGCGGGCTTAGTTTTTCTTGTTATGCTTGGACATGTGTTGCATGGTCCCCCAAACCTCTCAATTGTTGCGATTTAACTGTTTGGTTGCTCCTCGAAACCCTCTTCCGTACTTAATCTTGTTGGTGTCTGAGACCTGAGGAGGCCTTGGGTAGGATGGTCTAGTGAGGGGGTTTAGGATGGTTGGGGGGGAGAGGGTATGCATCTTTGCTGTTGGGGAAAGGTGGGATATGGAATTCTCACAGTGAGCTGAGGAACTGATTGGGTGAGACTAGGGAGAATTGGGGGAAAGAAGTCACCAATGGGCAATATTAGGAGGGCAGTAGGGCACAAAGAAGCATTGTTGGGCCTATTAAAGAGAGGGAACGACCCAGCTCTCCAAACCTTGTCTTAATTCAGGGAGTGAAGAGAAATGCTACCCAATTAACAGGTTAGTTCAGGCCCTGGGACCAGTGCATAAATCCCTATTGCGGGGTGTCGGTGCACTAAGATGACTATATAAATCAATCTTAATACCTACATTAATTATCAACCTGGGATGTGTCTACTTATTTCAAGAGTGTTGGCACTATTTGTGCAGTGAAATTGGAGGTTGTTTCAGAACTAAATGATTCTAAACTTTACTCAATCGTTTCAATAATAAATCTCTTATTCTCAAAGTTCAATCATCTAAAACAATTCCAAGAACAAATCTTAAAGCATATTCAAACCATAAATCTAGATCCAATCATAATTACCTTGTAAGGAAAATGAACTCAAACATATGCATTAAAGGAATTCACACTTAAAATATTACTCTCTAAAATCTGTAGTAACTAATCTAATGAAAAGAGAAATTACAGCAAATGAACAATAATCAATTACTCAAGCATTAAATGGAAATAACAGTAATTAATCATTCAATCTCTAACATCAATCAAAAAGAAACAGCAATTAAGTGTAACACACGGCTTAAGCTAAGAAATTCATCAAAGAACAGTGTTCGAATGTAAAAGTAATAACGTCTAAAGATCTATTCAAACATAAAGGTTAATCGTAAAGAATAATTTTAACATCACACAGTGATCAATTTAACTTTATTCTATGAAAGATCAGTAATCAATAATTGCAGAAAAGAGGGAAATAATTATGGCTCAAAGAAGCAACAAATCTCTCAGCGACTAGGCCCAAAGCCTCCAGAACTTACTGCTGAAAAATATCAGAACACAATTAAAAGGAAAGCTATGTGTTTCTCATTAATCACGGTAATAAAAGTACATCATCACCGTAATGAGTATGCTATGTTCTTAATACAAGATAATAATAACGAGGGTGAAATTTAAAGTTTGAAGTTATTCAAAAGTACAATCCTTTTCACCCATCAGCATTATATAACCTAATAGAAAAATTAATGGATGAAAGTCAATCCTAAGGATCAAGAGATCCTTAGGATTTCACAACTAACAATCAGATTTCTGTTATAAAATTATCACGATCCTCCCTATATTTCGCTAGCCCGCGCAATCAAGAAGTGGTATTCTCTATTTCTTTGGCGATGTTGTTTCATCAATTGAACAGTAATTGTCCAATTTTGATTTTCTGAACATAAAGGGAAGCAAAAGTTAGTTTTTGTGTTAAAATCATGCAATTTGTTAATAATTGATTTTACTCAACTTTCACAATCTTTTCTTCCAAATATTTCCAAAAGTGAAGACAAATCCATAAAATTAAATGATTTATCAAGCTAATATAAGGGTAAAAACATACATTTTCTATGACTCAACACGGGGGTAAGGGAAGCATAAGGATGTGTTTAAGCCCCGAAAATCAGGTCTACAACAAGGGGGATACCCACCCGGTCCGGACCTTGGTTGGCAACTCCTTTTCCGTTTGGTATAGTGGGTCTGACTGGGGATAATGGGACCAGTTTCCCAATATGTGTATGTGTGTTGAGAATTGATATTTCCTTTCTAAAAGTTTCTAAGTGAAATGATTTTATTCTAATTCTAATCTATAACATGCAATTATATTCTAATAAATAGAAATATCTGATTCTAAACTAACCCGGGATGTAATATTTTCGTTATGCGATCTAAAATGATTTCAAATAACAATTGGTAATAAAGATCATTCAACTATTATAAGAAAAGAATTCAATAAAGATAAACCACTTCGTATAAAAAGTTAGACGAAACAGTTGTGAAAAACATATCGCATAATAAGTTACTCATATATTAAGCATAAACAAATAGCTATCACCGTACAAAAGTGCCAAATGATAACTCAAGCATTCAAGCATTAATACATAAACAACTGAACATAAACATCACTTTAACACAGAGGCAGAAATAGTTAAGAGCTAAAATTACCATTTATAACTAGTTCTACTCATGAGCTTCAAGCAATAATGACTTATCTCTTCTTAATCCAACATCCACTAAGAGTACAAAAGTGCAACATCAGTAGTAGATATTAAATGCAGATATCAATAAATCCCGTTCCATTCATTCATCAAAACCTCCTCGGAGGGTGCAAAAGTGCATGTTCTGAGGACAAGTTTTTGACAAATTTCAGGACCCTTCTCTAAATGCATGAAAAGGGTTTAAATACTACTAACTAAATCTAAAAATAATTTATTACAAAAATGTAGGATACGGTTTAAATGACCGTCCTCTTTTTAGGAAAAAATAAAGCAAAATTAATACTAAATCTAAAATTAAAACTAACAACTAACTACTTGTGAATCTGTTCTTTGAAATTGCAAGTGTTCAGCATTTGTTTGAGAAGATTTGGCTGGCCGACTTCTGACTTTAATTGTCGTATGAAAACGGAATCGGCAAGAGCTGGCGCCATCTTCTCGACAGAATTGATGATACATTTGAGAGTCATGCACTGGCTGTGTGGTTTTACCAAACACGCCCAGTAAGAATCCCAATTTAACTTTGTTAATATTTTAATCGATTCTGCCTTTTCTTGAGCCTTCTGTCTCTAGTCTGTCTGCAGTTTCTGTGCTTTCGGTAGGTACCCTGGAGTAGTTTCTAAGATCAAATTTTCTTTGTGAAAATTTTCATTTATACAATCAATAATATTGCTTGTTGTTGTGGCTGCTTCTTTTGTCGCTTGCTATGCTTTCCTGATTTGTGCATCCCAATTATTAAAGAGCATTTCTTTGTGATTGTCATTGATTATTGGTGCACCTGCTCTTTTCCCCTCCTCTGTTTCTTGCCAAGCCAAATAGTCAGTAACCCTTTTATCAGTTAAATCATAATCATGTCGTAAGTCTATGACTTGATTATTGATTTTATCACTTTCTTCACAATAAGAGTTCCACTGTGATATTCTTTGGCATAATATTTCTTGTTGCTGCAGTAGTTGATCATTTAAGGAAATAGACTCTGTGATGAATTATGTAAGCTTGGGATCATCCTTGTGCATCTCTTGCATAACTTGTAATTGTTTCTCTTTTTCAGCCAAACTATTCTGATACCCTATCTGCATTTGTTGGAAATCTTGTTGTAATTTTTCAAGCTGTTTCTGTGCTTCGTTGTTGGCGTTGGCTTGTTGCAGTTGTTGTTGCAAAATCTGTACTTGATCTTCTTTCTCATTCAGTAATTTTCGTACCTCAGATGCTTTATCAATGGCTACAGAGGCATATGCTCCTGTGATCTGAGATAATTTAGTGAGATTTTCAGTTGGATCAGTGGTAGGATCTTGCCATAGGACGTCTAATTGTTCTGCATCATGAGAGAGCACATTTTCCAATTTTATTTTCTTCCTTTGTCTTCTTACCACTGCCTTGTGTTGTGGACTATAAAATACATCAAGAGGAGGAATTTCCTCTATTTTGAGCATAATTTCAGAGGATGGGGTAATGGGAATATGTTCCATTTCTGAGATATTGCTAGTTATTCCTGTGATTATATATTTTGTTGTCTGCACATTACTCACAGGTGTCTGTGTGTTATGTCCTTCAATATTGATTAAATCATTGAATGTCTCCCATTATTTATCTAACTCAGTTCTGATTGATGGGTGCTATACAATGAGAGGGGGGAGATTTAGCTGAGGAGAGGTCGAAACCTGTTGTTGTGAGAGCTCCTTTGACTGGGCAGTATCCCTTACTGACCCTTCACTTTTATCATGGTCATTGTCAGACCTCTTAGAGTGTTCAGACTTTTCTCTCCCAGACTTGGATTTAGATCTGTCTGTACCTGAACTTCCACTGAGACTAATACTGGGAGTTGGTTCCCTTATGGGTTCCAGGCGTAATTTATCCAAAGGGATAGTAGTTAACCTCCTTTCCTTGTATATCTTGAACTCTTGAAATTCTGCTGGAGGAAACCATATTTGGGCCGAATGTAGAATCTCTTTAAATGTGCCTTTTTCTTGGAACATGTCATCAAAAAGATCATCTTCTTTAGAAAACACTCGTATTTTGACTGCAGTAATGAAATTTCTAACAATATCATAGGGGTCGAACGGTTTTCTTGGAAACTTGAACAAACGTAAACATGTAATGTTGTTTACTTCTTTGAATGCATGGCCTACATCAAATAATGAAAAGGCTCCACAGGCCACAGGAAATTGTGGCCAGATAGCCTTCTTTTTGTCCTTCAAATCTTTAGTCAAACCTCCTTCTCTGCAGGTTTGATAAGCAATTTCTCGTGCCATCAGTTTATCAGGAACATACAAAGGTAAAATATGAGGGGAAGCGAAACTTCCAAAAATCCTGACATATGTAAACAGTTCTTCTCCAAACCATCTCGCAACAGGCAGTATGTCTACCTCTGCTTCAGGAGAAAACCTAGGAGCATCTTTATCATACAATATTTTGTACAGGGGCAACATGATTCCAGGGAAAATCTTGTAAAAATAGGGAATGAACTTGGAATCCTACAATTCTTTGTGATAAATATGAATGGGTAAGGGGTCTTGAGTCGTCCATTTCCAACCCATTAAAGGAAACTTGGAAATATAACAAATTGAATCCATCACATAAGCAGATAAGTAAAAAAGGGAATAAATTCTCTAAGAAACAGTTCTTTTAGACTGGTAATTCAAAATGGTTGTGGCTAAGTTGTCAGATAATATCTTAGCCCAATCCACAATAGTAGCATTAACAGCAGCATTCAATAATGGTAGCCATTCAGATGAAAACTTATTAATGTCTAGCTTTCCAAAAAGCCTACAGAGCATAGCAGCAGCAAAGCAATACGGAGAAGTGAGAGAACCAGTACTATACATACCATGTTTATCCTTTTTTAGTGGTTCGTCCCTCCTTGACCAGTCCTTGGTGCATTCTGCCAGGTTTTCATTTTCTTTGGCAAACTTCTCCATGAACTGTTTGTTATAAGTCGCCTATGGCTCCGGCAAATGATACATGAGTCTCAAATCTTGTGGAGTGAATGAACCAATGATTTCTTGACCCTGAGTCTTAAACTGTCTGTTTGTAATATCAGTGTTGTCCAGTACCCATTTAACCATGTCCGTGTATGGAATAATTTTGGGCCTCGCTGCTATCCGGTGCAAGAATGAGTAGGCTAGCTCTGTAATAGACGCTTCAGAAGACCCATGTGAGCCGGCAGTGGTTGTAACCCCCATTACTCTGGGGTTCTCTTCCTCAAGTAGATTATACATGCCCTCCCAAGTAGTAATACCAGCGTCTTTGTTACAGGCGGTGTCTGTATACAAGGGAGTCATTTCTTTATCTTCAGAACTCAGAGCCTTGTCTTTCTTTCCCATTATACCCTAAATATTGCTTTGTATAGTTCTCTGTTCTTCGCTCCTGCAATTTACGAATTAAGTGAGAATAATGATAGGAAAAAGGTGGCGGGAAAGTTTAAAATGCTGAAGACGTATAAAATATACCACCTTACGTGAAATAGCTCTTCGATCAGAACGAAACCATATTTCATCAATGATTAACAACCAATTCATTGATTAACATTAAAGCGCATAACCAGGTCTCGGTTTATGGAAAGATTTTTTTCGTATAATGAGCCTTAAATATCTGCGATAAGGAGATCTGTGATTTTCTTCGCAATATCGCAAAATCGCAATATCGCAGATCGCAATCTCGTAAAATTGCAATATCACAATACCGCAATATCGCAATATCGCAAAATAGCTGGATCGCAGCAAATGACAAATCTTCGTTAATGTGTTTTTTTGCGAAATGCGATTTGTGATATATGCCATCGCATATCGGCGGTTTTGAGATTTTCAGCGTAATATATGACATTTGAAGCATGCGATGCGATGAATGTTCTTTTAATGCGTAGTTTCGTATCGCGATCTCGCAATCTTAGAATTCTGCTTGTAAGGAGGTATTCATTACTTTCATGCGATGCGATATTTCTTTAAAGAATGATTTTATTCTATCCTATCATAAAACTTAAGTTTTTATATTTTTCAAGGGATATTCTCCTAAGTTTATGATAGTAAGTTTTATTGAAAAAGGAAATACAAGCACTAATCGACTTTTTAAATTTTTTGACTAAGGGTCCCCATTTATTTAGTATTAGTGATAATACTAAATAAAAAAGGGGGGTTGTTGCTGGCCACAACAAGATGGAGAATAGGTATGGGGGGGAATGTGTCCCGCCTGTAACATGGGATCTCGCTATGCCTGCAATATATGTAAACTCAGAGGCACCATTGCACTTTGGAAACTAGATAATTGTACCAAAAAAGAAGATCACCATAATTTTATTAATGGGAATTGATTGTACCGTAGGCCCAAGTAATAGCCACAAGGTTGTGACCACTTCTCCGCTCTGAAGGCTATCGGTGTGGGTGGTCACGGTTGTGTTGTGGATTGCAAGTGCAGACGGCAGTAAAATGAAGAAAGCAGAGGTGATAGGGAAGAGGGCCTAAGGAAGAGTGATAGAGGAAAAAGGTCGGCACCGGCATCCTTGATTCAGGCCCCCCGGAAAAGAGGAAGGAGGTCAAGGGCAAAGACAATGCATAATTTACTGCATGTGTACAGTGAAAATTTACATGCACCGGTGAAATCTGAAATATCGAGATGGGATACGGAAGTGAAAGGAAGAGTTGCAAGAGAATAGATGCAAGAAGAGGAATGGGATCCGTTGGTTGCGGACCCAAGCAACACTAGAGGTAGGATGACGTTGTTTAGGCACACCATCCAAATGTACTGGATCATAAAGAATTTATTGGCGAAATCCATATCGGAAAATCACCAACATAGAGAGGAGCATGTCCAGCAGGGGAAAAATAAAAACAGGGAAGAACGACCAAGTCGGATGGTGCTCCAAAAGGAAATTCAGTCAATACAGGTTCAGTTGTTCCACCAAAACGTGAAGCTAGGAAGAATAGAGAAGATGTTGCAGAGCATGCAGCTACAAGAAATTCCAGGGTCAAGTGCAAAGGATCCGACACCAGTGGATTCTTCTAACGAATCTATGGTAGTTGTTTCTATGGTTTTCTATAAATTTTGTTATAATGATGTCGGCTAGATTTTACATTGCCAGTTGTTTAAGATGTTGTAGTAGGATATTAGACTGCATAGGATCAAAAACTCAGTTGAACATCCTCAAAATATTTAAATTTTGGATGGTGTATAATGCAGACCAGTGGCCAAAAAACCGGGTTTCCTTTGGGCAAGTTGAGGTTGTCGGGGACATGTTTTTTGTAAACCTACTTTAAAGATTATGAATGAATAAGTACTACCAAGTTCACAAAAAAAAAAAAAAACATCATTGCTACAAACCAAGTCATACACGAAGTATGTGGGGATAGTAATCCAAAAGAGGGAAAGGGGACTAAGAGCCCAAGGAAATGAGCTAAGTCAAGTGGGGCATAAGCTGAGGAATAAAATAATATATCCTAAATTCTTAAGCCTTGTGTTATGAATTTTATCCTAAGTTCCTAATTGGTAGGATGAATTACCAAATGTGGGGTGGTATATATTTGGTTGCCACTTTTCAAAAAAAAAGAGCATGCATATATAACCTTTGGTCTTAGTGAGAAATATATCATTCTCATCATTCATTCATGCCATCCTTGTTTTTGTTATGTTGGGTGTGAGCTAGGGGGACACTATAAACCTATTAACTTGTAAAATGATATGAATAACAAGTGGATTTTGAGTGGACAATTCTCCTTGGGTTGTCTTAGTGAAGGTTGGAGCCCTGGAGAGAATTGTCGGAAATATGTTTCCCTTGCATGACACTTAGAGGGTGCCTAATGACTCCATTAAAATAGGTGGATTTTTTGGATCCATAGAGCTCTAAGACTTCCTAGTTAGCCTATGTTGGGATCCTTTGAGGGGAAGTGGTATAGCATGGGGGACTGTAGAGAAAATAAGGAGCTACACTTCCTTGGGTTGTGTCAGATGATATAAGTTAGAATTGTTGTTGGAGTTTGGTAACTTGGATTTGCCATTGTTTGTATTGATTGGCATATCTAGTTGTATTAGGTAGCATTTTCCCTTGTGGAGTCATAGCCCCAACTCAAGGGTGACATGTAGCTGAGAGAGCTAGCACAATAGTGGCTATGGTTGGGTGGAACGTCTAAGGTCTACAACCAATTGGTGATTTTTCAAAAAGACAAGTGTTCTTATTAAATTCTCTTATATGATATGTGGTATGTGATTTTACATCCTTAATTTTTTTTATGTTTTGCATGTAATTTTTTTTTACATATATGTTGTTATTCATTGATTTGTATATTCTTTGGATTGTATAAGAGTTTCTAGTGGGTAATAGGATTAAATTCATATTGGGAATAATTAATCACGGTATTAGAGTATTAATGAACAATTTTAAGGAAATTTTATAATTTTGTGTACAGAAGTTGAAGTTGAATGACATATGCCCAAAAGTGAGTCTATGGTATGTTGCAACTATAAAATTTGGGGTAGCGGAGAGATAATAAATAAATTGAGGGGAATATTAATAGGAAAATCTGAAAGAAATATTCATGCTCCAAAATTATGACATGTCCCTACATCCTTTATTTCACTCATGGGAATACTTATCCCATGGCATCATCTTCTATGTTGAACCTTCTATACATTTTTGTAGAAGTGTACTTTGAATATTTTATCTTGCATGATTCATATTGGCCATACCTTATTTGTTTGTTTGGGTAGTACCATAAATAATTATACCATATTTTATATTATTTTAAATAGCCAAAACACATTACAATTAATGTGCCAAGTCTATTATAAAAAGGGGAAATACATGAATGTTGATGAAAATATGTTGTGTTATTGATTCATGAAATAAAATCACATTTAAGCAATCAGGAAAACATGAATTATCCTTGTAAATCAACTCTTCTCTTCAAATTTTAGGTTGATACTAATCCATATTGGACAATTATATTTTTTTTCATCCATATTGACACTTTTAGAGTGGGAAAAGTGGAGGAACCAACTCACAAGAGCATTTTTACTAGGGGACCCAATTTGGAAAATTGGGGTCTGAAACCTTCTAGGAGCATTTTGAGACATAAAACGACATTTTTGGGGGGGTAAAACTTTGTTTCTTTAGAATCACACATTTTTTTTCATATTCTACACACAGGTGCCTTTCCAACGGTGCAAGGATCGCATCAATCAAAGTTTGTATGCAAATGTTATGCCACTCAAAAGTCGACCTTCCTATTTTCACTACCATAATTCAAGAGGATTCGATGCCAGCCCCCATTATTCATGAAAAAGAGGCTAGCCACATGATTATGATGAATAATACTCTAGAAGCGTCCATATTGTAACTCTAGTTAATATTTGAGGTAGTCAAACCTAACCACGAGTAGGCTATCGGGTTGTGTTATAATCAAACCACTAGGAGGAAAAGGGGTTCCATTATTTCGAGTGCATTTTTTCCATATATGAGAAAAAATAACTGAGAGGGATAGGAGATCAAGCACGTAGAGATGATTTGTGCACTATAGTAGCCCATGTGCCACTGGCCATACTTCTTTGTACTCATAACCATTTTATATTCAGAGAAAGAGAGCAAAGCAACCTCACCTTCCAACGGTGGGTTTTCTCCCGAAACATTTTCCCAGGTCATATCTTGTGTCAAATGTGTTTGTGAGTTTTTATTTTGTTGTTCTCTATTTTTTGCATAATTTTAATTTTCATGCATACACAATTAACAGTAATTTACATATCCACAAGTCTAAAGAGAAGTAAAATCAGAAAAAGTATAGATTTCAAATTTTTTAAATATTTTTTTATTAGATATGTTGTGATAAACTATCCAGTGGGATATCCACGGTAGTTTACGAATCAAATACACTACACTAAATAAGATAAACAACCATAATTTAACCTACAACTACCTAGTGTTGTGACATACCATCATGTAGTGTTGTGACATACCATCATCTAGTGTTGTGACATACCACCTAGCCTAAATTCATTTTAATTAATTCTTCATCATCACATTATTTCATCGATGTGGGCTTGATAAAACCTTAATATCCTCATATTATAATATTTTAGTTCCAAAATGATTTATCCATGTCTATAACACATGTCTGCAAAGAGTATTATATGAGAGTTACATTAAAAACAAGCCACTTGGGTTTTCATCTCTAAAGAAATGAGGAGAATGAACCTACTCAATAACATATATAGGAATAGAGACCTGGAATGGATGATATCAACTCCATGATCTAGAAAATAAATTCTCGTAATACTCTATCAAGTCAACTTTTCTCTATTGATATTAAGTTGGAAGAAGAATATAAGTGTTTTACCTTGTCATGTTATTTGTTAGACACTCATGATAAAAAATTTAGCAATTGTTAGTATTAATCAATCCACGTTAAAGTTTTTAGAAACTAGGATAATATTGAGAGGTGGGGTGAATAAGTGTTAAGAAAAATTAAAAACTTTATTTCACAAAGTAAATAATACGTAATACCAACAATAATAATCAATAGCACATCACATTATAGATCAAGACACAAGATATAATGTGAAAGCCAAACTAGGAAAACCACCAATTATTTTTCTTATTATGATGCAATCAAAGCTACAACTTCAAGTACATCAATTTGTAGGCTACAATCCACTTGAAGGCTTCAACACTCTTTCTTTATGTAAGCACCAACTCGTTGATTTATCATATTCCAACCTGAAGGAAAACTCCAACTCCCTAATTTATCAACAACCACTAAAACGAAGCTCCAACTCCCTTATTTATTAGCACCCACTGAAAGGAAGGTCCAACTTCCTATTATGCAAGCACCAACTTTCACAAACCTCTCGATCCTTATTTCATACAATTTTCATACTTATACCATGAATTCTTTCCTTATAATTCTTTGTCCTACCCTCTGAAATCACCTGCCTCAATACAATTATAATTACATACAAATTATGCTCACTCTCTATTTCTTATAAATAATTTAGAATTGCTAATTTTACTTTAACTTTATCTCTATTTTTCAATTAAATATTCTCTTATTGTTCACTTTTTGTTTAATTATAGATCCATATGTGTTATGCATGTGAAAAATCCAATTTTCTTCCCTGCATGTTGTTCTGGAATTTGTTAGTTCCCTATAATTTCAGCAGATTGGCAAGACCGAAACTGCAGAGAGAACACTTGAACCACTTTGGGATTCTAGGATCTAGCCCTCCTAAATCCAGAGAGGGATCTCTCTATAAGTGCAAAGATTGATTTATCTTTAAGGTTTTTGGGTATGATATTAAACTAGTTGTTAAGAACAAGGGTTTTTGTTTGGTTTTGGATGGTTGAGCATGATTTTTAGTTGAGTGGAAAGTCCTAAAATGCAATAGTTCCAAAGGGGTGGAGGTATAAGCAAACAGAACAAGATTTGGCTGATAGGATAGATATGACGCTGGTTTTTAGTCCATTGGGCTATGGAGTCATAAAAGGTTTTAATTGTGCAATAATTTCAAGATTGGTCCAGGGGGAAAGTCATCTATATCACAAGTTCTTTTGGATTAAATGATGGAATGGAACAATAAAAGTGTTGAAGGGGTGGAAAAAGACAATAATTTCAACTAGGATTTATCAGTCTTTCCAAACAAGAAAATCCTTTTAATTAACTGTTTAAAACTGACCAAAGGACAAGGCTAACCATAGACTTCTTTGGACCAGCTCGTATTAAAGCTAACTCATCAGACAAACAATCAAGTAATCCACATAATTACTTTCAAAAGGGATGAAAAAAGATAAGAAAGACAAAGTGCAGCCTGAGATCAGATAAGATACTTTTAAATCTAAACTGATTTCAGCATACTCTTAGGGAAGCTTTCATAATTACCTTTGAAGGAAGAACTAGAAGACAGGGAAAACCATAAGCTTTTCTAGTCTAACTCTACTGAGTATATAATGAAAATAACATTCAAGAACTTCCTTTCAAGATTTTCACATCAAGACAAGTACAAACCAACATTCCTTGATAATGTTTACACTTAACTTAAGTCATTCTTAAATACACAATTTGGAGGAAAACATTGAGATAAATCTTATCAATCAGAGAAGGGTACTGTAAAGAGTAAATCCTAACTCTATGCTTGTTGTTCTTTATCAGAGAATAAGTGGACAAAATGGCATACATGAAAGGAAAGAAATAACACAGAAAGAAGTACATCACCAGTGATATAGACCAGGATCCCAAGAATCAGCTTGTATATTGATGTCAATCCAGTTACATTCTTCAAGTCCAATGTTTCAGATCAGTAATCATCTTTTCTTCTCAGCCTAACTTATTCGATTACAAACAGAGCTTCAAGAGCCTTTGAATGCTATTTACATGTAGAAAATTTTGAGCACAAATATTATATCAAAATTCAGCAACCAACCCTTTACAATGAGCTCCTCGAGAATATTTTATAGAAAAATGAGGAGGCGGAATGAGAGAAAAGATCTACAGACTCAATTAATACAGTTTAATTCTTCTCGGCCTTTGAGGGGCTCAATGGATAATATTTCATATATTTCCTCTGTATTAATTGGTTTACATTAAGTATTAAGCTCGCTCGGAATATTTTGTTGACTTTAAGGCTCTTTGTTATGCTTGTAATAACTCTGCTGACAGTTTAAATTATTTTCTTTGATTCGAAATAAATATTCAGCTGTCTTTTTACTAATATCTTTTGTTATGGCAATAACTAGGCCTCTTTTGAATGCTTTGAGGCTGCAGTTGGCTTTTGGTAGCTGAGAGGCTTCAATTAGCCTCTGATGTGGCAGTGGAGGCTTCTCAGTCTGATAGATATTATCGTTTTTCTTTAATCACTACTTAATTTGATTTAGTTCTGTGTGTTAGGCTTAATTAGGCCTAAATTTTGTCTTATGTCCTTCAAACTGTCTTCAATTGAGCGAACTAGGCTTTATATAGTCGATTTATTGTCGTAATCCTTCAAAACTGTGTTTAACAATCTTCAAACATTTTTCTGCTTTGATTTCATGTTGTCCAACTGATACTCTTTGTTTGATTTAGCTTTGTTGTGTCTTGTTGATGTGCAGCCGTTGCAGGGGCTTTATAATGGCGTTAGTTCTCATGAGGCACTGAATGAAACATGATATGGAACCCCGGCGGAAAGGTCTCTTTGATGAATAAAGGCCTGGAGGATCGTCATCCTCGGCCTCCAATTTTCCCTTAAAACATTTGAAAACCTTTAAAACCTGCACAAACAAAGAAATATTAAGAAAATCCTGCGGGGTAAGGCTTAAACTGCTTCAGAGGCTGAGGTTAGATCGCAACCGTGGGATGAAAACATCCAATGGTGGAGATTGCTCGCGGGGGTCAACTAGGAGGCGGTTGGATAAATGGTGCAGGGGATTAAGTCCAGACCGTTGATCTGCAAAGATAAACGGTCGAGATCAATCATGGATATATAATGCGAAGGGGCTATGTTATAATGAAACTGAGGAAATTATAAAGAAAATGGGTCGAAAACCTTAATCGGCAGCGAAAAAGGCATAGATGAAATTTGGGGTTTCTTGAAGGATTCTGGGCAGTTAGATTAGCTCAGCCACAGAGATCAACGGTGGAGATTGCTTTATACATCCTCATGGAGGATGGGTGGAGGGCGATGATTAAAATGGGATCATTGATCTACAGAGATCAACGGCGGAGATTAAACACGATGGAATGCAATACAAATGGGGTAAAGTGGTTTTGGCCATAAAAACCATTGTTTTCGCACGATAAAAAGGAAGGAAGGCGGTTTTAACTTTTTGAATGCGATATGTGTTACTGGCCAACACGTGGCCTTTTAAAACCGCCCATATTGCATAACTTTGGAAAATTAACCTTCGGGCTTAAAAATCACGCGATATGGATTCTTGGCCGTTAGATCTCAAAAGGGTAGATCCAACGATGGAGGTGAGAGCGTGATAAAACAAGTTGCGCGGGCGGAAGAAGGTGGGGTAGAGCCAAGGCAGTATTGATCTGGACCGTCAGATCATAGGAATGAACGGTGGAGATTGGATCTGGGGGAAGGTAGGACCCAAAGGAGTTGGGCCTATCTGGCTGAATCTGGACCGTCAGATGAGTGGAGTGAATGGCAGAGATTCAATCTTGGGGTCAAATGAATAAAATATGAGGTGAGGAGTCGGCGGAGATCGGGTCATTGTGGGTCGTCGATCTGCAGAGATCAACAACGGAGATCCACCGAAAACATTATGCAGCGGGGCTTGAGGAATAACAAAGGGAAATGAGGATTCATTTGGACCGTCAGATTTAGAAGAATGGACGGCCGAGATGCAATCGGAAGATTGCGATCAGCGGGGGAGAGAGGAAAGGTGCACAGAAAATCTCTGATGCGATTGAACGAGGGTCGTTGATTTGAGGATCATATCGACGGCGAAGATTTAATCGGGGGTCCAAAGGCGGAGGGATGGGCTTATGAATAGAGCAATAAGGGCCGTCGGATCTGAGCCTGGCGGGGAAGATTAACGGTTGGAAATCCATCGGAAGATCGCCAATCGGGAGGGGCAATAAAATATTCAAACGCATCCAATGAAATCTCCGATGCGAGATCCCGAAGACCGTTTGATTGTTTTAGTTCAATGGTCGGGATTCGTTAAAACAATGAACCGGCGGGACTCTTTGAAACATAAGAAAAGCGAATTTTTATAAAATATAAAGGGAAATTTGCTTTCGGGAAGGGTTTTTTACATGTTTAGCGCCCGATTGCAGGGCTTTTGGGTTATAAGAAAGATGAAGGGATCGAGGGTTATATACAAAGGATCCAATCGCATCGAAAATTTTAACGCAACAAAAGGAACGCGTTTCACATGAATGCCCCGATGCGATAAGCGCTTGGTTCTGGCACCAGGTCGCATGGTGGGGAAGTGGTTTAGGGCTTAGCCAAAGGGGACTAAAGCCTTAGTAGAAAAAAGGTTCATTTTTATGATTTTTCAAGGATTTTTAACGGATTTAAAAGCTTTCGATAAGACAAAAAAGGGGTTTTAAACCTTATCAAAGGGGTTTTTACAAAATGAAATGGAGAAAAATGAGGAAAAAAGTAGGATTTTAATGGGGAAAAGGGAATAAAATGAAGGTTAATAATGAGTGGAAGAAGGGGTAAAATGAGGGAAAAAATGGAGTTTTTGCAGCATTCTTTTCTTCAGGAAAAAAGCAAATATTCAGAATTGAGAGGGAAACAGCAGTGAAGATTAACTCAAGGATAAGTCATCTTCATAAGACATTAAGAACTAACAATTTGGCAATAAAATTGTTTCTTGAAAGCTTTCAAAAAATGATTTAGCCACCATTTGATATGACAAATTTTATAGGTGGCTAACAGTCGCTCCACATGGGGATGGTGCCTTCTTGAAGGCATCAAGAACTTCAGACTTGTATTCTCTGGGGGGCTGATCAGTGCCTCATCCATTGGGCTGCAAATTTCTTCACTTGGATGATCTTCTTTTGTTTTGATAATGTTAGAAGCCATGAAAAACAATGGAACTATATCAAACAAGCTTTCTACCTACCCAATCCTACTAATCAAACATTTTTTCTTCTTTGAGAGTGCATTCAGATTAGAAAACTCTTTTACAAACATTGTATTCTTTTAAAAGAAAAAAACTAATCTAAGTCTACTTCTTATTTCTCCATGAACTCAGATTAAATAGTTGATTTCATAAGCTTCTCTACCTAATCTACTATCTGTTAGGATTAAACTGTCTAACAGATTTTTATTCTCTAAATTTTGAAACAAGAAATTTAAAAGCATACAAGTCAGGATTGAACAGTCTAACTTGTTGTTGATCTATGGCATAAAATAGGCTACACATAGATTTATTATTTGCAGAAAATTAAATAAAAATGGTGAAGGCTTAAGATTTGAAATTTTTAAGCACATCCTTCTCTTTTCTTCAGCTCTGTTTTTTAATTTGTTTGAGCTGTTTTTTGTTTGTTCTCTGGTTCAAGTTTTGAGCATATCAGAACCAGTTTTACTTTTGTCTTTGACTCAAAAATTAAATAGTTTGAGCCATTCTTCTTTTGAAAACTGAGGTTCGAATTTTGAGCTTGTTTGAACCTTTATTTTCTACCCTAATCTACCTAACTGATAAGCCAAGATTAAACTGTTTGGAAAATCTAATTTCACTAACCTATCAGTAGTAAATTCAAAACTAATTAGTCATGATTAGGCTGTATGACTAACTAGGAGTGTGTTTTTTAGAAGTGGCATTTGGGCTTGCACACTTTCAGATTTTGTTTCTCTTTTTTGGTATGGGGTTGTACCTTTCTTGTTTTTACAATCTTCCCTCTTTTCTCTTTCTATTGTTTTTGTATTTTTTATTTTTCTAACTTTGAATGCAATGATGGATGAAATATTTATAATGAGAAAAAATATAAAAAAGGCTTCCACACATGTTAGGATCAAGAGAAATAATGTTTGAGCATCCTGCCATTGACAGGACCCCCAAATAGTTCAGCTCCATTCAATTCTTGTAATAAATAGGCATTATTACTAGTGGTAGAATGAATGAGATAAGGGCCAAGCCATACGTTATCAAATTTCCCATGCTTTCCCTTATCTTCTCTCCTTGAGTCCCGCTTTAAAACTTTGTCCCCAATGTTGAAATTGTTGGCCTTTGTTCTTCTACCAAAAAGCTTCTTGATGCTCTCTTACTTTTGTAATGCTCTGTTGTAGAAATTCTCTCCGGTTTGCTGAAGATGTATAGTCTAATTAATCCTTCTAATCATGTCGTTGTCTTCAGACTGCACTTCTTGAATCAACTTCATAACTGGTACACCAAGGCTAGTTGGAAAAATTGCATCTGTACCATACACAAGCTGATAGGGTGACATCCCAATATATTTCTTAAGTGTTAATCTGTCAGCCCATAGTGCATGCACTAGCTTTGTGTGCCAAGACTTCTTGTTGTCCTCCAGCAACTTTTTTATTATGTTCACCAAACTTTTGTTTGAGGATTCTGCTATCCCATTACCTTGAGGGTAATAAGTAGTAGAATGACCCAATGTTATCTGATATTTGTGACAGAATTCAACCATCTTCTTGGATCCAAATGCTGCAGCATTATCAGTGATGATATTCCTAGGATAGCCAAATCTAGAGATGATATGAGTCTCAATGAATTTTATGATGACAGAGTCATTGGTTTGCCTAGAAGGGATGGCTTCTATCCATTTGGTAAAGTAGTCTGTTGTAGTGAGAATCCATCTATGTTGGGCAGATGAGGGTGGATGGATTTCTCTTATGAAGTCAAGTCCCCACTGTTGAAAAGGAGCTTCAACAGTGATTGGATGCAGAGGTAAGGGAAGCAATTTTATTTTTCCTTCAAAAAGTTGGCATTTATGACAGGAAATTATCATCTTGTGCACATCTAGAAAGAGGGTGGGCCAATAGTAACCAGCTCTAAGGATTTTACTGGCTGTTGTCTTCCAGTAGAGGTGGCCTCCACATTCTCCTTCACGGAACTCGTGCTTAACCTTCTCTGCATCATTCTCAAGAAAAAATTTAAGCAATATCTCACTTGCATTTTTCCAATAAAGACATTTATCTATAATGCAATAGTTCATAGTTTTTAACTTTAAAACCTTGCCTTTGTTTTTGATAAACCAGGAGGTGTATTCAAATTAAACAAAACATACAGAATATCAGCATACCAAGAGGAATTCATAAAATGGTCTTCAACAATGGGAGTTGACAATTCCTCTTGTTCATCTAAAGCATTTATCATATTTATATCAAGAACTTCAAAATTTGATTCAGTCATTAATCTAACTAGACCTTGGCCTTTAATGAGTTTAGTGGGTTTGATCTCTAAATCATATTCAAGTATCACAGTTATCCACTTACCTCTCTTACCATCTAGGTCCTGTGTTAGAATGTCTTTCACAACTAAATTTGGGACAAAGGCAATGATGTGGGAGTGTAAGATGTATACGCTGAAGTCTTTTGAAGCTTTGACCAAAGCAAAAGCTTGTTTTTCCATGATGTTGTACTTCAAGGGTGCATCTCTCAATTCCTTGCTAAAGAATGCAATGGCCTACTCTTGTCCTTGTGGATTTTTCTGTAATAGGATAGCAGTTATTGTATGTTCTGATGCAAATGAAAAAATGTAAAAATATTTTGAAAAATCAGGACTTATTAGAACTGGTGTTTTGGTTAATGCTTGTTTTACCAACTCAAAAGACTTCTTTGCTTCCAAGGTCCATTTAACTCCTTGTTCCTTTTTCAGCATGTTTGTGATGTTTCTAAGGAGTTCGACCAAGTTGGGTATGAACCTTCTCAAGAAATTAATATTTCCAATGAAATATTTAAGTTCCTTGATGTTCCGAGGATGAGTGATTTGCAATATAGCCTCTATCCTCTTTAGGTCTATCTTTATCCCCTCTTCTGATATGATGTGCCCAAGAAGTTTACCTTCTTGGAGACCAAAGAGTGTTTTCTTTGGGTTTAAAGATATCCCAAACTTTCTGCATTTCTCAAATACTTTTCTCAAGTGTTCTAAGTGCTCTTCATCTGTCTTGGAAAAAACAGTGACATCATCAAGGTAAATAATGATGAAGTAGCCCAATTCCTCTGAGAATGCAATGTCCATGGCTCTCTGGAATGTAGCAGCAGCATTCATTAGACCAAAAGGCATTTTCACATACAAGAAAGTGCCCCAAGGTGTAGTAAAATTTGTCTTTAATTGATCATCGGGATGTACTAAGATCTGATTGTATCCTGAGTAGCCATCTAGCAAAGAAATTATTTTAGAACCAACTACCCTTTGTAAAATATGAACCATTTTGGGTAAAGGGTAGTTGTCCTTCAATGAGGCTTTGTTTAAGTCTCTAAAGTCAATACAAAGCCTAATCTCTCATGTTTTCTTCCTAACTGACACTAGATTAGATGCCCACTCTGAATATCTAATAGGGACAATAATACCAGCTTCATACATTTTCTTGATTTCCTTCTCAACCAAAAGTAACTGAACAGGGTTTATTTTGTGTAGTTTTTTTTTAAATGGCTTTTGGTTTTCCTTGAGAGGTATATTGTGCTGAATTATTTCAGTGTCATAGGATTTCAGATCCTCATAACTCCACGCAAAAACATCAAAAAATTATTTAAACAGCTCTATGTATTTGAGTTTAATGTGAGCTAGTAAAGTTTTAGACAGTTTGATAATCTTTTGTTTTAGTTCACTGCCTATATTACACTCTTCAACTTCAGTTTCCACAGGCTCCAGCTTGGGCTTTTTGGCCACGTCATTGAAATCAAACAGCTCTTCTAAAGGGACCAGACCTTTTGGCAGACTTTGATTGTTAGACTGCAGAGTTTCCAAATCTTCTGTTTCTAACTCTGCAACCATTTCTATTGTGTTTTTAAGTTTATTAGTCAACAAATTTATCTCAGCAATCTTTGGAGAGGTTTCTTCTTCATCAAGTAGATTTTCTTCACTAGGACAGTCTGTTTCATATTCTGAATCTGGACTTGGTAGTTCAAATTCATTTCTGGACTGCAGGAATTCTTCTATTTGTTTGTCTCCATCAAACACTTGCCAATATTTCTCGTTATCAGGGAAAAATGCTCTGAATTTAATTTGAGTTGTGCATTGTTTGGTTTCATATGGCGTTAAGCATGTTCTAGCAGCAAAAGCTAAATTGTGGGCCATGATATTCTCTTCTCTTGGTACAAAAGTAAGTTGGGATTCCTCAAAAGTTTTCAATAAATCCATGACGTCGTTCCTATAGGCTCTAAGTCTGGGGTGTTTGGAATTGTATTCCCCATTCACTTTCCTAATGATTAACTCTGAATCCCCATGAACTTTAATTCTCTTGGCTCCTAATTTCCTCAACAAGTGTAAGCCCAAAAGAAGGGATTCATACTCCACTATGTTATTCGAACACTGAAAATTTAATCTGTAGGAATGACCTTCCGTGTGGTTGTTCTCAGTGTTACGTATCCAGACGCTTGCACTAGCATTGCTCTTAGTGCAAGACCCATTGAATTTCATACTCCAAAGAGGACTATTTTCAAGTTCAGTAGTTTGGTTACTATCCTCTTCAACTAGTGTGCTTTCGGATTGTTCTTGAAGGTCAGCACTTTGTGGAATTTGTTTTAAGTCCTCAGGATTTTCATTGTGTTGAGGACTGCTTCCTTGACTCTCAGGTTTAAAAGCAAAGGATGAATGATTTGTAGCTCTAGACCCGTGTTTTGTTTGTTGTATTTTTCTGGTTTAGCAAACTGTTTTAACACTTCTGTCTCGTTTTTCCTCTCCTCTCTATCTGTCATTAATTTGGTTAAGGTCACTTGTTCAATGAATGTTTCATCATTAAACAGGATAAATGAGTCAAGGCCTGTATTTACAGAATAAAAGGGAGAGTTTTGCGGTCTCTCTTGGCTAGTAACCATATATTGCATATGAGACTCCCTGTAAAGTCTTCTAGTTTGATTAAATACAGGGATAGTTGCATATGTCATGTCTATCTACATAGTTTCTTGTAACTTAGCTCCCTAAGATCTTGATAACAGCATACCATATTTTGGGGGTACATCAGCCACAACAATATCCATGACTAAACACTTGGCTGGAATATGTGCTAAGTTTACACAGAGGTCTTTGATTAAGTCTAAACATTTCACTCTGCTTGAGTCAAAGGAGTAAATATCTTTGTAAGGTCTGGTGATTTCAAGGCCTAGGCTCTCCATTACAGCTTTGGGCATTAAATTGTGAGAGGCCCCTGAATCATGCATAGCATTGTGAAAAATTTTGTCATGAACATTTAAACTAACATAAAAAGGAGGAACCGGTCCTTCTTGATACCTACCCTCAATCTTAGGACCAAATATGAGCTCTGGTTGGTCATCGTTAAGATTGACAAAATTGTTATTCTCTTCTATGTTAAAAGCCTTCAAAATTTGGGATCTATACACATTTTGGGTGGCTAATTCAATAAGGGGAATAGAGATCTTTATTCTAACAATTTCCTACTCCAAACTAAAAGGCATATGATTCTTTGAAGTACTTTTTTCATACTTATTAACTGCCATTCTATCAGCAAAATCAGTTTGTTGATTCCCTCTATTTACATTTGTTAGAATTGTTTTAATAGGAGCACTAGCTGAGGTACTAGCGTTGCTAAGATCTGCACTCTGTTTTTCATTGTGTTGAGTGCTTTTCTCTTTTTTTTATTAGAATTTCTAGCCACTGTTTTGTCTTTTTGTTTTGTAGCTTTGGGTTTACTTACAGTGTTTTTTTTTGTAGAACTTTCAGAGGTTTTAGTTTTGGGAGTTTCCTGATTGCTTTTACTCCTAAGGTCATATTCCTTTGTGGTTTCTATGATGACATTTTCCATTTCCTGATAGTAATATTCATCTTCAGCTCTTTTATCATCATAGGGTGTGTATAGACTTTGTTTTCTATTATAATGAACTTCAAAGTCATCATTATCTACTCCCAACATGTTGATGTCATCTTCCTCTGTTTGTTCTATTGTTTCTTCAACCTCACTTACATATTTTTGATGAAAAGGAGGAGTAATCTATTGATCATCCTCCCTTGGTCTATTTTGAGGAGTTGTTTGGTTTTGACTAGCTTGTGCTCTCTCAAGTATGCTCATATTTTTCATCATCTCCTCCATCATTCTCTCCATCTTTGAGCTATATGTGGAAGGTGTAGATTCTTCTCTGAAGGACACTTTCTTCTCATTCTTCATTCTTGCTCTTTTCTCCATTAAATTAACTTCCACAGCAAAAGCTCCTTTTTGCATATCTTCAAGAGTTAAAGGATCTCTCTCTCTCAGCTGATAGGCCATTTTGGGATCAAATCCTTCAGGAAACTTGTTTAAAGCCAAGCCTTGTGGAGGTTTTAAGTCTGGGGGAAGTGCATTATAAACACTGTTAAACCTAGTGCAATAAGCTTGTACACTTTCCCCAGTGTTTCTGTGGAGATTCTTGTAGTCTGAAAGTATTTGGAGAGGGTTTTTCTTCACTTCCCATTTGTTTAAGAATAACTGATGGAAGGCTTGGAGATAATTAATATTGTGAGGGGTTAATCCTTTGAACCATTTTCTTACTTCTCCCCTAAACTCTGAGCAAATAATCTAAGTTTGACAGTTTCATCATCAATCTCATTTCTGTCAAAGTAGTCATTCATCTTATCCACATGTTGTGAAGCAGTAGTAGCATTACTGGCATCATATAATGGTATCTTGGACTGATATTCCTGTGGAAGATTGACTAAGGGTAAAGGAAGGACCAACGGGGCATACCATGTTGCCATGATAGGGGGTGGAGGTGGATTAACAAGAGGGAAAGTGGGCTGGAATGGAGTGGTTTGGACAGTGGATGTATGAAGAACAGATGTGGATGGACCAGAAATCGATTGTTGAGCTGATCTAGGATGAGAGAAACCAAAATTATAAAGGAAATGTAGATCTGGTGGTGTAGTTTCTCTACTACCAGGATGTTCACTTCTATCTGGGGATGAAAGTGAAGACTCTGAATATAACTGATCTAAATCATCAAGTGACTGAGTTCTAAATGGATTTCTTAAGTCAACTCGTGATTCTTGTAGAGCTGCAAGGTTTTCAGGGACAGAATTAGCTCTAAAGGGTGATCTGAAAACAGTTGAAGATTTAACCTCGGGAGACTTCCTAAGGATTCTTTCAGGGTTATCAACTATCTCAGGAGGGTCAGGGTCAGGATAGGCTCTAGTATAAATATTTCGAGGAGCCACTATGCTATGCTTTTCAAACCCAAGTAAACAAGAAAATATTAACCAAATATGACAATATTTGAGAGGCTAACTGATATTTAACAAGAAACAATTAATCCTAAATTCCTCTAACTGAGTTTAAATGATGTTATGATGATAATGGGTCTTCCCAGTGGAGTCTTAAGGTCTGTTTAGGATTGTGGAGTCACCAGGTGGAAATTTTTGGCTCTTTTGGAGGTAAAAGGTTTTATGGTCCACCACCATGTGTATTTGAATACCAATCTGAAATATTTTTGGGTTTTCTGAGTTTATTTAAGTCCTATGGGTTCTAAGAGCATTCTAAATCTGTTTCAACACTTAGCTACAGTGATGAGACAGAGAAAGTCTACTCTTATGACTAAGCTAGCTGATCCTTCAACGTTTGATAAGCTCTTATGAGAATCCTAAGGTTTCCTTAGTTTGTCACTGATTCAAATAAGTTTTATCATGATTACCTTTTGCTTGCTAGTGCTTGAAGAGATTTACTTGTACTCGCTGAACAATATTCTTGAATCAAGGGCTTATCTGAGGTTTTAAAGGTATCTAGGATGAAAAACACTCAAAATCCCCAGTGGAGTCGCCAGAAATGTTAGCTCCCTGTAATTTCAGCAGATTGGCAAGACCAAAACTGCAGAGAGAACACTTGAACCACTTTGGGATTCTAGGATCTAGCCCTCCTGAATCCAGAGAGGGATTTCTCTATAAGTGCAAAGATTGATTTATCTTTAAGGTTTTTGGGTATGATATTAGGCTAGTTGTTAAGAACAAGGGTTTTTTTTTGTTTTGGATGGTTGAGCATGATTTTTAGTTGAGTGGAAAGTCCTAAAATGCAAGAGTTCCAAAGGGGTGAAGGTATAAGAAAACAGAACAAGATTTGGCTGATAGGATAGATATGACGCTGGTTTTTATTCCATTGGGATATGGAGTCATAAAAGGTTTTAATTGTGCAACAATTTCAAGAGTGGTCCAGGGGGAAAGTCATATATATCACAAGATATTTTGGATTAAATGATGGAATGGAACAATTAAAGTGTTGAAGGGGTGGAAAAAGACAATAATTTCAACTAGGATTTATCGGTCTTTCCAAACAAGAAAAGCCTTTTAAGTAACTGTTTAAAACTGACCAAAGGACAGGGCTAACCATAGACTTCTTTGGACCAGCTCATATTAAAGCTAACTCATCAGACAAACAATCTAGTAATACACATAATTACTTTCAGAAGGGTGAAAATAGATAATAAAGACAAAGTGCAACCTAAGATCAGATAAGATACTTTTAAATCTAAACTGCTTTCAGCATACTCTTAGGGAAAATTTCAGAATTACCTTTGAAGAAAGAACCAGAAGACAGGGAAAACCATAAACTTTTCTAGTCTAACTCTACTGAGTATATAATGAAAATAAAATTCAAGAACTTCCTTTCAAGATTTTCACATCAAGACAAGGACAAACCAACATTCCTTGATAATGTTTACACTTAACTTAAGTCATTCTTAAACACACAATTTGGAGGAAAACATTGAGATAAAGCTTATCAGTCAGGGAAGGGTACTGTAAACAGTAAATCCTATCTCTATGCTTGTTGTTCTTTATCAAATAATAAGTGGACAAAATGGCATACATGAAAGGAAAAAAATAACATAGAAAGAAGTACTTCACCAGTGATATAGACCAGGATCCCAAGAATCAGCTTCTATATTGATGTCAATCCAGTTACATTCTTCAAGTCCAATGTTTCAGTTCAGCAATCATATTTTCTTCTCAGCCTAACTTATTTGATTACAAACAGAGCTTCAAGAGCCTTTGAATGCTATTTACATGTAGAAAATTTTGAGCACAAATATTATATCAAAATTCAACAACCAACCCTTTACAATGAGCTCCTCAAGAAGATTTTATAGAAAAATGAGGAGGTGGAATGAGAGAAAATATGTACAAACTCAATTAATACAGTTTAATGCTTCTTGGCCTTTGAGGGGCTCAATGGAGAAGATTTCAGATATTTCCTCTGTATTAATTGGTTTACATTAAGCATTAAGCTCGCTAGGAAGATTTTGTTGACTTTAAGGCTCTTTGTTATCCTTAGAATAACTCTGCTGACAGTTTAAATTAGTTTCTTTGATTCGAAATAACTATTTAGCTGTCTTTTTGCTAATATCTTCTGTTATGGCAATAACTAGGCCTCTTTTGAATTCTTTGAGGCTGCAGGTGGCTTTTGGTAGCTGAGAGGATTCAATTAGCCTCTGATGTGGCAGTGGAGGCTTCTCGGTCTGATATATATTATCGTTTTTCTTTAATCACTACTTAATTTAATTTAGCTCTGTGTGTTAGGCTTAATTAGGCCTAAATTCTATCTTCTGTCCTTCAAACTGTCTTCAATTGAGAAAATTAGGCTTTAGATAGTCGATTTATTGTCGTAATCCTTCAAAATTGTGTTTAACAATCTTCAAACATTTTTCTGCTTTGATTTCATGCTGTCCAACTGATACTCTTTGTTTGATTTAGCTTTGCTATGTCTTGTTGATGTGCAGGCATTACAGGGGCTTTATAATGGCGTCAGTTCTCATGAGGCACTGAATGAAACATGATATGGAACCCCGGTGGAAACTTCTCTTTGATGAATAAAGGCCTGGAGGATCATCATCCTCGGCCTTCAATTTTCCTTTAAAACATTTGAAAAACCTTTAAAACCTGCACAAACAAATAAATATTAAGAAAATCCTGCGGGGTAAGGCTTAAACTGCTTCAGAGGCTGAGGTTAGATCACAGTCGTTGGATGAAAACATCCAACGGTGGAGATTGCTCGCGGGGGTCAACTGGGAGGTGGTTGGATAAATGGTGCAGGAGATTAAGTCCGAACCGTTGATATGCAAAGATCAATGGTCAAGATCAATCATGGATATATAATACGGAGGGGCTATGTTATAATGAAACGGAGGAAATTATAAATAAAATGGGTCGAAAACCTTAATCGGCAGCGAAAAAGGCATAGATGAAATTTGGGGTTTCTTGAAGGATTCTGGGCCGTCGGATTAGATCGGCCCCAGAGATCAACAGTGGAGATTTCTTTATACAGCCTCATGGAGGATGGGTGGAGGGCGATGATTAAACTGTGACCGTTGATCTGCAGAGATCAATGGTGGAGATTAAATGTAATGGAATGCAATACAAATGGGGTAAAGTGGTTTTGGCCATAGAAACCACTGTTTTCGAGCGATAAAAAGGAAGGAAGGCGGTTTTAACTTTTTGAATGCGATATGCGTTACTGGCCGACACGTGGCCTTTTAAAACCGCCCATATCGCGTAACTTTGGAAAATTAACCTTCGGGCTTAAAAATCACGTGATATGGAATCTTGGCCGTTAGATCTCAAACGGGTAGATCCAACAGTGGAGGTGAGAGCGTGATAAAAAAAATTGTGTGGGCGGAAGAAGGTGGGGCAGAGCCAAGGCGGTATTGATCTGGACCGTCAGATCATAGGAACAAATGGTGGAGATTGGATCTGGGGGAAGGTAGGACCCAAAGGAGTTGGGCCTATCTGGCTGAATCTGGACCGTTGGATGAGTGGAGTGAACGGCGTAGATTCAATCTTGGGGTCAAATGAATAAAATATGAGGTGAGGGGTCGGCAGAGATCGGGTCATTGTGGGTTGTTGATCTGCAGAGATCAGCAGTGGAGATCCACCAAAAACATTATACAGCGGGACTTGAGGAATAACAAATGGAAATGAGGATTCATCTAGACCGTCGGATTTAGAAGAATGAACGGCCCAGATGCAATCGGAAGATTGCGATCAACGGGGGAGAGAGGAAAGGTGCACAGAAAATCTCCGATGTGATTGAACGAGGGCCGTTGATCTGAGTATCAGATCGAGAGCGGAGATTTAATCAGGGGTCCAAAGGCGGAGGGATGGCCTTATGAATAGAGCAATAACGGTCGTCGGATCTGGGCCTGGCGGGGAAGATCAATGACTGGAAATCCATCGGAAGATCGCCAATCGGGGGGGGCAATAAAGTATTCAAACGCATCCAATGAAATCTCCGATGCGAGATCCCAAAGACCGTTTGATTGTTTTAGATTAACAGTCGAGATTCGTTAAAACAATGAATCGGCGGGACTCTTTGAAACATAAGAAAAGCAAATTTTTATAAAATATAAAGGGAAATTTTGTTTCGGGAAGGGTTTTTTACATGTTTAGCGCCTGATTGCGGGGCTTTTGGGTTATATGAAATATGAAGGGATCGGGGGTTATATACAAAGGAGCCAATCGCATTGGAAATTTTAACGCAACAAAAGGAACGTGTTTCACATGAATGCCCTAATGCGATAAGCGGCATGGGCCTTAGCGCTTGGTTTTGGTGCCAGGTCGCATGGTGGGGAAGTGGTTTAGGGCTTAGCCAAAGGGGGCTAAAGCCTTAGTAGAAAAAAGGCTCATTTTTATGATTTTTCAAGGATTTTTAAAGGATTCGAAAGCTTTCGATAAGACAAAAAAGGGGTTTTAAACCTTATCAAAGGGGTTTTTACGAAAGGAAATGGAGAAAAATGAGGAAAAAAGGAGGATTTTAATGGGGAAAAGGGAATAAAATGAAGGTTAATAATGAGTGGAAGAAGGGGTAAAATGAGGGAAAAAATGGAGTTTTTGCAGCATTCTTTTCTTCAGGAAAACAGCAGATTTTCATAATTGAGAGGGAAACAGCAGTGAAGATTAACTCAAGGATAAGTCATCTTCATAAGACTTTAAGAACTAAAAATTTGGCAATAAAATTGTTTCTTGAAGGCTTTCAAAAAATGATTTAGCCACCATTTGATATGACAAATTTTATAGGTGGCTAACAGAATCAATTTATGAGCCTTCTGTTGTTTTAAATCAATTTTGGTTTATAAAATGTTTTAGCAAACTTTCTCTAACTCCAATTCTAACTTTGGTTAACTTCCAAATATGGCATCAAACTCCAAATTTGGAATACAGTGCCAAAATGATGTCAAATAGTCGACTGATTCCAAAATCAATATTGTAAATCAATTTCAATTAACTACCTGAATTAAGACTGTAAACCAAGTTTTCCGCTAGCTTTGGAAATATGTCAGCTATAGCAAATTCTTCCAAAATCAAGATTATAGACTGATATTTATTGATTTTCCCACCCCCTTATCATATTTCCAAATCCCTAGTCATATGACTCAAGCCTCGACTCTTGTATTGCATGCTAAACATTTTTGATCAGTTAAGTCTGGGCTCTCAATCACTATGCCCCCAAAGATTTCTTCATCGGGGGCTCGAGTAGTAATCAAGATTGTAAAATGATCTCGTACATTTTTCATATGTCCAAATCACTTATTTAAATGGCACAACGAACTAAAGCACTAGTTATCATATGGCAGCTGAAGGTCCAAAACACTGAATGATCACGGTGCATACAATTTTTCATAAACCATTTAACATGTGAAAACATTACAAACGGTGGCCCCGTGCACAAATCCTGGTGCCTTGATAGATTGTTGATTGATAGAAATATTTGTGTCCCTCATTGTTTCAATCTCTTCCTATTTCCATATGTGCTTTCCTATTCACCACTGAGGCAATACATAAAACTTCAAGTTTGTTTACAAAGTTTGTATATCAGCCTTCGTCTATTGGTCTCGGCCCTATACATTGTTTCCCACTGTCGCAACCTTCAAGGGTGAGATGAAATCATCATTGCACCACCATGTTACCACATGTTTCTCTTCGAGTGGTCTCATGTGTCACACGTATTTGGCCCCCTTTTCCACCCAAAAACTTTGAATCTAATTGCCACATGTCACAATCCTGGATTTCCACATGTCCAGCTGACATCATCATACCATCTCACCTGCCACGTGCTCCATTTCATCACATATATCAATGGGATTGCGCCATGTTTCTTCCACCAGTACTTGTTCCATGTCACTTTTGTAGAAAAGAAGGGGGGTCTGAGGACTTGTATTTTTTTATTGTTTCATCTTTTAAATGAAAAAGGGTCGTAGTTCGACTTTAAAAATTAAGTTCTCATTCAACATGAATAAACTTTGTCTCTCGCCCTATTATCCCTCGCCCCAATCCAACATTCCATGATTTAACACATAACTCTAGGGTGAGACATGAAATTTTTATAGCCACTAACAGGGAAATTCTCGTCTCACCCTCTGTCTCTCAGCCTCGCTCCATAACCGTACCGCACTCCTTTCATCGACAACACTTAGCACTCATCCCAAGGTGAGACATTAAATCCTCCAACAGTTGAAGGGGAAAACACTTGTTTCTCCTTATGTCTATATCGAGACTTTGAGGTTGTATATATAAACCACTAATGGGAATAGTCCAGGGTGAGACGTGAAACATTATGGAATATAACAGGAAAAGTCTTGTCTCTCTAGCTTGTTAGTCATGGAACCATAGGACTTCAAACATAATGTGCCAATAGGAAAAAGTGACATGTCCCCTGGTGGAGACACAGTGATGAGGTGGTTTACGAGGTAATAATGTGGTCCCTCCTAAGATTTGAACTTAGTTAACAAATAAACTTGTTGACAATCATAAGGTTTTTTTTAAAGGAACCTTGAGGCATGATACCCTGTGTTGTTTGACTTGATATATGTTAAAATTTGACTGCCTTTAACTCCTTCATACCTTGGAGTTTTTCAAGCTTCCATATATCATTAGAAAGATATTTATGAGACCTATCCATCTGTGCACCTTGCAAGGGAATATTATTTAATATTCTATGCCAAAAATTTCTCCAAGTATAGGATCCATTATGGACTTAAGAACATCATGTATGACCACGCACTTTGATATCAATGAAAACATTGCTCTATCATTCTCCCCATTTGGAATTGAAGTAAAACACCAAAACTATTGATACCAATCCTTAAGTTACTACAAAATGAAATCAACATGATGGAACACAATGTAAACATGAGCATGGCAACACCTTTTGACTAATTTTTGTTTTGTTTAGCCTTCTCCTTTTGGTTGATTCTCCCCTTGTGGTTCTAAGAAGCACTTGCACCTTTTGCCTATTACACCTTGCACCTATTGTCCTTTATATTTAATTATTATTGCTTTCAATTTTTATGTCTATGTTTCCCCCTTTCACATTAATGTAAAAGAATTAAATTCTCCCCAGCAACTAATCTCCCCTTGCAATTAATGTGTTCTTGTGGACCTCATAGCTCCTATTGGTTATTGTACTAAATTGGAGTGTTTCCTTCCATCCCTTTGGAGAAGATTTATTTGGAAGAGGAGAGTGAAATTACTCCCAATATCTACCTTTAATACTCAAATGGTTATCATTTTATGGGTTTGGTGAAGATATCAGCAATATGCTCCTTTGTGGGAACATATTTCAATCGCATAACTTGATTTGCATCCTATTCTCAGAGAAAGTGGTATTTGATAGGAATGTGCCTAGTCTTTGAATGCAGAACAAGATTTTTGGATGTGTTGATGGCACTTATATTATCACAGATAATAGGAATGTGATATTCATATATTACCTTCATACATTTCAAAGTCTATTTCATCCACAAAATCTTAGTGCGGCAAGAGGTTATTGCAATGTACTATATCTCAGCAATCGAATGAGAGATTGATGTTTGCTTCTTTCTTAACCAAGCAAGGAGAAATTCACCAAGAAAGAAAGAAACTCCACTAGTGCTCTTCCTATCATCTATATTTCCTACCCAGATTGCATCTATATATGTTATCAATAAAAATAAAAATAATAAAAATAATAAAAATAAAAAAATCACCTATGGGATACTACAATCCATAGTCCATTGTGGCTCTCAAATATCTGACAATCCTCTTTGCTACAAGAAGATGACTTTCTTTAGCGGTTTCTTGAAATATTCCAACAATACCAACATCCAGCATAATATCGGGTCTTGAGGTTATTACATAAAATAGGCTACTAATAAGTGAAATGTACAAAGTCTAATCCACCTCATGTGCCTCATCATCTTTGTTTAGTTTTTATCCAGTGACCATTGGAGTACTTACTAGTGAGCGCTCTTCCATACTGAAATTCTTCAAGACTTCCTTGAGGTACTTACCTTGATAAATAAAAATTCCTTTTGTTGATTGTGTAATTAGTAAACCAAGGAAATATGACAGTTCTCCAACCATAGACATCTCAAATTCAAACTTCATATCAACTGCAAAATTTTGACTGAGTACATCTACATCACTACCAAAATTAATATCATCAACATAAACAACAATAATTAGTATTTTGTCATTCTCAATTTTTATATATAATTTGTTGTATTTTTTCCCCATTTTAAATCCATAGTGAAGCAGATACTTGTCTAGACTTGAATACCAAGCCAAGGGTACTTGTTTAAGGCCATATAATTCCTTTATCAAACTGCAAACATAATCATATTTGTTTGTTAATTGAAAACCTTTGGGCTACTCAATATAGACTTCCTCGTGTATTTCACCATTCAAGAAGGTTTATTTCACATATATTTAATATAACTTGAACCTCATATATAACTAGAAAAATACAAGAACATTCTTATGTCCTAGTCTTATAACTAGAGAAAAAAATTCATCAAAATCCAATCCTTCAACCTGAGCATAATCCTTGCACACCAATGGTTGTATTTCTCACTGCATGTCCATCCTCATTCAAATTATTACGAAAGCCCCATTTTGTACCAATAAAATTCATGTCTGTTATCCTTGTAACTAATTCCTAGGTATGATTCTTCTCAATTTTATCCAACTCTTCACTCATGGATTTTACCCAATTTTCATCCTAGCTAGCCTAAGAAAACTCTTTTGGCTCAATCATTGATAGAAGAGATAAATGGGATTCATTATGGGGATTCATAACTATTCTTCTTGCTTGTACACCTGCATCCAAATTACCCATAATTTGATCATCAGGGTCATGTTTTTGTACATACCTTGGAGGGTCTTTTGGTTGGGGACTTTGGGAACCTCCGTTGGTCTCTTCTTTAACCCGTTCATCATTGGATTCATGGTCAGTCTGATTAATAGAGTTATTTATTGTTAATTGTTCATTTTTAAGAGGAGCATACTCATCCACTTTGACATCAATATAGTCAACTAGTATTATTGAGTTCTTATTGTAACACCTATATCCTTTATTATTTTCAGAAGACCTGGGAAAGATTCCATCATCTACTCTGACGTCAAACTTACCAATTTTTTCATCCTTTTTGTTGATGTAACATTTGTTGCCAAAGACCTTGAAGTGTGTAGTTGTTGGCCTCCCATACCACGGTTCATATGGGGTTTTGTCGTTGTTTGGTCTAAATTGTGCCTTATTTAAGATAATCATTGATGTATGTATTGATTCAACCCAAACCTTTGTGGAATCATTCTCTCTTCAATCATATACCTTGTTATTTATTGTACTAACATGTTTCTCTTTCAGCTACACCATTCTACTGTGGAGTTTCAGGAACTGTAAATTACCTTTTAATTCCATATTATTTACCATAGACATCAAATTCCTTAGAAGTGAACTCCCTGCCATTTTCTGATCTTATGGTATTTACCTTATAGTCGGTCTCATTCTTGGCCGAAGCTTTAAAAATCTTGAACTTTGAAAAGGCTTATGATTTCTTTCTTAAAAATAAAACCCATATCATCCTATTGTAATCATAAAATATTAACATGAAGTATAACTTACTTATGGGTGTTTGAGTTCTTGAAGGACCACAAGGATCCATATGTGCCAACTACAAAGGTTTGCTTGTTGTATTTTCCTTGGATTTGGGAACACATATTTGTTTTCCACTCTCGGATGATTTACAAATAGTTTTTTCTAGCTTAGTTATCTTGGGTAAGTCATTGATTTTGTTTTTCTTGCTCAACTTCATGATCTAGTCAAAAATTATATGACCAAGCTTTTATGCCACAACCAACTCTCATCGATAAAATCCTTAGCCACTACTGCATATGTATCAGCAGCCTTTATTTAAAAAAATTTAGATCTAAAAATCACATCGTAACTCTAACCACACATCTATGAAATGCTTAAGAAATTATATTTCACCCCTTCAACAAATAAAACATTATTTGCATTTCCTCTGTCATTTAGACTGGCAACACCTTTTCCCAATATCTTTCCTAGAGCATCATTTCCAAAAGTTACCTTTATTTACTTCCTTCATTGATATAAATTTATTTTTATCCCCTGTCATGTGCTTTGAATAGCCACAACATGACTTGTGCATGTATCCTCAACAACATGACTTCATGATTCACAATTAGGGTATTCCACAACTCCTATGGGGTGAGGCACGTATGGAAATTGTTTACTTTGCTTTAGTGACAATACTAGGTCACAATTATCTTTCTTTTTCTTCCAAACCTTGGGATTTTCTTTTGCTCTATTCTTAGGGGATAATTTACAGTTCCTAAGCTCACAGTTAGTTGTCTTATGCCCAAATTTATGAAAATTAAAACACTCCATCATGTGTAGAATTTTTTTCCAGATCCATCGCATTTATATTCTTTGTATCAACATTTCGAACCAACTTTTGTGGTTCATCATCATGATAGATCAATATGTGTTATTCATATCTTAACTTAATGTATAAATAAGTGTGAGTGAATATGCACAGATGAAAATGATAGGTAGCTGACCTAAAATGATAGTTTGTAAATTTGTATACCTATTTGTGGGAGAAAAGGTTTCCTCATAATGAATCCCTTCTTTCTTTGAGACGGCCCTTGCTACAAAACTTGATTTTTATTTGTCTATGATCCCATATGTAGTGTGATTTATCTTATAAATACATTTTGAAGTGAATATATATTTGTATATTGGCCTAGGGACAATATCCCATGTGTCTTTCTTCGTTATGGAATGGTATTCTTCCTGCATTGCATTCCTCCATTCTTGATTCTTAATTGCATCCTCAGAGAAGGAAGTTTATGCCACAATCATCTTTGTCATGTCTGCATCGTATTCGTAATACCTTGTTGGTTTATTACTTCTCCTGGATGTCCATGATGATTTATGTCCTTTTGCCTCTTAAAGAGTATTTTTCAACCAAACAAGCCTCTTTCAACTTTTGGGAACAATTACTTGTTGTATAGGCACACAAGGACCTTCAACATTTTCTTGAGTAGGTCTTGTCTCTTGGCCATCATTGTCCCTAGATATATCCTCAAATATACAAACTTCTTCTTCATCAAAGTCAACTCGAACATCCTTCAATTTCTTATAATTTATGTTTTTGTCAAAGATGACATCTATGCTTACCTCAATTGGATGATCCTCCTTAATATAGACTTTGTGTGCTTTATATGAAGCACTATACCCAAAAAATATGCCCCCTAGACTGGTAGGATCTAATTTATTATGTTTATCCTTGGGTACATGAATATAAGCAGGACACCCAAATATACGAAGATGATCCACACGTGGCTTCTCTCCTATAAATGCTTCTTTTGAAGTCATGTTGTTGAGGATCATGTGAGGACTTTGGTTCTGCAAGTAAACAGTTGCCATACATGCCTCACCCCATAGGAGTTGTCGAATACCCTAATCGTGCAACATAGCTCTGACACATTATTCAATAATATGATTCTTCCTTTTTTCCACACCATTCTATTCAGGATTATAGGGAACAATGAGCTCCCTCTTGATTCCTTCTTCCTTGAAGAAAGTTACTAATTATTTGGAGGTGTATTCTCCACCATTATCTAACCTTGGAATTTTGATATTTCTCTTGGTTTGATTTTTCAGTTCATTCTTGAACTCCTAAAACCTTTTGAATACCTCATACTTGTTCTTGAGAAGGTATAACCAAGTATTTCTTGAGTAATCACCGATGCAGGTTACATAATATTGATGCCCACAAAGAGACTTAACTTCCATAGGTCCACATACATCTAAGTGTATGAGATTTAAAATTTCTTTAGATTTGGTTTCACTACATGAAAATGGTTTATTTACATTCTTGCCTAGAGCACATCCCTTACAGTTTCCTTCATGATCATCCATTATTTTTGGGATTACATTGACCATTTGACTCATATATTTCAAAATCTTATAATGAAGGTGCCCATACCTTCTATGCCATAGTTCGGAAGGACTCACTTCTAAGTCAACTAGGGCTTGATCTAGAGGTGTATAGAGTCTATACAATTTTCCCTCACGAACCCCAATCACCCTTGATTCATTAATACTAGAGCCCTTATCCCTAACCAAAAACTTGCCATTAACAAAAGCGGCTCTATAACCCTTATCCTCTAGACAAGAAATAGAAATTAGATTTTACTTCAAACTTGGAACATATAAGATGTTTTTGATGTGAATGTTTACACCTGACTCGAGCTCCAATGATGTAAATCCAATGACTTCCATTAGATATTTTTTGTTGTCTCCAATTTCGATTGAATGAGAGGGGTTTGAATTTAATTTCATTCTCCCATCATATGTTTGGAAGCACCATTGTCGATAACCCATACATTCTCATCCTTGAAGGTGCCAGATAAAGCAGATAACATACTTCCTTTTTCAGCATCCTTTGACAACTTAGAGATCATATTTGATATGTAGTTCTTGATATTTATGGTGATATTTTCAAGAAACTTGAAATCCTTCTTCATAGCCCTTGTTATAGTGCCAACTAACATGTGATATTCAACCTCTATCTTGAACCTTAACTCTAAAACCATGTTTGAAAATCTCGAGACTTGTAAATCATAACTTATTTTCCTTATCTTGGTTATTACTTGTGATTTTATAGTCTTTCATTACTTCTTTAATTTTTTTCATCAAGCAATTACCCAAACAAGAAGATCACAAAGAGAAAAGCACACAAGATATAAGCTCCGAGCTAGGGTAAAAACCCTCCAAGGGAAAACCCATAAAAAATGCTTCTCTTCTTCTTTAGAATCGATTTACAAAGATATTCCATGACCCAAAGACCAAAACCAACCAGCCCTCTAAGACCCACATCAGCCCCTAGCAATATCTTCTTCATAACAACTTCAAAACTTTGATATTGCAACACAACTACTACAACTTCTACCCCCTGAAATTGCTTTATAATTTTGGCTTCTTGTAGTTAGTAGCTTCACAAACCATGGCGAGATATATAGAAAGATAACCCTTGACCAACTTGGGATTTTTCTCCTCTTCTTCATCTTCTAGCTACTCATCTTCACCTTCACTATTGTAAATCAAACTAGCTTGAGATAAGTGTCCAAATGAGGTTGAGCTCTCTTATATATATAGCCTTTCTTGAGGGTCGAATAACCTTCCTTTTAGTCCAACTTGATCTTTCTCTTAGGCCGACTTGGTCTTGGGCTTATCCATGGCTTTTACATGATAAAATAAATATTTTGCTTCATTACAATGAGTCCAAATGGGACTATGACTCATGGCCAATATTATTCTTCCTAGAAATACCTAGAAGACCTAAAAGTACGAAGAACATGATTTTGACTCAAACTTGAGTATGAAACCCATACTCCAAAATAAAATATAATTTTTATTTCTTTATAAAGCATATACAATGTCATGATTACAATCACATCATAATGAAAATTGAACCTAGTTACAATTTTCAACATTTAGGTTGAGTTCCTCTGTTGAGAAATATGAGATTCCTTCATTTTATTTATTGGTTAAGTTTATCACTTATTGGGTCAAATTTCTTGAGAGAAGGGAGCTACATACATCACTTTTGAAGGATGAGTTGGTTCATCCTTGTTGGACCGATTTTTACACATCGGTGGGATGAGTTGTGGCATACATGAGCCGAGATTTTCCATTTTTCATTGGCTAAGTTATTTATCTTGTTGGTTGTGTTTCTTTGTTTCCTGAAGGGGTTGTATTACCTTCATTATTTGGCTTATTCATCTCTTTATATGTTGGATACGTTAAATATTTTCAGTGGCTGAGACTTAAGATTAAAAGGAGGCCAAGTCACATCTAGTTGTTGTGTGTGTATATCAGTTACCAAGTGAACTTCTATAGTATATTCACGGTTGTAGCAGAGGCTAAAGACTAAGGAGTGAAGGGTTTGAACTCCTGTAGTCATCATTTTTTATATTCCTTAAGGGATTGAACATTTAATCTAAGGTTCATTGTTATGTATGATATCACATTCCTCGGTTACATTTATTGTAATATATTTCCTTTACTCAGTTTGTATGATGATTTTACAACTTCCATCCACTACAAGGAAAAGACCCTCTAGCGGAGGTTATAAAGGAGGTTTTTAGTGTTATAAAATTGGCCAAAATTGTCAAAAAAAACATTTTCTACAACATCTGTTTATGATAACGGAGGTTTTGGCACAGCATTTAACAGAATTTCAACACAACTAAAAAAATTTGGCGGCCGGAGGTTATTACGAATGTTTTTTTCATCGGTGCGTTATTCAGGTGTCAACGCACCAGTGCATGTCATCCAGACGGTTGGCCCAGGGTGGTCGAAGGTGCATGCACTGGGCCGTAAAGGTCTAAAACCGCACCGGGCACACTATAGGTGATACAACACATCGGGTCGTTCTAATTGGTATTGGTATTTATACGATGCCCATAGTTCGTATCAACGCACCAGTTCATAGTATTATATAAATTCACCGGTGCGCAGTATCACACAAACGCACCGATTGTTCTAATTCGTATTGGTATTTGTGCAGTGCCCATAGGTCGTACAACCGCACCGATGATTAGTCTCACATAAATGCACCAGTGCGCAGTATCGCACAAACGCACTGAGAGTTATAATTGATATGGTATTTTTACGGTGCCCATAGGTCGTAGAAACGCACCGGTACGCTTTATCATACAAATGCACTGGTGTACGATGGCAAACTGTAGGTGTTCATTTTGTATTTTTTTAGAAAAATCAACTTGTGACAATGCAATTATTGTGATTTTTCTAAATTCATTATTCATCAAAGGTTGACACATCTTATAACAATATTCATATTAATTAATTTTTTATTAATGCATTTGAATGTGATGTTTGGATTAATTTGTTATATCATATCATAATTATTGTGATATTTTAAAATTCATTATTCTTATTGATACATATCTTATAACGGTGTTCATATCAATTAAATTTTTATTAGTGCATTTTGAATGTGATGTTTGGATTAATTTGTTATATCATATCATCGAATTTCACTTCTCTTCATTATAACATTTAATAATCCATAAATTAAATCGGTGAGTATTTACATTTCCTCATATGACAACGGGCTTGTAATAGAATAAATTAAAACATATTTTATTATATATATGAATAAAGACGAGTCTTCGTTATACAAAATTGGATAGTTATTGGTATCCCTCTCTCTTTCAATTGGGACATTATGTCCATTACAATAAAAAAAATATCTGATTTCACAAACAAATATTTCAAAAAATATAACACCTTGCTTTAATATCCAAACATATTGATCATCATTCTTCACTTGAACTATTGCCACTGCTCGAGCTATTTCCATGACTTGGAAATGCTGAGGAATGTTTTGTTCATGGTGTTGATTGTTTTCTTCTTCTTCACCTTCCATATACAAACATAAAAATAAACTGTAATGAGTGTATATACATTGGTGAGAATAATGAAAATTGCAATATTAAATAATATACATCAATGTAAATCGAAAATAAATGACGTACCATAGCAACAATTGACTCATGAACTATACACACTCTTTCAAAACTAAATTTCATGCCATATTTTAAGATTTCATGTGTTGACGCAGTTCCATACTTTGTTTCTTGAAAGTTTTATACCCCATAACAAATCATATATTTAATATAGACGGAGCTAAGTAATAAAGATTTTTTTGTTCTACTAATTATAGACGGAGCTAAGTAAAACAAGATCGATAGATGCTTACAAATTCCACAATTAATTTATGATATGCCAACATATACTCACAACCCATATTTAACCCAATGTCAATCAATTCGGCGCATGGTTCTTCTTTGTATGTTAGCACCTGTTTGAAGACATTCAATGATCATTGTTGAAAAACAACTTAAAATATACAAAAATGAAATCTAGTTAAGTTGTTATAAGGAAGTAAAAATTACTCACAAACTTAGATATCAACCCTTTTCTTCCTTGTAGTCATGTTTTATGTGCTGAATGGGTTCCATTTTCTTTTATTTTCTGCAAGAAAATACTTGTAAATTAATATTTAATGCTAAATTTTTTATTTATTGTACCTAATGATCGAAAAATTCAATGATTACATATTACATTTCAAGCATGTTATTATTGAGATGGCTCCTCCTGCGATGCAATTTTGTCCATTTCTTTGACCATCTCCTTGTACACCTTTTTGGACATTCCTACTAGCATATTTCTGATATCAGCTCATTCATCTTTTGAGATTTTCATAATCTTCCTGAAAATGTAACATGAAAATAAACTATATAATTTTTATATTGATATATGAAAAGTAAATGTAACAAAAGTGATATTTATAAATAATTCTAGAAAAACATTTAAAGGAATATTATTTTTTCATTCCTTCTTTTTTGTTGTTATACGTTTTTTCTATTAAAAGTCTGACATGTCTCATTGACCAATTCTCTTGAAACTCTTCCTGTAGTTTAGATAAAATTTGGTTCTTGGAATCATTGGATTGATTTTTGTATTGTAAGTGGAAAGAACGTCTATACATTCGCTCCACTAGATCCCTCAAACTTTTGTAAAAGTTTTTTCCCCTTTCGTTAACCTCCATCACCACTCCAGATGAGCTAAGGAGAAATTCATTTTCATTTGCATGTTCTATTTTTTTTCTTTTCTTAGAACAACATTCTTTTTTCTGAGTTGTTGGTTACTGTAGAACATTAAACATATGTGAATTAATATATTGTTTGAATCATGTTATCTAATAATTTTAAGTATATCATTAATGAAAATTAAAAAAAGAAACTCATATTGGATCGATAGCATTTTTTCATTCACCTGATTCATCCTTTTGTAATTTTTCCATCAAGATTTTACGTTCTTCTGGTCCTAGATCAGAGATAATCTTATCGAGCTTCATCGTTTTGTGGCTCTGCATGATACACAGTAAACAATACATATTAGTTAAACTTACATATAGTTCAAAAATATTTTTTTTTGTAAAGAATTTACAAAGAACTTGCCCTTTTTGTTTTTCTTGATGTGCTATCAGTGTTTTTGTTACTTGACCTCTTGTCAACCATTTCTTTATCAATATGAAACATGTACCATATCATTCATTAATATATTTTATCAATAAATCATCAACTTTTTAGGTAAAAAAAAATGTATCAAGGAACCGGTGCGCTTTTAAATGATGTACGCACCGACGTCGGTGCATCGTGTTCTTATAAACACACCACCAAAACAGTATAAAACACAATATGGTGCTCTATGTCAACAAGGAGCACTGGTGCATTATATGTTACCCATCGCACCAATTAACACATACAAAATAATAAAAATCATCTAGTGTTAGTTTTTGTAGAATATGGTGTCGTGGAGGGGGCGGTGCGGCCTATTCTTATAAAAGCCCCACGCAAACAGGGAACCACCGTACAGTGCTCTCTGTCAACAAGGAGACCCAGTGCATTATATGTTACATGGTGCACCGATTAACACAAAATAAAAAAATGTTTTTAACAAACAATACGTGTGCGGTGCGCTATAATGAAATAGTGCACCGGTGCCTTATTTTACATATGGCGCACGGATTAAAAACAAATCTATTTTTAAATTTTTTTATCAAACAATATGTGTGCGGTGTGCTGTGATAAGACAGCGCGCCAGTGCGCTAGGTTACGCAAGGCGCACCGATTAAAAAAATTATTTTCTTTTTAAATTCAGGCAAGGGCCGACATGGATTGGGATCTGATTATGTAAGTCGTCCCATGGGTTAGATGTCAAAGGCCTATATATATAGCAATACAAACCCTATAAATCTAAAATGAAAAGCCCTTATTCTGAAATCACAGAAACAGGAAGAAACAAAGGCAGAAACAAAAACAATGAAGGGTTCAGGGTAAAATGGATATTTTTTTTTCTTTTGAAAATGAACAGTAAATTTAAAATTTTTACTTACTGCGTAAAAAATACTGCAGAAAATGTAAAAAAGACAATAAATTTTAATCACAAGATCATTTGAAATTCTATGCTACAGGGTTTGAATCACCAGAGGTTTGGAATTCTGATTGTCTGAATAGTTATGTTCGAAAGTATTTCCCTGCTCCATAGTGCTCTCGTGCTCTCTTGCTCCAGGTATGTCTCGTGAAAATCTCTTGCTGAAATTTTTTGCAAAAAAAGTGAAATAATGAAAAGTATTTAGTATTTAAAGAATTGTTTTATGAAATTAGATTTTCGAAAATATTTTTCCGCCCATTTTTCAATTTACAGTTTGTTTTTCACTTTAAAAAAATAAATTTGCATTTTTTTTTATTTGCGGCTTTTCATCACCGGTGTGTCAATTAATAACACCGCACCAATGCGTCTATTAATAACACAGCACCGGTGCACAGTAACTAAAACGCACCGATGCGGTTATCTGTACATAAGCATAGATAACAATAAGTCCATTTTTAAGGCACCGAAATTAATTTTAGGTGTGTACACTAAAATTTATTGTTGATTTTGCTCAAATGTAGGGAGAAAATATCATAATTATGTCAAACAGACAATTCTTCGAAATCTAGCTCATTCCATAATATTTCTCAAATTCCATCGCGGAGTTCTCCCTATCCATCTCGAGATGTAATATTTACTTCAGATTTTATTTATATTTTCATTATCTAATTGAATTTATGTTTTTATCCATGTCAATCAGCTTAATAAAATTTATAATGTAAACAAATTTGTAGGTTCATGCAGATCGAGTTCAGATGCACAAAATATTCAAACAACTCCAAAATGTCAGAAGCTCTTATCAGGAGCAGCATACCGCAAGGCGCATTTTGTAGATGAAAATGGATAGCCACTTCACCCTACCAATTGTAACAATATTGCATCTTCTAGCCACAATCCCGTGACAATGATGGTAACAATAATTGTTTGGTATATTAATGTAATTATTTCAATTTCAAACAAATTAATCATGCATTGTCAACGTTCTTACTAATTGATATCATAGATTTTCATGTACTAATCATGTTCAAATATATTTTTTGAAATTATTAGGGTTCTAGTGATGATGAGCGACCTACCTACCATCTTCTGCTACACCCCATGACAATTTCAAATCGATAGAAGGTTGAATTAAAAGAAAAAATCAGAGAGGAACGATACCAAGAATGGTTGAATCAACCACGAATTCAATTCCCACTACATCTAGATTCACCAATTAGGAATGCCTACAGCAATAGTAGTTCTTCACAAGTTGGAAATGGATGCAATCAAATAGAGGTTGGTATGGATGATTACTTAAGGGATACGACTGCCATGGAGACAATGTTGTTAGATGCATTCCAAAACAATGATCAGCTAGGGAATGATGCTCATATCGCTGACACCTTTTTCGAAAGCCTTAAATTTGCTTCCACCACCCCTCTCTTTGGACCTGGTGCTCAATCAAAGTCTACCCATTTGGGGACAATGATGTTACTGTACAACTTGAAAGCAAAGTTTGGCTTGTCGAATGCATATTTCTCATAAATTTTGAGGCAACTTACCACAAAGTCCTCCCTTATATAAATTTGAGAAATATAATCACACAATGAACATTACAAATGGTCAATTTTATGAACGTTAATAATTATATCGGCATTAATGTGCATTTAATATTTTCCATGATCACCAACTATAGGTTATTCAAAGATAAGGTTATTCCGAGTGATAATGTCTTGCCCGGTAGCTGCGAAGAGGCAAAGAAATTGTTGAAAATGTTGGGTGTTGAGTACATATCATATCGTGCATGTCCAAATAATTGTATTCTATATAGAGGAAAATATGCAGACAAAGAGATATGTCTGAAATGTGGGCATGACAGGTATGATAAATCAGAAAAGAAGAGTAAATCATGTGGTCCTCCTTTTAAGATATTGAGGCACATGCCTATAATCCCAAGGATTGAAAGGCTCTTTTGTTGCAAATAATTAGCTATGTTGCAGGGATGGCATGCCTCACACAGAAGTGAGTTGGGAGTTATGCGAATCCTAACTATTCAATAGCCATGAAGCATATAGAGGATTACAATTTCACGTACAATTACAATTACAATTACAATTTTACATGCAATTACAATTACAATTTTACCTATATACCATTACAATTACAATTTTAGAATTTTACATAAAATTTACAATTACAATTACAATTCTACAATTTTACATATATACCATTAAAATTACAATTTTAGAATTTTACATACAATTACAATCATTTCACATTAATACAATTAAAATTTTGCAAATATTTTACATACAATTAAAATTAAAATTTTACAAATATTTTATATACAATTACAATTACAATTACAAATTTACAATTTCACATACAATTATAATTAAAATTACAATTACAATATTTACAATTATAATTTTAGAATTTTACATACAATTACAATCATTTCACATTAATACAATTAAACTTTTACAAATATTTTACATACAATTACAATTAAAAATTTACAATTTCACATACAATTACAATTACAATTACAATTTTATAATTTTACATATAATTAGAATTGCAATTACAATTTTACAATTTTACATATATACAATTACAATCACTTCACAATATATAAAATATTACAAATGTAATTAAAATTTTACAAATATTTTACATACAATTACAATTACAATTTTACATTTAATAAATTTTAAAATTTCAATTACAATCACAACATAATATTTAATAAATATCATGATTTAATATTAAATTAAATAAACATCACGATCATGATAACCATCATACAAACATCATATTCGACTAAAAAACACATTCAAATTCACTAACATCATCTAATCATCATGATCATGATTATCTAACAAAACACAATTAGCATTGTATAACACCATCACAACACAAACATCAAATATACATCTCATGTCAAATAACTGCTATCACATACACATCTATCTGCAAGCTGCACATTAAATGAACATATCTAACATGACCTAACAATATACACATCATGATGATCACCAACATGTAAATTAAGTACAACTGCAACATGAACATAAAATACATGGACCATATAGATATATATATAATGTCAAAAATATACAATTGTAATATAAATGTCAAATATCAATTGGTGGTACATCATCAATAGTAGTACTAGTCGAGGCCTGCTCAGTCAATGGTGCAGCCTCGACAAGCTCAGATAGATGTCATTCATCACGTGCTTGCGGATCTGATGGTGCCTCATGCTGATTAGGATCAACTGTTGGCTGCTCATGATGACTCGACATGGATGGTCTAGCCTGCTCATGATCATGAATGTTGGATGTTGCAGGCTGAGAAGGCTGACTTCACGTGGATGGTCCAACCTGCTCATGCTCATGACTGTTGGTCGATGTTGCAGGCTGCTCATCTGTGGCACGAGGTGAACGATGATCACTCCCCTAATCGTGATCATCAGATGATGCGATGTTGCTCGACTGTCGACATCTTGCGTCTCGACCACACCTACGTCAAAGGGCCCTCCTCAACAGCATAACTAAGCTGACAGCTCCTACGACATGTTGCATCTGGGTGAACATGTCACGTGGCATGCCTCTCTACATTTTTACCAGCCTAGCATTGGTTTGTATCTCTCTCATAGTGGTGGACCTAACTCCCCCTCGACAAGAAGCGCACATATTTGGTTTCCCAACTCCATCCTAAATCTACTGTCAGGCCTACGCCTCACAAAAGGCAATACCGGTGCAACATGAGGACCAAGTCTATTTGCACCAGCCTGATCCTTCGCATCTGCCAACTCCTAATCGTCATCAGGATCTAGACCTGGATCATTTGGTGGCGGTGGCATCTCATCGCCATCAAAGGACCCAATGTCTGCAAAATATATATAAGTACACAACAATAATTAGACAATTTCATTAAACATTTTAATAAAAACAAGTTAAAGAACATGTTAGAATAAATTTAAATAAAACAGTAATATTACCTCTATCATCTGGCGGCTCATCATCTGTGAAGAGGATTTTGGCACACCCTTACCAATCCAAACCATCATACGGGCAGGGGACCAGAATGAAGGGATGTTAATCAATACTAGCTAGCAACTCCGGTGCATTATGCGATATCCTCACGAAAAACTCTTACTCGCCCCTCTTGGGAATCATATATCCATCTATCCCCACATCTAAATCTGTATATGCAGCATTGGCCTACGAGGCTGCCGAACAAAATTAGGCCTCGTCTCTGGAAACCTCTCAAAAAATAAACAAAATTTCTTTGAAGAAAAACAGAAGTTCACCCTCCCTTGTGCTTGATCATGACATCTATCTAAAGTTGTACAAAACTACAACAAAAAAATGGCAGACCACCTCACAAGTCGTGCCGCCTGTAATAAAGAATCAACATAAAATAGAAGCAGGAAACTAATGTGTTTCTCGTCGCTGGTATGGTGTGCAATGGTCGAAATCAGTAGTGAGACGCACCTCACCTCCTCTCCACCAAATGAAGCAATCATGTAACTCACCTTCGGAGACCTGAAAATTTGCAGGAGACAGTATATCCACGCTAATGTATCTATGGGAGTACACCAACTGACTCCCTATTGCATAGCCAACGGGCACCTCTGGTAACGAGGGAAAATCCACCCCTCTCCTCGATAGGCCAGTAATGAAATATATTTCCTCCTCAGTGGGTGCGTACCACTGGTTAGGACCAACCCAAAAAGCTTGTCGGTGGGCATTACACCTATGGATAAGTTGTCGTAAAAACCCACTATGGGCTTTTAGGGATGTAGCCTCCTCATAGAACTTGAGGAGGCCTATCTCCCTTAGGAGCTCCTAGGTGGCTATTGTAATAGGGAGATGGTATGTATCTCTCTTCCTCTCTCGTGCCTCCCACAGGCGAACCACGTTATACTAGTCCACCTGTTGTTGTTGATGTTCCCTCTCTTCTCTCCTTTGACATTGTTGAATGATTTACATATTAAATACAATTTTTTTATTAAATGAGACATGTATTTAGGAATATAAATATGTAATTTTTTTTTACAAAACAAAAACAAAAACAGGCATGCACCATTACCGGTGCATCATTTTTTGTCGCGCACCGGCGGTAGTGCACCTGGAAATTTTCAGTGCACCGCCCTCCTGGCATTGTTACAAGGTCAACAGTGCAGTGTTATAACAGACCGCACCGTTGACTATGTACCAGTGTCGAGAGGACAGTGCGCTGACCAAACTATATGCCTCGAGGCGTATAGTTTAGGAAGTGCACCACCCTCCTGACATCCCTACATAGTCAACGGTGTGTTCGTTTACATGACCGCACCGTTGACTATGTCAATTTTTGGGTGGGGGGGTGGTACGCTGACAAAATTACTTGCCCCGGGGCGGATATTTCCGTCAACGCACCGCATTCCCGCAATTCGACATGGTCAACGGTTTTGCCGGGTAACCGACCGCACCGCAAATTTTTTAATTTTAAAAAAACACGGTCTGTTGTTTCGGTACCGCCCCAGAACCAGTGTGGATATCGTTAGCACAAGTCCCGATGCGGCCTATAAATTTACAGGCAGCATTGTGAACCGGTGCGAGCCAAACAGCTCGAGCACACCACGCGGGAATCTTTTTTTTTTAATAAGGTGAATTTTAAGATATTTTAGAAAACTAATCCACTAAAAGGTTTAATTATGGAAAAACAAGTAAAATACTTGTACATTTGGTTTTCAAGGAGGAAAATTGGAATATAATTTGCAATTTTCCCACAGTTTTGCAAAATTCGAAATGGAAATGGTGGGCAATGGACAGCAGTAGCATGCAATGGGAGCACCGATAGCAGGGCTCCTCACACAAGGTAAATTTTCACCAGTGCTTGAGAGCTCTGAAGAACTTAAAAGTGAAAAATGTGGATTTTTTGCTGTAATTATCTTTTTATTTAACCTTGTTCTGATGCGCGGGTTTTATAGGCACACCAGTGCAGTTTCTTAAAATCGCACTGGGCTATTTCAATTTTGGCGCGGGGTTTTAGGATGCACTGGTGCGGAATATTTGTAGAGCACCAGTGCGCTACATTAATGAGATGCACCGGGCGGATTTATACCGAGTGCAAGGTGTCCCGATGTGCCAATTTTTTGTACGCACCAGTGCTTTCTCTAGTTGAACATCCACTAGAGGGTCTTTTCCTTGTAGTGATCTTGTTAATAATGTGCATGTTTATCAGTGAATGGTGTTATTTACAAGTGTTGCATGGTATATTAGTTTTTGTTTGAAGTATGGTTGCATAATTTTGGTATTGTGTGTTTTTTCTCAAGAGAAAACAAACAAAATTAACACCTACATCCATAAGACATCAAATTGTTTGACAGAAATTCTCACTATATACTTCACTAAAACCCAGTCATTTAATGGGAAATTTAAGGTATTCCTGAAGGGGGTATCTTACAGTGGTATTAGAGAAATTTATTATACAGTTGTGGGGTTTAAGGGAATATTATCAATGATTTCATGAGTTCAAAAGACAATCGTTTTAGTGGGGTGACCTGTAGAAGGGTCTATCAAGGTAGGGAGCCCACTCCCATTTGCGAAGAAGAGTCTTCAGGAAAGAAAAGGAAGGAAGAATAAACCCCTAGAAGGGGAAAGGGGATAGAAGAGATACCTAAAAAAGAAGTTTCAGACATGGGGGACAAGGAAAATCAAGCATTCAATAGCTTTCTTAGTGCATTGAATGATTTGGATAATGGTTAAAAGGAGATGGTGGATTTCATGGGAAGGATAGAAAATAAAGGGACTTCCACCGAAAAGGATATTGTTAATGGAGAGAGGTCTAATAGTGTTGAGGGAAGCCATGCTCATACTATCATGCAGAGCCATTCACACATATAGTTGAACATTGTAACCTAACATGCCTAAGTTCATACATGACAGAAGACTAGACAGAGAAAGTGAGTCAGGGGATCCCTTATGTGAATTATTTGGAGGAGTATTGAGCATTGGGATGTGAGTTCCAAGTTGTTATGAGGTTCACATATTTTTTCCACCTCCAAATAAAAAGAAATCTTAAGGAAACTCAAAAGGCTTTAAGACAAAATCACAAGCTACAAAAAAGATTGGGAAAGGTGACCATTCCTTGTTTTGATGGGTCATCAAAGTCCTCAGCTAGATTATTGGTCAAAAAGTTGGACACCTAGATGAATAAGGTTGATGCCATTAAATTTTCAACATTACATTTGGATGGGGATGCCCATGAATGGTGGTATCATGGATAGGTAACCATGGGACATTTTTGCATCACCACATACACCAAGTTTATAGGAAGGATCCAGAGCTTCACTTCGGGGAGTTTCCCCAGCTTAAGCAGACAGGTAGTCCAAAGACCTACATTTCAAAGTTTTAGAGAATAGCAGCTATTTTCACTGACATTTTGGAGGCTAGAATGGTGATGTTATTCATGGAGGGGTTGTTTGGGCCTATTTATGGTTTGTTTAAAGGTTACCAACCCAAAACTCTTCATGATGCAGTTAACAGAGCCCGAGATATGTAGGATGTTTTTCCTAAAAGAAGATTCCCTCCTATACCTTATTTTTCCCCAGAAAAGCAAAGAAGTTAAACTTATTTAAAATGAGTGGACCGATAAATCAAAGATAGATGAGGAGACCCAGAAGGAGTTGAAAAAGAAGAAGCTATGTTTTGGCTGTGAGGAGCCTTAGGCACCAAGGCACATATGTGTAGGGAAGGAAAAGGTGGGCAAGGCCCACTATATTGAGGTCTTCTCGTAGAGTGATAACCTTGATGAGGATGATGAGTCAGCACTGGGATAGGAATAGGAACCAGGATCTTTGGAAGTTGGGGGTGAGACCTCATAGGTTGGGGGTAAATCCCCAATTATGGAATCCATGTCAGGACTCCCTATGTATCACACTTTTAGAGTTAGAGGAGTTCTGACAGGGCAGAAGGTGACGGTGTTTATTGATGATAAGGCATCCCACAACTTCATTGATGCAACCATGGTATATCAAATGGATATCTTCACAAAGGAGTTTGATGGCTTCACAGTAGACATACCAAGTGGCCATCATATGGGCTACACCAGATATGTCCCCAAGTTGAAGTTGAACATTGGGAATTATACAACGACCGATAATTTATTCATGCTGGATGTTCCAGACACCAATGCGGTGTTATGATTTAAGTGGATCTTCTACATTGGGACATGTACTACCAACCAAAGGACTATGGATATGGAATTCACAATTCCAGCAAATGGAAAGAGAGTAGTACTAAGGGACATGCACTAGTATCCACCAAATATAGTGTCATCCAACAACAAGGAAGCAGTGTTGCGGTGGGGTGACATGGAGTGGGAATTTGAGTACTTCATTACAAACAACAAAATGTTGGAACAACCTCGACAACATCCAAATGACATTCAAGTATTGCTCTGTAAACACCAAAAAGAAAATCTAACATTCCTTCAATTAGACCATCAATCAGAGATTTTGAGCATGTTATAGAGTTGGAGGAAGGAGTACAAGCTGTCATTACCAACCCCTACTGACATCCCAAGGTCTATAAATATGATATTGACAAGGCCATTAGGTATTGGTTGAGGTTGGGTCATATTCGACCTAGTTTCATTTCTTTCGCTTCTTCAGTGGTGATGGCTAAGAAGAAGGATGGTACCTTACAGATGTGTATTGACTACTGACCTCTTAACAAAAGGAAAATAAAAAATTGGTATCCCATCCCCATAATATATGGGTTAATGGATGACCTAAGGGGAGCCAAATATTTTTTGAAGATTGACCTTCATTCACACTACCATCAGATCTGAGTTCAAGAGCTAAACATCCCAAAGACTGCCTTCAAGTGCCACTATGGGTACAACGAGTTTTTATTTATGTCATTTTGGCTAACCAACACACCCACAACTTTTTAGTCATGTATGAACCATGTATTCAATAAAAAATTGTGGAAGTACATGTTGGTATTCTTCGATGACATGCGAACATCTTACACACTAGGAAAATGTATTGGATATTCTTGAGGAACATGAACTCTACGCAAAGGAATCTAAGTGTGAGTTTGGGATGAAAGAGATGATCTACTTACGGCATGTGATCGGAAGGGACAAGATGCAGGTGCACCAGGAGAAAATCAGGTCTATTATTGAGTGGAATACCCCAAAAAGTGTGACTAAGTTCAAGAGCTTCCTCAGTCTTTGAACATACTATAGGAAGTTTGTTAAGGGATTCTTGTAGCTAACAACACCTTTAACAGACCTCACCGAAAATGGGGCTTTCAGTTGGTTCGATGAAGCACAAGAAACCTTTGAAGAGATGAAGCAGATGATGATTTCATGCCCTGTGCTAGCATTACCAGATTTCACCTAGCCATTTTTGCTAGAATGTGACGCTTCATGGATAGGAATAGGAGAAGTTTTTATGAAAAATCACCACCCCATAATGTTTGAGAATTGTAAACTCTGAGATTTTGAGCGACATTATTCAATTTATGACAAATAGATGTTGACCATTATGCATGCATTGGCCAAGTTCAGACAATATCTTGTGGGGAACAGGTTCAAAGTAAAAAGAGATCATAATAACATGAGGCTCCTCATGGAGCAGAAGGACCTGAGTGAGAGACAAAAAAAGTGGATCAGAAAATTATATGCCTATGACTTTGAACTTAATTATGTCAAGGGGAAAAAAAATGTAGTAGCAGATGCCCTTTCGAGGTTGCCACCCACTCTCTCACTCATGGAGATGATAGAAGATTGGAAGCCCTTGTTGCTTGTAGAGTATTCAAAAAACAAATTCACTTGTGATATTCTAGAAGGGTTGCTACATTATGATAGGTATCGAGTTGTGGATGACATCATTTCCTACGAGAAATAGATCTATCTGGTACCATTATCATGGTTGAAGGAGGATTATGCAGGCATCTCATAACTCACCTTTATAAGTACACCCGGGGTACTTAAAAAACTACAGGAAAATTAGGGAGAGGTTCACTTGGAAAAGCCTCAATATGGACATGTTTAGGTTTGTGAAGGAATGCAACATCTACCATCAAAAAAAAATTGAACATACTCATTCGATATGAGCCTTGAAAAGGGGTTAAAAAGGTTTCATATCCTAGGCTAATGAAAATTCAATTTCAAATTATAAAGTGAAAAGTTACTAAAGTGAATTTGTAAAATTAAAAGGGAAAAATGGCAGAAAAAATGGCCACTAAGTTATAAAAATGGAAAAGTGAGGAGTCTCTCCTCATTCTATCATTTTTCATTTAAGAAAAAAGGGATTTTTTGAGAGTTTTTTGGAGAAGATTTGAGGGTTTGAGAAACTGTAGATTCCATTGCTAGCTTCGGTGTTGAAACTATGCAACCTAGTTGGTTAGAAAGTGGAATCACTCAAATTTGGCCATTGTGCTACCAGGGAGAAGACTTTTTGCAGAAACAATGGAGGTAAAAGGTTTTATCAGTTGATTTGATCCTCTAATATTGAGTTATATATATATATATATATATCGGCGGGAAGTATTTGCTAAATTTGAAGGGCCAAAGATAAGCCATATTTCCGAGGGTCAAAGTCTCCATTCCTTGGATTTTCAAAGCTTTCAAATCTGAAAATTCACTTTCAATTTATAAAGTGAAAAGTTACTAAAGTGAATTTGTAAAATTAAAAGGGAAAAATGGGGGAAAAAATGGCCACTAAGTTATAAAAATGGAAAATTGAGGAGTCTCTCCTCATTCTATCATTTGTCATTTAAGAAAAAGGGACTTTTTGAGATTTTTGTGGAGAAGATTTGAGGGTTTGAGAAACCATAGATGCCATTGCTAGCTTCGATGTTGAAACTATGCAACCTAGTTGGTTAGAAAGTGGAATCACTTAGATTTGGCCATTGTGCTACCAGGGAGAAGACTTTTTGCAGAAATAATGGAGGTAAAAGGTTTTATTAGTTGATTTGATCCTCTAATATTGAGTTTTATATATATATATATATCGGCGGGAAGCATTTGCTAAAGTTGAAGGGCCAAAGATAAGCCATATTCCTGAGGTTCAAAGTGTCCATTCCTTGGATTTTCAAAGCTTTCAAATCTGAGACCTCTTTGGGTCAAGTTCCTCTAGCGAGAAGGACAAGATTCCTTCATTTTATTTGCTAGTCGAGTCTATCACTTATTGAGTTAAATTTCTTGAGATATATATATATATATATATATATATATATATATATATATATATATATATATCGGCGGGAAGTATTTGCTAAAGTTGAAGGGCCAAAGATAAGCCATATTTATGAGGGTCAAAGTGTCCATTCCTTGGATTTTCAAAGCTTTCAAATCTGAGACCTCTTTGGGTCAAGTTCCTCTAGCGAGAAGGATAAGATTCCTTAATTTTATTTGCTAGTCGAGTCTATCACTTATTGGGTTAAATTTCTTGAGAGAAGTGAGTTGCATACATTATTTTGGAAGGACGATTTTGCTACTCCTTGTTGGACCAAGTTTGACACATCAGTGGGACGAGTTCTAAGCATACCTGGGTCGATTTTATCCATTTTTTAGTGGTTGAGTTCTTTATCTTGTTTTCTGTGTTTCTTTGTTGCCTGAAGGGGTTCTATTACCTCCATTATTGGTTCAAGTCATCTCTTTATATGTTGGTTGATCTATAGTAGTAAACTTGAAGGTTTTATGAAATGTGCAAGCTAAATTTTATGTCTTTAGGCAATTGATCAATTTTCAAAAGCACATAAATTAATGTTTTTTTAAACTCGGTCTGTAGCATAAAAATAGAGACAAAAATACCATACACAAAAACACAAGACAACAAAATGATAAAGGATTTCACCCCTCTTGGGCTACATCTCCTAGTCCAACTTCCAATGTTTGGACTCTTTCATTAAGTGCTCAAATGTGTGATTTCATGGATTTACAGTGCTCATAATGCAAAAATAAAGTCTCCAATGGCTCCAAAATAGTAAAAAAACCCCAAAATGGGCTCTTTTTGGGCTCAATTTGGTCAAAATCTAAGAAATTTATGCTCTAGAGAAGTTTTACTCCTAACTCCTCTACAAACTGGACTCCTCTACTAACTATTTTCGCCTGGCACTAGTGAGATTCCCACCGGTTCGGGTGCAATTTTCCACTATGTTTAATTACATAATGACCCTTATGGCAGAGAAGTAGGGCCACATGGGCCATGTGTCAAGGGGTTGGGGTTAACCGCCCGCCCCCATTAGCATAGCCCCCCAGTTTGTCAAGCCATGGTTCTGCATGCTCATGAATCCCGAGGCTGGCCCCCAAATCCTTGCACTTTTCTTCCAAAATCTTCACCCTACCTCCGCCTCCAGTCATATATCATATAACACTACCTCGGGCTAGGGCTAAGCCCTGAGCCCTTGGTCGCTCCGCCTATGGTCTCGTGGGCATGTAGCGACTGGGGCTCCTTCCCCCAACCAAATTTCGCAGAATGCTTAAATAGAAATATGTCACTATAGGTAGTAAGAAACACCCACAGTGCAATGGTAAAAAAGCACTCTATCTCCTCTGAGGTCACCCGTTCAAATCTTGTGGAGGCCAGTTTGGCCCTTAACCAAAATTTTAGACTATCCCATGATGCCACATGGTTTTCAGCCATTGGGCCACGTGGCTCCCATTCATAGGTCCACTTCACAAAGCCAAAAAACAATCAAAATTTGACAACCATCAACCAATCAGATGAAGCCACTTGGTAGCCTGCCATTGGTTTGAGGTACACTATCAACCTACATAGTCAGCCTACTGAGTCAACAGTCTTGCTCAACCTATAAAAAAATTAGTTGTTTAGGAAAACATTCAGAATGTGGTATCTAGAGCATACAATATCGGTTTCGAGTGATTCAAGTTGCATTGGATTTAGGATGGTGAGCTCTACATTTTGGCACCGTTTTCTAGCACTTTTGAACACTTTCATTTTTTAACACATTAATGATACCCTAGATCATTCCTCCCCACTATAAGATTTTGGACCTCCAAAATATCATTTTCAGTCAACAAACAGATTAGGGTACAATTCCCTCACCCTTCCAATCTCAATCCATTTGGATTTTCTTAAATTAGTACCCTTGAACTCCCCATGAAGGTACTCTGTGTTCCCTCGTTTTGATGTTCTTGTTCTCCTGTCAAGGATGGTATCTTGCTGCAATTCTTAAAGATATTCAGGGGAGAAATATTCAATTGTAGGAATCTGAACATTCTCTCCTTGATCTTCAACCAAAGGAGGCTCATATAGTCTCAAATTTTCAACATTAACAACTACATAGATTTGCATATATGGAGGAAAATCTAACCAGAAATAATGATAACCAATCTTTTCTAAAATCTTGAATGGACCATATTTGATTGATTTGATTTTTTTACCTTCTCATTGAAGTTTTTCCTTGCTAATGTAAATGCAAACTTCATCTCCCACTTGAAAAATGTGATCAAAATGAGGCTTATTGTTGTGGTTGTAAATCCCCTCTGCAGACAGAGGTGATCCCGCTAGCCCTAGAGTGGGTCTAGCAACAATCGAAACCCGCAAAGTTGTTGGTTCCTAGTTACAAAGAGTAGAATCACGATAGATCTCTTACCATGATTCCTTCGCTGATGTTTTCGAAGAAGAGGTGGTGCTTTCATTCCTAGCTGGACAGGTCATGATTCATGAGCTTGTCGCATCCAGATACCTGTACACATGAAAAGAAGAGAGACAAAATGCAACTCAATATTTCACACTTTATAACTGTCAATCAGTCAGAGAGGAACGAATTAAGTACACATGCAAAGAAGAGAAACAACATGCAACGCAATATTTCACACTTTATAATTGTCAATCAGTCAAAGAGGAACGAATTAAGTACACATGAAAAGAAGAGAGACAACATGCAATGCAATATTTCACACTTTATAACTGTCAATCAGTCAGAGAGGAACAACTAAAATTGCATTATATCATGGACAAACACAATCATGGAACCAATAGCAAAGTCATGTCTATTAAGATACGAGAGAACGACTACAACCGGTGATCTGACGTCGTGATCCTCCTTCGACAGGATTCCAGCAGGACATGTCTCACAAAGCTCATCAGGGATTTGACAGAACTCTCTCTCTCATAGGGTTCTCCTTAGCTCTGCTCTTGATTGTCACTTAGCTATAATTTCCTTCCGAAAATTTCAGCTAGCTAGCAAATGGAGAGAGTAGGCTTTTATAGAGGGAGAAGGAGAGGCTAGGCTCCCTATAATCATGGGGGAGAGTCCTATCTCTTAGGAAGGTTCCATGAGAGGTGGAAAACCACTTCCTAATCAGGGAGATCCGGAGGCAAACAACCCAACCCCTTTTGATGATTCGTTCTGAAGTTGTTAGAATCAAACTTCCACCTTCTATTGTTAAAAAACATTCCTTAATAAGCTTGGCGCGGGCACAACATAGGGACAGAGCGCCAGCTGGTGCACCCACTAGTGTGTATTTTCCCCATTGGCACTAGGGATGAAATGGCTACCCGCTCTAATGCCAAAACATGGGTTTTTAGGGTTTTTCAGAGGAAATGTTCTTCAAGAGAATTCTTTCCCTTATGCAGAAGGATACCATCAAGGTTTTTTCAAGACATTTTACTATTCACAAGTCACGGGAATATTCCTCCAATGTACGATGCGAGGGATTGCAGGGACTGTGACAAAATGCTATGTAACAGATTCCCCCTAAAGCATGAGTTCCGAGAGAGAGGGAGGGGTGAAATGCTTTATGAGAATGTGTCCAACTGAAAACACTACCGTCGGAAGACCTACGAATAAAAATACAATTGATATCGCTGAGACATGATATGTGGTATGGGCGTAGCCATCCATAATAGAGTGTACAAAAACTGGGATCCAAAGTATGGACACAGCCATCCAGTAAATAAGGATCAACAAGCAGACTCAGGTATGGTCGCAGCCATCCAATCAAAAGAGTCATGTAATAAATCATAATAATCCACAAAGAACCCATAGCCTGGATGTTCATCAGACAAAATCCAGGGTCTTGTGCTCCATCTCTACCCGAACAGAGTACAAGTTCAAGCATGTGAATATGTGAGCTGAATTCGAACATGCAAGAACATCGTCTGATTACCAGCCAATAATGAAAGCCATTAACAGACGTGAGAGAAACCACCAATAATGATGATGGCCCTCAAGGTACAAGAGGTACAATCCATGAAGTGTGAACAGTGATCTGGCGTTGAACACCTGCAGAATCATCTGTTCGAAGGCCAAGAATGAAAAATTTGCGTCGAATGCGAAGAACCTGCCATTGAGGCATGCAGGCTCCAAGTTACCTGAGGGGAGTCTCTAGACCAGCTTCCTGGAGAATGAGCTAAAGTCGACAGGAAGTGACCTTGATCGAAGGTGGGCCATAATTTTTCCCACATCATCGACACGAGACATAGGAACATGATGTTTGTGAATCAAGACCAACAGAAAATCAGAGAGAGGTTGAAAACTGCGGAGGCCAACTTCCCTTGAACATATTGACGACACAACATTGGATTTGGCAGTATTTGACATCAAAGGATCTGAGGTCATGGTGACGTGGAAAAGAGTAGATGAGCGGTCAAAAGAGATTACCCAAACCCATGAAGGCAGGCAGATAACGAGATGAGATGTCCCCAACCCGAAACGAATGCAAACAAGTGCCATGTTCAAGAGTGACATACTGCCGACATGACTATGATACTGGTTCCATTTTCCCCCACCATTTTTGGCGAGTGCCCCAATTATTTTTGAAAACAAGATTGAAGGGGATAGCATATGCTTGTGATATAATTTTTTCCTTCAGACAAATCCAACCTAGTACATTTTACGAGCCCTAGGAAGGAGTAACTCGAGTAACATCATTACGACGGAACCCGATGTCATCAGTTTTTAATGAGTCTGACAAAGGAAGAACTCGACGTCTTTTCATGTTTAGAGAGTTTGAAAAGACAACAGAAAAGAAAACTCCAGCAGTCCCTTTTCGTAGATAGTCCCACAGATCCGAAAAGGTAGAAAACTATGTCTGGGAGAACCTCCTAGTCGCGATAGGCTAGGGTATTCCTTTTTCGTAAATAATCTGTCCCAGCCCGAAAAGGGGGTAAACGTATACTGGGTAGAATTCATTTCGCATCCATTTAACGAGTTCAAAACGACAAGCGTCTCGGTAATATTTTCATTTTTAGAGAGTCATAAAAGAGCTGAAAGATGACTCCAGTAGTGAATTTTTCGTGTTTTTACCGAGTCTGAAAAAGTATAAAATACAACTTGTGTCTTTGTCCTAATCGCGTGAAAACCTGTCGCTGCACAAAAAGCAAGTGTAAAACCAATTTTTCGACAAAAATATAATAAAATATCGGAAAAACAAGTCTTAAAACCTAATTTCAATTTGAAAAGTTATAAATATTACAAATAGTAAAAACTTATTCACTTTTCACCTTTTTACCTCTTTGCAGAGCAATAGTGAGCCATTTCCTTTGCTATCTCAAGGCTACGACTGCGAACATTCTAGTGGACCAATCCAGATTATGTCTTTTCCAGGTAAGAGCTGCTTCCATTATCCATCTTTTAAGTCATATTTCATAGCTTTTAATGGTCATTTGGCATCCGTTAGGGGAGGAATTGCAAAATTAGGGCCTCCGCAGTTGGTGTGGGTTTTAGGCATGGACCCGCGCCAGCCGACCCTTTTTCACACAGGGGCCACACCAGGTGGCACGACTGTTAGAAAAACAGCTGCGCCAACCACACAACCCAACATTCCGTTTAAATTTAAAAAAAAATAGAGCCAATAAATTATTGTTTTAAGTACCTAGGGATCTTACAATGTGTTTATGACCAAATTGATGTAGGTACAAAGAAATAATGGTGATTGAATGGAAGGAAAGAGAGCACGGTGAAGAAGATGAGTAGGCAATGGAGAATGAACATTGTTTTGAGTGCTCTCAAAAATTGTGGGCTCAAAAAATTCTTTATGACACCGTGTCTCAGGGCCCAGCCTGAATTATTGCAATACCTTATCAGTATCTGGGACGAGGATCAAGAGAAGTTCAGATTTTGATATTAGGAGCTTGAACTCAAAGTGTCAGACGTATACTTCATCACTGGACTATCATGCAGAGGTGCAGTCCCTGTTTTGACTGGTACACGGCCTTCTAGAGAGAACATGACAATGTTCATGAACAGGGTGTGCCCAGGGGCACGAAAGGGAACAGGTAGCGGCAAGGTAGACATTCATAATGTTCCTGATCTATCACTAAGAGTAGTGCTACACACCATTACGCGGGCTGCGGGGTCGCAAGCACCGCACGAAGCCACAAAGATGCAACTGTTGCTTGCTTCAGAGTGCATGAGCCCCACCATTTTCAACTAGGCGGAGGCTGTAACAATGAATATCAAGCGGCAACTCACAAAATGCAAACAGACCAAACTGAAATAGTTTGGATATGGATTGATTTTGGTGTTTTTCTTCCTGGAACGACTACCTATCTTCCAGCGCTAGGAGGCCATAGTCCCAAATCCACCACTGAGGGAGCCACGGATGGCTCGATGGGCGGCACTGATGCCGAGGGCAAGGGGCGGCCAGAAAATGTCTTGGAGGCCTGAGTTCTTTGGGTGGTTCTGACAACAGTTCATCATCTTGGAGGACTAGCCCTATGATGGCACAGATTTTATTGGAGACCCGGACCTCCCACTCCCGAAGGGAAAGGACTAGGATGAGGAGCTTGGTAAGTCTCTTTTTAATTTTACGAGTTTTATGATTTTTTGGTATACATGCATGTTCTAATAGCTAAGCCACTGAAATGTCACTAATAGCGAGGAGGACCCCTCTCACTTATGACCCTCATGGTGAGGGGGGCGAAGGGGAGGAGCTTGTACAAAACCTAGAGGGGATCGCTCGTGGAATTTCGGATTATGCTCGTTTCGCTGATGTTCCCCTAGCTTATCAGAGGCACACCGTAGGGGTGTCGAGTCGTCTCCACCTCTTGGTGCGGGAAGTGACGTGCTACCATGAGCACCATGTCGATTAGTCACCTAGGCTTTTTATTTGCACATTTTTGAGACACATTTCGTCTCCGGATGTAACTGAAACAAGCATGTATATTTTTGGTTTTATATGATGCACACGTTGCAAACACTCGACATATATATATATACATCTATTTTCTACATGGATCTTACTTACATATGATGATGGTTTTACAAATTGCGTAAATGTCTATCTAATACCATGTTGGCTACTGCATCTGTTAGTGTATTCATTCATCTGGGTATATGATGATATGTGATGTAATCAAAATTTCTTTCAAGTAAACGAATACATAGATACAATCTTAAAATACATGGGTTTCTAACTGAATAATGACTACTGAGCTATAAAACCACAAGTTGTGAGTCCATATGTACAAGTAACGCGTGAATGCCGAGGTTAACAGCCTCAGTTAATAATTCCAAAATGACACTATATTCCGCGACATTATTTTTAGAAGGCCCTAGACAAACACCTTGTAAATTAACCAAATCACCAGCAGGATCGTAAATTACCCAGCCTGCCGAAGACAGGTTCCTAGTACTACGGGAGGCACCATCCGCGAAACCGACATAAGGAGTAATAGACATCTGCACAATCAGGAAGACCCAATAAGCAGAAAAACACTTAAAAATCACACCACACCACACATGCACAAAAATGATAAATCACCTATGTACATATACTACGCAAGAATGATTCAAGCATAATATTTCTTCAGGTACAACCCATTTTTGGGCTGCGCCAAAGGAAGACCTTCATAATCAATCAGCTCATAAGCCCCATTTTTCAATACATGTTTAATGATATAGGGCCCATGCCACATAGGTTGGAATTTTCCTACCCCAAGCTTGTCATGGGCTTGATCATACAAGAGGACGAGGTCCCCTTTGATAAAGAGCGTGAAGAAACAGTTTGATCAAAATGATATTTAACCCGCTTTTTTTGTGCCTCGATAACCAAAGCAGCCAAGCGGCACGTTTTGTCCAATCTCTCGAGATATAGGAGACGTTCTTCCTCCGGGGAAGTATCGGGCAGTAATTCCATAGCCAATTTTAGTGAAGGGATCTCACATTCAACCGGAAGAGTAGCTTCCAGTCCATACACCAACTGAAATGGTGTGAATCCAATTGCACTCTTCACTGACGTTCGGTAGGCCCAAAGAGCTGAAAACAACTGGAGATTCCAACTTGATTTGTGTATACCAATTGTTCGTTGAAGCATCGTGACAAGCACCTTTTTCGCGGCTTCAACCTGGCCATTTTCCTGAGGGTAATATGGCGTTGAGCTATCGTGACGCAAGCCCAACCTAGATGTCAGCTCTGCCATCATGTAGTCCTGAAAATGAGAGCCATGATCAGTGAAGATGGCTTGAGGAATGCCGAAACGAGTGATCACATGGTTGAAAATGAACTGTGCAGATGTCTTACCATCTGCAGCTAGTCTAGGCATTTCTTCGGTCCACTTGGTGAAATAATCTACAGCAACGATGATATAAGCATGCCCCCCGGCTGAGTGAGGGTTACACATCCTAAAATCAATGCCCCATTTGGAAAAAGGGCCCACGGTAATGACAAGATGTAATGGGATAGGTGGCGCACGCATCTTGCGTTGGAAGATCTGGCATGCATGACACTTTCATACTGCAACAATACAGTCTTTAAATATAGATGGCCAGAAATAGCCTGCACGAAGGATCTTCTGTGCGGTAGCATAACCAGACATGTGACCACCACAGGTGCCACTGTGACAGTCATTCAGAACTTTCTCAGCCTCTTCTAAGGTCAAACACCGGCGAAGTACGGAATCGACTCCAACACGATATAGGGTATCTCCGACAATGCGATATGGTTGTGACTGATGTTGAACGTGGCGTCGAGCATCCTTCGTTAACTCGGACTGGAAGGTCGATGTCTGGAGGTACACGATGATATCACCATACCATGGATTGAGAGTGTTGATTAAGAAGAGAGTTTCGTCCAGGATATGATCCTCGGATTGAGACGGAATAGAGTCGGTAGGGAGAGAACAAATGAGATCAACAAAAACCAGTGATTTCTTAGATTTGGTAGTAGTGAACTTTGAATCGAACTCTTGGAGGATCACAATCCACTTTGAGTACTTGCCCCCCAGCAATTGTCGAGACAAAATGTAAGTCATGGGGTTGCAATCGGAAATCACAGTTACCGTACATAACAGGATGTAATGGCGAAACCATTGAACGTCCTGGACCATGGCTAGCGCCAACTTCTTGATGTGTGCATAACGTGTTTCAGTGTCGACGAGGTTCCAAGACAAATAACAAACCACATGTTCGTTACCGTCTTCGTCATCCTGTACCAGAACCATGGCAATCGTAGTGAATGTGGCAGCCAAATAGAGGGTAAAGTTGCGATGATAATTTGGAGGACGTATTAATTGAGCGTTGACAAGCAATGTCTTAAGGTTATCGAAATATTGTTGAGCAATATCGTCCCAACAGAAAGGGACGTCCTGTTTTAGAAGTTGTGTAAACCCTTTAGCTATCTCTGCATAGTTCGGGATAAAACGACGTAAGAAATTCGCTTTCCCTTGAAGACTCTAAAGTTGATGCAACGAGGATGCGGAGGGGAGATTAAAAATAGCCTCAAACTTGAGAGGGTCAAGGCGAATTCTGTCCTTAGAAACAATGAATCCTAAAAGTCGACCAGAGTCAACGCAGAAGACGCACTTGTGAGGATTAAGCCTGATGTTGTAACGTCTGCAGCGAAGATGTTCCGGATGGTCTTCGCATAGAGTTCAATGAGTCGGAAGGTCATCCATGTACAACTGAACAACATTACGTATGTCGTGAAAGGCGTAAGACATGGCACGCTGGAAGGTAGCCCCAGCATTTTTTAAGCCGAAAGGGAGCTTCTTATAGGTGAATGTTCCCCACGGACAGATGAAAGCGGTCTTATGTTGATCGGATGAAAGGATATTTATTTTATTATAACCCGAAAATTCGTCCATAAGGAAAATATCTCACTCCCTACGCAATCGTCAATGATATGATCGATAAAGGGGGTGGGATAGTTGTCCTTAGGGCAAGCCCGATTGATGTCTCGATAGTCAACACAGACTCGAATTGTGCCCTGCTTCTTATCCACAGGGACAATGTTGGAAACCCACTCTGTCAAAGGGATCAAATATATGAAACCTGCTTTAAGAATTTTCTCAACTTCAGCTTTTATAGCAGCGGCTTTCCAAGGATTCACTGGACGTAGACGCTGGCGCACAGGCTTCGCACCGGGATAAGTGGGAATTTCATGCACGAAAATACTGGGATCAATTCCAGGCATCTCTTCGTAATACCATGCGAAAACATCACAGAATTCGTGGAAGAGACTAGTGTACACTTGAATCTCATCGGGAGAACAAGTGACTCCCACATGGATGTTCTCGACGACCCCCGGTTTAATGGAGATGTTGATAGGCATTGTTTGGGTAATATTACTCAAATTTCCTTCCGAAAAAACTTCATGAGTCAATATTGGAGTTTGGAGTGGCAGAGAGGGAACCTGAGATGCGAAACACTCGAGACAAATAGACATTTCCCCCAGGCTAGGCATTAACGAGGAACGATGATGCCCATTGCTCCACGGCAGATCTTCGAGAGACATAGTCTCCACGATAGCTTCGTTAGATGGAAAAACTTCTCTCAAAGGATCGGGTGAATATGCATCGCCAAGCCAAGGGGATTGAGAATAAACATCAAGAGCCATGCTCAAAGGAGCATTATCAGCAGGAGGAGGATCCGATGCAGCAATGATCTCACAATAATTGATTTCAACCGGGGTCAAAGGCATCGATTCTCCAAAAGAGGCAACTTGTTCAGGAGAAGGGATGATCCATGGGTCATCTAACCTAGAGATCATATTGACTTGAATGGTGTTCGGTGGTGGAATGGGAAAAATACCCATGAGAACGGGGTCCTTGAAAAGACTAGGTCCTATACTGTCGGGGGGATTAGGAATTTGATCCACATACGGCACGTTGTTCTTGGAGGACAAGGTAAAGAAATACAATTGATCGACAGTAATAATATTTCCCTCATGTGGAAACTTCAAAAGTCGAAAGAGGGTAGACGGAACACACAACATGGCGTGGGTCCAACTACGACCGAGTAGGAGATTATAGTTGATTTTTGCATCAACGACTTCCACTTCAACATTGACAGTCTTTCCTTGTAATGTAATCGGTAAACTCGCGAGAACACCCAAGGTTTTTGATTCCCTTCCATCGAATGCCTCAAGGGCATTGGGAGATGCAGTGAGGGTTGGAGAGCCGATGGACTTCCAGCAAGCAAATGACATAACACAGGTAGATGCACCTTCATCCATAATGGCTCTGTGAATATTGAGGCTGTTAATGCCGACTTGTATAACAAGCGCAATCTGGTGCGGAAGTCGGGGGACGAAATTCTCTAGATCGAAGGTGAGAAGGAAAGAATCAGCAGGGTCAATTCCATCGATTGCAGATAACAAAGCTTTTCGTTGAGATGGACAACTCTGAAGTACTTCCAATGAGGACATCATGGAAGACGCCTGTGCCAAATCCTCAACAATGCTGTAAATCTGAGTAGCACGGGTGTTCGGATTATAGGAAGACTTTTGGAGAACACCTTTGGAAGGTGGCCGTACAATAGGTTCAGCACTGGGCCTTTCAATCTCAAGAGGACCAGAGGCAGGTGGGGGAGGAGGGCCATCAACGACTTCCTTCCCAGCTGCCTGGCGTGATATGGCATAATCCTTCGACTGAGTGGCTATAGAAACAGGTGCAGCACCATTCATCATGAAAACCTGAAACCCAAACGGTGCAGATGGTGAAGGTTTCTCAACCATCTGGGTCTGCTGAGATGGAAAAGGTTCCTTAAGAACTGTCGGAGTTCCCTTAGAGCCTTTAAGAAGTTGACTAACTTCGGATCATCTTGGACAATATTTGGTGTAGTGGTCTTCATCACAAATCAGGCAAGGGTACTTCGATTTTCGCTGTGAACCATCATCAACACGTGGTTTGGACGATTCTAGTTTTGGGGCATCGGATTTGGCTTTGCCTTTGCCCTTGTTTTTCCCTTTGGTGGTCTTGTCCGCAGGACTGGCCTAGACGGTGTTGACCTCCGCGGTCTTACCAGAATCTGGAGTATAGGTTGAGGAGCAGAATTGTTGGAAGAATTCGATTTTTGCTTCCCATTGGAAGACTTGCGAGAATTCTGAGAGACGGAACCAATAACACCGTCAACCGATGGGGTAGCTGGTGCTTTAGAGGTCCCTGGTCGTGGGGCATCTGTCAAGATGTCGTATAATGTTTTGTACTGAGAGTACACTAAATCGAGGTATTGGGCACGAGCAATGGCTCGTTCCTCGGTTAACATGCCCCCATAGCAATGTCTTGTGCAATATTATTAACAAAAGAGGTAGTGAACCAATGAGTTAGAAGCTGATCAGGAATGTCAAACTTGATCAGACGACGACGACGTCTCCATTCATGAATGTGATCTGAAATATGAGTAGCTTTGTCCTGTTTCAGATATGTCAGGAGATGTGTCTCGGATTCGTAACGAGCCGGTAACTGGAAATGCATCAAGAATGCCATAGCTAGAGTATTAAAATCTTGAAAAATACCACGGGACAGTTATATGTACCATTTAGCAGCAGCGCCGATGAGAGTGCGCTGGAAAAGACGTAGACGAATTGAGTCATCTACCCAAGAATTCGAAGAACACCACAAATGGTATGTCATGACGTGTGCTTGGGGGTCTTCTCCATATTTTCCCTCAAACTTAGGACAATCACCAAGCACCTTCGTCAGAACCGGAGGCCAATATGGATTATGAAGAATCGGATCATTGGTCAATTTGGACACGTCCGGTAACTCCAACATGGCGAGAAAAGGTAATTGAGGGTTAAAAGGCATGCCAGGTCCTCGATAAGGACTTGTACTTGTACTCCATCCTGGTTGAGCTTAACTCTGCCCCCATTGGTTCTGTCCCGGAGGATTCTGACCATAGGGGGTATAAGCCAGATAATTGGGTTGATATGGCAGCTGAAAACCAGGATACGGGGGTTGATAACTAGGGTATTGATTCTGATTATACGTGGGCCCCAATTGAGCAATGTACAGATTTTGTTGTGGAGTATAAGTATATCCTGGCTATTGAGGGTAATAACCAGAACCTTGAGGCAGGTTGTAAACCGGTCGAGACTGACCTTGAGGGTAATAGCCACCTTGGGGTCGAATGGGCTACTGTAAGTGGGACCCTGCAGAGTCGAATAAGTCGGGCACACAGGTGGATTCGGCTGTGGCATAGAATAGATCGATGGCCAAGTACGGTTAACAGGTTGTGCAGGTTGTCCTGGTTGAACAGGTTGACTTGGCTGATGAGGGACACCAGGTTGCCCCGGCTGAGCAGGTTGGCATGATGGCAGGAGTGGGCCAGGTTGCGCCTGATGACCAAGTTGACCTGGGACAGGACCATAGGATGGCCCTGTCTGTGCAAAATTTTGACCAATCGGAAAATGAGGCTGCTGAGGTTGCACCAAAGGCTGAGACGGATGGGTTTTCCCCCCAGGACCGTATGATGGTCTAGGTTGATACCCCGATTTCCCTGTCGTTCCTTGAGGTTTCCCTAGTTATACCACAAGGTGAGGTTGTATAGGTTTACCTTGAGGATAGTAAGACTGCCCTTGCGAGCCATACAATAATCCTTGCTGGACCAAAGGTTTTCCCTGTAAGGGTTGCCCTTGCGGGTCATAAGCATACCCTGGCTGGGCCGAAGGTTGTCCCTGGAAGGGTTGTCCTTGTGGGCCAACAGCATATCCTTGCTGAAACAAAGGTTGTCCCTGTAAGGGTTGTCCTTGTTGGTTAGAAGGTTGAACAGGCAGGGTAGGTATGAAACCGTTGATATACTGATAAGCCTCGGGAGCAGGGATATAAATGGGGTTTCCATGCTCATCATATTGAAATGGATATGAATAGATCGGGGTACCATCTGCTCCATAATGAGAAAATTAAGGATGATTAAGATCCTGAGAGGACTGACCAACCTCAGAGATCGGCGGTTGTAAAGACATCCGCTACTCCTCGGGAGAAAGGTTTTCAGGAATAATCGAAGCTATATAAACGTCTTCAAGAACTGACGAAGTCCTAGTTAACTGAGTGGAGACAATAAGCATAGACGCAGCCACGTAAACAGTAGGTCTAACAGGTGTCGATGTGACAAAAGGAGATGCCGTGAGAGGTATTTGTGTCGACATCCCTAACGAGGGAATGATCTGTTCCATGGACGAAGTCGATATCCCCATAGAGGCAATAGCGGCCATGACCTAACTTAAAGACCTATATCCAGCTAGGAGCGATGGACCAAGTGAAGACAGAACAGAAGGTTCTGGGATGTCTTCGGAAAAAAGCTAGTAATCTTCACTGAAAGTAGGAATTCCTTCACTAGGAATAGGACTCGATGAGTCCATATCTGACCCTGCCGTGGGATATTCTAAAAGACGACGGGGAATAGGAGGTATGACAGCAGCCAAAAATGGTGATCCCGATGTAAGAGGAGGGAAGTGTTCCCCAACTCCAAATCCAAACCAAGCATTAGACAAGGGCCAATTGAACTCAACTGGTCCTCCAAAGGGAAGTTCAGATATAACCGGTCCCCCGTCGGGAAACTCAGATACAATGGGTTGTTGATGCTCAGTAGAGGATTGAGAGACCTCTGACGAATCGTCTGTATAAGGACTACCAGTAGACAAAACTGATGGTTCTGCCACTATGACTATAGCGAAAAAGAGGAAGAGATCAAAAAACAAAGACACATGGGCAAAAACCAAGGCAAACGAAAACAGGTCGAAAAAATCAATCTCTAAATGGGTGTGTGATCGTAGGTGATTAATTTTACCACATTGAAACTGGAAAATTTATTGTTTCATGTTTTAAGAGTCTAGAAATGAGTGAAATATGACTCTATCACTTTCAGTTTGGAAACAAGAGTGAAATGACAAGCGCTCGATGATCTTTTCAAATTTAGGGAGTCAGTAAAGATCAAAATGACTGCTCTGGTAATCTAGGTAAATGGGTGTACCAGATATCTGTGAACTTCCATATACACCTTGGTAAAAATTAAAGAGAAATCAACCAAGGACTTAACGTACGTATAGGTAATCTCTCTGAATGCTGTGTCTGGTGTATCACGGGTAAAAGGCGGCAGACTCGGCTTCCTATAGATAAAGGATTTTCAACCTAATGGGGTCTCCCTTTATATACATGATGATACAGGGAGCACAAGTCCGTACTAGCGCTGTCTATAGCCAGATGGCGAGCGACAGCTACTAGGCTTAAAGACGCCAAAACACGTCTCTACCTTAGACTATTAGATGTTCCGTTAAGTTTCAATGTTGCTTTAGGTTAATTCAGTAGCTTTTAAATTTTATCTTCAATTTACGTTTCGATTTCAAGGCCCTATCGAATGTTGGATCTCATAAAACCTCTAGATGCAAACTACATGCCACAAAACATCATTTCGTTCAATGAAGAGCTATCTACGGGAGAGTTGAGAGCTTTCAAATGATAGTGAAATGAACACACAAAAACATCCACTACCAATTTCAATGCAAGCTAATGAAACTAGAAAACTTTTCTCTAGAATTATATAATGCTATTAATGCGAAAGAGTTTCCAATTTTCACTATATCAATCGAAAAATGCAAAAGATTTTGTTTTTGGTATTTTTCAATATATTAGAGCAAATGCACTAAATAAATGAAAAACTAATGAAAACATCAACTTGAGAATGATAGAGAGAGAGCCGAAACAAAACGAGTTCACTCAACTCAAACAAGCACAATCAAGACTCAAACTGATGACGAAATCCCTCAAAGCAAAGAAGAATCTCGAAAGAGACTCAAACAAACTGTGTGATCTAGGCTTGGAGCAACACAAAGCGAAACTGAATGAAAGAGAGGACAATCACTCAATAAACACAATGATTCAATTGGATTCAGCAAGATGAATGCAAAGAAGCCAAAACAAAGTTGACCAGGAAAGCAAAGACCCAAAACTCCCACGGGAGGCTTAGCACACTGAAGCACCTAGAAGCCCTAGGGCTAAAATGCAAAACTGACAGAAAAGGGAAAACAACCAGAGGACAAGGGATAAAAACAGACAAAAATGACTTCAAAGAACTCAAACCATCATAAAAAACAACCCAGGACCAAAACTCAAGCTCAGAGAGTCTAGGAACAGGCAAACCCTAAAACCAAGCAAGGTTGGCGCGCCTGTCTGGCTGTAATCTGCGCCAAACAGGGGATGGCGCAGGTGCCTAACTAGCAACTAGTGCCAGTTGGTGCGACTGTCAGAGGTATATCCATGCCAATCAAGTTTACCCTAGAAATTAATGAAAATGGACAAACAGAGACTAGATCTGGTCTTATGGGGGCTGAACAGGGGTTTAACACCAAGGAAGGTGAACTAAAAACGCAGACTAATCAAACGAAAAGCCAAAAAACAACCCAATGGAAGAAGGACCAACTCCCACTGATCCCCAGTGGAGTCGCCAAATTGTTGTGGAGCTAAATCCCCTCTGCAGACAGAGGCGATCCCACTAGCCCTAGAGTGGGTCTAGCAACAATTGAAACATGCAAAGCTGTTGGTTCCTAGTTACAAAGAGTAGAATCGCGATATATCCCTTACCGTGATTCCTTCGCTACTGTTGTCGAAGAAGAGGTGGTGCTTCCGTTCCTAGCTGGACAGGTCATGATCTGTGAGCTTGTCGCATCCAGATACATGTACACATGCAAAGAAGAGAGACAACATGCAACGCAATATTTCACACTTTATAACTATCAATCAGTCAGAGAGGAACAAATGAAATTGCATTATATCATGGAAAAACACAATCATGGAACCAATAGCAGAGTCATGTATATTAAGATACGAGAGAATGATTACAACTGGTGCTCTGACGTCATGATCTTCCTTCGACAGGATTCCAGCGGGATGTGTCTCACAAAGCTCGTCAGGGATTTGGCAGAACTCTCTCTCACACGGGGTTCTCCTTAGCTCTGCTCTTAATTGTCACTTAGCTATAATTTCCTTCCCAAAAGTTCAGCTAGCTAGAAAATTGAGAGGGAAGGCTTTTATAGAGGGAGAAGGAGAGGTTAGGCTCCCTATAATCATGGGGGAGAGTCCTATCTCTTAGGAAGGTTCCATGAGAGGTGGAAAACCACTTCCTAATCAGGGAGATCCGGAGGCAAACAACCCAACCCCTTTTGATGATCCGTTCTGAAGTTGTTAGAATCAAACTTTCGTCTTCTATTGTTAAAAAACATTCCTTAATAGGCTTGGCACGGGAACAACACAGAGACAGAGCGCCAGCTGGCATGCCCACTAGTGTGTATTTTCCCCATTGGCGCAAGGGATGAACTGGCTACCCGCGTCAATGCCAAAACATGGGTTTTTAGGGTTTTTCAAAGGAAATGTTCTTGAGGAGAATTCTTGCCCTTATGCAGAAGGATACCATCAAGGTGTTTTCAGGACATTTTACTATTCACAGGTCACGAGAATAGTCCTCCAATGTACGGGACGAGGGATTGTAGGGACGGTGACAAAATCCTGTGTAACACTTATCATGTCTTGTCTTGTACTTGGCTTGACTCTTTTCCAACTGTTCTTGAACCATTTAATGAACCAATTTAACTTGTTCAATGAATCGCATGGCCTTATCTATGTCACTATGTCCATCGATAGCAACATATTTCCCAAAGGCAAAATCTAGAGGAGACTTTGGTAAGTATCTAAAGCATGCCACAAATGGAGATGTTTGAGTTGATGAATGCTTGGCCCAGTTGTAAGCGTGTTGAATGTAGTGAATTTCCATCACATGGTTTAGGATTCTTGTTGTAATAACCACGAAGAATATGTATTACTATTTATTTCACCACTTCTGTTTGGCCATCAGTTTGCAGATGGAATGTTGTGCTCTTCTTCAACTTGGTGTCCATGAGTCCCCATAAACTTGACCAAAATTTCTTGACAAATCGAGAATCTCGATCATAAATAATGGATGTGGGCAACCCAAAATGCACCCATACATTTTGAAAGAAAAAATGTGCAGTTTATTCAGCTATAACCTACTTCTTACAAGGCATAAAAATACACATTTTGCTGAAACGATCCACAACTACATAAAGATAATCATGAACTTTCCTAAACATAGGTAGACCTCCTACAAAATCCGTAGAAACACTTTCCCAAGGACGGGAAGGAACAATAAATGGAGTATACAATCCCAACTTTATATCGCTATGCTTACTAATAGCACATAAAGAACAACCTATTACATATCGTGACACGCTTTCATTCATACAAGGCCAATAACAATACCTCTATAATTGTGCCATTGTCTTGCCTACACCAAAGTGGCTAAAAATAAGAGAAGTATGTGCTTCCCTTATGATGTTGACTCTTTCCCCCTGCGGAATACATAGCATGCCAAGATGATACAACAATTTATCATGCACATGATAATCTAATTCCTCTACTTGGTTTCCTTTACACAAAGTTGCATATACATCCTTAAAATCCTCATCTAAAGCATATTGCTCAACATAGCTCTCATGCATGATATAATTATGCTTAAGAATAATGGATGCACTAAAAATTGGTCTAGATAACATATCATCAAATTTATTATAGATACCTTTCTTATACCTTATCACCAAGTGGAATTTTTGTAATAAACCCATCCATCTGAAGTTCCTCGCTTGTTGTAGCTTGGTTTGTGATTGCAAGTATTGCAATGGTTGATGGTCAATGTGAATGATAGTTTCCTTACCCATCAAATAATGATTCCATTTTTTCACACTTTGCACCAAATCATACAATTCTTTATCATGTGTAGGATAGTTAATTACTGCACAATTAAAATTTTTAGAATGATAACATATGGGCTTACCATGTTGCATCAAAACCGCTCCCACGGCATAGTCAATTGCATTGGTTTGTATCTCAAATGATTGTTTAAGATATGGAAGTGCAAGTACTGGTGTTGTATTGATTCTCTCTTTCAATGCATTGAAGGATTTTTGTTGCTTGCCTCCCCACTAAAAAACCTGTTTCACACTTTTCAAAGCATGTAATGGAGTTGTAATGGATGAGAAGTTAGAAATTAACTTTCTCCAATATTGGGCTGCTCCCAAGAAGCTTATAACCTTTGTTATATTCTTGGGTCTTTTCCAATTCAAAATGAATTCGACCTTTGAGGGATCTATCTTCCATTCACCCCCTCCAACAATATGACCCAAATATACTAAATAGGTTTTCCCAAATTCACATTTAGACATCTTCAAAAATAAATTTTCTTTCTTTAAGACATCTAGAACTTGCCTAACATGCTTGACATGCACTTCACAAATCTTGTTAAAAATCAGTATGTCATCTAAATAGGTTGCAACAAAATCATCAAGAAAAGGTCTTAAAACATCATTCATAACTCTCATGAATGTTGCATGAGAATTACAAATCCCAAATGGAATAACCAACCATTAAAATAAGCCTTGCTTTGTTTTGAATGTTGTCTTCCAAATATCTCCTTCAACGATCTTAATCTAATGATAGCCACACTCCTCAAATCCAACTCAGTAAAATAAACAAAATATTTCATTTGATCAAGAAAATCATGAATTTGAGGAAGAGGTTAACGGTTATTTACCGTGATTTTGTTCAAGGCTCTAAATACCACACACATGTGCCATGTACCATCCTTCTTTGCCACTAAAACAATTGGAGACCCACATGGAGATGTTCTCGTTCTGATGACCCCTTTATCAAACAACTCTTGGATTTGTTTCTTAATTTTTGCATTCTCCATGACTGACATCCTGTACATACCAATGTTTGGAAGAGGAGCATCCCGCTGCAATTGTATCTCATGTTGGATTCCTCTTTTAGGAGGCAAGCCCTTGGGTTCCTGAAACATATTATCATATGTGTTAACAACCTCAAACAAATCATATTTCAGTTTTGCATCACATCCTTGGAACGCTTCATTTTCAACACCATCTTTGGGTTTGATCATCAAGAGTACAAAATTATCACTAGCATTCACAAGACTCTTCATTTGTCTAGCATTCACAAGAGACAAATTCAATTTCTTGTGATGTGCTCTAACAATATACTCAACCCCATCTTTAAACAAATGATACATGTTTGCATGGCGATGAAAGATGGCTTTCCTATCATATAGGTATGGGCTTCCCAAAACAATACCATATATATCAAGTGGGACTACATCAATCTCTACCTCATCAATAAAGTTTGCAGTGATGGCGAATTATAGTTTGCATTTTCTTGTCAATTGCAATTTTTCATTGTCATACCCAACCCAAAGGATAAGGTTTAGGATGAAGAATGGTTTCCAAATTTAGTTAATTGACAATGGTTTCTGAAATAAGGTTGGCTTGTGATCCACTATCAAAAAAAGTATCTAGTTTGTTATTTTTTGAGATGACTCTAATATGTAAAATCTCTATTATTTGTGTATAAAATATTTCGGTGAAAATCACAATTCAATCAGATTTTGTCGACGCGTTTCAAACCAGCCAGTGTGGTTCATCATCAAGACAAGATGAGAAATTTGATCTAGGACCCAGTTTAAATAGATAAGAAAGCTCCAACTAGTCGTTGTATAATAAACGGTAGTTTGACTAGAATATAAAAATTAATTTTAAAATTATAAATCAGTTGTATTATTATTTACTTATTTATTTATTATTTGTTTAATAATTATATGATTTGAATATAATATTTTATATTCTTACTTACTAATGATCTAGCATTATTAATTATAAGATTTATGATTTTAGTATATTCTTATTTACAATATTTAATAGGTAATTTAATAATTTAAACCATAATATAATTCCTGCCAAAAAAATAATAATAATAAATAAATAAAATAAAATAATAAATCATAAATCATAAATAATAATAATAATAAATAAATAAATAAATATTGAGTTTCATTGAGGTTACTAGAAGAAAGAGTACTTGCAATAGAATCCTTACCTTTTAGTACCATGGACGTGATAGTTGTTTCATCTCCGGAATCAGATCCTAAATCATGTTTTGTAGTTGCAGCAATCATTTATTTCCCTTTGTTGTTGAGCTTTTTGGGTATCATCTCATAATGAAGTTTCCCACAATGGTCTTCATCATCTCCTTCTTTTGAAAAAATTTCACATGTGAGCTTTTCTCCCTCTTTCTTTATGGGAGCATTATTTTTCCCCCTTCCTCTGAATTTCCCCTTTCTTTTGTCTCCACCCTTGAATGGCTTCTTGATATACCATTAGGGAACATTATTCCCTCTTGATTCTAAATGAGTTGCTTGTACACATACTTCATCTAGATTTGTAGGGTTAAACATGATAATTGTGTGTCTCAAATAACTATGTAAATCTCCAATGTATCTGAGTAGAGTGTCTTGAGATGATAAATCTACACCCAAAATCAAATCTCTCCTTCTAAATTCTTGGGTATAACTGTGCACACTCTCACCCTTAGCTTGCCTAAAGCTTTTCCAATCTATTATAGCCTTTTGCATGAATGGTGATGAATAAAATTGTCTTCTTAATGCAGCTACAAAATCATTCCAAGAAGTAATAATCTTACTTCTTTTCTTGAGATATTCTTGAGTTTTGGCCTCCCACCAAATGAGTGTTGCACTTTCAAACCTTATAGAAGCAAGTTGAATCTTGGTCTCATCATCTTTGATTATTTGTATCCCGCAATACACTTCAATATAACGAACCCAATTATCCAATTTCTCAACATTTACCTCTCCATTATACATAGGAAATTCAAATTTTATGTCAAACTTTAACAAAGGAGTTTTACCATGTACCCTTGGAGATATTGGAGGAGTTTTTGAAGGGGTAGATGTAGAATAATATGAGGATGAAGATGGAGGTGTATGAAAAGCTGGAGGTAGAGGTGGTGGTTTGTCACCATTGCCTCCATTTCCTTTTAGAGGATTTTTATCACCATTTCCTCTATTCCCATTTGGAGGATTTGAGCTCTCTCATTGCAACCTTGTATTCCTTTCTTCATATAGAACTTTCACCATTTCAATCATTTCAAATAAATCTTTGCTGAAAGTTCTCTCATCCTCAGACATGGTGTCAGGGCCCTTTGGTGGAGCTTGATGTAAATGTGCTCTCCTTGAACTAGCTTGAGTACTTGACCCCACAAGCTTTCCTTATCCTCTTTTGAGCTTTAATGTTGTAAGCATCAAAAAAACACTTGCAACAAAATTAAACCTTCAAAATAACCAAAGCTTTGATACCAATTGTAAACTTGAAGGTTTTATGAAATGTGGAAGTTAAAGTTTATGTCTTTTAGGCAATTGATCAATTTTCAAAAGCACATAATTTTTTATTTTATATATATATATATATATATTTAATATAACTTTGTTTGCAGCATTAAAAAAAAAAAGATAAAAATACCATACATAGCAACACAAAACAACAAAATGATAAAGGAGTTCACCCCTCCTTGGCTACATCTCTTTTTCCAGCTTCCAATGTTGGGCCTCTTTCATTAAGTGCTCAAATATGTGATTTCATGGATTTACAGTGCTCATAATGTAAAAATAATGTCTACAGTGGCTCCAGAACATTCAAAAACCCCAAGTTGGGCTCTTGTTGGGCTTAATTTTGTCAAAAAATAAGAAAGTTATACTCTAGAGAAGTTGTACTACTAACTGTTCTACAAAATGGACTCCTCAGCTAACTGTTCTGCAAATTCTGCAATGCCAGGGCCCGCCAAGCGACATTTTCGCCCAGCGCCAGTGAGGCTCCTGTCAATTCGAGTGCAATTTGTCGCTTTTTTTAATTGCATAATGACCCTTATGGCAGAGAAGTAGGGCCACATAGGGACATGCGCCTGGGGGATGGGGCTAACCTCCCACCCCCATCGGCATAGCCCCCCAATATTTCGGGCCACAGTTTCACGGGTTCATGAATCCTCGCAAATCCTCCCACCTATCCGCCAAGCACTCTGCCCTGCCTCCACCTACGATCATACATCATATAACAAGACCTTGGGTTGGGGCTAAGCCACGAGCCCTTGGTCACTTTGCTTGCAGTCTCATGGGCATTTAGTGATAGGGGGCCAGGGGCTTAGCCCAGGCCCCTTCCCCCAACCAAATTCCACGGAAGGTTTAAATAGAAGTATGATGCTATAGGTAGTAAGAACCACCTGCGGCACAAAGGTAAAACATTGTCGTTTCTGCTCTGAGGTCACCCGTTCGAATCCTATGGAGGCTAGTTCGACCCTTAATCAAAAATTTAGACCATCCCGTGATGCCATGTGGCTGCCAGCCATTGGGCCACATGGCACCCATTCATAGGTCCACTTCACAAAGCCAAAAACCAATCAAAATTCGACAGACATGAACCAATCAGATGAAGCCAATTGGAAGCCTGCCATTGGCCCGAGGTACACAGTCAACCTACACAATTAGCCCGTTGAGTCATCGTACGGACTACCCAGTCAGCAGTCCTGCAGTTAAACCTAAAAAATTTAGTTGTTTAGGAAAACGATCAGAATGCGGTATCTGGAGCATACGATATCGATATTGAGTGATTCAAGTTGCGTTGAATTTAGGACAGCGAGCTATACATTTTGGAACTAGTTTTGAGAACTTTTGAATATTTCCATTTTTAATAACTTTCCTGATCCCCTGGATAATTGGTTGTGTTAACTATTCGCAATAGCTAAAACTTGAGATTAAAATGAGGTCAAGTCACTTCTAGTTTTGGTACATGTATATTAATTAGCAAATGAAATCTTGTAGCATATTCATGATTCTAGCAGAGGACAAAGACTAAGGAGTGGAGGGTTTGAATTCTTGTTGTCATCCTTTCTCATATTCCTCAAGTGACTTAACATTGAATCGAAGGTTCACTGCTATGTATGATATCAAGTTCATTTGTTACATTTATTGCAATATATTTCCTTTAATCAGTTTGCATGATGACTCTACAACTTCCAGCTTGTTAATAATGCACTTGTTTATTAGTGAATGTTGTCATTTTTTCCATGTTCCATGGAATATTAGTTGTTGGTTGAAGTTTGGTTGCGTACTTGTGCTATTGTGTGTTTTTTCTCAAGACAAAACAAACAAAATTTACACCTACAACCATAAGACATGAAATTTTTTTACGGAAACTCTGACTGTAGACTTCACTAAAACTTAGTCATTAATTGGGAAATTTAAGGTATTCCTGAATGGGGTATCTTACACATGACTATTGTTGTGATCTCAAGTACATTGAAATCTCTTCACCCGCTAGAGGTGCCCCACACACAGTCGAAATGTATTCTTTGTGTGAGAAGAATATGTCCAAGAGCCTTCTCAAATGGTTGAGATTGCAATTCAGCACATCAAATAGTGAACCATGCACGTGATTTATTAATTGGAAAGCATTACAAAAAAACCCAATAAAATTAAATCGATATTTCTACTTCCATTAGTTATGGAATAAGCCATTAGGTCTATGTTGACATCATCCTCTTTTGTAATTGTTGTTTTTTCTCAACTGGCTCATTATTGGGTATGACATATTTCTTGACAAGTTTCTGATTTCAAGTGAATGTTAAATAGTTAGATGCATTAATAACATATCTTAATTATTTAATGGGGTCATTGTAATAAGTAGACATATGGCCTCAAGAGTAGAATGGTAATCGTTTGATCCAAAGAGGTAATTTTAAAAGCTTGAAAAAGGTTTTGTTGAAAGGCAACCAATGTTTTTTTATTTATTCACTCTTTATCCCACATGATATCACATCGATTGGTTGGTTACTCGCTTAGATTCTTATATAAGTAGTTTATATTATTTTATGTCTCAAACAAAATGAAATATTTCCTTATTTGGTAAAATGAATATGGAGATAAGTTTTTGGAATTATATACAAATTTTGTAAAATGAAATGGAGATCATTGGCAAGAGTTTTAATTTGTGAGAGGGATTATAAACTGATGCAGGAGCATTAGACTCAGGAAAATACTTTGTATTTTATTAAACTTAGGGGGTTTTATGTTTGTGAGAAAATATTAATTTTATGTAAATTTTAATGGGATTTTTGAGAGATTTTAATTAATTATTGTGAGGATTTGTTAATGTTCCCAAATAATTTGGAGAACGTGAGAGAAATTAGATTTGAGATATCTAAGAATTAATTATGAAGCCTAAGATAGATTTAGTTTCAAGATTTTAGGGATAAATCTAGATTGTAGGGGTATTGAGATATTTGAGGACTTTGTTGAGTTATTGAAGGGATTTGAACCTAAATTGGTTCAATTCAATTTGTATAAATTAATGAGCCTCAAAGGCCAAATAGATCAGAGAAGAGAATAGAGAGAAAGGTGAAGTTGGACAAACAGAGTTTTGTCTGTCAAGCCTTCGGGCATTTGTAAAAGGGCCAATGATTAAAAATCAGGCCAGGAAGAAATATTTCTGTAAGTAAGTTCATTTGTTATATGAAAGTATTAGTTTTGAATTATGCGCCTTAATTGATCGATTTATGTATGGTTCAAATCCTATGTTAAGGATTGAAATGGTGAATCTGTATAAAACTTATTGGTTTCGATTTGTATGAATCGATAACGATTTTTGTATTGAAGCCCAAAAAACAAAGAATCGATGAGGTTTGATCTTGTTGGTGAAGGATCGATGGAAATTTAATATATGGTGTAATTGAATTCATATTCTCGGCGCATGAATTGAATGAATGTTGTGAGAAAGGTTGTATACAATTCTGTGTAAATATGTATATTGGTGTATCGATCATTAGAAAAATCGATTGTCCCATGAGGAGAATTGGGTTCGAATCTTAAATTAAAGTTTTGTATTTGGTATGTCGGCTTGGATACGATGATAGGGATTTCTTTAGAGAAATCGACACCATTATGGAATTAAATGAAACAATTACAAGGGATAAAAGCCGTGAAAAAAAAATGAAATAGTAAGAGTGTTGCCGAGAGCCATCGAAATCAAAAGAGAGGTTTTGCATATGTTGGAGAAAGTGCACAAATCAAAAGTCAGAATATCCAAAGAGAATTAGCAATCGATGGTAGTGAACCAGTAATTGACCAATAAAGGTGTTGAATCTATGTGTAATTTGCAGGTTTCAAGCCTTGAAATGAAGTAAAGGCAATAATTCCTTGAGCGAAACATGAATCGGAAGGGCGTATGGAACCTCTAGGACGCAGATGGAGCGATGTTGCAATCGCATGGATGAATTTGATTTGAAGAATCAAACGCAGAGTAAGAGCGTTGATTTGCAGCGTTAAATGTAGAGCTGGAATCGAACTAAAATTCTGTTGAAATCCGATTTCAAGCAATCAGAAGTCGAAGTGTTTTTGATAAGCGAATCTGAAGGAAAATTGTGAAGTTGAATGATGGAAAAATGATGGTGGAATGCGTTAAAATCTGTTAAAGGTTTGAACAGCGTTGAAATCGGTGTAGAGCTTTTGTTTTAAGCTTGTCCGATCCTTAATTTAAAATCGAGTGGAATTGATAAGGTAGAACCATAAGCAATGGCGTAGTTTGATGGCGGAATCATGAGGTTAAGGTAGGAACTGTGCGTGTGAACCTGAAAGCAGGTTTCTCAAACCATACCGGTGGTATCGCGTGCCCAAAATCTAGTAAGCGGTTTCCTTCAATTGGAACGCGATAACAATTAGCTTCCGACACGTGTCAAAAATGGTATTCGAAAACCAGTTTTATCGCGCAACAATCTTGTGTTAAGTCTCTCTGAGGGAAAATAGGCGATTTGCATTAGATCTCAAGGGCAAGAGATCCAATGATGTTCGCTTATGGAAACAGCGCAGAAGTTAACAAGGTATGCAATTAAGTTCATTGAAATAAAATAATGGTGGCCAGATATGTGTTATATAAGTGGAGCATCAACTTGTGTGCGGTTCATTCAATGGCGGAATTGGTAAGTTAAGCTCGTGTTAAATTTATAACATACATTAACTTTGAAATATCATGAATATATGGTAAATTGAAAGTATAGCACGTGAGACAAGTTTGGTATACCACAGGTCGAAAGGCTTAAAATATTGGCATGATAATGTGAGGCTTAAAAGAGTGTATATATAGTAATGCTTGTTAATATCTAAGATTTTCGAGCAAGCCCCAAGGGTTAGCTCAAGTGGTAGTGAGCCAATACGTGGGCCTCTTCGTTGAGGGAGGTCACGGGTTCGATCCTTGAGTCCTTTGGGGTCAGGCGCTGAAAGTCCGCCGAACGGTTTACCGCGCGTACCATCCAGAAATTCTGGGGAAGTACGCCCGGGTTTCCCGTGAGCTTTCCCCTCGTGAAAAAAAAATCTAAGATTTTCGAGCATATATCTCACATTGTAAAGGTGAGTTTTCAAAAGTTATGGACCATTATTATTTTGGGTTAGAATGCAAAGTTCGAATATTCATTTGAATAGTCATAAGAAGGGTTTATTGATTAAGACCGAGTATGGTATGAAAATGGATCTCGCTTGGAAATAAGCGAAAGGAATAATCCTTTGATAAGATGCATTCGACTATGGTTTTATAACATATATTAAATGTGAAGAAATTTTCATAATGGAGATTTGAACCATGAGATAAAAGCTTCCACAAAACTAAATGAATTTGCCAGACTTCAAGTTTTAATTGGGCAGATATTTGGGATGCATTTTATATGCATAGCTAATGTGGGTAAAGGCAGGGGATCATACTATCATAAACCTTTATTTTAAAAAGAAAAAGAAAATCATATTGTCATATGTGGATAACAAATAAATTTGTAAAATGAGGATAAAGGAAGCTTAATTGAAAGCTTGATATACAACCTTAAATAATAAATTCATTAATACATTGTAAAACTTCAAGGAGAAATCTTTGAATTTGAATCATTACGAAGGGTAAAGTTGTAAACCCTTTCAAGACAATAAAGTGTTTTTCAAGTAAAAAATCAATTATGACCTACCTAAAATTGAATAAGGAATTCAAGTGAGCCAACCATTGTAATTACACTTTAGGGAGTATGATCAGTAGTACTTAACACCCAGAGGTGACATAAAATCAAGCAAACATGACACATGAGCATATAATCAAGTGACCGAGTACAAGTGAGTGTGACAAGTGAGTATGAGAAAAATGGGTAAAGGAGGAAAACATTTACAAAACGTCTCTTAGGAAACAAAGGAATCGCAAGGGTACAACCATTAATATAAAGCGTTTGAGTGGGACTTACAATATAAACAAAACACCATTGATCACATGTTTGATACATTGTGATTGACAAATTATTCTCAAAGTGATCTAGATATGAAGGATCAATTGATTGATGCACTTCAGATAAAATTAAGAGAAAAGAAAGATCAACTTGATGACATGCTTGATGCAACATCTAGAGCTAAGATATATGCAAATGGTAACATAGAGGACCTCATACAAAAATATAATTCAATTTGTGAAACATAATAACTCATCTAGAGTGTTGATGTAAGTTGTGACGCAAAGGAGCTATTAGAGAAGATTGATGCAACAAATGATACATAGGATCTTATCCAAAATTTTGATATAGCATGTGATATAAATGAAATCATGCAAAATATTGGTGCAACTTGTGACATAAAAGACATAATATAGGTGGTTGATGCTCATAATGATAAAAAAGACTTGATGGATATGGAATCATGCAGTGAATTAATGAAGGAAACATTGAATGAAGATTAGCCACAAGAAGTCGAATAACATAACGGAAATAGAAATAAATGTGAATAAACATAGGAACAACCAAATGGTATTTCAAGAATGTTTTTCAAACCTGGGGAAGAGTTATCATTCAATAAAAATCAACATGGATTGGGATATGACCAGCCTAGATCCATTTTAACTTTGGATCTACCAACCACCAAGAGTGATCAAATCTCTTTTCACTGTAAAAGAGGTTTGCACCTCAAGAGATTTGATCCCTCTTGGAACTTGGTAGATTTGAAGTTTATAAATATATATATATACATAACTTTGGAATACCTACGGATATGCTTGTGTGAGATCATTTGCAACATTGTATATTTAACAACATGTCAAAGAAAAAATAGAATTCATTGGTGTTAGGATTTCAACAATATGCTTTGTGGGTTTTGGTTCAGTCGACATAAACAAGCCCCCTGTTGGTCCTAAAGATGCCTTTAGGCATGAGGCTTCTGATTTCTGTAGTGCTCCCATGATTGGTAAAGGAGGTGTTGCGTTCCCTCATATGAATTTTCGACTGGGTCTATGGCGTTCTAGTTTCAAGGAGTTCATCGAGGAAGGGGAATTTGACCCTGTGGTTGCCTTCAACTATGGGGCTTATCAAAATCTCAATCCCTATAACAAAAATGGTGCTCCAAACCCTGTGGCCAACGTTGATGGCATTCTCTCTCTCTCAGACTGGACGAGACGAGTATGTTGGCCTAGAAAATTGAGGGTATTCTCCTTCCCATGTTTATGTTCTTGCTATATTTTATATATACGAGACCCTATATCATGGACAAAATAGAGTGAGCTCCATCCATGGAGATAAATAACACAAAGGTTTCTTCCATGTTTTCAGCTCTTCAGTCAAAATCCATTATTTTAAGATTCAACGGCTACTGGCCCAAACCAGATTATTTATTTCATTAGGTGTTCACCTTTTGGACACCAGAATGTGACATATTTTTATGTTCAAAAGGATTTTTCATAGTCTAATTTGAAACACAAAAGGAACTAGATTTTGTTCCAAACAAAGGACCATGGTTTTGGGTAGGACCGATTTATCTATCACTCCATGGTTTCCTTGGTTTGACACCACAACTATGGTGGTTATAGTTATGCTAGTATGGTCAAACTTCCTAACCTCTCTCTCTCTCTCGTTTTGGCATCACAATATTCTAGAAGGCATTGTAAATACACTAGTAAAATTCAAAAAAATGGACCTGGAGAGAACAATAAAAGGCCTCTTCACTTTCACCGATATCTGTGAAGAGATAAGTTTAAGTTAGAGGCTACCAAATCACATAAACTTGAAACATGGAGACATTCAATAGTCCCAATTTTTAGATTATGAGAACATAGGATTATGGTGCCATGTATGTTTTTAGACAAATCACCTACAAAGCACATGTCCATTGGCTAAGAAAACTACAAAAAGGAAAAAAAGGGAAGATGAGCCAAAAGGATTGCATTTTTCTGAAATCCCTCGTTCTGAAAACCTCCAACGGTTAATTGGATATTTTACCTCAATTGTCTTTTAATTTATTTTTTTCCCGCAGAAAAAACCGGTAACCTTTTATTTATATAAATGAAAAGTTACACATAGCATATGCATTGAAGCATTTTCAGAAATTTCCCATTGGGCTCATGTGCTCTCGCACACAATGCGTTGTAGCGAGGCTACCTTGCATTCAGAAGAAATGAATGAAAAAAGAATGAGAAAAGAGAAAAGAGAGAGAGGCAGAAAAACTGGAAGCAGCTAGATCGTGGGGAAAGTGTCCCACTATCAGGTTTTTCTCCCTTTCTTCTTCTCAACCTTGCGCCATTCGCCCTGCAATGGCTCACAAGTGGCAAGGAAAATCTGATTTTCTACACTTTGGGTTCTTGTCTCCTTGTCTGAATCTGAAGTTTCTGATGTATGGTGTCTTTTAATCCCTCCGCTGCCCATGTCAACGACATTCCTTTCTGATTGGTTCGTCTGGAGATGTGGATCCACGAGTGCAATCATGTCCTTTGTTTGTACCTTTGGTTCCTGTGTTGGCTGCTTATTTTCTGATGGAGCTAATTCCTCTTCTTCTTCTGACTCATCCTCCTCTGAATCAGGAGTGGGAAACTGCCAACCTTTCCTCTGCTTCCTGTTCGGTTTCTTTTTGTTCTTTGCTTTCTTCATTTCTGGGCATGTATTTTGAAGGTGTCCTGTCATCCTGCATTCCTGCATCTGAATGCAGTGTTCTCGTAATCTAAAGATTGCAACCAATTTTGTTGCTTATAAATCAACATAATATTCTCCGGTAATCCTTTGCTTAAATCTACTTCCACGCAGATCCGGGCAAAAGTGAAGATTCGATTTTCTAATCTTTCCGTGTCTGTTTTAATGTACCGCCCAAGACTGTTCCCAATGCTCTCGAGAACCTGTTCATTCCAGAAATGAAGAGGCAGGTTGTGAAGTCTCACCCACACTGGTAGTCTGGAGACTGTCATAGTGTTGGGGTCAAAATATGGAAACCATGGAGTGATAAACAGCCCCGTGGACCCCCAGAACCAAGGACCCTCTCTGATTATAATATCCCTCTCCTCCGAGGTTTGAAATTTAACAATGAAAAATCCCTTAGAGCAGAGATGTATTTCACATTCCAGAGACCATTGGGTAAAAATCCAATGAAAAAGGTCCATGGGTTTGGGCCAGAAGCAGTTGAAGCGGCATATTAGTGCCTGGGCTTCATATGTCTTTATATGATCCTCTGTTGCAGGACTGTTGATTTTTAGAGCCGGGGTTTGATCCTGTTGTTCAACTATGTAGGGCCTAGGAGTATTTCCAGCATGTTCTGGAGCTGAGCCGACCACTTTTTTCCCCTGTAGGATATTTTTGTAGGAGTGGCCTCCATTTGTTTGTTGATGGCTGATGGGCGTTTTCCCTTTTCCTCCTCCTGCAGATCTTGGCATACTCTGGTTCACAGCACCCCCTCGCAGTCGCAGATTTAGGGTAATGGTCATCTCTACTTTTATGGCGTAATCCTTTAAGAGCCTGCAATCCTAGAGAGAGTTGTGCCCGTTGACCAGATGTTGGATCGGTACTGGGTACCCCATCAAGCCCCAAATTTGATGCTTAAGTTGCAGAATAGAGATATCTTCATTTACCTAGGTTAATTGTGACTGACCCACCGGAGGTTTGATAAAAATTTGAAACGGAGGAGAGTTCAGTGGGAAAGAGATCTTACCTAGAGAATGGGATTCAAAATACGATTTTGTTGTTAGCGCCTTCACAGCCTCTCCATCCTGTAGAGAACCCCTCCTAGGCGGATCTAAGACAGATTGGATACGGATCAGTTTTTGGGAGATCCGATCCACCATGCCGCTGCATGATTTTCCTGGGGCAAGGTCCACAAGCATTTTATTAGATTTGGAAAACCCCAAATCGCCAGCGTGTGAGCCACTCCATCGATCTGGCCTTGAGGTCTTCGCTCTCCCTGATTGCAAACCCCATGGAGTATCAGACGCGACGGCGGCACCAGCAGAGGAGTTGACTGTAGAGTTCTTTATGCTGGGTTCATTGGCGAAACTGTGAGCTCCGAGCAAGCAAGGGCCGAAGTGAAACGCGGCCAGATCTGAACCGGAAGCCACGGCTACAGGTGAAGTTGCATCGGGTGCAGAATCAACGCTAACCTTGACGGCGGCGGCAGAAAAACACAGTGAAACCCTAGCGCGTTCCATCCTGAAATTCCCTGTAAATGTTCCAACTAATGACAATAAACTCTAATTGTCTTTTAATTATTATTATTATTATTATTATTATTATTATTATTATTATTTTATGTCATTTGACTGTGGAAAAATGTTTACATAACAATACAACACATTAAATTATTCATCATAGACCCAAATTCAAATCCCAGGGGGAATACCATTGCTTGTCATAGTAAATTAGAAGGATAGGTGTCCCGTCGTTGGAGTCTAGGATCCAACCTCTAGTTTCGAGTGGTCTCTAGATGTCACGGTCCTAGGTTGAACTATGAGTTTTTGATATATGTGGCTTGTGGGCTATTGCATGTATCTCGGGAGGTTGTTAGTTCCCCATCAACCATTTTTCTTTTAAAAAAAACATTTATTTTAACATAATACATGAAATTGAATATATTCTAATTACAATTTAATCAAATATATATTTTAAAATAAATTGACTTATTTGATTTAAATACATAAATTATTAATAATTAATCGTTAAAATTACAAAAAAAATCGATGTCATGTAGCACTTATTTGAAATATGAATCGAAACATTGCAATATCTAGTCCCATCATTTCTAAAATATCAACCTACATTCTACTAAAGTAGTTAATTACAACAAGATTATAGATTTTTTTAATCATATATACTTAACACACTTCCATCTGTTTGGACGATGTAGAAGATAACAAGATCAACGGACAGAGCAACCAGACAACCAGAGTGGTAGATTTGTTGTAGCAATTGCAATTTCTATGCTAAATGTATACCATGTTTCATGAGACTAAATAATAAAAATAAATTATAACCAAATTTGGGCATTGCATCCCCCAGGTAACTAATTCCCTAATGCTAATATTAAAATCTCTAAAATAGCAAGCACTAAATTAGCCTACATTCAAGAATTAGCACTAAATCAACCCAGATCCAAGAATTAAAGAGGTAATAATTTTCTTTTATTCCTTGGAGTGAGCTCTTTATGGGTCGAATGATCACTTGTGCCATTTTCTCCTCTGATGCAGTGGCATGTGACTTCTAATGCTTCATCAGAATTCTTTATTTTCCCAAAAGTCTGAGAGCTTGGTGTAGACTAGATCGTGGTTCTTTTCCATGTACAATCCAATGAAGGGATTTATGTTAAGCGTAGGTGACTTTTGACATCTTAAGGTGACGATGCCAACACTGGATTTGGGCTTTATTCAATGGACGTCACCGTAGTTTCTAGTAGTATTCGATAGTCAAGTGGCTAAATTTTTAGTGAGAGGAAACATATCGACCAGAGCCATGTGCACATTCTATTGTCGATGTATAATTATTAACTACAGTAAAACAAGGCTATGAATAGAATCATACTCAAAGGCTGTAAAAGAACATTCATGATGCAATTAGACAAAATCAAGAAAACAACAAGAATAATGATTTTTCAAATAACAAGAATGTGGATGTTTAAAGTCTTTAACTATTTATTGCCAAGATTAATCCGTAAATTGTCATGGATATTCCACTCATTAGTTCGTCACAAGAGATATGATAAAATTATATTTAAAAATCCAATATATACACTATTATAGTTTTATATCTCTTTATATTTATATATCTATAGATTATTGTTAATAATGCATGCAGGTGAATTAAAATTATGTAGAAAATAGAGAACAGTGAAATAAAAAAAATCTAAGAAACGCATTTGACACACAATATGACTTGGAAAACCCTTTTGGGAAAAAAAACCCATTTGGAAGGTGAGGTCTCTCTACTCTCTTTATCTAAAATGGAAATATGGTTGTGAGTACAAAGAAGTGTGGTCTGTGGCTTGTGGGATAATACAATGCACAAATCCCCTATGTGTGTTTTATCTCCTATGCTTCTCAATTATTTTGCTCAGTTATTGAAAAAATGCACTCAAAAGAATGGAACCTCTTTTTCTCCCAGTGGCTCGGTTATAAAACAGCTTGATAGCCTACTAGTGGTTAGGTTTGACTATCTCAACTCTTAACTAGAGTTACAATATAGACTATTCTAGAGTCTTCTACATCATAAACACATGGATAGACCATTTTTTATGAATAATGGGGGCTGACATGGCATCCTCTCAAATTATGGTGGTGAAAATAGGAAGGTCAACTTCTAAGTGGCATAAATTTCACATACGAACTCTAATTTACGTGATTCTTATGTTGTTGGAAAGGTTTATATCTGTAGAGTAGGAGAAAAAGAAGCTACACTAAAGTGAAAAAAATTTACCCCCAAAAAACGTTGTTTGATGCCTCAAAATGCTCCTAGAAGGATTCAAACCCCAATTTTCCAAACTGGGTCTTGCGGATAAAAATGGTCCTGAGAGTTGGTTCCTCCCCCTTTTCCACTCTGGAAGCATCGATATGGATGACATAAAATATAATGATCCAATCTGGACGACATCTCCCCATTTTGGGAGGCTTTTGGTCCCCAAATGCTTCTACTTAATGAGGTGAGGATTTTTTTCCTCCACCTTCTCTCGGGTGTACCATTGAACTTTTCCTATAAGTTTTCCTTTCAACCCAATCTTCCAAAGTTCATACTAACCCTATCTCATATTTTTGGACCTCTTATGAAAAAATGCATCTTTTGTCAACTCTTCCTGAGCATCTGGTGCCAAATCCTCTCATAAGGTGGGACATGTTCTTCTTCCTAATCTAACATGGAGGGTTCATAGAGTTTCATATTCTCTACATTCACATCTAAGTAAATACGCATATATTGTGGTAAAATAATTCGATAGGAATTATCACCCACCTTTTCTAGTATATTGAGGGGACCATACCGCAGAGCCTTGATCTTCTTACTAGGCACATATAGCCTCTCCTTGTTCAAATGTAACCATACTTTATCTCCCACCTTGAATGACTTCTATGTTCTATGCTGATCATGCCTAGCCTTATATTTCTCATGTGACTTCTGCAATGTCTATTTTCCATGTATGTGGATTTGTATGATCTTCTCTATAAAAAAAATTAGCCTTCAAAGTGTCTCTTGTAAGATCTTCCCTCAATCCTCCTTGTTTCCCATATGTAATTTCCAAAGGTGAAGGTGACAAATATCCAAAACAAGTTTCGAATGGGGACTTTCCAATAGAAGTGTGGATTTCTTTATTGTAAGAATGTTATATATATAACAGATGTTCATCCCCTCCGGATGCGGATGGACATTAAGCGCATGGGGACAATGGGCCTTGGCCATTTCCCAACGCACACAGCGCGTGGTGGCCACATGGCCCTCCACGGCGCCATAAACATTGCATTCATTCCTCCCGCAGGCAGCATTAACTCTCCAGCATTCATTCCTCCGCGCCGGCATTACATTCGCCTTGGATCGCCTGGTTCAGGCATTATGGAAACCAGTTCATGGTCCGACGAGCTCACCGTCTCTCCACGCAGTTGTATGGTTCCCCTAGGCGGCGCGTGCCCTGCCCACTGTGCTGAGCCAAGCGCTCGCACAGCCACAGGCAGGCGTTGTTCGCTTTATAGTTGTATTGAGTTTGCTCCGGACGCGCACTTCTCCAACAGCAATTTCTTCCCAGGGGCTTCAAGCACGTCTGCCCAGTTCACTCCAGGTTCTTCCATTGCTTCGACTCCTCTCCAGCATAACGAGCCTTTCGAAACAGTGTCTCCCGGTTCAGCCATGCCGAGACTAAGGCAACGCATGATAGCGCGACGAGGAGGCACTCGAGGAGGCCCGGGAGGGGAGCGCCCTTCCTCCAGCAGACAATTCTCTGATTTTCCTTCCATTTCTGACCATGGACGTCCTCCGGCCTCCCTTTCGACTGAAGTCCCCCATCGCTTCTCCTCCCCCGCCTCTCAGCCTGCTAGCAGCCATTATATTCGCCAGACCACGCAAAGAGCGGAGTTGAGGTTTGATAGTGCTTTCAACCGCCCTTCTATCACTGCATTCATCACCATAACTCTGCGTGAGGATGCCACCCTTAGCCCTCCTACCTGGACTGCCTCCTCCCCTGCTCATTTTGACCCTCATTCCGCCTCTGTCGAGCTTCGTTCCACCTCAGCTTCCACGCCTCAAGAGGACTTACCCGAGCCTGCTGGCCTAGCCATTCCCCCCACTGGTCTCTCTTCCTTGCAGGTGGACGCTGATGCTAAACAGGGCGCTGCAGGCCACAACAGGAAAACTAAAGCGGAGGATCCTGAAGACGATTTCAGTTGCCCAATAGTGGAGGAACAGCCATCTCCTGCCACTTCCAACTGACTCAGCAATGTCTTGGCGCAGTATGGACTTTGAACTTGTTCATTTTCTTAGCAATGTTGGTTTTCTACAATGCATAATAGCTTATTGTTTTTCGATAAAGATAGTGTTAAGTTTCTGTTACTGTCTCATAACAATTATAAATATTCCACCGGTTTCCCTACACAAGGGCGGTGATACTGCTATTACAGAGATGGTTTCCCTATATGGGCAGCTTAGTTTTAGAATTATGCTTGGCTCTCAAGCCCAGTTTCAGGCTAATGCAGCTGAACTGAGGCAGTTTTGTACTACTATCTTTACATAAATAGATTTAGCTCAATTTAGAAAGAAAAAAAAAACAGATGTTCATCCCAAGTCTTCGGATTCTTTTGGCTGAATCCCCTCAAAAGTTGCACCAAATTCCTGTTGACTACTCTTATCTACCCATTTGTCTATGGATGGAATGTTATAGATATCTTCAACTTTGTGTTCATATTCTCCCATAATGTAGTCCAGAATACACTGAGAAGTCTTGTGTCCTTGTTTGAAACGATGCTCCTTTGTATCCCAAAGTGCACCAAGACTTGTCCAAAGAACAAGTTTGTTGCTTCTTACCCACCGATGGTATTTTTACAGGGCATTAGAACACACATCTTGTTGAACCTATTAAATACCATGAACAGGTAGTCATGTCCCTTCCTATTTATTAATAAACCTCCCACAAAATCCATGGAAATGCTTTCCCAATGGTGAGTGGGTATAGGTAAGGGATGATACAGACCTATTTCTTATTGCAAGGCTTGTTGGTACAACAAAGCATGCATCCTCTTATGAACCTAGCTACCTTCTCTTGCATCTTAGAACAATAAACATACCTCTGCAAGTTTGCCACAATATTCCCTACACCAAAGTGCCCTGCAACCTTGGAGGTGTGAGCCTCTCTAATTAGCTTCAATCGCTCACCTTTAGGAACACATAGCTTATCCAACTTGTAGAGTGACCCTTCTTAAAGATGGTAGTCAATGATTCTCTCTCCATCATGCACATGACTTTGACTCTGCAATTGTTGAAATGCCTCCTTAAAGTCCTCATCCCTTGAATATGCCTCTTTATATACGTCATGGGTGAATGGATCCATGTGCATAAGAGTCCCCAAAGTTTTTATCTTTAATGTGGGTGGCCTTGAGAGCATGTCGCCCAACTTGTTTATGATACCCTTGTTGTACTTGATCACCAAATGAAAATGTTGTAGAAACCCCATCCACTTGAAATGCTTGACCTGTTGTAGCTTACTTTGGGCCTATAGGTATTGTGGCAACTGGTGATTTGTTTGGATTATTGTCTCCTTTCCCATCAAATAGTGCTTCCACTTCTTCATAGATTGCACCAGGGCATAGAGCTCTATTTCATAAGTAGGTTAGTTAAGAACTTCCCCATGAAATACTTCAAAATGGTAGCATACAGGCCTTCCTCCCTGCACCAATACCACTCCCATAGCATACCCACTTTCATTTGTGTCCACTTAAAAGGACTACCGCAAGTTTGGTAATGCCAGAACCGGTTCCTGACTGATCTTCTTCTTTAGCTCCTCAAAATCACTTCGTCGACCCTTTCCCCACTGAAAACTCTTTCCACTTGTTATTATGGTGTGGAGCAGTGTTGCTACCACTTAAAATGAGGCTATGAATTTCTTTAGGTTTTGTGTTACCCCAATGAAACCCCTGAACTCGAAAACATTAGTAGGCACCGACCATTTCATGATGGCCTTCATCTTGGCAGGATCTATATTTAGCTCTCCTCCACCTATCACATACCCCGTATACACCAAATACTATTGTTCAAACTCACACTACATGAGATTTTCTAGCAGTTGGTTCTTCTTTAATGTCTCCAACATCTACATCAAATGTGAGATGTGCTCCTCCCAGATAGCATTGTATACTAGTATATCATCCAAATAGACAATAACAAATGAATCTATAAAAGGGAGTAGCACATCATTCATTAATCTCATAAACGTAGTTGGTGCATTGCATAGGTCAAATGCCATGATTATCCACTCATACAACCTTGCCTAGTTTTGAAGGTGGTCTTCCATGTATCTCCTTCCCTGACTCGAACCTAATGATATCCAAACTTTAAGTACGACTTGGTAAAGTATTTTACTTGTTGTAATGATATAATAGATCATCTATCCTAGGCAAGGGGTACATGTTCTTGAGTGTGATCTTGTTCAACACCCTGTAATCTATACACATCCGCCAAGGCATCTTTCTTTGGCACAATGATGATGGGCGATCCACATGCTGATGTACTTGGTCGAATGACGACCTATTCTAATAGTTGTTGTAATTATTTTTTCACCTCACTTGCTTCTATAACAAACTACCTATATAGCCTAACTTTTGGAAATAGGGAGTTTTACAATAGTTGGATCTCGTGCTCCACTTCCCTCTTAGGTGGTGTTGTAACCAATTCAATCCTCTTTGAAAACTAGGTTGCTTTTGTGGACACTATCTCACATAAATCTTCATCCTCTTGTACTTGATGGTTTTACCTCGCCTCTTAAACACATGTTTGAAATGTTAACCCTCTTCTTATGGTTGATTCCTATATCACATGAAAGAATTAATTAGTAAATAAATAAATAAATAAAATTTAATTTATAAAGTGTCATTAATTTAAACAAAATGTCACATATGAATAATAATGTGTATATGTATTATTATTACTAATATTAATTGTTTTAATATAATTAATCACATGCCCACATACATGTTCATGAATCAAATAATTAACTAATTAGATATTATATATGACTAAAAATTATTAACAACCATGATCAATCTATGTTGCCTAGGTAATAGGGAAAGAAGTCCTAAAAAAGGGAAAACATTATCCACAAAAAAGAGGATAAATAAATGATAAAATTATATAAAAAAGTTGACTTTTGAAATTATTGTAATATATATTATAAATCACAATTTCATAACTCTAAAAGAATCCTATTAAATATCTATAACTAGCAATTGCACCGAGAAGTGTACTAAAGGAATAAAAATAAAACATTCACTAAGATTTTATAATTTCTTTTATTTTCCAATTTTATATTTTTAAATATTAATATTTTCAAAATTTTAACTTAAATTCAATTATATCTATTTGGAGTAGTCTACGAACGCCACATTTTACCCCGGAAACCCTGCCCGAAAACCTATGCTAACCATCAACGGAGACTCGCTTCGCCAAGTTCCTGGGATCATCGCATCCATCGCATGACTATGCTACCAGAGGATGGGCATCTTATGCCATCGGGTCGCCATCGCTACCTATTAGATCACAGTTAAGATATGTAATTACGAGCACGTCATTAAGATCACAGTACCTGCGCGTTGAACTATGGGCGCGTCATTTGAATTTTCCAAATGTGAATTAAAAAACTCGCCCAAACAGAAATTTGAAATTTGAAATTGGACCTCTCTTCAAAATACCAAAGCAGAGAGGCAGCTCTGCAATCATTTGAAATTCTACTACTAATTCTTCATGTCACTGATGCAGGAGAAGCAATTGCTTAAAGGCAGGGTCGGGATACGTTATCACTTAGATTTTCAATGACCATATTGCTGTTGGAAACTACAAAAAGTGCTCCAGCTGCATTACATTTGATCCTAAAGCGGCCCTTTTCTGGGTTGAGCCTCAATTTTCTGGCCAAGAACTCAGTCCTGCACCAGCAATCTACTTAGAGCACCCCTGAGCAATTCTACGACGTCTTTGAATGGGAATTGTGGATTATGAGCAAAGAAATGGATGGTATCTACTGTAAATAGGAGGTTTTAATCGATATTTGAGAGGAAAAATGATCGCCTCTCAAGGGCCTCAGCTGGCTGGATGAAAACTGATTTCATTTATAATATTGTAATGTTGTATTATTCATCTTTGTATCCATAGAGTGTTCAGTTTTTAGAATTAATGGAAAAAAAATAAGCACAACAGATGGCACACGGTAGTGTATTGTGAAATTCACAAACAGAATTAGCTTGACACGACACTTTGAAGGAATACTAAAAAGAGATACGAAAAACAAATGCAGAACCTGCACTGGACACAACACTGCAAGGCAACTCAAAACTTATAGTACAATAACGATGGAATCATTTTTCTTAAAACAATAATCATTATATTTGTTTAAACCACTGTAGAGTCATTTTGGTAAGACTATTCTAATTTTAAATCCATCACACATGCAGAGGAGGTATTTTAAAAAAGACAGGATATCATTTTTTTTAATGAATGATCAAATTACAATGCAAAAATCACCTTACAGACAGATCGTTTAGGTTTAAATTTTATAGATTAAATCATATCTGATTTAACCAAATTTATATCTCATGAACGTCCCAATTTCGTATATTGTATATGGTGTTTGAATTACAAATGTTCAAATCTATTTTTCCTTTTTTTTATCAAATAAATCTCTTCACTTTTTAAAATCCAACTCAATACAATAAGCATAACCATTATTTATTTTTATTTATTTTTAAATCCACTAATACATTAAAATTTTTAAATTATAAATAATATTTTTTTAATTATAAATAATAATTATTATATATAATAATTGATTATTTATTTTCTTTTAAAAAAATCAATCCACTCATACATTAAATCAATTTAAATTATAAATAATAATGATTATATAGTAAATCAAATTATTATTAGTATTTATAATCAATAATAATCCTCCTAAATACCTTTCAAAAAAAAAAACTCCAAATATCTTTACTCAAAACATTATTTATTCTTATTAATATATTATTTTAAAAATAGTATAAAACAAATTATTAATTAGTCATACATAATTAATAATTAGAAGATGTTTAATTCATTCATTTCATTAATATCAATATAGATTTATCTTAAGTATGGATCTAACATGAGCGGAGTGGGATCAAATTTCTTCAGGTGCAAATTTTTTTAGAGTGCATAATACAATGTGTTATTTTTCATTATTTAAATTGTATTTTTGAATGCTAAATAGAGTACATATAGGACCAAATAAAAATTATAACCATAAAAATTACTTTTTTCTATATATAGATATATATGAAGTTGATATCGACATAGATTTTCAAATAGTTTATTTAAATATTTTGTTGAAGTATTTTTGAAAAGTATCAAATTCACATTTTTTTTTTACTTCTAATTACTTTACAATATATTCATTTTTTTTTAAATTATAGCACACATTATTTTTCTATTTAGAACATAATTTTTATTTTTTATTTTTATTTTAAAAGGGCATGGACAAACATACAAACTTACATGTCCCCACCACCTTGAACCTTCCAAGATGAATGGGAGGTGTTACTTTATCTTAACCCGACCTCCATGGTCTCATTATAGAAATGAGGTTGCAAAACTTCCTTCATATCCAAAGTTAGAAGAATCAAGTTTGTACTACACCATCACATATAATTCATCGAGAGCTTTCCCAAAATATAAAATTTATCAAAATATGACACCGAGATCAAAATTTATGGTCATTTAAAGTCTCTGTAATAATACCTTGCCACATCAAGAAGCAATGCCACGTGGATCCTCCCATTGGCCTATATGGAGTTGCTATGTCACCCACAACTTCCATCGTGTCTTCTGCCACATCACCACACCACCACACCTTATGTGTCTTTGCATTAGTCCTTTGGCATTACCTTGCCATGCCTCTAAGTCGTGAATTCCATGTTATATGACGGGATGATTTCTCATCTTGCGGCTTCCATCTCCTGGGCCACTACGAAGTTTCATTCACTTCAAATTATTGAGGTGCAATATGAAATATTAGCATCAATTATAAAGTGGTCTCATGTTTCCTTGGTATCCATCAACCGTGACCTCCGTGAAAAACATTTGCACCGTGGGGAAACTTTCATGGGGTGCAACAGTCACTTCCCCATTTTTGATTACATGCTTTTCATTCCCTCACCTAATTAATCACGGCCTATCTTGTGGATACTCAATTTGAACCTCCTGAGGTATGCGACATATGATAACAATTTTCTACACCAACCCCATCTTTGGCCCTACCAGGGATAGGGCCTTATGAAAAAGAGCACTTCACCATTATATGAGTTTTATAGGTCCATTATGTAGTCCAATATATGATCCTCCACATCCTCATGCCTCAACCCAACTCCACAACACAAAGCCTTCCTGGGGCTACCTCTAGAATGGTGGATAGTGGCAAGATTAAAAGTGATAGGGGACTAATTATGAGGAACCCCGGTTATGGACAAGAGATTTCAAACAAACAATGAAAGGTTAGTTGCAAAAATTCTAGTTAATCTGAGGGTTTGTGAAGGTTGGTACAAGTCCTTTGAGATGACGAATAGTGACAGATGCTTTCCCAACCATTGAATTACTATAATGTACCTTTTTGGTACATTAGATGTCACAAGGTTGGTCACACTCTCAAAGTTTGTCCATTATCCTTCCAAAATAAATGAGTGCCCAAAGGCTTGAAGGACACGAATATGTTAGTTGAAGAAACAAAGAAGCCTTTGACAACTACCATGGAAAATACACAAATAATTGATGATGATGTATGAGGTAAGGGAACAACCCCGACTAAAGATCTAATCAAACATTGAACACCTTTAAAGGATTTTTCTTTAGAATGATGGAGCAATGATGACTAGCATAAGTTAAAATAGTCCCAAGCATTCATCATGGAACACAATCAATGCGGGATAATGTGGGCATTGAAGCACAAGCTCCTCTTTGAAGAATTTAGACATATAGTGCTCTAGGTAAGTCATCCAAACCTCCAAATTATGATTCATGTTGATGTTATTTTTGGGATAGGATCCTTTGTGGGTCATGTTATTCATAAATTAGGGTTTAAAGTTAGCCCATGTTAGATCCCTCTTGGCTCATGTTAGATCAGTACTTGAGATAAATTTATGTTGATATTAATAAAATGAGTGAGTTAAAAATCTTATAATTATTAATTACATTTGATTAATTAATAATTTATTTTATAGTATTTTTAAAATAATATATTAATAAGAATAAATAATTTTTTGAGTAAAGATATTTGGAGATGTGACTAATTAAAAATTTGTTTTATGGTATTTTTAAAATAATATATTAATAAAAGTAAATTTTTTTTTTTAGTAAAGATATTTGGAGATGTCACTTCAAAGGGATTATTTTGCATTATTGATTATAAATATTTATAATAATTAATAATAATGTGATTTATAATTTAACATACTATATAATAATTATTATTTATAATTTAAATTAATCTAATGTATGACTGGATTAATTTTAAAATAAATAAATAATAAATAAATAAAATATTATTATTATATAATTTAAATTAATCTAATGTAAGAGTAGATTAATTTAAAAAATAATAATAATAATCAATTCTTATTTATAATTTAAATAAATTTAAGGTATTAATGGATTAATTTTTTTTAAGGGAAATAAATAATTGTTATGCTTATTGGATTGGATTTTGAGAAGTGAAGAGAGTTATTTCATAAAAATAAGAAAAAGAGATTTGAATATTTGTAATTTCAATACTATATAACATATATGAAATTTGAATGCTCATGACATATAAATTTGATTAAATCAGATATGATCTAGTCTAAAAAAATTAAACTATCTATTTGTAAGGTGATTTTTGCATCGTAATTTGATCGTTCATTAAAAAAAAAATGATATTCTACTTTTTTTTTTAAATACCTCCTTTGGATGTGTGATAGATTTAAAATTCAAATAGTTTTCCAAAATAACTTTACAATGGCTTTAAAAAATAGAATGATTATTGTTTTAAGTTTAGCGTTCCTTACAGTGTTGTGTTGAGTGCAGGTTTTACATTTGTTTTTGGGATCTCTCTTTAGTATTCCCCAAAGTGTCGTGTCAATGCGACTTCTGTCTTTGAATCCTAAGGATGGGACAAAATATTTTTCAATACACTACCATGTGCCATTTTCCATTAATTCCAAAAACTGAACACTCGATGAATACACAGATGAATAATACAACATTACAAGTTTTATTATTAATTCCAAAAACTGAACACTTGATGGATACACAGATGAATAATGCAACATTACAAATTTTATTATAAATGAAATAAAATTTTCATCCATCGAACTGAAGCCACTGAGAGGCGATCGTTTTTCCTCTCAAATATCGATTGATTCCTCCTATTTACAGTGGATACCATCCATTTCTTTGCTCATAATCCACAATTCCCATTCGAATACGTCGTTGAATTGCTCCGAGGTGCTCTAAGTAGATTGCTATTGCAGCACTATGAGTTCTTGGCCGGAAGATTGAGACTCAATCCAGAAAAGGGTCGCTTTGGGATCGAATGTAATGTAGCTAGAGCACTTTTTGCAGTTTCCAACAGCAAGTTGGCCAATAAAATATCAATGATTTAACGTATCCCAACCCTGCCTTTAAGCAATTGCTTCTCCTGCATCAGTGACATGAAGAATTAGTAGTAAAATGTCAAATGATTGAAGAGTTGCCTCTTTGCTTCTGTATTTTGAAGAGCGGTCCAATTTCAAATTTCAAATTTTTGTTTGGGCAGGTTTTTTAATTCACATTTAGAAAATTCAAATGATGCTCCCATAATTCAAATCGTGTCTCCTTTAAGTTGCATGTATTGTGATCTTAATGACGTGCCTGTAATTACATATCTTAACTGTGATATGATAGGTGACGATGGCGACCCGATGGCATCGGATGCCCATCCTCTGACAGCGTAGCCATAAGGATGTGATGATCCCCAGGCACTTGGCGGAGTGAGTCTCAGTTGACGGGTAGCAGGGGTTTTCCGACAAGCAGGGTTTCTGGGCTAAAATGTGGCGTTCGTATACTTCTCCTATCTATTTTATTTTTATATCTACAACACAATGCATCCTGATAAAGATCATGCCCAATAATTAAACTGAATAGTCATCATTCAGCATGGCGTACACGAAGCTTATCTCCAAATAGATCATGATGAGAAAATATCTTTTGTGTTACCTCATCAACACATAACGAGAATGCAATCCATTTCGAGCCAAGAGTATCCCTAAAATCCCATATTAAATTACTAACAAGTTCTCCCATGTTAAAATGTTGCTTTTCAAGTTGAAGTTTCTCAGCTTAAATTTCACCTACCAAAGTTTAGGACATGTACACTTTAGTATCTTTAATTAAAAAGAAGACGAGAATATAAACATGCTTGCATTTCAAATAAAAAAATTAACAGTGGAGCAAATGATGTCTATCTTTTCAATTAGTCTTGATGTTCATCTTTTACAATCTCTTCATTGATATTCAAAACTGATTAGTACAACTTTTTTTGAAAAAGTGTTGTATTTCAAAATTGATCAGTATAATTTTTTTTGAACAAGTGCTTACATAGTGCGAGATATCTTTGATTACTCAATATTGCATATTGTTGAGCCAATTATCCTTTCAACATTTAGAAATTTTGCATCGAGTCTTGGCCACATCCTTAGTTTCTTCTCCCTAGGTCTCCAAATGAGTTACTAATTTCCATTATAAGCATCTCAATGCATCAAGTAATTTAGGTAATCTAGGATCCATTGTTTCATCGTGTTAAAAAAGGCCACTTATTGATCAACATTTTAATTTTGGTCCGAGTTAAAATCAATTCATTAATTTGGTTTGTTTGAAATCACTGTCAAAAAAATTATTTAATGTCCAATTCTAACTGTGGATTACGTAAGACAACAGTAGGGAGTGGCTTCAAATGAAGTTGCTCCTGTGACCAAAACATGATTTAGTAAGACAATAGGAAGTGGCTTCAAATGAAATTTGTCTGGTCCCTATGACCAAAACATGACTTTTCCCCTTTACTTAGTAGGCTACTAAGTCCTTTTGTGGTATGTCCCTATGTGATGATGATTCAAACTTGATGATTTGACTTACCCTTTGAAAAGATATTACCTGTAATAATTTGGAAGAGAAGTTCGAAACCAATCTATTTGGAATTTCTGATACTAAGTTACCATGTTTAATGGCCATCAAGACTTTACTTGTAATTTTGTACAATACCTTATTTGTGATAAGTATTTTCCCTTCACAAGGTGGGTTATTGTTTTCATTAAGCTGCAGGGCCTACAAGAACTGTGCTTTGATGTTCTTACTGAATTTACACGTGCAAATTCATCTCAGTGAATCTTTGCATAAACAAATACTCTAGTATTCATGAAAATAACTTGGTCGCACGCTATATAGAATATTTGCAGAGTTCACTTCCAAAATTTTCGCTTCTTGAGCTTCATGAGCTTCCTTGATTTTTTAATTTGATAAATAATGTTGTATTACACCCCAATAGCGTTCTATTTGTTGATAAAGTTTGAAGAGAATTGAGGAGGAAGCTGAGCAAGTTTACATATTCATCTCACAACCAATCAACCATTTTGTTAGTAGGGTTTAACAAAAGAATCTGAAGTGGCCAAGAAACACCTGACCCCAAATCCAACTAAAAAAATGAACACAACAAAGATAGCAAATAATGCAGATTGACAAATTAATGTTGCAGAACTAAACAAATTTAGTGCAATATTGGAGATTGATCAGAAATGTTTTTAGAGAGGCAAGAGGAGATTTTAAAGTGGTAAGAACTATTACAAGGCGCTTAACATGGAGTATCCATCCATTTATTATTCGCATACATGGGCACCAACATTACCATAGAAGAGAAAGTGGAAGCCAAGCAAGTTATCATATTCATTACAAAATTAATCAACCAGTGTGTTAGTAGGATGGCCACCACCTCTATCATCTTCAAAAAACCAACTAACATAAAGATCATAGAGTAAAAATCCACACACAAACCAAGCAATTTGGGTCAACTACAAGCAGATGAGAAAGCCAATCACCCAATACAAATGGAAGAACTAAATATTTCAGTGCAATATTGGAATTTGGAGATTGGTCGAGAATATCTATAGAGAGGAAGAGGGAGGATATGTTAAAGTCGTAGAAATAATCCCAACACAGCTAACATGGCAGGTCCAAATGTTTATTATTCATAAACATCTACATCACACCCTGAAAAGAGAAGAGGAGGTCCAGCTAGTTGGCATAATTAACCTAAAACCAACCAACCAATCAGTTATGTTAGTAGGATGACCGTTATCTCTCTAGGCAGCCATTAGCACGAGAATCAATATAAATTATTCAATTTCAAAAAAAACAAGGTGAGCAAATGATATTGTCGTAGAAAACTTACCAAATACAGATGTATAAAAAAAACAATGAAAAATTAACAAATAAAATGGTGTGATGCACAAAACTAAAGACAAAAAAATATATAAAATAGAGTAATGCACAAAACCGAAGACAGAGAGAAAAAACAACGAAAATTTATACAATAGAGCAATGCACAAGACCATATACACAATATTTGCGAGAGAAAACCTCCAGTGTCAATTCAAGGTAAGTCCTCATATCATCTCATTACCTATGACTTGTGAGTAAAACAAGGAAATGAAAAAATTATGAATAGAAAAGAGATTCCATGTTGCAGGCAAGAAGTTGAAAATTAGGTACATGACATAATGTGTATGTATGAGTGAGTAACAAAAAAAAGCAATAGCATGAAACTTTGAATGGTTTATATAGCTTAGGTTTTCCCTATGCTTTATAATTCCAAAACATGAGTATTGATACCATATATCGAGCTGCCGAGTACAGACTGTATTAATCAGATACAAAATAGTTCAAGCCCATGGGAGGTGATTGGGCTTGTATTATCATTGAAACTAGGTTTAAAACCCATAAAGTTTATGTCGATGAGGCCAGGTTCAAATGTTGTGTGCCTTTGATGACACACAGTACATACTATACATAGAGCAGGTACATACAAGTACCAATCAGATACAAAATAGATCGAGCCCATGGGAAGTGGTTGGGCTTGTATTATCATAGAAACTGGGGTTCAAAACTGCAACTGAATGTAGATAAGGTCATTTAAAAATCCTATGTGCCTTTGATGACATACTCTACACGTAAGGATAACATAGTTAGACCCTTATCACAGTGTGGTTAACCAATTTTGCAACACTTCCCTTTCAAAAGTAAATTGCCAACGCAACTACTGAACCAAGCACTGTTATAAGGTAGTAGCTTAGCCAAAGTGATTCTAAAAATAATAATATTTAAAAAACATGCAAAATAGTGTTCCGGGAAGCTCATATTACAACAAGATCAATCTCAAGATTATGTTGCAACGTAGAAGTTCAAAAATGTAACCGTACAAAATAATGTAGTTTAATAATTGCAACAAGATCAATCTGAGGATTCTGAGATCGTGCAAATGTTAAAAAATGAGACCCATGCAAAAAAAAATCATTTTACACATAAAAACAAGTTTAATCTCGGGTTTATGAGACAATGCATATGTTAAAAACTAAAACCTATACAAAACAATACAGCTTATCTATTAAACTCAGCAATAGACTAGGCAGGAATAAACAACATAGGAAAGTAAAGTGTGAGTTGTCATATTATTCACAATGATATACATTTATAGTACATTAGATGTGACTCTTGGATTCCACATTCCAAGGTCTCTTGGACTCCCTAAATCTCTTGATCTTCCACGCTAACCCTAGAAGGATTAGGTATCCAACATTCCTCCCCTTAATACGAAGGGGTATGTGTGAGTCCAAGAAGAGAGTTGTAATACAAAATGGCAGCACTAGGTTGAATGTGCTCTCTGAAATGTTGGCATAGAGAGATATTTTAAGGATGGCCACCAACACTGGAACGCTTAGTGCAGTTCCTGGAACTCTTCCAAATCTGCAAGAAGCTGAGATCTTCTGGTAGAGGAAGTGCTCCTAATGTTTTAAAGAGGGATACCTTCAACCTGGAAGAAGGGAGGTCTACAAGATGCGATGGTTTAAGTATGACCACCAACTTTGGAATCCTTCATGCATTTCCTGGAACTCTACCAAAATTGGCAAGAAGTTGAAATCTTCTTCTAGAGGAAGTGTCCTGAATTATTTGAAGAGGGAGAAGCTCAACCTCGCATAGATGGTTTAAGGCTGACCACCAACCAATGGCATGCTCATGGGCATATGTGTCTCTGGCTACAACTCTGAATCTGGAATGACATGTTGTGGCTCAGGCTCACTTGAATTGTTGTGTCTCTAGCTACAACTCTAAATCTGGAATGACAGTTTGTGGCTCAAGCTCGCTTGATGTGGCTTTGAAGCTTGTAAATTACCATCAATTCCCCCCCCTGTGAGATACAAGGTGAGATGATGGTGAAAACTCAACTACAAGACCTTTTAATATTATAGAAGAAATTATGTCATATGACTAAAACATCTTATTGGCTGTTGATTCCCATTACCAAGAAGTGATCCATCAAAGATAAATATTTTTTCTTGCATGAGGCTTGTTTCTAAAGCATTTGTGTGAAGAATGAGTGTGTTGACCACAGTGCTTGCATGGGTGAAGATCGAAACAGTGATCTTTCATATGGCCAACTCGATCACAGTGTTGGCATTTCACAATCTGTTGTGGAAGAGGAGCGGAGTCTAGAATAGCTGAAGGTGCACTATCATGAAGAAATCCAGCACTCTAAAATTTGATGGGCTTGGAGTAGTCTGGAATATGAAAGGACACCTCCTTGTCATATCCAAGACTAGTTATGTGCTTGTTATGGACAAGCTCTTCACAAGGTTTGATGGTGGGCTTGGGAGGTGGAACCTGAGCTTTTACATCCGCATACAAATCTACTCTTAAAATGTGCCTTGAATGTGAACCAGCCTCAACCTCACTTGCTGGTTGTTAATGGATGTTTTTTTCAACCTTAAACAGTTTAGAATGACAAATGTGTTGAAGCTCATCTTGCTAGAATTGAGATTCGAGTTGCAAAAACTCAATCTTTTCATGTGCATGTTGCAAACAATTTCGAATTTGAGAGAGAGAGGTTTTGCTGACATTTACCATATCATCAAAGGTGGAAAGTATCATAATGTTCAAAAACTCCAATACTTCATTAATTTTGTTCATTTTCGCAATGAGATTTTGAAGTTTTTTTTTCCTTTTTTTTTCAACACTAAATAAAGAACTATGCACTTCGGGTGTGTGTGTATATATATATATATATATATATATATATAACAAAGAGTTATTATTTTGGGGAGGTGGTATATGATATATGGCAGAGCTATATAACAAAGGTGTTATATATAATTTTCAGCTCTCATATTCAATACCATACAAAATGTAGTACCATTCAAAGTAATAGCATAAAGTAAAAGCATTCAACGTAACAACATTCAACAAGGGATACCATCAACCGTCATATGTCATGGTTGAAATTGATGGTTGACTGAAATGGTTTGCGAATGGTCGAATAGTGGGGGAAGTCACAGCTCAGTCTCCATGTATGTAACTCCAGCCAAACCACCTCCAGCTCAATGCACTATCTCACACCGCTCTGGCTTCAAAGTGCAACGTCGGCTGTTAGTTTAGAAATATAGAGCTTGCCTTTTATATATGGTGGTCCTTTGATTTGTACTAATGGTAATTTTTCTGTGTTCTCCTTTCAAACCCACTCACAAAGACGGATCCACGTTGGTCACTGGACTTGGACACAGTGGATTCTGTTCAGTCTTATAAATTAGTCTTTGATGTTCATTGGTCACTGGACTTGCACGAGCAAGGACTGCGTGTTGTTCATGAAGATATGTCTATTCCATTTCCTATTCACCTCTTGTGGAACCAATTCACCTTCCTAAGCAACAATGATAATAGTTGCAACAAATCTTCAAGTCCTCCACGACAACCATGAATTCCACCCGTCACTGGATCATTTTCATTGTTGAGGATTTGAGGAATTCCAAACTTCTCTCTGACAACGGGTTCGTTGGAGGAGAGCATCCGTTATGACGGGTCCGTTGGAGGAGAGAAGTAGTATGGCAAGTTCGGTGGATGAGCGCAAGGGTAATGGTAAGGTGGACGAAGTATTAATCGGTGAGAGAGTCGATTGTTGTGATGGCACAGTGAATTATCAACTTGAGGGGACTGGAGCCAACAGTGCGAAGGGTGTATAGGATGTTTCACTGCGGATGGAAAGAGACTTGCCACACTTCCACTATAGGAGAAGAACTAGGGACAAAGAAGATAAGCTTAACCCCGGTTTTTCGTGGATTTTTCCAAGGATAAAGAATATGCCAGCACTACATTCTGCTTAGAACCAAATGCCATGCCACAAGGGAATCACCCTTGAACTCTATTGCATACAAACAACTTAAAATTTTCGGTGCAGATCTTGTACGATTGCGAGATTTTCTAGCAAGGTGCAGGTGGAGTAATAATGCCAGAGGGTGTGGGAGAATAAAGTGGCCGAGGAATTACCACGGATACCAAAATGCTGCAACACTTTCAGAAATTTGAAAACTGTAGAACGGACATTACTCAGTACACAGTCGAAAAACTTCATGAAATGCACCGCATACCATGTTATTCAACGCACACGATTTTCAGTAATTTCAACACAAATTTCATACCATTCAACGCAGCTTCATCCAACGACACACTAGTTCGATCCTGCATAAGCCACCAGCTCACAGTCATAAATAGAAAAAACCGTAGAGAATGGCAAGAGTTATAATACAGTATTCCAGAAGCAAGCACTCACGAGGCAGAGAATATCTCAGGTGAAAACTAAAATTGGGACTAGCAGAATATGAAAATGCTAGGGCTGGCCTGTGCTCTAATTACCATGTTAATCTCAACAATAGACTAGGCAGGAATAGACAACATAGGAAAGATGAGCGTGAGTTGTAATATTATTCATAATGATATAAATTTATAGTACATTATATGTGACTTATGTATTCCACATTCCAAAGTCACTTGACTCCCTAAGTCTCTTGAAATTCCAAACTAACCCTAGAAGGATTGCGTGTCCAACATTATTAAGTACTCAAAGCAAGCGCAACCAAGGACAAGAAAATGGAGATTGGTACCAAACAAGCCTGCCAAATACACGACATCAAATAATAACCCTTGTGAAGCACAATGATATATACCATGCAAAAGGGTTGATAAGCTGTCGGCGGGCATATAGTTATAAACAAGCAATTACTCATCTTTGGAAAAGTAGAAGTCTCTCAAGGGCACCAAATTCCTGTGATGGATCATTTCTACCAGTTCCATCTGTTGTTCAAAATCCCTCCTATTGACAGCCACGTCCTTCACGCGTTTGACCACAACAGTAGTCCCATATTCCAGCATTGCCTTGTAGGTCATCCCCATATGTCCTTTCCCCAAAACCTCTGCAGAAGCACGAAGAAGATCTTCCAAGTCGAAAGTATAATGCATGCCCTCGAAGAATACGAGCTTATTGTGCTCCATCTCCTGAGCAGTCCCCATTTATTCCTCCTTAGAAAACTCACCCTTCTCGACCGTGGTCCGCTCGTCTTTCTGAGGCTTCTCCGCCGCACTCTCGCCCCTGTGCTTTTTAACCCAACACAAAAATAGTCATGCCAGCATTAGGTTCAATTGGCATATTTTTGATAAACCCATGGGCTTCATCTAAGCATCCACCACGGCGAAGAAGATGAACCATATAGGCATAATGCTCTAGGGTAGGCCTGATTAGATGATGATCTCTAATCATGAAATTGGAGAATCTCCAGCCTTCATCCACGAGACTTGCATGGTTGCTGGCAGACAAAAGAGTTGTGAAGGTGATATGGTTGGGATTCAATCCCGACGCTTGCATCTTATCAATTAGAGCGATGGCGTCAACACCATGTTCATACATACCATGCCCTGCAATCATTGCATTCCAAGTGGCTATATCTCTTTGAGATATTCTATAAACCCACATTTTGCATACATATAAATGAGTGCACTCTCAACAAAAGCATTAAACCCTAACCCACTTCTAAAACTGTAACCATGTATCTCTTTACCATGTTGCAGAGTTGTCAAGTGGGCAGACACTGGTAGAACAGTAGAGATAGCAACAAATTCCAATATCATTCTTGCAAATTGCATATGTCGAAACAGTTTCAAGGCCGTATCACTCTGCCCATCCTCAACATAGCCCCCAATTATGGTAGTCGATGAAACTACATTCTTTTGTGAGATTTTGTCAAATACCCTGTGTGCATTCTCAATACTACCAAGCCTCACATACATACCCAGAAGTGCATTTTGTACTGCTACTTTGGACTCAAACACCATTCTCATAACATAACAATGGATCTCCTTACCCTGTTTCATAGTTACCAAGTCTGAACATTTGGGGAACATGCTCATAATTACGCCGATAGGCGTAACCCCCTGTCGGAGGTAGGCTCTTTTGTGATTAGGCTAATTAATCTTTTCAATCTGATGGTCTAGATTGAAAGATGCCAGTATATTCTGGTCGTCGCCACTAAATCTATGGATAAAATCTACCCCACTAACTTCCTTGCATATCTAAATCACGTGTTTAAACCGTACTTAAATTAATTTTTTACAAATCCTCATTAAAAATTTACTGTGCCATTCATTAATTGCCACCTATCAACATTAACAACTAGAAGGAAACTGAAACATTAAATTTTCTCCAAGTGTTGAAATCGTTTGGCAACCTGTCCCATGCCTTTCACGGGAGCCATAGTGGGCACAGGAAATGCAAGCGCTTCACAGCTGTTGGCCTCCATGCCCATTCGCCTCGTGGCACTGCCCTAATGACACGGTCGCCCAGTACAGGAGGCAGCTGTAATGGCAGCGACGGACGAATGCTTCCTGCTTGACGATAGAAATTCTGGTGGTTGGAACGGCAGGCATCTGTTCATATCCAGCGATGCAGTGGGCGATGCATATCTGAAGCAATTCAGACATGACTTGGGATCATTTCTAGAAGCCCGAGCACAGGTGATGGTTAATCCGGGAGGATGCATGTTCATAGCACTCTTCGCTCGTACTTCCCTTGACATAAAGGAACAAGGCATCATGGGAGGTTTCGCTACTCATTTGGAAGGAGCATTAGAGGAGCTAGTGAATGAGGTAAAATAGATAAATCAATATATCAATACACTTTTCAATATTTATTTCCAATACCCGTGATCGATTTCGATTTTGAGTGGCCTGGCAGGGGTTGATCGAGGAGGAGAAACTGAATTCCATAAACCTTCCTATATACTATCCAACTGTGGAGGAGCTGCAGAGCGTCGTGGAGACGGAGCAGTCGTTCGAAATAGAAAGCATGAGGTTTCTGAGGTTCCCTTCGCATCCATATACGGAGGTGAGAGAAGGGGAAGAGGGGATGAGTGCGAAAATCCTTGAAAACTATTACAAATCCATGTTTGAGAGTATTGTGGGAAGTCACTTCGGGTGGGATGAACGCGGTTTGGTGGATGTAATTTTCTCCAGGATTGCCATGAGTCATGACTATCAAATCTAGAGACATTTCCTTAGCAATACCCCGATTGACGTGGGTTTATTTGCCTTCCTCGTTATGCATGATTGTATCACTCTTGAGGATGTAAGAGTGTTAATTATTATATGGAAAAATATGCGATGCCAAGTCCTCTTGTGGTTCAATATTAGTTTTTTCATTTGTATGGAGAATGTAACTTAATATTTGTATTTTTTAAGAATTGTTTTAGTGGTTTACAAAGAAATAATGGTTTATACGGTACCCAATCTTGAAAATATTATACTTCTTCAGTAACGAATCTTGTAGCGTTCGCTAGTAAAGATCTATCTGTAACGAATCTTGAAATATTATATTTTTCTTTGAAAACTGTGTGATGTGATAGGAAATCTACCTAAAGCAATATAAACATATATTTTTTTATGATGTGATATGTCTTTTGTTCAACGTAAATTATCAGTATCGAAATATGTAAAGAAACAAGATGCTCCCGATCGTGGGACTACCTTTCCCAAATCAAATAAGTGCAATGATAACGAATGATTGAATAACGATGACAGTAGTTATGTCATATTTTGTCGACAGAGAAAAGGGTTTGTGATAAATTATTTGACGCTATAACAACACCAACACTAATTGAATAGTACATTAAATAGTTTATATAATTAAAAAAGGAAAGGGGGCTTCTTAGCCAGTCCCACTAATTTAAATAGTACATTAATTCGTTTATATAATTAAACAAGGAAATGGGGGCTTCCTGGTCGCAAGTCCCTGTCTTGACTGGGGAAGTAGTTGATCTAGCTGTGTTTTGAACAAGCAACAAAGCTGGAAAATTTCAAGGGGTTGGACTCTGAAACCATCCAATTGACGGGTGTTTGGATTTGGAAATTCATACGCTGTACGCCGCATCACATTCTTTGGCCAACTATACATTTGGATATGTGCTATTTTGGCTAAATTGCTGGTAACCATATTTGGACTTGTGCTATTTTGTCTTAATTGCTGGTAACCAAAATTTCAAGAGTAGGAAATCACAGTAATAGAAAACTCAAGTCGCTTGGACGCCACAGTGGCCAAGTTTACTTTCTATTATTCTGGTACATGTGTTATATATGTTATATTTCTGGGTTAGAGGGAACAGTAAAATGGAGCAGTATTGGGTGTTGAAACCTCTGGCTTTCACGCAGATGGATGATCTTTAACCGTATTACTCATCGACCCTTTTCTTTAAAGTATGGTTATTAGCATACTTGGATTACCATCTTTACTGTGCTTTTGTTTAGTTGTTTTTTTTTTAAATAAAATATAAATTATATATAACATTGCTTCGGGGGGTGCATTATATGTAAAGGTAATATTTTTATTTAGTTTAGGCGAGAGGAAAATTTATATTATTTTATATCTTTTAAAGTTAAAGAAATATTATTTTATTATTATTTATTTTAAATTTTTATTTAGTTTAGGTGAAATGAAATTTCATATTTGTTTTAAATTTAAAGAAAATTTCATATTTTTTTGTAATTCAGAGTTAGATTAATGGATGATGATGATGATGGTTGGTGACTTAGATCAATCTTTGGTCTTTCAGACCTAAAGAAAAGAGTTATTTACTTTGATTTAAAATTTTAATCTTATGCTCAAAAAGCTTGTAGAGAATCCTCTCAAGCTCACTATAATTTTGACATCTTAAAAGACTAGAAAGGTCCATATTGCAACAAAAATATAATTGTATTAATTTTATATAAAATTTAAATATAATATATTTTTTAATTAAAAGATTTTTATATATTATTATAATTTTTTTAAAGAATTGAATGATTTTTATATTATAATTTTTTGAATAATAAAATTTGTGATTTAAATATATAATATTTAAATATAAATTTAAATTTAATTAAAATATCAAATTTCTCAAATTTTATGTAATTCTAAAATTTAATTTGAAACTGAAATTTAATTAATTTAAAGTAGTTATAAATTTACATTTTATAGATATAAAATAATTATGTATATAAATAATATAGGGGTATATAAATAAGATATAAATAATATTACTAATAATACCATTAAATATAATATTAATAATATCATTAATAGTACTCATTATATTAAAATATATCATGAATTTTAAAATTTTTGAAAATATCATAAAATATATTAAAATTTTTAAATTTTTGATATTTAGTATTATTAAGATAATAATATCTATATTATAATATTAATATTATTAAGAATATTAATATTGTTTAAAAAAAAATATTAACATTAATATTGATAAATAATAATAATAATATTTATTTTGTAATAATTAACAATAGAATTATTAATAAAAATAAATTTAAACTTTTATTCACTCTAACAATATGATTAAAAGTATTAATGATATTATCATTAATGATGTTAATATAAATACTATTAAGACTACTTTTAAAAATTAAACAGTTTAACTATTTATAATTAAAATAATATCTAAAATAATATGTAAACGAATATAATAATATCTAAATAAAGTATAATAATGGTTTAAGTAATTATAATTATCTTTTATTTAAAATAAAATAAAAGTTTTGAGAGCAAAAAAAAATATATTCATTGTAACCATATCATTAATAGTATTAATGATGTTAAAATTAATATTGTTAATAGAAATATTATTAATATGAATATGAATAAGTAATACTAGTAATATTTACATTCTAACCATTTTAATCAACTATGGCCATTGTTACCAACATAGTCTTATTCTCACCTTTGTTAAATGATAGAGAAGTTTGCTTAGCCATAATCAACCATGGTTAACCTTACTCAACCGTGGTCATCCTTGGTCAACCATTGTCATCCCTCTCGCCCTAGAAACCCCAATGTTTGATAACTTATGTTTTTAATAATTTTCCCATGGTTGGACCAACTTGGATAACCACTTAGTGCATAGTTGGTCCAATTGTGACAAAAAATTGTCTCAATGTTTAAATCAATTCCTAGGGTTCACGATTCCTTTGGTTTATAATATTAAACCATTGGGTTTAATATTTATTTTTGAATATATAATATGAAAAATCGATCAATCTCATCCATGATCAAATGTCACATTCTCACAAATATTGTCTCAATATGAAAATCGCCCATGGCCAACCATGGTCATAGTTGGTTCAACGTCGCATTGTGACAACAATTGTCCCAATGTTTAAATCAATTCCCTTGGGTTTATTAGTTATTTTTGGTTATAATATGAATAATCGATCAATGTCATCCATGATCAAATGTCACATTCTCACAAATATTGTCTCGATATGAAAATCACCCATGGCCAACCACAGTAATGGTTGTCCCTTGGGTTCACCGTTCCTTTGGTTTATAATATTAAACCGTTGGGTTTATTAGTTCTTTTGGTTTATAATATGAATAATCGATCAATGTCATCGATGATCAAATGTCACATTTCGACAAATATTGTCTCAATATGAAAATCACCCATGGCCAAGCATGGTCATAGTTGGTCCAATTGTGACAAAAATTGTCTCAATGTTTAAATCAATTCCCTCGGGTTCACCAATTCCTTTGGTTTATAATATTAAACCATTGGGTTTAATAGTTATTTTGGTATATAATATGAATTAATGTCATGCATGATCAAATGTCACATTCTGACAAATATTGTCTTAATATGAAAATCACCCATGGCCAGCCATGGTCATAGTTGGTCCAACGTCGCATTGTGACAACAACTGTCTCAATGTTTAAATCAATTCCCTTGGGTTCCCCAATTCCTTTGCTTTATAATTTTTTGGGTAATGGTTGTCCCTTGGGTTCACCAATTCCTTTGGTTTTTAATATTAAACCCTTGGGTTTATTAGTTCTTTTGGTTTATAATATGAATAATCGATCAATGTCATCCATGATCAAATGTCACATTCTGACAAATATTGTCTCAATATGAAAATCACCCATGGCCAACCCTGGTCATAGTTGGTCCAATGTCGGATTGTGACAACAATTGTCTCAATGATTAAATCAATTCCCTTGGGTTCACCAATTACTTTGGTTTATAATTTTTTGGGTAATGGTTGTGACTTGGGATCATTTCTAGAAGCCCGAGCACAGGTGATGGTTAATCCCGGAGGATGCATGTTCATAGCACTCTTGGCTCGTACTTCCCGTGACATAAAGGACCAAGGCATCATGGGAGGTTTCGCTACTCATTTGGAAGGAGCATTAGAGAGCTAGTGAATGAGGTAAAATAGATAAATCAATATATCAATACACTTTTCAATATTTATTTCCAATACACACATTGATCGATTTCGATTTTAGTGGCACAGCGAGGTTGATCGAGGAGGAGAAACTGAATTCCATAAACCTTCCTATATACTATCCAACTGTGGAGGAGCTGCAGAGCGTCGTGGAGACGGAGCAGTCGTTCGAAATAGAAAGCATGAGGTTTCTGAGGTTCCCTTCGCATCCATTTACGGAGGTGAGAGAAGGGGAAGAGGGGATGAGTGCGAAAATCCTTGAAAACTATTACAAATCCATGTTTGAGAGTATTGTGGGAAGTCACTTCGGGTGGGATGAACGCGGTTTGGTGGATGTAATTTTCTCCAGGATTGCCAACAGAGTCATGACTATCAAATCTAGAGACTTCCTTCGCAATACCAGTGACGTGGCTGTTGCCTTCCTCGTTCGCAAAACAGATTGAATCACTCTTCAAGGATGTAAGATGAATAATTATTATATGGAAAAATATGCGATGCCAAGTCCTCTTGTGGTTCAATATTAGTTTTTTCATTTGTATGGAGATGTAACTTAATATTTGTATTTTTTAAAATTGTTTAGTGGTTTACAAAGAAATAATGGTTTATACGGTAACCAATCTTGAAAATATTATACTTCTTCAGTAACGAATCTTGTAGCGTTCGCTAGTAAAGATCTATCTGTAACGAATCTTGAAATATTATATTTTTCTTTGAAAACTGTGTGATGTGATAGGAAATCTAACTAAAGCAATATAAACATATATTTTTTTATGATGTGATATGTCTTTTGTTCAACGTAAATTATCAATATCGAAATATGTAAAGAAACAAGATGCTGCCGATCGTGGGACTACCTTGCCCAAATCAAATAAGTGCAATGATAACGAATGATTGAATAACGATGACAGTAGTTATGTCATATTTTGTCGACAGAGAAAAGGGTTTGTGATAAATTATTTGACGCTATAACAACACCAACACTAATTGAATAGTACATTAAATAGTTTATATAATTAAAAAAGGAAAGGGGGCTTCTTAGCCAGTCCCACTAATTTGAATAGTACATTAATTCGTTTATATAATTAAACAAGGAAATGGGGGCTTCCTAGTCGCAAGTCCCTGTCTTGACTGGGGAAGTAGTTGATCTAGCTGTGTTTTGAACAAGCAACAAAACTGGAAAATTTCAAGGGTTGGAGCTGCCGAAACCATCCCATTGACGGGTGTTTGGATTTGGAAATTCATACGTTGTACGCCGCATCACATTCTTTGGCCAACTATACATTTTGATATGTGTCTGAATTGCTGGTAACCAAAATTTCAAGAGTAGGAAATCACAGTAATAGAAAACGCAAGTCGCTTGGACGCCACAGTGGCCAAGTTTACTTTCTATTATTCTGGTACATGTGTTATATATGTTATATTTCTGGATTAGAGGGAACAGTAAAATGAAGCAGTATTGGGTGCTCAAACCTCTGGCTTTCACGCAGATGGATGATCTTTAACCGTATTACTCGTCGACCCTTTTCTTTAAGGTATGGTTATTAGCATACTTGGATTACCATCTTTGCCTGTGCTTTTGTTTAGTTGTTTTTTTTTAAATAAAATATAAATTATATATAACATTGCTTCAGGGTGCATTATATGTAAAGGTAATATTTTTATTTAGTTTAGGCGAGAGGAAAATTTATATTATTTTATATCTTTTAAAGTTAAAGAAATATTATTTTATTATTATTTATTTTAAATTTTTATTTAGTTTAGGTGAAACGAAATTTCATATTTGTTTTAAATTTAAAGAAAATTTCATATTTTTTTGTAATTTAGAGTTAGATTAATGGATGATGATGATGATGGTTGGTGACTTAGATCAATCTTTGGTCTTTCAGACCTAAAGAAAAGAGTTATTTAGTTTGATTTAAAATTTTATTCTTATGCTCAAAAAGCTTGTAGAGAATCCTCTCAAGCTCACTATAATTTTGACATCTTAAAAGACTAGAAAGGTCCATATTGCAACAAAAATATAATTGTATTAATTTTATATAAAATTTAAATATAATATATTTTTTAATTAAAACATTTTTATATATTATTATAATTTTTTTAAAGAATTGAATGATTTTTATATTATAATTTTTTGAATAATAAAATTTGTGATTTAAATATATAATATTTAAATTTAAATTTAAATTTAATTAAAATATTAAATTTCTCAAATTTTATATAATTCTAAAATTTAATTTTAAACTGAAATTTAATTAATTTAAAGTAGTTATAAATTTTCATTTTATAGATATAAAATAATTATATATATAAATAAGATAGAATTATGTATATAAATAAGATAGGGGTATATAAATAAGATATAAATAATATTACTAATAATACCATTAAATACAATATTAATAATATGATTAATAGTACTCATTATATTAAAATATATCATGAATTTTTAAATTATGAAAATATCATAAAATATATTAAAATTTTTAAATTTTTTATATTTAGTATTATTAAGATAATAATATCTATATTATAATATTAATATTATTAAGAATATTAATATTGTTTAAAAAAAATATTAACATTAATATTGATAAATAAGAATAATAATATTTATTTTGTAATAATTAACAATAGAATTATTAATAAAAATAAATTTAAACTTTTATTCACTCTAACAATATGATTAAAAGTATTAATGATATTATCATTAATGATGTTAATATAAATACTATTAAGACTACTTTTAAAAATTAAATAGTTTAACTATTTATAATTAAAATAATATCTAAAATAATATATAAACGAATATAATAATATCTAAATAAGTATAATAATGGTTTAAGTAATTATAATTATCTTTTATTTAAAATAAAAAAAAAGATTTTGAGGCAAAAAAAAATATATTCATTGTAACCATATCATTAATAGTATTAATGATATTAAAATTAATATTGTTAATAGAAATATTATTAATATGAATATGAATAAGTAATACTAGTAATATTTACATTCTAACCATTTTAATCACCTATGGCCAAACATTGCCAACATAGTCTTATTCTCACCTTTGTTAAATGATAGAGAAGTTTGCTTAGCCATAATCAACCATGGTTAACCTTACTCAACCATGGTCATCACTTAGTCAACCATTGTCATCAATCCCTCTAAACCTAGAAACCCCAATGTTTGATAACTTATGTTTTTAATAATTTTTCCCATGGTTGGACCAACTTGGACCAACCATGGTCATAATTGGTCAATTGTGACAAAATTGTCTCAATGTTTAAATCAATTCCACCGGGTTCACCAATTCCTTTGGTTTATAATATTAAACCATTGGGTTTAATATTTATTTTGGTATATAATATGAAAATCGTCGATGTCATCCATGATCAAATGTCACATTCTCACAAATATTGTCTTAATATGAAAATCACCCATGGCCACCCATGGTCATAGTTGGCCCAACGTCGCATTGTGACAACAATTGTCTCAATGTTTAAATCAATTCCCTTGGGTTTATTAGTTGTTTCGGTTTATAATATGAATAATCGATCAATGTAGATCCCATGATCGAATGTCACATTCGACAAACATTGTCTCAATATGAAAATCACCCATGACGACCACATTAATGGTTGTCCCTTGGGTTCACCAATTCCTTTGGTTTATAATATTAAACCCTTGGGTTTATTAGTTCTTTTGGTTTATAATATGAATAATCGATCAATGTCATCGATGATCAAATGTCACATTTCGACAAATATTGTCTCAATATGAAAATCGCCCATGGCCAAGCATGGTCATAGTTGGTCCAATTGTGACAAAAATTGTCTCAATGTTTAAATCAATTCCCTCGGGTTCACCAATTCCTTTGGTTTATAATATTAAACCATTGGGTTTAATAGTTATTTTGGTATATAATATGAAAAATCGATCAATGTCATCCATGATCAAATGTCACATTCTGACAAATATTGTCTTAATATGAAAATCACCCATGGCCAGCCATGGTCATAGTTGGTCCAGCGTCGCATTGTGACAACAATTGTCTCAATGTTTAAATCAATTTCCTTGGGTTCACCAATTCCTTTGCTTTATAATTTTTTGGGTAATGGTTGTCCCTTGGGTTCACCAATTCCTTTGGTTTATAATATTAAACCCTTGGGTTTATTAGTTCTTTTGGTTTATAATATGAATAATCGATCAATGTCATCCATGATCAAATGTCACATTCTAAGAAATATTGTCTCAATATGAAATTCACCCATGGCCAACCATGGTCATAGTTGGTCCAACGTCACATTGTGACAGCAATTGTCTCAATGTTTAAATCAATTCCCTTGGGTTCACCAATTCCTTTGGTTTATAATTTTTGGGTAATGGATTTGTGACTTGGGATCATTTCTAGAAGCCCGAGCACAAGTGATGGTTAATCCCGGAGGATGCATGTTCATAGCACTCTTGGCTCGTACTTCCCGTGACATAAAGGAACAAGGCATCATGGGAGGTTTCGCTACTCATTTGGAAGGAGCATTAGAGGAGCTAGTGAATGAGGTAAAATAGATAAATCAATATATCAATACACTTTTCAATATTTATTTCCAATACACGTGATCGATTTCGATTTTGAGTGGCCTAGCAGGGGTTGATCGAGGAGGAGAAACTGAATTCCATAAACCTTCCTATATACTATCCAACTGTGGAGGAGCTGCAGAGCGTCGTGGAGACGGAGCAGTCGTTCGAAATAGAAAGCATGAGGTTTCTGAGGTTCCCTTCGCATCCATTTACGGAGGTGAGAGAAGGGGAAGAGGGGATGAGTGCGAAAATCCTTGAAAACTATTACAAATCCATGTTTGAGAGTATTGTGGGAAGTCACTTCGGGTGGGATGAGCGCCGTTTCGAGGATGTAATTTTCTCCGGTTACTTGTGAGAGTCATGACTATCAAATCTAGAGACTTCCTTCATGATACCGGTGACGTGGTATTTGCCTTCCTGCAGTCCGCAAAGCAGTTGAATCACTCTTCAAGGATGTAAGATGAATAATTATTATAAGGAAAAATATACGATGCCAAGTCCTCTTGTGGTTCAATATTAGTTTTTTCATTTGTATGGAGAGAGGTAACTTAATATTTTGTATTTTTTAAAATTGTTTAGTGGTTTACAAAGAAATAATGGTTTATACGGTACCCAATCTTGAAAATATTATACTTCTTCAGTAACGAATCTTGTAGCGTTCGCTAGTAAAGATCTATCTGTAACGAATCTTGAAATATTATATTTTTCTTTGAAAACTGTGTGATGTGATAGGAAATCTAACTAAAGCAATATAAACATATATTTTTTTATGATGTGATATGTCTTTGTTCAACGTAAATTATCAGGTATCGAAATATGTAAAAAAACAAGATCTTCTTCGTCGTGGCCATCACCATCCCAAATCAAATAAAGTGCAATGATAACGAATGATTGAATAACGATGACGGTAGTTATGTCATATTTTGTCGACGGGAGAAAAGGGTTTGTGATAAATTATTTGACGCTATAACAACACCAGCACTAATTGAATAGTACATTAAATAGTTTATATAATTAAAAAAGGAAGGGGGCTTCTTAGCCCGGTCCCACTAATTTGAATAGTACATTAATTCATTTATATATAATTAAACAAGAAATGGGGGCTTCTGATGTGATTCCCTTGTCTTAATTTGAGGGAGTAGTTGATCTAGGTTGTGTTTTGAACGAAGCAACAAAAGCTGGAAAATTTCAAGGGTTGGAGCTGCCGAAACCATCCCATTGACGGGTGTTTGGATTTGGAAATTCATACGTTGTACGCCGCATCACATTCTTTGGCCAACTATACATTTGGATATGTGTCTGAATTGCTGGTAACCAAAATTTCAAGAGTAGGACATCACAGTAATAGAAAACGCGAGTCGCTTGGACGCCACGGTGGCCAAGTTTACTTTCTATTATTCTGGTACATGTGTTATATATGTTATATTTCTGGATTAGAGGGAACAGTAAAATGAAGCAGTATTGGGTGCTCAAACCTCTGGCTTTCACGCAGATGGATGATCTTTAACCGTATTACTCGTCGACCCTTTTCTTTAAGGTATGGTTATTAGCATACTTGGATTACCATCTTTGCCTGTGCTTTTGTTTAGTTGTTTTTTTTTTAATAAAATATAAATTATATATAACATTGCTTCAGGGTGCATTATATGTAAAGGTAATATTTTTATTTAGTTTAGGCGAGAGGAAAATTTATATTATTTTATATCTTTTAAAGTTAAAGAAATATTATTTTATTATTATTTATTTTAAATTTTTATTTAGTTTAGGTGAAATGAAATTTCATATTTGTTTTAAATTTAAAGAAAATTTCATATTTTTTTGTAATTCAGAGTTAGATTAATGGATGATGATGATGATGGTTGGTGACTTAGATCAATCTTTGGTCTTTCAGACCTAAAGAAAAGAGTTATTTACTTTGATTTAAAATTTTAATCTTATGCTCAAAAAGCTTGTAGAGAATCCTCTCAAGCTCACTATAATTTTGACATCTTAAAAGACTAGAAAGGTCCATATTGCAACAAAAATATAATTGTATTAATTTTATATAAAATTTAAATATAATATATTTTTTAATTAAAATATTTTTATATATTATTATAATTTTTTTTAAAGAATTGAATGATTTTTATATTATAATTTTTGAATAATAAAATTTGTGATTTAAATATATAATATTTAAATATAAATTTAAATTTAATTAAAATATGATTTCTCAAATTTTATGTAATTCTAAAATTTAATTAATTTAAAGTAGTTATAAATTTACATTTTATAATATAAAATAATTATGTATATAAATAAGATCTAATTATGTATATAAATAAGATAGGGGTATATAAATAATATTACTAATAATACCATTAAATACAATATTAATAATATCATTAATAGTACTCATTATATTAAAATATATCATGAATTTTTAAAATTTTGAAAATATCATAAAATATATTAAAATTTTTAAATTTTTGATATTTAGTATTATTAAGATAATAATATCTATATTATAATATTAATATTATTAAGAATATTAATATTGTTTAAAAAAAATATTAACATTAATATTGATAAATAAGAAGAATAATATTTATTTTGTAATAATTAATAATAGAATTATTAATAAAAATAAATTTAAACTTTTATTCACTCTAACAATATGATTAAAAGTATTAATGATATTATCATTAATGATGTTAATATAAATACTATTAAGACTACTTTTAAAAATTAAACAGTTTAACTATTTATAATTAAAATAATATCTAAAATAATATATAAACGAATATAATAATATCTAAATAAGTATAATAATGGTTTAAGTAATTATAATTATCTTTTATTTAAAATAAAAAAAAGATTTTGAGGCAAAAAAAATATATTCATTGTAACCATATCATTAATAGTGATGATGAGTGTATTGTTAATGAAATATGCTAATATGAATATGAATAAGTAATACTAGTAATATTTACATTCTAACCATTTTAATCAAGCGTAATCCAACATTGCCAACATAGTCTGCTTCTCATCATTGTTAAATGATAGAGGATTTGCTTAACCATAATCGAACCATGGTTAACCTTACTCGACCATGGTCATCCTTGATCAACCATTGTCATCCCTCTCGCCCTAAAACCCCAATGTTTGATAACTTATGTTTTTAATAATTTTTCCATGGTTGGACCAACTTGGACCAACCATTTTCATAATAATTGGTCCAATTGTGACAAAAATTGTCTCAATGTTTAAATCAATTCCCTCGGGTTCACCAATTCCTTTGGTTTATAATATTAAACCATTGGGTTTAATATTTATTTTGGTATATAATATGAAAAATCGATCAATGTCATCCATGATCAAATGTCACATTCTGACAAATATTGTCTTAATATGAAAATCAACCATGGCCAGTCATGGTCATAGTTGGTCCAAGGTCGCATTGTGACAACAATTGTCTCAATGTTTAAATCAATTCCCTTGGGTTCATTATTTGTTTCGGTTTATAATATGAATAATCGATCAATGTCGTCCATGATCAAATGTCACATTCTGACAAACATTGTCTCAATATGAAAATCACCCATGGCCAACCCTGGTAATGGTTGTCCCTTGGGTTCACCAATTCCTTTGGTTTATAATATTAAACCCTTGGGTTTATTAGTTCTTTTGGTTTATAATATGAATAATCGATCAATGTCATCGATGATCAAATGTCACATTCTGACAAATATTGTCTCAATATGAAAATCACCCATGGCCAAGCATGGTCATAGTTGGTCCAACGTCGCATTGTGACAACAATTGTCTCAATGTTTAAATCAATTCCCTTGGGTTCACCAATTCCTTTGGTTTATAATATTAAACCCTTGGGTTTATTAGTTCTTTTGGTTTATAATATGAATAATCGATCAATGTCATCCATGGTCAAATGTCACATTCTGACAAATATTGTCTTAATATGAAAATCACCCATGGCCAACCATGGTCATAGTTGGTCCAACGTCCCATTGTGAGAACAATTGCATCAATGTTTAAATCAATTCCCTTGGGTTCACCAATTCCTTTGGTTTATAATTTGTTGGGTAATGGTTTTCCCTTGGGTTCACCAATTCCTTTGGTTTTTAATATTAAACCCTTGGGTTTATTAGTTCTTTTGGTTTATAATATGAATAATCGATCAATGTCATCCATGATCAAATGTCACATTCTGACAAATATTGTCTCAATATGAAAATCACCCATGGCCAACCCTGGTCATAGTTGGTCCAATGTCGGATTGTGACAACAATTGTCTCAATGATTAAATCAATTCCCTTGGGTTCACCAATTACTTTGGTTTATAATTTTTTGGGTAATGGTTGTGACTTGGGATCATTTCTAGAAGCCCGAGCACAGGTGATGGTTAATCCCGGAGGATGCATGTTCATAGCACTCTTGGCTCGTACTTCCCGTGACATAAAGGACCAAGGCATCATGGGAGGTTTCGCTACTCATTTGGAAGGAGCATTAGAGAGCTAGTGAATGAGGTAAAATAGATAAATCAATATATCAATACACTTTTCAATATTTATTTCCAATACACACATTGATCGATTTCGATTTTAGTGGCACAGCGAGGTTGATCGAGGAGGAGAAACTGAATTCCATAAACCTTCCTATATACTATCCAACTGTGGAGGAGCTGCAGAGCGTCGTGGAGACGGAGCAGTCGTTCGAAATAGAAAGCATGAGGTTTCTGAGGTTCCCTTCGCATCCATTTACGGAGGTGAGAGAAGGGGAAGAGGGGATGAGTGCGAAAATCCTTGAAAACTATTACAAATCCATGTTTGAGAGTATTGTGGGAAGTCACTTCGGGTGGGATGAACGCGGTTTGGTGGATGTAATTTTCTCCAGGATTGCCAACAGAGTCATGACTATCAAATCTAGAGACTTCCTTCGCAATACCAGTGACGTGGCTGTTGCCTTCCTCGTTCGCAAAACAGATTGAATCACTCTTCAAGGATGTAAGATGAATAATTATTATATGGAAAAATATGCGATGCCAAGTCCTCTTGTGGTTCAATATTAGTTTTTTCATTTGTATGGAGATGTAACTTAATATTTGTATTTTTTAAAATTGTTTAGTGGTTTACAAAGAAATAATGGTTTATACGGTAACCAATCTTGAAAATATTATACTTCTTCAGTAACGAATCTTGTAGCGTTCGCTAGTAAAGATCTATCTGTAACGAATCTTGAAATATTATATTTTTCTTTGAAAACTGTGTGATGTGATAGGAAATCTAACTAAAGCAATATAAACATATATTTTTTTATGATGTGATATGTCTTTTGTTCAACGTAAATTATCAATATCGAAATATGTAAAGAAACAAGATGCTGCCGATCGTGGGACTACCTTGCCCAAATCAAATAAGTGCAATGATAACGAATGATTGAATAACGATGACAGTAGTTATGTCATATTTTGTCGACAGAGAAAAGGGTTTGTGATAAATTATTTGACGCTATAACAACACCAACACTAATTGAATAGTACATTAAATAGTTTATATAATTAAAAAAGGAAAGGGGGCTTCTTAGCCAGTCCCACTAATTTGAATAGTACATTAATTCGTTTATATAATTAAACAAGGAAATGGGGGCTTCCTAGTCGCAAGTCCCTGTCTTGACTGGGGAAGTAGTTGATCTAGCTGTGTTTTGAACAAGCAACAAAACTGGAAAATTTCAAGGGTTGGAGCTGCCGAAACCATCCCATTGACGGGTGTTTGGATTTGGAAATTCATACGTTGTACGCCGCATCACATTCTTTGGCCAACTATACATTTTGATATGTGTCTGAATTGCTGGTAACCAAAATTTCAAGAGTAGGAAATCACAGTAATAGAAAACGCAAGTCGCTTGGACGCCACAGTGGCCAAGTTTACTTTCTATTATTCTGGTACATGTGTTATATATGTTATATTTCTGGATTAGAGGGAACAGTAAAATGAAGCAGTATTGGGTGCTCAAACCTCTGGCTTTCACGCAGATGGATGATCTTTAACCGTATTACTCGTCGACCCTTTTCTTTAAGGTATGGTTATTAGCATACTTGGATTACCATCTTTGCCTGTGCTTTTGTTTAGTTGTTTTTTTTTAAATAAAATATAAATTATATATAACATTGCTTCAGGGTGCATTATATGTAAAGGTAATATTTTTATTTAGTTTAGGCGAGAGGAAAATTTATATTATTTTATATCTTTTAAAGTTAAAGAAATATTATTTTATTATTATTTATTTTAAATTTTTATTTAGTTTAGGTGAAACGAAATTTCATATTTGTTTTAAATTTAAAGAAAATTTCATATTTTTTTGTAATTTAGAGTTAGATTAATGGATGATGATGATGATGGTTGGTGACTTAGATCAATCTTTGGTCTTTCAGACCTAAAGAAAAGAGTTATTTAGTTTGATTTAAAATTTTATTCTTATGCTCAAAAAGCTTGTAGAGAATCCTCTCAAGCTCACTATAATTTTGACATCTTAAAAGACTAGAAAGGTCCATATTGCAACAAAAATATAATTGTATTAATTTTATATAAAATTTAAATATAATATATTTTTTAATTAAAACATTTTTATATATTATTATAATTTTTTTAAAGAATTGAATGATTTTTATATTATAATTTTTTGAATAATAAAATTTGTGATTTAAATATATAATATTTAAATTTAAATTTAAATTTAATTAAAATATTAAATTTCTCAAATTTTATATAATTCTAAAATTTAATTTTAAACTGAAATTTAATTAATTTAAAGTAGTTATAAATTTTCATTTTATAGATATAAAATAATTATATATATAAATAAGATAGAATTATGTATATAAATAAGATAGGGGTATATAAATAAGATATAAATAATATTACTAATAATACCATTAAATACAATATTAATAATATGATTAATAGTACTCATTATATTAAAATATATCATGAATTTTTAAATTATGAAAATATCATAAAATATATTAAAATTTTTAAATTTTTTATATTTAGTATTATTAAGATAATAATATCTATATTATAATATTAATATTATTAAGAATATTAATATTGTTTAAAAAAAATATTAACATTAATATTGATAAATAAGAATAATAATATTTATTTTGTAATAATTAACAATAGAATTATTAATAAAAATAAATTTAAACTTTTATTCACTCTAACAATATGATTAAAAGTATTAATGATATTATCATTAATGATGTTAATATAAATACTATTAAGACTACTTTTAAAAATTAAATAGTTTAACTATTTATAATTAAAATAATATCTAAAATAATATATAAACGAATATAATAATATCTAAATAAGTATAATAATGGTTTAAGTAATTATAATTATCTTTTATTTAAAATAAAAAAAAAGATTTTGAGGCAAAAAAAAATATATTCATTGTAACCATATCATTAATAGTATTAATGATATTAAAATTAATATTGTTAATAGAAATATTATTAATATGAATATGAATAAGTAATACTAGTAATATTTACATTCTAACCATTTTAATCACCTATGGCCAAACATTGCCAACATAGTCTTATTCTCACCTTTGTTAAATGATAGAGAAGTTTGCTTAGCCATAATCAACCATGGTTAACCTTACTCAACCATGGTCATCACTTAGTCAACCATTGTCATCAATCCCTCTAAACCTAGAAACCCCAATGTTTGATAACTTATGTTTTTAATAATTTTTCCCATGGTTGGACCAACTTGGACCAACCATGGTCATAATTGGTCAATTGTGACAAAATTGTCTCAATGTTTAAATCAATTCCACCGGGTTCACCAATTCCTTTGGTTTATAATATTAAACCATTGGGTTTAATATTTATTTTGGTATATAATATGAAAATCGTCGATGTCATCCATGATCAAATGTCACATTCTCACAAATATTGTCTTAATATGAAAATCACCCATGGCCACCCATGGTCATAGTTGGCCCAACGTCGCATTGTGACAACAATTGTCTCAATGTTTAAATCAATTCCCTTGGGTTTATTAGTTGTTTCGGTTTATAATATGAATAATCGATCAATGTAGATCCCATGATCGAATGTCACATTCGACAAACATTGTCTCAATATGAAAATCACCCATGACGACCACATTAATGGTTGTCCCTTGGGTTCACCAATTCCTTTGGTTTATAATATTAAACCCTTGGGTTTATTAGTTCTTTTGGTTTATAATATGAATAATCGATCAATGTCATCGATGATCAAATGTCACATTTCGACAAATATTGTCTCAATATGAAAATCGCCCATGGCCAAGCATGGTCATAGTTGGTCCAATTGTGACAAAAATTGTCTCAATGTTTAAATCAATTCCCTCGGGTTCACCAATTCCTTTGGTTTATAATATTAAACCATTGGGTTTAATAGTTATTTTGGTATATAATATGAAAAATCGATCAATGTCATCCATGATCAAATGTCACATTCTGACAAATATTGTCTTAATATGAAAATCACCCATGGCCAGCCATGGTCATAGTTGGTCCAGCGTCGCATTGTGACAACAATTGTCTCAATGTTTAAATCAATTTCCTTGGGTTCACCAATTCCTTTGCTTTATAATTTTTTGGGTAATGGTTGTCCCTTGGGTTCACCAATTCCTTTGGTTTATAATATTAAACCCTTGGGTTTATTAGTTCTTTTGGTTTATAATATGAATAATCGATCAATGTCATCCATGATCAAATGTCACATTCTAAGAAATATTGTCTCAATATGAAATTCACCCATGGCCAACCATGGTCTTAGTTGGTCCAACGTCGCATTGTGACAGCAATTGTCTCAATGTTAAAATCAATTCCCTTGGGTTCACCAATTCCTTTGGTTTATAATATTTGGGTAATGGATTTGTGACTTGGGATCATTTCTAGAAGCCCGAGCACAAGTGATGGTTAATCCCGGAGGATGCATGTTCATAGCACTCTTGGCTCGTACTTCCCGTGACATAAAGGAACAAGGCATCATGGGAGGTTTCGCTACTCATTTGGAAGGAGCATTAGAGGAGCTAGTGAATGAGGTAAAATAGATAAATCAATATATCAATACACTTTTCAATATTTATTTCCAATACACGTGATCGATTTCGATTTTGAGTGGCCTAGCAGGGGTTGATCGAGGAGGAGAAACTGAATTCCATAAACCTTCCTATATACTATCCAACTGTGGAGGAGCTGCAGAGCGTCGTGGAGACGGAGCAGTCGTTCGAAATAGAAAGCATGAGGTTTCTGAGGTTCCCTTCGCATCCATTTACGGAGGTGAGAGAAGGGGAAGAGGGGATGAGTGCGAAAATCCTTGAAAACTATTACAAATCCATGTTTGAGAGTATTGTGGGAAGTCACTTCGGGTGGGATGAGCGCCGTTTCGAGGATGTAATTTTCTCCGGTTACTTGTGAGAGTCATGACTATCAAATCTAGAGACTTCCTTCATGATACCGGTGACGTGGTATTTGCCTTCCTGCAGTCCGCAAAGCAGTTGAATCACTCTTCAAGGATGTAAGATGAATAATTATTATAAGGAAAAATATACGATGCCAAGTCCTCTTGTGGTTCAATATTAGTTTTTTCATTTGTATGGAGAGAGGTAACTTAATATTTTGTATTTTTTAAAATTGTTTAGTGGTTTACAAAGAAATAATGGTTTATACGGTACCCAATCTTGAAAATATTATACTTCTTCAGTAACGAATCTTGTAGCGTTCGCTAGTAAAGATCTATCTGTAACGAATCTTGAAATATTATATTTTTCTTTGAAAACTGTGTGATGTGATAGGAAATCTAACTAAAGCAATATAAACATATATTTTTTTATGATGTGATATGTCTTTGTTCAACGTAAATTATCAGGTATCGAAATATGTAAAAAAACAAGATCTTCTTCGTCGTGGCCATCACCATCCCAAATCAAATAAAGTGCAATGATAACGAATGATTGAATAACGATGACGGTAGTTATGTCATATTTTGTCGACGGGAGAAAAGGGTTTGTGATAAATTATTTGACGCTATAACAACACCAGCACTAATTGAATAGTACATTAAATAGTTTATATAATTAAAAAAGGAAGGGGGCTTCTTAGCCCGGTCCCACTAATTTGAATAGTACATTAATTCATTTATATATAATTAAACAAGAAATGGGGGCTTCTGATGTGATTCCCTTGTCTTAATTTGAGGGAGTAGTTGATCTAGGTTGTGTTTTGAACGAAGCAACAAAAGCTGGAAAATTTCAAGGGTTGGAGCTGCCGAAACCATCCCATTGACGGGTGTTTGGATTTGGAAATTCATACGTTGTACGCCGCATCACATTCTTTGGCCAACTATACATTTGGATATGTGTCTGAATTGCTGGTAACCAAAATTTCAAGAGTAGGACATCACAGTAATAGAAAACGCGAGTCGCTTGGACGCCACGGTGGCCAAGTTTACTTTCTATTATTCTGGTACATGTGTTATATATGTTATATTTCTGGATTAGAGGGAACAGTAAAATGAAGCAGTATTGGGTGCTCAAACCTCTGGCTTTCACGCAGATGGATGATCTTTAACCGTATTACTCGTCGACCCTTTTCTTTAAGGTATGGTTATTAGCATACTTGGATTACCATCTTTGCCTGTGCTTTTGTTTAGTTGTTTTTTTTTTAATAAAATATAAATTATATATAACATTGCTTCAGGGTGCATTATATGTAAAGGTAATATTTTTATTTAGTTTAGGCGAGAGGAAAATTTATATTATTTTATATCTTTTAAAGTTAAAGAAATATTATTTTATTATTATTTATTTTAAATTTTTATTTAGTTTAGGTGAAATGAAATTTCATATTTGTTTTAAATTTAAAGAAAATTTCATATTTTTTTGTAATTCAGAGTTAGATTAATGGATGATGATGATGATGGTTGGTGACTTAGATCAATCTTTGGTCTTTCAGACCTAAAGAAAAGAGTTATTTACTTTGATTTAAAATTTTAATCTTATGCTCAAAAAGCTTGTAGAGAATCCTCTCAAGCTCACTATAATTTTGACATCTTAAAAGACTAGAAAGGTCCATATTGCAACAAAAATATAATTGTATTAATTTTATATAAAATTTAAATATAATATATTTTTTTAATTAAAAATTTTTATATATTATTATAATTTTTTAAAGAATTGAATGATTTTTATATTATAATTTTTTTGAATAATAAAATTTGTGATTTAAATATATAATATTTAAATATAAATTTAAATTTAATTAAAATATCAAATTTCTCAAATTTTATGTAATTCCTAAAATTTAATTAATTTAAAGTAGTTATAAATTTACATTTTATAGATATAAAATATTATATGTATATAAATAAGATAGGGGTATATAAATAAGATATAAATAATATTACTAATAATACCATTAAATACAATATTAATAATATCATTAATAGTACTCATTATATTAAAATATATCATGAATTTTTAAATTTTTGAAAATATCATAAAATATATTAAAATTTTTAAATTTTTGATATTTAGTATTATTAAGATAATAATATCTATATTATAAGATTAATATTATTAAGAATATTAATATTGTTTTGAAAAAATATTAACATTAATATTGATAAATAAGAATAATAATATTTATTTTGTAATAATTCACAATAGAATTATTAATAAAAATAAATTTAAACTTTTATTCACTCTAACAATATGATTAAAAGTATTAATGATATTATCATTAATGATGTTAATATAAATACTATTAAGACTACTTTTAAAAATTAAACAGTTTAACTATTTATAATTAAAATAATATCTAAAATAATATATAAACGAATATAATAATATCTAAATAAGTATAATAATGGTTTAAGTAATTATAATTATCTTTTATTTAAAATAAAAAAAAGATTTTGAGGCAAAAAAATATATATTCATTGTAACCATATCATTAATAGTATTAATGATATTAAAATTAATATTGTTAATAGAAATATTATTAATATGAATATGAATAAGTAATACTAGTAATATTTACATTCTAACCATTTTAATCAACTATGGCCAAACATTGCCAACATAGTCTTATTCTCATCATTGTTAAATGATAGAGAAGTTTGCTTAGCCATAATCAACCATGGTTAACCTTACTCAACCATGGTCATCCTTGGTCAACCATTGTCATCCCTCTCGCCCTAGAAACCCCAATGTTTGATAACTTATGTTTTTAATAATTTTTCCCATGGTTGGACCAACTTGGACCAACCATGGTCATAGTTGGTCCAATTGTGACAAAAATTGTCTCAATGTTTAAATCAATTCCCTCGGGTTCACCAATTCCTTTGGTTTATAATATTAAACCATTGGGTTTAATATTTATTTTGGTATATAATATGAAAAATAGATCAATGTCATCCATGATCAAATGTCACATTCTGACAAATATTGTCTTAATATGAAAATCACCCATGGCCAGCCATGGTCATAGTCGGTCCAACGTCGCATTGTGACAACAATTGTCTCAATGTTTAAATTAATTCCCTTGGGTTCACCAATTCCTTTGCTTTATAATTTTTTGGGTAATGGTTGTCCCTTGGGTTCACCAATTCCTTTCGTTTATAATATTAAACCCTTGGGTTTATTAGTTGTTTTGGTTTATAATATGAATAATCAATCAATGTCATCCATGATCAAATGTCACATTTCGACAAACATTGTCTCAATATTAAAATCACCCATGGCCAACCCTGGTCATAGTTGGTCCAATTGTGACAAAAATTGTCTCAATGTTTAAATCAATTCCCACGAGTTCACCAATTCCTTTGGTTTATAATATTAAACCATTCGGTTTAATAGTTATTTTGGTATATAATATGAAAAATCGATCAATGTCATCCATGATCAAATGTCACATTCTGACAAATATTGTCTTAATATGAAAATCACCCATGGCCAGCCATGGTCATAGTTGGGCCAACATCGTATTGTGACAACAATTGTCTCAATGTTTAAATCAATTCCCTTGGGTTCACCAATTCCTTTGCTTTATAAATTTTTGGGTAATGGTTGTCCCCTGGGTTCACCAATTCCTTTGGTTTATAATATTAAACACTTGGGTTTATTAGTTGTTTTGGTTTATAATATGAATAATCGATCAATGTCATCCATGATTAAATGTCACATTATGAAAAATATTGTCTCAATATGAAAATCACCCATGGCCAACCCTGGTCATAGTTGGTCCAATGTCGGATTGTGACAACAATTGTCTCAATGATTAAATCAATTCCCTTGGGTTCACCAATTACTTTGGTTTATAATTTTTTGGGTAATGGTTGTGACTTGGGATCATTTCTAGAAGCCCGAGCACAGGTGATGGTTAATCCCGGAGGATGCATGTTCATAGCACTCTTGGCTCGTACTTCCCGTGACATAAAGGAACAAGGCATCATGGGAGGTTTCGCTACTCATTTGGAAGGAGCATTAGAGGAGCTAGTGAATGAGGTAAAATAGATAAATCAATATATCAATACACTTTTCAATATTTATTTCCAATACACGTGATCGATTTCGATTTTGAGTGGCCTGGCAGGGGTTGATCGAGGAGGAGAAACTGAATTCCATAAATCTTCCTATATACTGTCCAACTGTGGAGGAGTTGCAGAGCGTCGTGGAGATGGAGCAGTCGTTTGAAATAGAAAGCATGAGGTTTCTGAGGTTCCCTTCGCATCCATTTACGGAGGTGAGAGAAGGGGAAGAGGGGATGAGTGCGAAAATCCTTGAAAACTATTACAAATCCATGTTTGAGAGTATTGTGTGAATCATCACTTCGGGTGGGATGAACGGTTTGGTGGATGTAATTTTCTCCGGGATTGCCATGAGTCATGACTATCAAATCTAGAGACTTCCTTAGCAATACCGAGTGACGGTAGGTACATTTGCCTTCCTCGTTCGCAAAGCTTGATTGAATCACTCTTCAAGGATGTAAGATGAATAATTATTATATGGAAAAATATGCGATGCCAAGTCCTCTTGTGGTTCAATATTAGTTTTTTCATTTGTATGGAGATGTAACTTAATATTTGTATTTTTTAAAATTGTTTAGTGGTTTACAAAGAAATAATGGTTTATACGGTAACCAATCTTGAAAATATTATACTTCTTCAGTAACGAATCTTGTAGCGTTCGCTAGTAAAGATCTATCTGTAACGAATCTTGAAATATTATATTTTTCTTTGAAAATTGTGTGATGTGATAGGAAATCTAACTAAAGCAATATAAACATATATTTTTTTATGATGTGATATGTCTTTTGTTCAACGTAAATTATCAGTATCGAAATATGTAAAGAAACAAGATGCTGCCGATCGTGGGACTACCTTGCCCAAATCAAATAAGTGCAATGATAACGAATGATTGAATAACGATGACAGTAGTTATGTCATATTTTGTCGACAGAGAAAAGGGTTTGTGATAAATTATTTGTGCTATAACAACACCAACACTAATTGAATAGTACATTAAATAGTTTATATAATTAAAAAAGGAAAGGGGGCTTCTTAGCCAGTCCCACTAATTTGAATAGTACATTAATTCGTTTATATAATTAAACAAGGACATGGGGGCTTCCTGGTCGCAAATTTGTGTCTTGGTAGAGTAGTTGAGCTAAATTGTGTTTTGAACAAGCAACAAAGTTGGAAAATTTCAAGGGTTAGGCTCTTGAAACCATCCCATTGTGGTGTTTGGATTTGGAAATTCATACGCTGTACGCCGCATCACATTCTTTGGCCAACTATACATTTGGATATGTGCTATTTTGGCTGAATTGCTGGTAACCATATTTGGACTTGTGCTTTTTTGTCTGAATTGCTGCTAACCAAAATTTCAAGAGTGGGAAATCAGAGTAATAGAAAACGCAAGTCGCTTGGACGCCACAGTGGCCAAGTTTACTTTCTATTATTCTGGTACATGTGTTATATATGTTATATTTCTGGGTTAGTGGGAAAAGTAAAATGGAGCAGTATTGGGTGCTGAAACCTCTGGCTTTCATGCAGATGGATGATCTTTAACCGTAGTACTCATCGACCCTTTTCTTTAAAGTATGGTTATTAGCATGCTTGGATTACCATCTTTGCGTGTGCTTTCGTTTCGTTTTTTTTTTTAAATAAAATATAAATTATATATAACATTGCATCAGGGTGCATTATATGTAAAGGTAATATTTTTATTTAGTTTAGGCGAGAGGAAAATTTATATTATTTTATATCTTTTAAAGTTAAAGAAATATTATTTTATTATTATTTATTTTAAATTTTTATTTATTTTAGGTGAAATGAAATTTTATATTTATTTTAAATTTAAAGAAACATTATTTTATTATTGTTTATTTTTTTGTAATTTAGAGTTAGATTAATGGATGAGTTATTTAGTTTGATTTAAGATTTTATTCTTATGCTAGAAAAGCTTGGAGAGAAGCCTCTCAAGCTCACTATAATTTTGACATCTTAAAAGACTAGAAAGGTCCATATTGCAACAAAAATATAATTGTATTCATTTTATATAAAATTTAAATATAATATATTTTTTATTTAAAAGATTTTTATATATTATTATAATTTTTTTAAAGAATTGAATGATTTTTATATTATAATTTTTTTAATAATAAAATTTGTGATTTAAATATATAATATTTAAATTTAAATTTAAATTTAATTAAAATATCAAATTTCTCAAATTTTATATAATTCTAAAATTTAATTTTAAACTGAAATTTAATTAATTTAAAGTAGTTATAAATTTACATTTTATAATATAAAATAATTATGTATATAAATAAGATCTAATTATGTATATAAATAAGATAGGGGTATATAAATAATATTACTAATAATACCATTAAATACAATATTAATAATATTATTAATAGTACTCATTATATTAAAATATATCATGAATTTTTAAATTTTTGATATTTAGTATTATTAAGAAAATAATATCTATATTATAATATTAATATTATTAAGAATATTAATATTGTTTAAAAAAAATATTAACATTAATATTGATAAATAAGAATAATAATATTTATTTTGTAATAATTAACAATAGAATTATTAATAAAAATAAATTTAAAATTTTATTCACTCTAACAATATGATTAAAAGTATTAATGATATTATCATTAATGATGTTAATATAAATACTATTAAGACTACTTTTAAAAATTAAACAGTTTAACTATTTATAATTAAAATAATATCTAAAATAATATATAAACGAATATAATAATATCTAAATAAGTATAATAATGGTTTAAGTAATTATAATTGTCTTTTATTTAAAATAAAAAAATATATATTTTGAGGCAAAAAAAAAAAGTATTCATTGTAACCATATCACTAATAGTATTACTGATATTAAAATTCACAATGTTAATAGAAATATTATTAATATTGATATGAATAAGTAATACCAATAATATTTACATTCCAATCATTTTAATCAACTATGGCCAAACATTTCCAACATAGTCTCATTCTCACCTATGTTAAATGATAGAGAAGTTTACTTAGCCATAGTCAACCATGGTTAACCTTACTCAGCCATGGTCATCCTTGGTCATCCTTGGTCAACCATTGTTATCCCTCTACCCTAGAAACCTCAATGTTTGATAACTTATGTTTTTAATAATTTTCCCATGGTTGGACCAACTTGGACCAACATGGTCATAGTTGGTCCAATTGTGACAAGAATTATCTCAATGTTTAAATCAATTCCTCGGGTTCACCAATTCCTTTGGTTTATAATATTAAACCCTTGAGTTTATTAGTTTTTTTGGTTTATAATATGAATAATCGATCAATGTCATCCATGATCAAATGACACATTATGAGAAACATTGTCTCAATATGAAAATCACCCATGGCCGACCATGGTCATAGTTGGTCCAACGTCGCATTGTGACAACAATTGTCTCAATGTTTAAATCAATTCCCTTGGGCTTATTAGTTGTTTCGGTTTATAATATGAATAATCGATCGATATAGATCCATGATCCAAATGTCACATTCGACAAACATTGTCTCAATATGAAAATCACCCATGGCCGACCACGGTAATGGTTGTCCCTTAGGTTCACCAATTCCTTTGGTTTATAATATTAAACCCTTGGGTTTATTAGTTCTTTTGGTTTATAATGAATAATCGTCCCGATGTCATCGATGATCAAATGTCACATTTCGACAAATATTGTCTCAATATGAAAATCGCCCATGACGAACCAGGTCGTAGTTGGTCCAATTGTGAACAAAAGGTGTCTCGATGTTTAAATCAATTCCTCGGGTTCACCAATTCCTTTGGTTTATAATATTAAACCATTGGGTTTAATAGTTATTTTGGTATATAATATGAAAAATCAATCAATGTCATCCATGATCAAATGTCACATTCTGACAAATATTGTCTTAATATGAAAATCACCCATGGCCAGTCATGGTCATAGTTGGTCCAACGTCGCATTGTGACAACAATTGTCTCAATGTTTAAATCAATTCCCTTGGGTTCACCAATTCCTTTGCTTTATAAATTTTTGGCTAATGGTTGTCCCTTGGGTTCACCAATTCCTTTGGTTTATAATACTAAACCCTTGGGTTTATTAGTTGTTTTGGTTTATAATATGAATAATCGATCAATGTCATCCATGATCAAATGTCACATTCTGACAAATATTGTCTCAATATGAAAATCACCCATGGCCAGCCCTGGTCATAGTTGGTCCAATGTCGGATTGTGACAACAATTGTCTCAATGATTAAATCAATTCCCTTGGGTTCACCAATTACTTTGGTTTATAATTTTTTGGGTAATGGTTGTGACTTGGGATCATTTCTAGAAGCCCGAGCACAGGTGATGGTTAATCCGTGAATGCATGTTCATAGCACTCTTAGCTCGTACTTCCGTGACATAAAGGAACGAGGCATCATGGGAGGTTTTGGCTACTCATTTGGAAGGAGCATTAGAGGAGCTAGTGAATGAGGGTAAAATAGATAAATCAATATATCAATACACTTTTCAATATTTATTTCCAATACACGTGATCGATTTCGATTTTGAGTGGCCTGGCAGGGGTTGATCGAGGAGGAGAAACTGAATTCCATAAACCTTCCTATATACTATCCAACTGTGGAGGAGCTGCAGAGCGTCGTGGAGACGGAGCAGTCGTTCGAAATAGAAAGCATGAGGTTTCTGAGGTTCCCTTCGCATCCATTTACGGAGGTGAGAGAAGGGGAAGAGGGGATGAGTGCGAAAATCCTTGAAAACTATTACAAATCCATGTTTGAGAGTATTGTGGGAAGTCACTTCGGGTGGGATGAACGCGGTTTGGTGGATGTAATTTTCTCCAGGATTGCCAACAGAGTCATGACTATCAAATCTAGAGACTTCCTTCGCAATACCAGTGACGTGGCTGTTGCCTTCCTCGTTCGCAAAACAGATTGAATCACTCTTCAAGGATGTAAGATGAATAATTATTATATGGAAAAATATGCGATGCCAAGTCCTCTTGTGGTTCAATATTAGTTTTTTCATTTGTATGGAGATGTAACTTAATATTTGTATTTTTTAAAATTGTTTAGTGGTTTACAAAGAAATAATGGTTTATACGGTAACCAATCTTGAAAATCTTATACTTCTTCAGTAACGAATCTTGTAGCGTTCGCTAGTAAAGATCTATCTGTAACGAATCTTGAAATATTATATTTTTCTTTGAAAACTGTGTGATGTGATAGGAAATCTAACTAAAGCAATATAAACATATATTTTTTTATGATGTGATATGTCTTTTGTTCAACGTAAATTATCAGTATCGAAATATGTAAAGAAACAAGATGCTGCCGATCGTGGGACTACCTTGCCCAAATCAAATAAGTGCAATGATAACGAATGATTGAATAACGATGACAGTAGTTATGTCATATTTTGTCGACAGAGAAAAGGGTTTGTGATAAATTATTTGACTCTATAACAACACCAACACTAATTGAATAGTACATTAAATAGTTTATATAATTAAAAAAGGAAAGGGGGCTTCTTAGCCAGTCCCACTAATTTGAATAGTACATTAATTCGTTTAGATAATTAAACAAGGAAATGGGGGCTTCCTAGTCGC